>JARFYF010000074.1:68632538-68642931 GCA_030265395.1 Rhina ancylostomus | reverse complement strand
GAGGCACCGCCTCTTAAAGATGTCCTCGATGGCGGGGAGGGTTGTGCCTGTGATGGAGCTGGCTGAGTCTACAACCCTCTGCAACCTCTTGCGATCTTGTACATTGGAGCCTCCATACTAGGCTGTGATGCAACTAGTCAGCATGCTCTCCACTGTACACCTATCAAAG
This sequence comes from Rhina ancylostomus, assembly GCA_030265395.1. Taxonomy (NCBI): domain Eukaryota; kingdom Metazoa; phylum Chordata; class Chondrichthyes; order Rhinopristiformes; family Rhinidae; genus Rhina; species Rhina ancylostomus. Next base: position 68,642,762 of record JARFYF010000074.1, on the reverse strand, counting down.
TGTGCATAAGTCTTTGGTGACATCCCAAATCTCCCCAAACTACAAATGAATTAGAAGCACTACTGTGCCTTTTTCATGATTGCATAATGTGTTGGGCCCAAAACAGATCCTTGGAGATGTTGCCACCCAGTAATTTGAAGCTGCTCACCCTTTCCACCACTGACCTCACAATGAGGACTAGTCTGTGTTCTCCCAAATTCCCCTTCCTGAAGTCCACAATCAATTCCTTGGTCTTGCTGACACCGAGTGCGAGGTTGTTATTGTGACACCACTCAACCAGCTGATCTATCTCACTCCTGTATGCCTCCTCATTGCCATCTGAGATTTTACCAACCACAGTGGTGTCGCCTGCAAATTTATAAATGGCATTTGAGCTGAGCTTAGCCACACAGTCATGACTGTAGAGACAGTAGAGCAGTGGGCTAAACACACATCCTTGAGGTGCGCCTGTGTTGACTGTCAGCGAGGAGGAGATGCTATTACCGATCTGCACTGACCATGGTCTCCTGATGATGAAGTCAAGGATCCAGTTGCAGAGGGAGGTTTAGAAGCCTAGGTTCAGAAACTTGTTGTTTCGTACTGAGGAGATGATGGTTTTGAACGCCAAGCTGTAATCAATAGCCTGACACATATTTTGCTGTTGTCTACGTGCTCCAAAGCAGAGCGGAGAGCCACTGGGTGCAGGTCCTTGCTCGGGCAGGAGTTAGTTCCAGACATAACTAGCTTCTCGAAGTACTTCATTATAAATTGGCTGGTTGGCCGATGTGTTTCCTACATTACCTTTAAGAGTTACAAGTTGTGAAAACTGTCTGTTTTCAATAAAAAAAACATGTTGTGAAAGAAAAAGTAATGTCAGCATTGAGGCATTTCCTGTAGATATCAGTAAGTTAATTAGTATGAATTAAAGGTGAACACTTTGGGGATCTCCATTGGGGATCTTTGATAAATCCAATGCAAACTCCATTGGATTGTTGAGTACCAATTGAACCACTGATTCCATTACTATATGTTCTGTAGTTAGCCTTAATTATCCTTAAGAACTCATAATAATTGAAACATCTTCACTAGGAGATAGGAGAGTGTCTTATTTTGCATATATTTTCCATTTCATGATTTAGTACAGCACCAGAGACCATTTCTAGTTCTTGCCTCAGAAAAGCAGCCAACATAATCAAAGACCCCTCCCACCCCAAATATTCTCTCTTCTCCCCCCCCCCATCCCATTGGGCAGAAAATACAAAAGCTTGAAATCACATGCCACTAGGCTCAAGGGTAGCTTCTATCCAGCTGTTATAAGATGGGATAGGATCTATCCTTGAGCCTAGTGGTATCTTTTCATAAGATAGACTCTTGACCTCAGCATCTACCTCGTTGTGGCCTTACATCTTATTGTCTGCCTGCACTGCACTTTCTCTGTAACAGTAATACTATATTTTGCATTCTGTTATTTCTTTTCCCTAGTTCTACCCCAATGCCCTGATGTGGTGAAATGATATAGTCGCATCCAAAACAAAGTTTTTCACTGTACCTCACTAAATCATGTGACAATACTAAATCAATTTAGCATTCGCCCCAATGAGTTTGCATTGGATTTATCAAAGAGCAATCCAGTTATTCCCATTCCCCCACTCTTCCTGCATCTCCTTACAACCTTTATTCTTCAAACAATTCTCTTTTCTGGGCCTCTATTGTGTCTGTACACTCGATCTCATGAAGCAGTGCATTTCAAATCTTAAAAGTAGATCCTAAAAATATTTTTCCTCAGATCTCCATTTTGTTTTACCAGTCACCTTAAATCTGTGGTTATTAACCATTCCACCACTGAAGGCAGTTTCTCATTAAACCCATCATGATTTCATTCAAATCTCTCCAGTCTTTCCCTGCTCAGTGTAGGTCAACCCCGCTTTCTACACTCCATCCTTGTAACCATAAATTCTCATCCCTCGCTTGTGATGCAACCTCCAATTATTTGTTTTGGTTGCACAGTTTTGTTTTTCATTCTCATCTTTACTTTAGTATTGGTGTCTGCTTAAATATTTCAATTTGAGCTATGAGAGCAGAAGTTTGGTTCTTTAGGGCTCAGCTCACCTTGCCTCTCTGTTGCATTAGTCAGCTAGTAGTCTGTTGCACTGAAAACTGCTGCTCAGGCAGCTGATTTTTTTCCCCTTCTTCTGCCGAATCATTTGCTTCAGGTCTGTGTTTAAAGGAGAGTTTGACTCAAAGGGGCTCCTTAACTTGGAACATAGTTCCAGTCTAGATGAGAAGCAATTTGGGACATAAAAATTCAGGACTTGACTCTATGTATACAATTGGCCAATATTCAACATCATTGGGATGGTCAAAAGTTGATTGTCCAACTTCTTATTCTCCCAGTCCAGATGAAGGGATCTCAACCCAAAACACTGACTGTCCATTTCCCTTCACAGATGCTGAGTGACCCACTGAATTCCTCCAGCACTTTGTTGCTCCCTGTTCTACACACTGCTCAAAGAAAAATTATAGAGTCATAAGCAGAGAAAGAGGACCTTCAGCTCACCGAGTCTGTGCTGACCATCAAGAACCGATATACACCGATCCGACACAAATCCTGTTCTATTCTCCCCACATGCCCTCAGCTTCAATCAGACACTTACAAAATTCACCACAGCCAATTAACTGACGAGTTAATTGTATGAAATCTGATGAAATACAATGCATGAAAAGTTAATCCTCTCAATTATAATTTATAGGTCTACTGAAGGATGGGCTTGACTTGTTATCTCTCTTTAGCTTCTTCCCTGTATGCTGTTCCTTATTTATTTTTCTTATGCAATTTGAATCAATGTAATCATGTTAAGTGTTCATTACAGACTTAAGTTTTGCACAAATTGCTATAACTCTTGATAGTTTCAGTCCTTCTGTTTCATTTTATTCACAGATGGAATCCAGGAAAAGACTTGCAAAGACTGTGCTGGTGTTTGTGGGGTTCTTCGCTGTAAGCTGGCTCCCCAGTCACATCATCTACCTGTACCGCTCCTACCATTACAGGCAGGTGGACACCTCCTTGGTGCACTTGGTTGGCAGCATTTGTGCCAGGATTCTGGCCTTCAGCAACTCCTGCATTAATCCCTTCGCCCTCTACCTGCTGAGCAAGACCTTCCGAAAACAATTCAACAACAATCTGTTCTGCTGCAGGAGCCATCTGCTCATACGATCGGCCAGCATGAGCAAGAGCACCACAGCTTCACGGATGACGTCCCTCAAGAGCACCAACCACTCAGTGGGAAGTTTCAGCCTAATCAATGGGAACTTTGCTCATCAAGAAGGTTATGTATAGGGGTGCCAGGCAGCACCATTAGACGATGTACGTTCTGCACTTTCAATCATAGTCATGCACAGTGAGTGCCAGCGTCAGTGAAGAGAATACATCTTTAGGTCAGGGGAGAATGTAGGGACTTGGTACAAAAGTTTTTGACAAAATAGAGGATGTAATTCAGATTAAAACAGTTTATTTGGAAATGCTGGGAATGGTCTTGATATGCAGTGGGGCATCCCTATTAACAGAGGAAGCCATCAGGGAGTTAATGGTGTACCAAAGATATGCCACAAAAGTAGTGGTTTGCCAGACTCTCTCTCAGGGCAAGTTGTGGGAGGCAATAAGTAACATTGTTACCTTGTTAAAGAAGGATCATTTTAGCATTCCATCAAAGCATGGAGTAGGCAAGGTTTTTGTTAATATGTTAGATGGATACATGATATCTAATGCCATGATATATCAAGCATGTGTATTATATTGAAAGGTACAATGGGTATGGGATGTGTACCAACACAGAGTTCCTAATTTAAACTTGAGGAAGCCAGGTAGAAATGTGTTCTCATTGAACGTGCATTGTGGTACTTATACTCTGTTTCAGAAATTCCATCGACATCAATAGAATAAAATTGCACAAATGGAGTGCAACACGACTATATCGTGCTTTTAGTCCACTAGACTAAGGACAGATTTCTATCCATAAATGTTGTCCTAAACAAGAAAGAGAAAGGAGGATTGCATCTGGTTGTGGTGAGCTGTGCTGATGTTTTCCCGAAAACTGGAAGAGAAAAGTGAAAGTAACTTCACCAAGTGTGATTTTGTGTGTTCAGTTTAAAAAGCGATTTAAACATGTGGCTGTAATATAGGTAGCATTTGATCACCATCCAGCTACCTACGTGGGAAAGCGACCTTGCATGGACCCCGAGTAAGGAAAGGACTCAATCATGATGGCCCCATCGTCAAAACCACACTGACTCTCAGAGGTTAGGTTCACCTGTGAAGGATGAGCAGTGGTTGGGGTATCAGCTGGGTAGCAGTCATATAATGATATCAAACAAGATTTTTCGATTTCAAAAGAGAAATAATGAAAAAAAAACTGGAAGGAAAGAGAATGGATCGTGGTCGTTCAAAGATCTGTTTTTTTTCACTTCAAGGTTTGGTACTTCAGAGAGGTGTGCAGTCATGAGGGTTAGTAAGTAGCATGTGGTCTTTCACTGAGGAGCTCCTGTAGTGTGTCTCCATGGTAATGAATTTATAACAAGGACTCTTTCAAAGTAGATTGAATTTTAGTTGTGGTTTTGCATCCAGTAATGAGCAAGCAAGGTATACTTCTCAGTATTAGAGAAGGAATTGCCTTTTTGAGTCAGGAGGAACACCAAGTTGTTAAGGCTATGGGCGGGTAAATTAAGAAAACACATTCTTAAATGAAACAGCTGTATTTTACCACTGGCAGTCAATAGAAAATGTAAATAGTTATTGACACAGGTACTTTTCACTTCCGGTATGAAGCCCCATACTTCAGGATAATTATATATTCGATCAATGTTAATGCACTGTTTCCTATGGCAGAGTGAAGTATTCCACCAAAGCAAGAATAGGAAATCACTAAATCATAAATAATTTTTAACATATATATCATGAGGATAACATTTCAGAGATGCCTATTTGGGGCTATGCTATTAATTGAGTATCTTTGTTAGTTCAGTAAAAGACAATGCTGTTTCTGCCATATCGCCCCGTGGATAACTGCAGGACCAGATCAGACCTAAATCTACCCTGCTCTGTCCATCTGGACACAAGTGCAACCATGTTTTCATATGGAGGATGTTGTCAGTATCAACAAAAACTCACTGCAGTGAAATCAAGGACCTGACTGGATTCTCACAGCCAAAGAAAAATCCAATGGATCATTGCCAGAATTTGGGACCCCGGTTGATTTCAGTGCAATCTATTGAAGAATCATGTTTTAATCCTGGAGATTATCCTCACTTACTTTAAACAGGTAACTGCTCCACAAAATTACAAGAACATATAATTAACTTCTGCCTGCTATTTTCCCACAGCAGGCTTGCAGAGACTATGAGCTCCACCAGCGAACTAGTGTTCACATCCATTCACATTGCAGCTCACTCCTTTCAATGTTGCTTGCAAATATTTGAATTTTCCCATAGTTCAAATGAAGTCATCTTAATTTAAATTTGGTTTAACTGGTAATCTGAATGAAGTCAACTTGATTTAGAATAAACAGATGGTAATATCAGGAGAATAGGGGAATGGAACCCAGAGTGAACTTTATACTTAATTTGACAAATTGTTCATTGATAAGGTGTATATCAAATTGTGTAGAGGCATGTCTTTTTTTTAAAATAAGATTTGTTCTGCAGAGCATGTGTGGTCGTTCCATTCCCTGCTATTTGCTGGGTTTTCATCAATGCTGAGCATGTTTTTTAAAAAAAGTCAGGATAAACTTATCTGCGCAAAGTATGTTAAACGATTAGTAAGCACCTCTCTAAAATATGGATAGATCAAAAAGACATATGTGGCTTTTCCTCCGTGATAAGGTTTTCAGGTAATTCTGACAGATGCCAAACATAGAGCTGGAGTAATATTGATTTGGGTAGTTATTGAAATCACTGGAAAGAAAACGGAAATTAAAGATGATCGACCTTTCCCAAACATTTATTGGAGGAAAGTCTGGAAGATATAAATCTGGGCATCACGTCACTCCTTGTAAACTTTACATTGTCATGACTTTATAAGTTCCAAAACCAAGCCTACAAAACACCCAGTGCTGAACCATATATGTTTTCTTAATAACTTGTCTGTTATTAATGCACAATGCAAGCATGCTATGCTTGAGTGATAGCATAAGAACCAAACCTAGTTTCCATTCCATTTCTGTGAATCCAGAATTTTCAAAGGCTTTCTGCCAAGTCAGTGCACTAGTGTTGTAATACTCATAGAGGCTCAATAATGGATTATTATCTTGTAACATGTAATAGAGGCAATCACAGACCTTTAATATTAAACCACCTACCTACATTTAAGCCATTCAGATAAATAGTCACATTGAAAACCTATTTTGGAAGTCCAGTGGTTTTAGGTCTTAGAAATAATTTACCACTAGGGACTCATGAAATGTGAGAGGCACCTCACATGGCACAATAATGAGCTTCAAAGCTGCAATGCTCATTCAACATTTAAAACACTGAAAAAGGTTTTCCATGTCTCACTTCTGATATATCGCGTAAGGGCAATATGCAATGGAAAGAATTGTAGTGCCTTTGTTAATCCCTCTGTGAAGAAGCCCTTCATAACTTTCTTGTGCCTTTGTGCCTTGTAAGTTCTGGAACTTCTGCCATTACTTCGGGAAATAAAATATAAATCCCTCTGTTCCTCAATTTGGTATTTGGATGATTTTGCATTGGCAAAAAAATCCATTCTTGTTCACAATTTCAGTATTTAGCAAATCAATTAATGTTTAATCTGATACTTTGTGCTTTTGACAGAATACTCTATTATTGATGTAATACAACATTTTAATTCTGATTTTCAAATCTGAGCCTGATCAAGTGCATTGCTCCTGCATGAAAGTCTCACCTGTGTGCAAGGAAAAGGATCAGCATGTTCAGTTTTCAACAATATGCTTCTCTAAACACTAATTTGTTAGCCAATAAGTAATGACAATCTATATGTTTGTTGCATATGACTAATGTGGTAATTGTAAATAAATTGTGTGTACTTGACTGAAACACGTTTTAGGAAATGATGCATTAATGAAGTTTGTGATGTCAATGTTTGTACATTTGATTTTGCTGGACCTAGCAACCACTAGCAACCAAAAAAAATGCTGTCATTTTCTATTTGAATCTCTGAACTTTATAGAAATGTGCCATAGTGAGGGGGACTGTGAGCCTCATTATTCCCCATAGGTCTGAAGAATGCTTGTCTTGCAAGTATCATGACATTGAAAATGCAAACCATGCTTGTAAATTAAGCACTTTTTTCAGAAGTAAATTAGGAGGTGTGGATGATACAATATATTGTGCATTCCTGTCTCTGAATGATGAGATTAAGTGTTCCTGTTATAACTACGGGTCATCAATGAAAAAAGTTGAGTCAGTCTTAGTCCCTAGTAGCCCCAAGTCCAGTCCTTAGATTCATTTGTCCTCCATGCATATGTCTGACTCCATCCAATTTGCAAGTCATCTTTGCCATCACAGGACTTGACTTCAACATTTGCCTAAATTCGTTTCATCAGTCCTTCCCATATCTTCGGTTTACAACTAGGACATATCTATTCTAACCTTTACTCAGCCTGGGTAATATCAATTCCCACCGAATCCACTTGCAAGCGTATTTTGAGTGCCTCTTCACCTCATTATCTCCATCTCCAATTATTCTTCCTCTTCTTTAATCGCCTTTGGCTCTTCTCTCCCATTTCTTCCCATTCTTGTTATCCAATCACATTCTCATATTCCCCGTCAGGTAATTTGTCTCCCCAAATCCCTACCCTAACAATGTGGGCCAATAAAGCAACAAATAGATTACTTTCTATAAGGTGAGAAGCAGGAAACTGTAGAGCTCCAAAGAGATTTGGTGGTTGAGGATACATATTAAAAAGAACCACAAATACTAATGAAATGCTGGCCTTCAAATCTAGAAGACTGGAGTACAAGTCATGCGACACCTTTTACGAAACCTTTGTCCATTGAGAAGTTTCTGAACATCACACTTGTGAAGGATCTATTGACCTTGAATGTAGATTTATCGGAATGATAAATGAATTCCAAGGATTAAGTGGCAGACAGTTTCCTGAACTAGAGGGGTTCTTGATTGAAGTTTCCATGATATTGAGGGGAGATGATCGGGCAGATAGAAAGGGAGAGCATTTTGCTGCCTGGTGGGTTTAAAACAAGAGGCCCAGGCTTTCAGTGGTGTAGCCAAGAATCAGCTGCACACTCAGAGGATGGTAGAAAAAGTTCAAACTCTTTTCAATAATTGGCCAATGGTGAATTGATAATAGAGATTGATAGGTTATCTTCAATCAAGATATTAATGCATATGGAGCAACAGTAGGTATATGAAGTTAGGTCACAGATTAACCATGATCTCACCAAACAGGTTCAAGGGCTAAATAACCAACCTCACTTCCTATGGTGCCATGTTCCTAACTTCCTGCTCTTCTGCTGCCAACCCAACTTTGACTCTATCTTAGCCAAGGCCTTAGCTTTCTCATTTTACCTTCCAATTTACTCTGAATGAGTTCATTGTCATACTCACCAACTTCTCCTATGAGGCCTTTACCCTTCCCATGATGTACTAATAATCCCTGTCATTCATTAACCTCTCTACAACATGGCTAGAGCAAGCCATCTTCTTCCAATTCACTTTGTCCAGGCGAATGACCTTTGCTATGAACTCATTCGTTGACAATCTCAGTCACAGGCTTCTCCTTTCTTATCCAAAGGACTAGATCTCCCAATGATTTCTCTGTGACCTCATCACTTTTCCCACCCAAGGACATGATGCTCTCCATGTATTTGCTTCATCGGAAGTAAAAGAAAAATTGGGAGATTTAACTAGTTTGAGATACAAGAAAAAGGGAAAGTGGAGGAAAGAACAAAAAGAGAGCTGTCTTGGGTGGGAGGCAGGAGAGATGAAATGAAATAAGGGATAAAGGAGGTGGTAATTGGACCACTAAAGCAACAAGATATCACTCTGTAGAAGAGTTGAGGACTGACATGGTCAAGGGCAATGTCAACTGCTGTTGAGAGGAATCTGTGGTTGGCAGGAAGGGCAGCATTGTTGTGGAAATTGGCATCATAGAACAGACTTAAAGAAGGCAGGAGAATGGAACTGAGTCCTCACAAAAGATGGGTGGGAGGCAGTGTAATCAGGTGGGCTCATTGTAGACATTGACGTATCCCCTGAAACGGAGATAGAGAGGGTGAGGAAGGGAAGAATGGGCTGGGTGAAAGTGAGGGAAGGGTGGAAACCAGAAGCAAAGTTGATGGCCTTTACCAGTTCAGACTACAGTCAGGAAGGACTACTAACACATTCGTCAGATTCAGCTACTGTGGCCTTCTGTGGGCAGCCACTCACTCAGGCTTAGCCATACTGTATGCAACTTGTTATGTTTTATGTACCCAAGCCAAGCTTCTGGGGTATATCATCTTCATTGTAAAGATGTCTACATGCATCTCCATCACCTCTGACACCACCCCCCTTAGTCTATTTACTACTGAAACCCACACTTAGAAAGCAGAACATAGCACAAAGGACAGTACGGCACAGCATAGGAACAGACCCTTTGGCTTACAAAGTTGTGCTGAACCAATAGAGTTAATGACACCTAATCCCTTCTGCCTGATCCATATCCCTCCATCCTCTGCATATCCATATACCTATCTAAACGCTGTTATCATATCTGCCTCAACCATGACCCCTGGCAGCACCTTTCAGGCACCCACCACTCTCTGTGTAAAAAAACCTGCCTTGCACATCTCCTTCGAACTTACCCCCTCTCACTTTAAATGCATACCCTCTTGTACTAGATATTTCAACCCTGGGGAGAAAGATACTGGCTGTCTACTCTATCTATGCCTCATATAATTGTATAAACTTCTCTCAGGTCTGCATGTTTCTCTCTAAAGGTTTCTCCACACCATCTATTCCAATACTCCCATCACCTTCCTTCCATCTTCCAATCTTCACGATCCTCAGTTCAGCCAAGGCTTGATGCTTTAAATTCCCACAACAGGTCCCCAATCCCCCATTGGCCTCCCCTTTCCTATTTCTGCAACTTCCTCCAGCCCATGATTCCATAGAACTGAGTTCCTCCGTCCTTTTCTCATTCCCCTCCAACCTTCACAGTGCCTGCAGCTCTGAAATTGCTCCCTAAGTCTCTCCACCTTTTTATCTTCCTTTAA
>JARFYF010000074.1:68428425-68442503 GCA_030265395.1 Rhina ancylostomus | reverse complement strand
TATCTAAGAGCCTCTTTGATGCCTCTGTCGTATTTGCCTCCACTACCACCCCTGGCAGCACATTCCAGGCACCCACCGCTCTGTACTCTTACAATTCCATTTTGTATCACAAAAGTTAAGGGCAACCCTGAGGCCATTGTGACCCAGTGATGCTGCAATTGGCTTTGCATCATAGATGATTCTGGGGCACGGAGGCCCACTGATGTCCATCTTCTCTTCAGGTTTAGTCTCCTGCATCTCGTGTTCTTAGCTGGACTCACATTCCAGTAGCAACCACACCTGACTCTACTTAGCTTTTTCTAAGCCATGCTAATGGACACATGACAAACTTCAACAAGATACTGAAAATATTGGTGACAAAATGAGCTCCTGGAGGTGTATTACATGTGAAATCAAAAAAGAGAATCATTTGTTTGGTTAACAGAAGTCTCTTTTTTTCATTCATTTCTGCAAGTTTCTTATAATACACTTGACTTGAGTCAAACTTAATGTCATACAGTGAAGCCACCTATATGACAGACTGTAGAGCTCCAGTCAAGTTGTCTTTAAAATTTTCAAGTTGTCTTCAAATCCAATATCTGAAGATGATTCAGTCAAAACCTGCCAGAGGTTTTGAGCCAACATGGATTTTATCTTTATTTTCAGAAATTTCATCCATTGATCAAAAGTTAAAAAGCCACATTTGTGGTTCGTGCTCTGAATTTAGCTCTCGTTTCATTGAGGAATGACAATGCTGATTAGAAGGGGGTTTGTATACATTGCTACCTCACTTAGCACCCAGAACTTATTCCCTGTAATGAGAATGTTAATGGAATTAGCACTAAAAGTGTTCATTAGAGTACTACACAGAGATGGGCTGCTGAAAGTATCACTGTGCCAGGAATCTGATGTGAATCTAACAATGAATCCCCCCCATTGTGGAGAGGCTGCCTGTTGAGCTTGTTACCACAGGGAAATTTCTGGCTGAGGAGAATCCTGCAGCCAAACAAAGAGAGGGAGAGACACCAGCTTCCATCCCATCTAACAAGTGGTGGAGAGAGACCATAGGATATGGGCCAATGCCCAGAGCAGCCACTGCTCAAATTCCCCAGGCCATATAGGGTGCAGTCCTGATTCCCATATCTCAGCCCTGGGAGGCTACACTGCCCATCCCAGCCTTCAGAGGGACCTCTCCATATTGAGCCGTGGGTGATTGAATGCTGAACGAATGCAAGTGGAGGGCAGAGGTTTGTGCCAGGTTCCTGGCACTCAGGTTCTGAAAAGATGTCTTATATAAAGTACAGTGATCGACTGGAGGACTAAGGACACTTTAATGAATTAGTGTTCTGTGTGGTTGTGCTAAATGATGTCCAAGTGTAATCTTCCACAGCTTGTGGTTGAGGTGATTGTTTCAATCGTGTGGATCATCTTCACTGGCACTTGAGAGTTCAGTATGAAACCTGTGGCGATCAGCCAACCTGCATTCAGTGAGTCTTCAGATGGCAGAAGTGGATACAGGTGAGAGTCAGATGCTGGTGAATTTGACCTCCTGTTTTGCTGCAAAGTTCTAACGTGCTGGGGAGAGGGCCTGGCTATACGTCACAGCTTTACGCCTGAGTTGACTTGTTGCATCATGGTCTGGTACAACAATTCAAATGCGCAGGAAAGTAAGAAGCTGCATAGAGTAGTGGACTCAGCCCTGTACGTCACGGGCAGATCTTTCCCCACCATCAGTAGTTTCTACATGAGGCTCTGCCTCGAGAAGGCAACATCTATCTTCAAAGATCCCCACCATCCGGGCCATGCCATCTTCTTGCAGCTATCATCGGGCAAAAGGTACGGAAACCTGAAGTGCCATACAACCAGGTTCAAGAACAGCTACTTCCCTTCAACAATTCGGTTCTTGAACCAACCTACGCAACACCAATCATTACCTCAGTATAGTAACACTATGACCAGTATGACCACTTTGCACCACAATGGACTTTATTTTTTTCTAATTGTGTTCTTTTTTATATAATTTTGTATATTTTCGTTTAATTTATGTTTTTCTTCTGAATATCGTGTATCTGATACTATATGCCTGTGATGCTTAAGTTTTTCATTGCACCTGTGTATACATGTACTCTACTTGTGCATATGACAATAAACTTGACTTTGAGATGGCAACACATTTCATTTATATAGTATTGCCAATCCTAAGAATAAAGCTAAATGGATGTGAGCATGAGTGATTATTTTAATGTACTTTTGTTAATTTTTTTAATGTTTTACATTTTTATTTAATAACTTAAATCTATTTGAATAGGTTTTAGGTGCCTCTATCAGAGATGTTTAAAACCAATTCATAAGTCTTTCGTGGTGGTGAGCTGTCACATTGTTCCAGGAGTGGGGCCTCAGCAGTCCGTCAACTGAGACCTAATCATTGCTGAGGGCTCATTATGCATTGCAGCCTGATTCCAGGGTTAGGAGGCTGAGGGCCATTCAACCTATGCCAGGTTAGCAAGGCAACGGCAAGAGAAAGGGCTGCAAGTCTGGGCAGCAGCAAAATAAAGCATGGGTTAGCCGATTACTTCCCACCCTGTTCCATTGCTTCCTTCAAAGAGCATTGTTTCAGGTGCTTAGTCATTCCAGTGTGACATCAGATTTTAAATTGTTAATACACTCAAAAGGAAAAAAGTTCCCTGAAGCATAGTTGTACATTGCTCAAGGGATTTCAGCACCCAATCATGGCTCTCCCTTCAGTGTAGTACTGAGGGGGTTCAGTGTTGTCAGAGTTGCCCTGTTTTGGATGAATGTGAAAGCAAACTTCTGGTGGGTGCTTCAGCTGGACATACATTCCCCATTGAGGTGAAAGGGAAAGAATATTTGTTGAAAGCTCATTATGACCTAAAACGTTAACTCTGCTTCGCTGCCTGACCTGCTGAGGATTTCCAGCATTTTCAATTTTTGATCCATATCACCATGACTCTGTTTGAAGAAGAGCAGAAAAGTTGCCCGATTCAGAACTGACGTCATGAAAGCATTTTATTAGTTCCACCAGAGCGACTCTGTGCAGAAGCTGCAGCACAACGAGTGCTCCACGTTAAAAGAGTTCATGCACAGGCATCCTTATTCCTCACAACTGGAATGGCAGGCCATCCTCAAAACCAAAGGGATTGTCTATAAAAACGAAGAAACTGGTTCCTGTCTAATAATGGCATCACAGGCATTTCCACTGTCTAACACTGGCAGAAGCCTTTTCTACATGTTCTGAAAGAGACTGATTTTCCAATATCAGCTGCTAAGTTGTTTGTAAATGCTTTTGTGTTTTTCTTGCTGTCAAGCTTCTTAGACTGACAACCTGCTTTGCATGTAGGGGGGCATATTGAAGTTTGTGATCTGTGCCAGTTTACCCAAGGGAAAACTCATTTTATAATTTCTTTTTTGTGAGTGTGGATTACCCTCAGGCCATTCCTTTATCTCAACCTGTGGAGCAGTTGGATTAGAGGGGACATGAACAACAGGGATGTTTACACAGAGACACAGGAAACCGCAGACGCTGGAATCCGGGGCAACAAATCATCTGCTGGAGGAGTTCGGCGGGTCGAGCAACATCTGTGTGGGGAAAGGAGTTGTCGTCACTTCAGGTCAAAATCCTGCATTAGGGTTCACCACAGAATGGTGGCATCTGGATTTAACCAGTCTCCTAGGAAACTGTTGGAAAACTATACACGATCTTGCATCCACACCTGGATTAAGGATGGAATTCCTTTTGTGGCTGAATGTAGCTATTTTCTATCATTTGAACACAAAATAAAGAATCCTTTCAGTAGCTTACCACTGCTTCTTTGGGTAGTTCTACCTTCTCCAGGAATGGATGTGGCAAGTAATCAGCAGTGGGCATTGTCTCTAATTTTGGCTGTCAGCCTAGTGGAAGTATGTTATTGTCCTGCATGATATATCTCAACAGAGTATCACAATGCCGGACACAGAATGGGCACAGATCCCATTCCCAGCCTCAATATGTGATCATTTCATTTCACTTGTTCTAGTCTCTGATGTGAATGATTGTGTAATTATCTCTCAGTCTGATTACAATCTGTCACGCACAGTTATGTAATTTCTTTCTGTGTCAACTTTACAATGCTCCGTAATCACCAAAATTATTTTCCTAATGACAGATCACTCCATAATAGTTAACCACTATTTCTATTAGCAACCCATTTACTTCCAGGTGAGAGGAGTCATATTTCTCTTTAGATCCAGCAACAAACTTAAATTAGCTATCATATCTGCAGCAATGGTGTTCATACTGACAAAGATGATGCGGGTGTTAATACAGCTAATAGTGCTGATTCAGTAATGTTGTACTCCATACCCAACCCAGTTTCCATGTTGAAAAGTGGTCTGTACATAAAATAAAAAGACAGCAGCTGCAGTTTCAGCTCATCATATTTGAAGGGAAAGATCTCCAGGCTATTTTCTGACCAAATATAAAATTCAGGAGACAGTGGGGAAAAGATGATGTTCACCATAAAAGTGTGGATTAACACAGGAAATTCATTGTTATCTGTACAGGGCCAGCAGACAGAGCACTCCTGATGAGTTGCTGAACAACCCTTACCCCTATGCTAAGTTGAACAGGGCATCTTCTGGAAATGACAGCAAAATAAAACCTGTCTATGAACTTAAAATTCCATGAGGTGGGTTGTACTGCATTTACATGAGACACATGTACTTCTTCCCAGTGGAGCTGTTTCCATTAGAATTCGAGAGACGGGAGCAAATATGAGGTTAATCACATACAGAACAAAATTAACAGTCACTTGGTGGATAAATGTGGATTAATACAGGCATGCCAGCAGGGATTTGTTAAAGGCAAATCATGCTTAATTAATTTGATTGAGTGTTTTGATGAAATAAGATAGCGAAGCATATGAACATACAAATTGGAAATAGGAGTAGGCCACTCAGCCCTTGAGGCTACACAATCTAATAAGATCATGGCTAATTTGACAGTAACCTCAACTCCGTATTTCCATCTAATCCCAGCAATATTTTACTCCCTTGTTTATTCAAGAATTTATCTAGCTCTGCCTTAAAAATATTCAAAGATTCTGCTTCCACCACCCTTTAATGAACAGAGCTTGAATGATTCACAACCCTCAACAGAAAAAATATTCTCTCATCTCCAACTTAAGTTGGCAACCCTTTACTTTGAATTAGCGAACCTTAGTTCTAGATTCCACCACGAAAGGAAACATCTTCCTTACATTCACTCTTCGGATTCTGATATGTTTCAAGCAGGTCACTTTCCATTCTCCAGTGGGTACAAGCCTAGCTTTTCCTCATAAGACAATTTGTAAGGTACTCGATGGTCTGTATGAACACGGTGGGCCAAAAAGGGCCTGTTTCTGTGCTGTATGACTCTATGAAAACCTGCTCTGCCAGGTATCAGTCAAGTAAACCTTCACTGAACTGTTAAAATTGAAGTAAATAACTTTTAAAAAAACAAAAGCTATAAAATATAATTACATTCAACTTAATATGCTGAGAACGCCTGAGCGCAGATGGTTCTATTCAAAACAGTCAGCCACAGCTCTCAAGGTTTGCTGTCATGGTTAATCACAGATGCTCTTTTCTTCCACATTTCCCTAATGAACAACCGGAGACACTAAGGTTCAGTGAATTCACTGCCCACTTGAGAAGGCCATTGTTAATGAAAAGGCGAAATGAAGGGCAAAATAATGAGGCACCTCTCCCAGCACTGTGCGGTGAAATGGGCTACAGAGTTAAAACCTGTCCTATACTCACAGCCAGTAAAGATCAGTCAAGGCAGCAGAGGCCTTCAAGTTTATTGTGCTGTCACACAATAGGAATCCAAGATAAGAGTTGCTATAATTTAAAAGAAGATACCAACTCGACTGGAGGGCAGGGTTTCTTTTTCTCCTTTTTGATTTTTCTCCTTTCACTGAGTGTGGCAAAAGCTCTCAATCCATCTTGTTGCTGGGACAAGAACTAGTTGAACGGGCTCTCAGCTGGCAATGGATTTTAACTGTTAGCCAAGGCCAAAATCAGATTTGCTCCTGCAGAATGGGATCCAACACTAGATGAAGTATCTTTTGACTGCAATGACTATTTCAAAACTTCTAAAAAAATGTAACAAACAACTGAAATGAAA
This sequence comes from Rhina ancylostomus, assembly GCA_030265395.1. Taxonomy (NCBI): domain Eukaryota; kingdom Metazoa; phylum Chordata; class Chondrichthyes; order Rhinopristiformes; family Rhinidae; genus Rhina; species Rhina ancylostomus. The sequence goes on along the minus strand of JARFYF010000074.1, from coordinate 68,436,361 downwards.
AATCATTTGACTGAATGTGTTCATTGCCTGAAACAGTAAAAGCACTTCATGCTGTTTCAGCCCTGTGTTGATATCCAAATCACTGATCCACATGTCTCCAATGCATCCACACATCTCCAGGGGATCTTAATCCAGTAGTTAGATCTCACATCCCATAAAAATCATGAAATCTTAATTTTAAAAACTGTAGGAAGTTGCATGTAAGTCATTATAATACACAATTAATTTTATTGTGCTCTAACTGTGCTACAACATTAAAACAAAACTATTCAGGGTTGAGTCTCTTTGTGATTCACGTTTTTTTCCATGTTTATTTTAATCAGACATATAATAACAAACAGATCCATTTGCAGAAAATCACACCCTGGTCATGAGTCATTTGTAAAGATACTGGGAGGTCTACAATAGATGAGGAACCTCATTTCCAACATTAAAAATGTATCAATCTTCTCCCATATTTCAGCTTTCCCCTCTTCCTCAGTTCAACTTTGTTTCTGTATTTAACATACAATAAAAACTGAAAACACGCTTTGTGCCTACGGTTAAAAGAACTCAAATGATAAAGGCTAATAATTGCTTCAACAATTGTTGGGTTGCTGCAACTACATAGATCACTGCGAACCACACAAGCAGATTGGGCACTGATTTAACAATCTAGCTCCATCCCATTTGTAGTATCTTCTTAAAGACCGTAACTCTTTAGAATTACTGTAGTTAGAACTTACTTTCAAGTAGAAGGAGCCTATGTATCAGATACATGAGCCTGAGGGCACATACCACCAGGCTCAAGGACAGCTTCTATCCCACTGTGAAAAGATTATTGAACGGTTCCCTGATATGATGAGATTGACTCTTGACCTCACAATCTACCTTGTTGTGAACTTGCACCTTATTGCCTACCTGCAATGCACTTCCCTGTAGCTGTGACACTTTACTCTACATTCTGTTATTGTTTTTACCCTGTACTACCTCAATGCACTGTGTAATGAATGGATCTGTACGAACGGCATGCAAGACAAGTTTTTCACTGCACCTCGATACAAGTGACAATAATAAACCAACACCAATACCAATAAGCTAAAGTTAACCTGTAACACCCTACTTTTAACTTACAGGCTTCTCCTTTTCCACCTTTATGGGCTGGAAAGCTGTGAAGGCCGATTTACTCACCAGTGGATAAATCCTAAATGGAAACACCATGACCTATAAATAACCACATATGCAATTTGATTGGGAAATGAATTCACCCTTGTTTAAGAGCCCAATAAAATTCAATGAATATTCTTTATTTGAATCATTCAAATCTTTTCTCAAAATTTGCATTGGTACTGCTCTCACTGCCTTGGCATCACCAGCAAATCTGGCAGTTTCATTCACCTTAATCTTAAAATTACAGATTCTCACAAGGAGACCACTTGACCCATGATGTCTGTGTTAGCTCTTTGTAAGGACGCTCCAACTAACTTCAGCCGTTCCCTCAAAGCCTAATTTTTCCTCTTGCAATTAGTTATCCAATTATTTTTAGGTTACCATCAAACTTGGCCCCATATATTTGAGAAGTGCACACCAAATAATCACAGTTGGCTGCATAAAATGAAATTGTCTCAACGCCTCCTGATTCTCAGCCAATTGTCTTAAATCTATATTCTCTGGTTGTCAATCCTCCTGACACTGGGAGCTGCTTCTTTCTATCTCATCCATCAAAAGCTCTTAAACCTGAAATTGTGGACGTTAATGACTAGGTTTTAGCTTGCAAATGCATTGGGAATAGGCTTTGGGAAGCCCAGAGATAGGTTAACTCAGCCTCCTTGTTTCTGGATTTCCCATCTAATCAGTGGCAGTGGGTGAGATTAAGATTCAGAAGACTCAATCTCAAATCCAGTATTTAAAAGGATAATTTCAGCCAGTCTTGGTTGGTGTCTAAAGAGTTGGAGCTGGTTTTCAGATGACTAGAGGTGTTGTGGACAAAGATTGCTCCCCACTTCACTGGTGTCTCTGAGGAGCAGAGGAGATGATGTTCCCTCATAATATGAGACAAATCTGGGAAGGTATGATTGCGGGTGCTGAAGAGATCAGCAGCCAGAGCAGGTGCCATTCTCCTGAATTCAAGGCAGAAAGTGGTTCAATGACCAAAGTAAGGCAGAAAAGATAAAAAACAGAGGAACATTAACTTGCACCTTGCTGTGCACTTTACCCTGTGCAAATACTCTACTTTTCAAACCTACTCCCACTCTGCAGACCCACTTGCCTCAGAATGTGAACAGGGCACAGCAAACGATAGTTGACTTCTGCATTTCCTCATAACATAGAAGAAGGCCGTTTCAGACCACTGAGTTTATACCAGCTCACAGGGCACTCCTGTCCCCCAACTAATTTTCCCTGTAACCTATTCTCTCCTCGCATTCTATCACTCACTTTTACAATTTACCACGGCCAATTAACCCACCACCCTGCATGCCTTTAGGATGTGGGAGGAAACCCCAGACAGTTATAGGCAGAATGTGCAAACTCCACACAGACAGCAGCACTAGAGGTCAGGATTGAACCCTGGTCGCTGGTACTATGAGGCAGCAGCTCCACCAAATGGACCACCGTGCCACCAGGGTATTGGAGTCCCTAGCTATCGCATGCTGAATACTGCTTACAAGGCACCTTAAGTACATTTTCAACATACTGATAACTTGCTTAATCACATAAATGGTGGTAATGTGACCTTCAGTTACTGGGCCACTTATAGAGGTCATCAGCCAAGTTTGAAAAAGGTGTCCCCTGTCTCCCATGTCTGCTCTGAAGTGTGAACTGATCACGCAGCTTAGACTGGCACTGAACAAAAGCACTTTCCTATGAATCCTGCACACAACTTTAAACATCTTTCTCTGGTTCCAGCCAAGTTGCCCAAGGATAGAGTGGGGGGATCGGTTAAACTTACCTTTTTGTTCAGAGGATGCCTGGACTGTCACATGTGAACTGCTTATTTGTTCATGGAATGTGTCCATCCTTAACTGAGTAAGTTATGAGTCAACCTTATTGGTGGGTTTGCAATCACGTATTGGCTAAGGATGGCAGATTTCCTTCTCTGAAGGACATCAGTGAATCTTTTTATTTTGAAATTCTGAATTCATTTCATTTCCTGAATTTAAATTCTCCTGATGGTGGGATTTGAACTCTCACCCCTCCAGGCCTCTGGTAATCTAGCTGCTATTTTACTTGTTGAAAGCCAGCCACATTTACAAACCCGATGAAGGCAAAATTGGCATAATTACCAAAAATGGCAAACACGGCTTCAGTTACCCTTCTTGTGCATGCAACTGGTTGATTATGGATAGGTCTGCTGTTGTGCTTGGTCCAATACCTCTATAAAATCTGAGAGGCCAACAATAACACTAGCTACTCTGACTCTTAAGTATCAGAGAGTCTCATCCTCTGCCTGCACACCATGTCTGTGTGCACTGCTTCATGCAAGCTGCACCTTTTCTTTGCTGGTTTCTCTCTGTCGTCAAGGAAAGTCTACTCGAAGCACAGAGATACCTACCATGTGGGGTGTGCAAACCTCCAATAAGTTAACAACAAAACTCAAAATTGTAGGAAACATCCTTTCAGCACAAGTACAGCGACCAGTGCCTTTCCCACAAGTAAGAAAGTAGCTTTGTGTACCAAGTGTTTACTGCTACAGTATGAATTACTCCCCTCGACTCCTGCTGACTACTCACCTTGTTTTCACTGGGAAGTTTCAGATGTTAAAGTTAACTGTGCATGTTATTGTAACTCCAAATGAGTAATAAACTAATGGCAACTATCAAGCTGCCTGTCCCAGGAGGGCCTAATACACTGTTAGTAAACATGCAACTCAATGGTTTGGATCTAGCTTCTAAATACTGACATTTTTCCTGCTTTAATTCTCCTGCTAACTGCCCCTAATGCCACACACTCCCCAGGTTAAATTTCAGCCATATCCAGGCACAACTGACAGAACAAACTGACCTGTAGCTCCAGATGACCTAGTTTAGATGAAGGGTCTCAGCCTGAAATGTAGACTGTCCATTTCCCTCCACAGATGTTACCTGACCTCCAGCATCTTGTGTGTTGACCCATAGCTTCCCAGTTTCCACCTGTTGATTAATATAATGTTATTATATTAACATCATAAGCACATTGCTTGCTACCTTGCAGCCAATCAATGATTTGGATATTTAAGGAGAACTTGTGGTAGGCAGCTCTGCGTCCTTTCCACAACCTGACACTCTCAGCCATTTGCCAGAAGAGGAAATGCAAAGTTCAGAAAAACTTTGAAGATGCTTCAACAGATAGATATTGTACGGGTGTCTGGTGCAATAACATGACATTATCTTGTAGAGATAAGCTTCCACTGTCTCTAGTTTTGGAGAAAATTAGTTCTGAAATGCCTTTCACGACCTTATAATGCCCCAGAGCACTTTATAGCCGCTTTTTGAAAGTGCAGTCATTGTACTGCAGGAAATGAGACAGCCAATCTTGCAGAGAGCAGGGTACCAGAAAAAGCAATGTGATAATGATGAGATAATCTGTTCGAGTTATGTTAAGTGAGGGATAAATATGAGACAGGACACGAAAGATAACTCCTCTGCGACTTTTTTAAAATAATATCGTGAGATCTTTTAGATTCACCTAAGATGAATGCCTCATCGGAAGGACAAAGCAGTGCTTCCCTGGGAAGCCTCTCTCTTGTTCACTGTAACTTAAGCAACATCGGGATAACAGCATAGCCTCCACTTGAAGTTTTTCTCAGGGCTCCTGGCTTATTGGCATGCGATCAAAGGCAACAAACCATGCAGCTCATTGCCTACTGCCCTGACAGTAATAATAATGCCTTCATTCTGATGCAATCTGCTGTGCCTGTTGTATTTCAACCACCACCTGACGTTAGAGATGACTAGCAAGAGAAAGCCCACGTGGAAATTCACCTCATCCCATCAATCCGCTGTGCCTGTTGAAATACAACAGGCACAGCAGATTGCCTCAGAATGAAGACATTATTATTGCTGTCTAGAAATGGACCTGGAGATCAAGAGCTGCTGTAAAATATATTAATTTAAATTAGCACGCTATCTTCAAAATCTCCTTTAAAACTTTTAGAATTTGATTGTGCTTACGAGTTGGGTGTAAAAATGAACAGCTCAATTCTTCCAGCCTCCAGACATTACTGTAAATTTTTGAAACACTTTAAATTACAATTAGTGGTTCTATTGAAAGGGTGAGCTGAACTCTGAGAACCCCTGGCACTCCTGATGATCCAGTCAATAGAGATTGCACTGGTGAAGTTGAAATCACACTGTAACATTAGCAGCAGACACAATAAATATTTATTTGGAATTGTTTTAGCCACTATTCTGTTTTAATCAGCATTTGAACAGGGAACAGAGGAAGTCAGGTCACAAAACGTGTACCCATCAGTAGCTATATATTTGTAATATCTTTCTCAATACAATATCAGCATTATCAAACCTACAGATAGTGCCTTGGGCTCATTACCAAGGAATTAACACTTTGAGATCCTTGTTTTCAATATACCATTTTGAAACCGCACAGAATCCAAGAAATGTTGCAGCACAGGAGACCATTCATCCCATTGAGTCCATGCCAGCCTAACCTAAGCTGTCTTGTTCCCTGCACCCCTTCAGGTTTTCAAGAGTTACGCTCATTCATTCGGGAAACAGAAGAGCTGAGAGGTATTCTTCGATACTGATTGCCCAGTACACTCCTATACCTGCACCCAGAGCACATTCCAAGCATTGTCTTTGCCTGTGAAGTTAGCCATTTAAGGAATCCTACAGCTTCGCCTTCAGAATGCATGCCTGGCACCTTAACCCCAATGTACACTATCTATGACTAACTCAAGTTGTCCAGTGGATGTTATAGCTTAGGAAAAATAATGCAGAAATAAATAAAGTAAGATCATTAAAGGCTCAGAATTGTCAGCATGAACTAGTGAGCTCAGTGTGAGAGTGAGAGTTGTAGTCAACTGTCCCTCCTTCAGTTAGTGAATAGATCAATTGGAATGCCCTGTAAAGCAGTCCTATTTAGCCAATTGCAGTGAAGTTCAAATTAGTATACTAGAGAAGGTTAATGTAGGGCCTGCCAGCTTTTTAAAGGTACAGTCATATCTGTATACACAACATTTAACAGTGACATCAAATGCAGACATAGGTGACGTGTGTACACCCATCTTAAGGGAGGTACATCAATGACTTCTTTGTAAGGGTGTTTGTGTGGATGCCAAACATCTGCAGCAGCTTGTGAAGTGGGCAGATCCTTACCCTGTACACCTTGTTCAGGGTGTGTCTGATCATGCTGGAACCCAAAGAGATTCTACTGCTTCAACATCTAGCGGATGTGCAACCAACAGCAGGGAAATTGTACAGGTCATTGCCTAGTGTCCTGGCAGCCATCATGATGCTCTCTCTTTGTACCATTCCACACACCTTCACTCACCATGCCAAACCAAGGGTCAGCTCCAAGGCAACAAAGGCTATTCACTACGGGAGAAACAAAGGACTGCAGATGCTGGAATCTAGATGAAAAACGTCCTGAAGAAGGGTTCTGACCCGAAACTTTTGATCGCTTGCTTTTCTTCACGGATGCTGCCTGGTCTGCTGGGTTCCTCCGGCATCATCGCGTTTTTCATCTATTCACTTATGATGTGGGTTATGACTCTCATCCATAATCCATTTACATTTGCACAACAGGAATACAAAGAGAGTCTCCTATCACAAGAAATCTTCCAGAGCAGAATATTGGCACCCTAAAGCAATGATTTCTCTGTCCGAGCTTCTCAGGAGGGAGCTTTGCATTACTCATGTGTTGGGTGGCACAGTGGTGCACCGGGTAGTGCTGCTGCCTCACATCTCCAGCAGAAGTGGATGGATGGCAGGAGGATTGGGGAGAGTTGATGGGAGAGAGAGTAGGTTACAGAGGATTATGTGGGGGAATGGAACTGATGGGACTGCTCTGAGAGCTAGCATAGACTTGATGGGCCAGATAGTCTCCTTCTATGCCTTTGAGTAATACGAGGTTTCAGAATTTGTCATGGCATGCTGGTCAGCCTCACTATTATGAAGGACCAGCCCCTGCTGCCACATCAAGTCAGAAGCTGGGGAGCAGGAGGACAAGGAGGAGGAAGCAAAGGAGGAGGCGAAAGAGGAAGATGGAGCCTGAGACCGAGACAGTTCCTTTTGGGCCGGAACAACATAAACAAATAATGAATGAGTGATGCCTCTCTTTAACCAACAAGCCCTTTGTCCATCATGACCATCACATTACCCAAGTACCCACAATGGAAAGACAAAAGCATGTGCAAAGTACACAATTCAATCCAAATTTATAAACTTAAAGTATGACTTTGTGTAATGTATAATTAATCTTACAACACAGCAACAAGGTCAATTCATTGCTGACACCAGACAAAGTATCCTCACACATCTGATCCTCCTTGATTTTTTGCATCAGCAAAGCAGCCTATTGAGAAGGTCAAGTGGTGGTGTTTGAAGTGGCCAGTCCATTCAATCAGGGGTTGGAATCGTTTCCTGCCTACCCAGCTTCTCCCCTTGAAGGGCTGCTGTATATATACCAAGGTCCTTTGGTAGATAACTGTTTCCTTTATGAGCCAGCTTGAAAGTAATCCTCTCTTTGCCTTGGATAGTGTTTTGGTTATGAAAATTAGAAGAAAAGAGAGCAGTGAGAAAGACCCTGTTTCTTTTCTTTTTCCTTTTCAGGATGTAACACTCATTACGAGAATTCCTGTAGCGGCTAGCGTAATGCTGCTACAGCGCCAGCAACTAGGGATCAATTCCCGCCGCTGTCTGTAAGGAGTTTGTACGTTCTCCCTCTGTCTGCGTGGGTTTCCTCTGGGTGCTCTGGTTTCCTCCCACATTCCAAAGACGTACGGGTTAGGAAGTTGTGG
>JARFYF010000074.1:68388052-68402048 GCA_030265395.1 Rhina ancylostomus | reverse complement strand
TGTGCTGTAGTTTTTCTGTTTCTACTGGAAAGAAGGGGCCATAAGTAGAAAATCTGTTTCATGTTTCCTCACAACAAAGGGAACAACTCAACCCATTGAGTCTGTGCTAGCTCATGGATAAATCCCATTCCTCCACTAGTTTTCCCTACAATCTATTTTCCTTACATTCCCATTAACTCCCCCAGTTTCTACTACCTACCTACGCATTACAGCCAAATTACAAAAGCCAATTCATCTACCAACCTGCATATCTGTGGGATGTAGGAGGAAACCAGAGCACTGGGGCAAACATGCAACCACCACACAGACCGCAGAGGAGGTCAGAATTAAACCCAGCTCACAGACTTGGAGAAGTAGCAGCTCTACCAGTTGTGACACCTTTTAGCATTTCTAATAAAACCAAAAAGAAATTCAGGGGAGACTCATGAGTCTGCAGATGCTGGAAATCTGGAGCAACACACAAAGCGCTGGAGAAACTCAATGGGTCAGGCAGCATTTATGGAGGGAAATGGACCGTTGACGTTTCGGGTCGAGATGCTCCATCAGGACTGGGCCCGTCCTGATGACATCGACTCTCCATTTCCCTCTATAGATGCTGCCCGACCAACACTTTGTGTGTTGCTCCAGGAATTCAAGGGAAACTTGCTTCCCCAGTAAATGGTTAGAATGTGGAACTTCTGACCAGAGTAAGTTGTCGAGGTAAAAGGATAGATACGTTCATCGGCATTTAGATTAATAGAGCCATAGAGTAATAGAGTCATACAGCACAGAAACAGGGCCTTCAGCCTAACTGGTCCATGCTGACCAAGATTCCCATCTAAGCTAGTCCCACTTGCCTGTGTTTGGCCCATATCCCTCTCAACCTTTCCTATCCACGTGTAACTGTCCAAGTACCTTTTAAATGTTGTTAATCTACCTGCCCCAACCACTTCCTCTGGAAGCTCATTCAATATATTGACCATTCAGGTTTTTGAAAAAATTGCCCCTCAGGTTTTTATTAAATCTCTCCCCTCTCACTTTAAATCTATTCCATCTATTTCTTGATTCCCCAACCCTAGGAAAAAGACTGCACATTCACCCTATCTATGCCCCTCATGATTTTATGATTTTTAATAGGAAGAAAGGGATAATTTTGATAGGGTAAGATAGGGGGATTGGAAGAACCAGTGTGGGTCTGTTAAGAACAAATGGTCTGTTTCTGTCCCTTAAAATGTTTATAATTCAGTGTTACATACTTTGAAATTCCTCTAGTATACAGTTTGGTTATCTACTTGTGATTACTTTGATTATTTCATAATTCCATGACACTGGTTGACACTGAACACTTTCAGCACTGTTTTATCTCTAAAGATGTATGCTCTCCTCTCTCGCTCACCATCAACCATCCTCACTAATCCTACATTAAATCCGCTCTACTCTTCCCCACATTCCCCATCAACTTCGCCAGATTCTACAACTCACCTACACGTTAGGGGCAATTTACATCCGCCAATTAACCTACCAGCCCACACGTCTTTGGGATGTGGGAGTAAACTGGAGCACCTGGAGGAAAAAGAGGTTCACACCATTTCAAAAGTGGTGAAATTTTATGTGTAAGCTTGATGCAGGTTAATTTTCTGTGGCCTGATGCACCAGAAACTAGACAGCCTACAAAACAGGCCATGTCCCCAGATCAAGTTTATCGTCACAGTGCTAAGTTTCTGCTAACCACACTCATTTACAGGAATTTGAGATGCCTTTAAAAGGGAACAAATAAGCATCTTTAAAAACTTTTAAATTATTTTGTTTACTAATAAAATGACTACAACTGGTAAATGGTACTGCACAATCATACAATATTTCCAGTTATTTAAAATCAATGGTGGACTGTTCACCCTTTCTAATAATGCTTATTTTCCTGTGATAAGCCATTCTCAATGCAATCATAAAATTGCACCAAATGCCAACCATAAATTTATCAATGAATGCTTTAACTGAAAGATAAATAAGTAATTAGAACCATCACCGCCACATAATAATCATTAAGCATGTTGAGAAAATGCACATATGATCAAATGTCCATAATTTAATGTTCAACATGTCCCTCCAAAAGCTCTCAGATTTAAATTCCTGTGCATGTCAGTGAATTTCCATGATTCACCGAACAGATGAGTAGAAATTTGCAGCAAAACTTCACTGGGGAAAGCCAACACAATCTTAAGTGCAATGGATAGCTGAATGCACCAAAAGCAGAATCTCTACCCCAAGTTCAATAACTTATCTTAATACCACTTCTTACAACTGAACACAACTTATGGCTTTCATTGGAGCTTAGAAATTTACACAGTAGAAGAAGGCCAGTCAACCCCTTACATAAACGATGAATAGAAACACCCTGCTTAAGTCAGGGATGGAGCTGCGATAGCTAAGCTAATTTTACAAATTGGTTGCAACATTTTTGACTCTGCAGCTCCACAATTACATCTGAGATCATGAACCTCCAATTTGGAATGTTACACTGATTCTAATATTTTTGATTTAGTTTGCCCTTTGCTATGTAATTGAAATTTGGTTATGTGTTGTCTTAAAATTATATTTCACAGCGGAGGTTGGTGCAGGATAGCAAGGGGACAGAGAGTGGGTGGAAGAAGTTAATGACTATTCGAGCATAATGGCATTTTGCTTTCATTCCAGCAAAAAAAATTTCTCTATGTGTAAGACTGCTTTCAGGGGTCTAATGCAGTTTTCATACTGTGTGAGGACACATTTACCTCCAATCTATAAAATATGCATTTATGTTATCTGCCTCCAATTAAGATTCCCAGCTATGACCTTCTGCTTTACATAAGTTTTTAAAAAATTTGTTGTATCCAAGGTTTGATTTAGGATTTAGGATCTAATTCCATCAGGATTTGGAGAAGTGCTCTAGAGCTGTGGTTCCCAATGTAGTTCCTTCGAGGAGGAAGAGGGAAGAGATGCCAAAGGTTACAGGGAATCATAAGGTTTTAGTACTGTTGAGATACTTTAGTTAAAATGTTCACAAAAAATAAAAATAAACAAAATATACTTGGTATGCTTTCTGCCCTCATTGTACGACTGCTGGTGGCCCCTGAGAATCCCTAGGATAGCTCCATATCCTTATAAAGAATGACCCATGACAACGTCATGCCTTTGTTGGGAGAGCACATATTTCATGTTGAGAACCACTGCTCCAGAGGTATGGTTGTTAGTTTACAACATACTTCAAATCCCTCTTATCCAATGTGTTTGCGTTCATGCAGAGGCATATACTCCCTGGAGATCTACTGGTCTGCCTGGAGGCTTCCCATTAAGGGTTTGGTGTTCAAGAATTGTGGCAATACATTGTTGAAAAATCTGAAGCGTAAAATGCTTCTGCAGTATTCCTGTCACAATCACTCTGCCTTCACATCTGTCATATAGAAGTTAATCTCACAAACTCTTTAAATGTGGCAGAGTCATGGCATGAAGTGTCCACACATAGGAGAACAGAATGTAAAATTGATAATGTGATTCTCCCAAACAGATATTACAACAAACAATTTTCCATCAGGTAATTTAATTTCCTTTAGCAGGTCCACCTGTTAGTGAAGGTTGCTATTTTAATGCAATTGTGACTATTCACTTTTAAAGAGATCAACGAGCTGTACTGAAATGACACACAAAGGAATATTACAGAAATAAAGGTGCTAATTAACTCCAATAACAAAAGTAAGAAGCACTTGCACTTTAATTGCACCATTCATTATCTCAGAATATATCCAAACACCATGCAGTGTATTTGTTGTCAATTTGGAAGCAACTCATGTCCTATAAACAATAATAAAATAATAATCAAAAAAATCATCATTTAGTGCTGGTTGACAGATAAATATTGGCCTGGAAACCAAAGAAAACCTCCTGGCCTCTCTTTAAAATAATGTAATAGAACCTTTTATGCTATGGTTACCTGGATTATTGTGTAGAGCTTTGGTCTCCTCACTTAGCGAAAGTTTCATGTTCAGTTTTGGTTTCCTTTGCTGAGAATGTGCCTGCTATTGGAGGGATTGCCGGGAAGATTCATCAGACTGTTTGCAGGGATGACAGGTTGGCCTTAACAGGAGAGATTAAGTAGACTATGAGTGAATTCTCAAGAGTTCAGAAAACTGAGAGGGCATCCCATCAAACCTTGCAAAATCCTTAAGGGACTTGACAGGCTGAATACAGGGAGGATGTTTACCCTGACTGAGGAGTTGAGGACCAGGGGCCAAGGATTAAGAATAAAAGATAGGTATTTTAAGACTGAAATGAAGGATATTTTCTTCATTCAGAAGATGGTAAACCTTTGCATTTCTCTGCCCAGAATGCTGGTGGTGGTTCAATCATTGTGCTCAAATTAGAGACTTCTGAACATTAATTGAATCGAGGGATATGGGGTAGTGCAGGAAAATGGTGCTGAGGTAGAAGATCAGCCATGATCGTAATGAGTAATGGAACAGATTCTAGGGCTGGATGGCCTGCTTCTGCTCCTATATCTTACATTCTCATCTAATTTTGAGTGACTGATAATATTTGGCCAGGACACTAGACATAACTCCCCTGCTCTTCTTCAAGGCAGTGCCGTGGGATCTTTACTCACATTTTCTCATAAAATAACTGGAGACCATTTGGCCCATCAAGTCTACGTCAGCTTTCAGAGCAGTCCCATCAATCCTATTCCCCCACTTACTTCCTGCAACCTCTCACACACATACACAGCTTCACCTCTGATTCTCCCACTGCACACCTCTAAGGGTAATTTACAGTGGCCAACTAACCTACCCATCAGCACCTCATTTTGGATGTGGCAGGTAACCAGCGCAGTCAAAACCCATACAGGCACAGGGACAACGTGCCAACTCCTCAAAGGCACTGGAAGTCAGGATCAAACCTGGGTCTCTGAAGTTGCGAGGCAGCAGCACCACCTGTGCCACCCATTCATCCACTGAGGGCAGGTACTTCTCTGTACAATGCCATTTTGCCATATGATTATAGAGAAGGCATCCTGTAGGGCAGCCAGGACAATGCCCATCTCTCCCACCTTACTGTTGACTAAAGCAAGAAGCTAAGCTAAGCCCACGCAGACTGAACCTGACCTGCTTCGACTTTTAACCTTTAAAAAACATTCAGGATCACATAGAACATCCATGAACATTTTAAGCACTTCAAATCACTATTGATAAGAAGTACACTAGTCATAAGAGAGAGTTCAAAAAAATCTGTAAAGATTTGTACAATGTCTTTTTAAATTAGTAGCACATAGGAAAATATTTCTAAATTAACAAGAAGTTTAAGGTCCACAACCTGGGCACGGTAGCATAGCGGTTAGTGTAACGCCATTACAGTGCAAGCGACCCAGGTTCAATTCCCGCCGCTGTCTGTAAGGAGTTTGTACATTCTCCCTGTGTCTGCGGGGACTTCCTCCCACCTTCCAAAGACGTACGGGTTAGGAAGTTGTGGGCGTGCTATGTTGGAACCGGAAACGTGGCGACACTTGCGGGCTGCTCCCAGAACACTCTATGCAAAAGATGCATTTCACTGTGTGTTTCAATGTACATGTGACGAATAAATATCTTGTCTTATTATCTTATCATTCTCTTCCTTTAAAAACAACTACAACATATGTATAGGCCAAGACTACAAGCACAAACATCGATGTCTGAAATTCAATACTCCTTCTGGCATTTCTTTAGAGCTATAAAGGTAAATTTCTTTTTTGACTGCTGGCTCACTCTGTTCATACTCATATCACACCCCACTGTCTTCACAGATACTTGTTTACTCTTGTGGCAACCTTAACAAAACATGAAATTAAAGTCAGCACACGGGATTTCAAAATGTTTTTAAATTGCTCATAATGTACTTAAAGTAAATGCTTGAAGGGGCTGGTGGGTACTGGGAAACTATTTAAGCTGCTGGGAAAATCCAGGACAAGGTGGTCACTCAGGTGGGTAACTATGAAAAAAAACTTCAGACAAAGATGAATGACTGTCTGAAATCGACAGGTGTTGGAAGTTTGAAACAATATGCTGGAGGTACTCAGCAGGTCAGGCAGCATCTGTGGAGAGAGAAACAGTTAATGCTTCAGGTCAATGACTAGCTCTAAGGAAAGGTCATCAACCTGCAATATTAACTCTGTATCTTTAACCACAGAAGCTGCCTGACATGCTGATTATTCCAGCATTTTCTCTAATCAATATTCAACACAGCGAACTCTAGAAGACTGTGCATAGTTGATCAATTGAAATTTTATGGACTGAAATTAATAGATATTTTAGAGAATCATAAAATACAGAGCAAAGGCAAGTTGGTGGATTTGTAAAACAGGTTAACTAAAATCCATCTCAAACAAGTTCAATTCCGGCCCACTGAATTAAGGAGTTTGTACGTTCTCCCTGTATCTGTGTGGGTTTCCTCCAGGTGCTCTAGTTTCCTCCTACATTCCAAAGACGTTCGGGTTAGGAAGTTGTGGGAATGCTATGTTGGCACCGAAAGTGTGGCGACACTTGCCGGCTGCCCACAGAACATCCTACGCAAAAGATGCATTTCACTGTGTGTTTCGATGTGTATGTGACCAATAAAGATATCCTAAAAAAAAGAAACTAAAGGTGCAGAAAAGGCTCCTCCTCTAATCGTCACTCAAATCATTTTATTAGTTCAAAGACTTTGATTGGGTAACCCCACAATCGTTAAATCTCAAGGGAATAGAAACTTCTTTAAGCAACCTCTTCTTGTAAAGTAACTCTGAATCATTCTGGTAAATATGCAGTACAAGTTATCCTTCTTGAGATATGCCCCCAAAGTTCAATGTAAACATCTTGGCAGCATTCTAACCCACACTGTGGACAGCTGTAGCAGTGCTTCCTCATTTTTGAATTCCATCAGAGTCTATACAAAGGCCAACACTTCATGTGCTGTCTCCATTACATTTTGTACCTGAGCGGCCAATTTTATGTACTTTTGGATGGTACATTTTATTAATATCTTGCCAAAATATAATTGAGTGAATGAGATTTCAACAACTATGAATGCTCCTTTTGGTACATTTTGCTTAATGTCATATCCAACTGGCATTTAAAAAAACAAAAAAAAAACAGCGTTAACATTCTCAAGTCATCTTGCTAGCTCAAAATGAATCTGTCACGAAGTGCATTTTGTAAATGAATTCGATTTAAGATCAAAGTTTGGAGCTGAGAAGCAAAAAGGTGCAACTCCTTATCTCAATAACAAGATTCACTGCTTCTTTAAAATTATAGCATGTGTTTATTTATGTACTAAGAAATATGGATCACTGCTTTTTAATTTCATGGTGCTTAATTCCAGGCATTTCTATTTGCAAGTTCTGTAGCAATCAGAGAGAGTGTTACCAATCCAATGATCAAAAAAAATGTTGGAAAAGTATTTTGAGCTTTCATTAGTTGGCAAGTGGACACGAAAACACTAATGATGCTAATCACAGATATTAATGTGAAGAATTGAAATAATTAGGCAAATAGTACATTAATTTAAAACAAAGAATAATGCCAGATCAAGAACTAATAGGGCTTGTCAAACTATGCTCATGAATTTGCATGATTTGATCAGACCATGTAGTGAGAGAGAACAATAATTAGCTCAGAGACACTTCAAGAGGCATTTAACACAACAGATCTCAAAGAACCTAAGAAATTATGCTTCTTGGAAACTTCAGCTTGTTTTCTTTCTTTAACCTATTTTTTTCTTCCCCCTTCCTTTCCACTGCCTTCTCCCAATGTGTTTGCATCATTTGCAACGTACATGGTGCAAGCTGTAGATTCAAATGACAAGAGTTTCCTGCAGAGGAGGCAACTTAGCCTCTTATACCTGAGTCAGCTCTTGGATACATTTAATCCCACTTTGCAAGCTTTGTCAATGTAATTTTAAGAAGTTTTGCATCTATCATTTATGACATGCCTTTCCATATTCTAAAACCCTTGACATAAGAAAGTGTCCTCTTCTCATTTCGCTCTTCACTCATTTGGGGTGGCACTTAAACTTATGTCTTTCAACGACTATAGAAATTGGTTTATCCAGATGTAACTTCTCAATATCCCATATATTATACTCTAGTGAAAAAAAGTCCCATGCCTAGAAATTAATTGGTGATCAGCAGTGTTCAAGGGGTTTTATAATGGTGTTGCTACATTATACTCTGCTTTTGAAATTCAACTCACCAACTTCAATGAAATGAATTTCAAAGACACTCTATAAAACAGTGTCACTACTACAAGTTTAGTACTACCAGGAATGAATACTTACACACCAGTCTCTCACAAGTAAATGTTTTATTCCTAGATAGCATTGCAAATTCTGGTTGAAAGCATTTCTGTAGATTTGATCACATGACCATGTGGCTTCTGAAAAAGTTATTGCAATTAGGTTATAAAGGTTCGGGTTTCAGTAGCTGAGTATTTCCATGGTGGTTTTAGCACCAGGGATAGGAATAAGGGTAATATCAAGCAGGGATGATTTGGAAAGAATTTACCAGAGGTGTGAGGAGCATCGATTCCATCTGTAAACCAGTGGAAACTCACTGAAAGCGCATCCATAACTAACTGCAATAAAGGCAAACTCAGATTACCCTCATAAATAACTGTTCCGCAATAAGTCATTGATAGCAGAGGTGTAATTAGGTGCCATGGTCTGATATCCTGCAGTAAACTGGTAACAAAGCCTATGGATGATCACCCAGAAAGCATAGCCAGAATGTGCCTGCATGGCACATGGTTCCATCAGGCTCTCTACTCAATGCCCACTCTTACTCACTACGTCGTTGAACCCAGTGTTGCAGTAAGCCATGATGGAGGCAGCTACATATACAAATGCATATCGCCACATATTATGTTACAAAATGGAGAACAATGGACTGAATGTAATGCCTTGTGGAACTTAACTACATTCCAGTGGTTACTGCAAATGCTGATTGCTAGAGAGAGCCCCTCTTATCAACCAACAGGAATCTTGAACACTAGGATTCATTGAACAGGTCCAAGGACAGTTGGGAAGATGTCTGGTAAACATCATGGATTAGCTTACAACTGTCCATAAACCGATGAAGTGTCTACATGATGCCTAACTGTTAACTTGGTTGGTTATGTATGTAATGTTGGTTAAGTTCTTAGTTAATACTGTGATAGGCCTGTAGCTAGACTGAACTAACCAGGGCTCAAGAATTGTACAAAAAGTATGTGCTTTTCTTTGTTCAGTGGAGAAGTTGCCTGCAACACTCAGCAGTTTATTTCCCACTGGTGTAAAACAATAAACCTTTGATGATCGGAATAGACCTGGGTGTCGAGTGATTCTTTGATCGCTCTATTTTCCCTGACATTCTGGTTCCATGTGAGGATGACAACCCTGAACTAGGAACTTCCATCAGGCCTGTTATGTACTTGACAATTCGTGCCTTCCTTTCAAAACTATTTCCAAGACAGTTGTAAACAGAAATCAAAGGAATTAGTTTACTTCTTGCTGGAAATAATGATTGCTGATGTTCCTACTACTTTTACAATCATTTATACACAACAATGAGGAGATCTACCCTTATTTTTATTACAGTCCAAATTTTCATAATTTCACTTTCAGTTTAGCAGGCAATTAAAACATTTGTTTGGGCACTACATTATTGGGAACCATTCCAATATAATGCTGAATAAATAAACACAGAACATGCTGGAAATTCACAGCGTGTCAGGCAGCATCTATGGAGAGAGAAAAACAAACTTAACCTTTCAAGTTCAATGGCCTTTTTTGATGAAAGATCACATGAAGACATGTCTTGCTTTGTTGTTATGTTTAAGGGGTTGTAAAAGTAGCAGGAATTCTCCAATTGTTTTTTTTCCCAACAAAAACTAAAACAATTCTTTTGGTTTCACTTGAAAAGTTATGAAAATTCACCAGTGTGAAATGGCGATTCTGTTTCTCTCTCCACAGATGCCTGCACTGCTGAATATCTACAGCATTTTTTGTTTTCACTTCAGATTTCTAGTGTCTGCAGTTTTGCTTCCCGATTACAAAGCTAAGTGAAAATGCTATAAATTGAGTTCTGGAAAATGGGATTATGGTAGAATGGCTTGCATGGACATGATGGGCTGAAGGGCTTGCTTCTGTGCTAAATGGCCCTATGACAAAGCTAATTTATAAATCGAAGCACAATAAGCTACATAGAGACATAACTCTTCTGAAGGTCTTTGTCTGCCCTGATGTTCTTGTACAGTGCAACCCCAGGGGGACAGGGCATGGCTGACAGCAGGCTACTGAGGAGAGGAGGCTGCAGCTGACAGAGGACAACCCAGACCAGCTCTGGGACTGGATGATCTAGTTGTGAACTCTAACATCAACAGCTTTAAATTCCTGGGTGTTAACATATCAGATGACCTGTCCTGGGCCCAGCACATAGATACAATCACAAGGAAGGTGCACCAGCGTCTTTACCTTCTTAGAAGGTTAAGGAGGTTTGACTTGTCACTGAACACTCTAACAAACTCCTACAGATATACTGTTGAAATTATCCTGACTAGTTGCATCATGGTCTGGTACGGCAATTCAAATGCACAGGAATGTAAGAAGCTGCAGAGAATAGTGGACTCTGCCCAATACATCACTGGCACATTGCTCCCCACCATCGGTAGTATCTACATGAGGCACTGCCTCAAGAAGGCAACATCTATCGTCAAAGATCCCCACCATCCAGGCTATGCCATCTTCTTGCAGCTACCGTTGGGCAGGAGGTACAGAAGCCCGAAGTCCCACACCATGGGTTCAAGAACAGCTAATTCCCTTCAACCATTCGGTTCTCAGTATAGCAACACTATGACCACACTTTGCACTACAATTGTCTTTTCTTTTATTGTGCTCTTTCTTGTATAATTTTGCATAATTTATGTTGTTAATTTACACTTCTCTTGTGAATGTTGTGTATCTGATGTTATGTGCCCATGATGCTGTTGCAGGTTTTCATTGCACCTGTGCATACATGGACTTGTGCACATGACAATACATTCAGCTTTGACTTTGACCTCTTGGTAGGAGAGATGGCTTAATAATTAGGCAATTCGAGGCAGTGGTGAAGAGGTAGTTGTGGGATCACAAATGCTACAATCGTGAGAGATGACTCATGAAAGTGAGAGTTACATGTTTACACCAGTGCAGTGCATAAATTGCCAGAGACTGCAGGATGAGGGGGCTGGGTACATGAGCAGCAGGACTGGGTATATGGAGACTATTAACTTTTATGGTCACAACCGTACTCATGCCCACAGCCTCTGCAAGAACCATTGTCTCCTCAATGTGACATGGCTATACCTGCCGCTTGGCTGGATAATAGCAGCTGCCTTTGATTGTGCACAACGTTGCCCTGAAAGTGGGAGTGTGGCAAGTGTCACTCAGTGTGCTTGCCCTGGCTGAATAGCTGGCAGCGATTGCGAGCTGTTAAAGAAAGGTGTGAGGCAACTAGTGCAGGCTGTCTTTGAGTGATGCCAGCCACTCATAGCAATTAACCTACCAACCCTCAAGGCTTTCAGAAGTGGGAGAAAACTGGAGGACATGAGGAATCTCATGTGGGTGGTCACAGGGAGAATGTGCAGACTCCACACAAACAGCACCCAAGGTCAGGATTTAGTGAAGCAGCAACTCCACTAACTGCGGCACCATGCTACTGATAGGATTCAAGACAGGCAGACCTGTCAGCTTTTCTGTGGCAGATGGTTCTGCTCACTGATAGCTGCTGAACTGACACAACTCATTATGAATTTATGGACTGTCAGATTACCAATTTCAGAAATTGCATCCCCAGACATTAGGGTTCAGAAGGTAGCACTGAGCTGTCCAAACAATTTTCCATTATATTCAACAAGACAGCTAAAACAACAATGAATGTTCTAATGAGACAGAGTTTAAGGGAATAGATAGATAAAATATCTTTATTAGTCACATGTACATCGAAACACACAGAAGAGTGTTCTGGGGGCAGCCTGTAAGTGTTGCCACGCTTCTGGCACCAACACAACATGCCCACAACTTCCTAACCTGTATGTCTTTGGAATGTGGGAGGAAACCAGGGCACCCGAAGGAAACACGCAGACACAGGGAGAACGTACAAACTCCTTACAGGCATTGGCCAGATTTGAACCCAGGTCACTGGCACTGTAAAGCATTACGCTAACCGCTACACTACCGTGCCTGCCCACCACATATAGAATCAAGAACCACATATAGATCACACTGGGCAATTTCCATTTCTCAATGTGAATGCAGCTAAATAAATTTCACAATGTTATGGGAAATGTGGAGAAAACTACAGCATTGGAATAAGACTGAAAATGTGTTTGAAGCCCATAAAAGGTATGCAAACTAACAGCTTGCAAAAATGCCACAGCTTTGCTCTGCAATAAAATCCTTTAATTAAAAATACATGAACTAAAAATGGATGTACGTCATGGTCTGATGGCACAGATAATATGAGGCTGCTTGTGCCCAAAGAGCTCTAGATAATAAGAATGAGTGAGATGACACTCTTCAAGCACCTGAATCAATTTGTTGACTGAAACAACAATTTGCATTTATACAGGCCCTTAATGACGGCAAAAGCATTTACATACAATACACTTACACTCCTGTGACAAAGTGCAAATTAAATCAAAACATTTAGGCAGTAATGACTTTCTTTTGTCTCGGAACAAAAGCTTTCCTTTCTTACGGAACAGTTTAAGCAGAAAAATCTAAGCTGACGCTCCAGTGTGCAGTGTGGCTCACTCTTGGAAGCACTCAGCCCCAAACTCAACAATTCCAGATAACCAACCTTCCCAGGCTGCATCAGAACTGATCATCACCCTGTGATGTTGATTCCATTTATCTCTCCCCACAGAAGTCCTGTGTATTTCCAGCATTCTCTTTCATTTCAGATTTCTGGCAAGGGCAGAGTTCTCTGAATCACAACTCTAACACATTTGTCCTTCTAATTACATCCACTCCAGGCGGATCACCTGCAACTAACAGGCTCTCACCATTCTCTCCCAGCTGGCACCACCCCCAGCTGTGTCATTCAGTCTCTCTTGCTCATGGAGTCGCAGAGAGATAGAGCACAGAAATAGGCCCTTCGGCCCAGACCATCCATTTACATTAATCCTCCATTAATCCCATTTTATTCTCCCCACATTCCCATCAACTCCCCCCCCCCAGATTCTACCACTCACTGACACACTAGGGGCAATTCACAGCAGCCAATTATACCAACCTGCACGTCTTTGGGATGTGAGAGGAAACCCATGTGGTCACAGGAATGTACAAAGTCTCCGTAACCAGCACTGGAGATCAGGACTGAACCAGGTTTCTGAAGCTGTGAGGCAGTACCCCTACCAACTGCACCACTCTGCCTCAATAATTGCATTATTCTATGTAATTCCAAGTAAAATATTACCAAACGTGCCAAAGCATTTTGTTCATTCTCTCTCTCTCTCTCTCTCTCTCTCTCTCTCTTGCTGTACAATGATCCCCAAAACAAACATTTTAGATTTTATTAAGCGGCGCTCTGAAGACCCAGCTGGGTAGTACTGGTCAGACCCTCCAAGGAGACTCAGTCTCAGGGTAAAGTACCCCACTCGCCATTGAAAACACAACCGCAAAGCAAGACTTGAAAACTAAGTCACAGAAAACGGAGCTCAACTTCAGTGAAGGAGTGTGAGCATGTTCAGGCTCAGCTTGATGGAGGGCTATGTGGGAGGGAAGGGTTAGATAGATATTAGAGCAGCACAAAATGTCAGCACAACATCGTGGGCTGAAGGGCCTATATTGTGCTGTAATGCATACCACCAGGCTTAAGGACAGCTTCTTCCCACTGTGATAAGACTATTGAACAGTTCCCTTATACAATGAGATGGACTCTGACCTCACGATCTACCTTGCGACCTTGCACCTTAGTGTCTACCTGCCCTGCACTTTCTCTGTAGCTGAGGTACTTTACTGTTAT
>JARFYF010000074.1:68364592-68376450 GCA_030265395.1 Rhina ancylostomus | reverse complement strand
CTCTAGGTGTTCATATATCTTATCCCTCAGAATCCTCTCCAACAGCTTACCCACCACAGACGTGAGACTCACTGGCCTGTAATTCCCTGGGCTATCCCTACTGCCTTTTTTGAACACCCTCCAAGATGTTGACACCCAGAAACTCGAAGGTGCTCACACCGCTGACCCCTCAATGAGTTGTGTTATCCCGACTTCCCCTTCCTGAAGTATAATCTTTAGGCAATCAAAACACTTCTTGGTTATATTCTCACCTTATGTGGCCCACTCCCACCTATCAAGTAGCATACAGCCTTTCAAATGAGCCCAAGAAGAGGTTAATACCAGTTTTGTTTACCCTAATCACATTTACCTGAAGATGGCATGTGCTGGTTTTATCCGATCGTAAGGAACCCCGTACGTTCATACAAACTACAGAGACCTGACACGGTGAGGTTTTGGTCATTTTCTGATGGGTTACTCGTAAGACTTTGCAGCTTATTAGAGCCTGTTTTTTGTTTGTGGTTAGTTTCAGTATCTGGCAGTTAGGAGGTTGCATGTAGAAAGGCAGATTTGTAGTGGGTTTTAATGAGCTTCTCTCTAATTTTGTTGCAAAGGTTGCTCGAATATATTTTCAAGAAGCCAAGTAAGTTTGACACCGGAGTTGGTATGAATGAGCATTTCTGTCTGTTTGCACATAGATTACAGATGGAAAATAATTCAGTGTGCAAAGCAGCGTTTGTAGTTGGCACAGATTAAGTTAATTTTACTTAGTGTTCTGCTACGTGTCTATGCAAGCAGTTGAAGCTCAAAGAAAACAGGAAATAATATAAACAGCTGTGAAAAATAGCTTAAAGAGAAAACATCATATTCTACTTGAATCAAAAGCATTTTCCTTTAAAAGAAATTTATAGTGGAATCTGAGAGCAGTAGTTGACGTAGCCAGATACTTGAGTTGATGTTGTTTAATTTATCACTTTCGGATAAGTGTCCCATTTACTTGGCACAGTGAAGACCTTGGAGACTAGTCACCTCACAGAATGAGCACAGCCCAACCATTAGGTTCTGTAGCAAAGAGAGCAAGGCTGCACTTTTGAACTGGTAGGATTCAGACATTACTTTGGGAATGCAGATTTTGTAATTCATTCTTGTGCAAGTATAAAATACAATATGATTTTTCTAAATGATTCTGCGTTTGAATGGACAGGTACTTTCCCAAAGGATTCTTTATCCTTCAAATGTTGATTATGGATTTAGTTCGATCTATAAAATTGCAGGCAACTTTCACTGCAGAGATCCATTCAAAGAACTAACCTCCTGTACGCCACCAAATGTATGTCCTTTGATTCACTCTTCCCTGAAAATATTCTTATAATTTTGCTTTTTCTCTTCCTGCTACTGAGTATGAATGTTCAGTAGCCACAACCAACTCTTTTTCTTGCCATATGTTATTTTCAGGATTGCTTCATTTGTCATACAAGCCAAAAATGACAACAAGTAACTTCAGTATAGGAACATTAAATGTGTTTGGATAAAATTGTTTGTTCTGACGTGGAAGTTCAAGCTTTTGTTCTTCGTGAGTTGCTTCAGTGTTTATCATGGGGTCTTGGGGCTGGAGGTGCATAAAAGCCAGGTTGTTCAATGATTCATGGATTCAAACCGATTGCTGTTGTGGCTTAAGTATTTATTTACCAATGAGACTAACATAGAAGCATGCCTAAAAAACATAAAATTCATACAGTTCGGTGAGTATATAAAATGTAGCTCTGGGTCAGAATTGACAAGTCTCGGCCAGACTTTATTGCCAGGATTAATTCAGGGACGTATTGGCACAGGAGTGCCGTTCTAGTGAAGGTGTCAACACCTTCGGTTAACCTTACAAGTTAGTTCCCAAAATTAGATGCTAAATTAACTCTGTGTAATCACTATGTTAATATTTTTACTAGATTGTTCAATCATCCTTTAATCTCTTGAGGTTTGAAAATTTTGAGGAAATCTTGTACTGGAAATGCTTCCACATCAAAATATTTAATCCAAAGATTACCACCCATTCTCCACTGCCGCATTCTTTTAACTTCAAGCTTACTGCACATAAGTTCTAGGGTCAGTATAGAGTAGTATAAAGCATCTATTTATTTATGTTGGCACATGGTTTAATGTAAAAATTCCACACATTTTTAGTGGCTCTTAGTGGTTCCAGGTATCCGGATAAGAATAGTTTCCAATAATGGGCCAGTACCTCTGAAGTTCCTCTTACCAAATAGTTTGCCTGCAATGCATTTCTTTTTGTATTGAGCACAATATTTGATGCTATTACTGTTTATTTTTCATTGCTCCTGCTTTGCACTGTGCAGGTAGTAGTGTGATGGTGATGTTTAAGTCCAATTCAATAATGCAGACTTCATGTACAAAATATGTACCATTTGCTTTGGAAAAGATGATACATGTTGTTGGTTGAGGCTTGCTTTTCATTGTTTGGTAACAAGCATGCATCTTCCTTATGCTCATTGATTTTGGGCACTTCACAGCAAGTCAAGTCCTTTTTAAAATGTAGTCACTGCCGTAATTTTGGCAATGCAGCAACCAAGTAAGATAAATGTCCCAATAACCTAATTGTAATGATGCTGGTTGACAGATGACTATTAGCTAAGACCCAGTAGAAATCACTTCAAAATAGTGCTGTGAAATCTTTTGTTGTCAACTGCGAGGGCAGGTAGGTTTTATTTAACATCTGCTCAAGCAATAATAACAACCACCATTTACTTGTAATGCAATAAAAGTGTCCCGAGACACTTCACAGGATCATTTATCAAGCAAAATTAAACTGTTGGAACCTCCAGCAATGTAGTGCTCTCCCAGTGCAGCACTTAAGTACCAACCCAGATTATTACAAGTCTCTGTAGTAAGGTTGAGATCACAGGCTTCCAACTCAGAAGAAAAATTTGCACCTTTAAACCTAGGTTGACACCTAAATTATAATCTATTGATTGGGATAAACAAAGGCAGTTTATTGTCAGAATTGGATACCAAACCAGTTGTAACCAGACTAGTTCTGGGTAAGTATATGACATGGAATATGTTGTTTTTCCTCATTGAATATTTGTTGTAAGCAGATTCCATTATAATTGCTCATAGTGAGAACATTTAAGTTATTCCAGTTATTTTAAATACTGTGTTTAGTGAAAGATGTGCAGGAAAAGGGTGATGCAGCAACATAACTACTCGACAACATCAGCAAATAATTAATTGATCTTTATTATCAAGAAATTATAATTTTTTGTAGTTCATTCGGGTGTGGTGATACCTAAAGGATCAATTTCGCTTAAGTATTTCTACTGCCTAAATTAAATTTGCAGCTTTTCCTCTTTGCCTCTCACCCACTCACCACTCTTCCCCATAGTTCAGGTACACTGGTTAGCAATATAGATTATCTTTGAATATTGGCCATAATTGTAGACATGTTATGAGTGTCCTGTACTATGACAGTGTTGTCTGAACTATCTGAGTGTTTGGACAGCACAATGGAGCAGCAGTTAGTGTTGCTGCCACAAGCTCCAGTGACACTGGATTAAACCTGATGTCTGGTGCTGTCTGCATGGAGTTCACATATTCTCCCTGTAATGATGTGGATTACCCCAGATGTTCTGGTTACCTTCCACATAACAAAAAACGAGGCTGAGTGGTTTGTTAATTGGCTAAATTTCCCATAGTTTGGTGGGAGAATTAGGAGAGGGAGGGAAGTTAATGAACATAATGAGAAAGATCAAATTACAAGGAAATAAATTGTCCAAGCTTATCAATGCTATGATTCCAGGAAGTATAAATCCTTTGAGTTCAGCCACACATGCACAGAATTATCAGCTGGAGGAAACTCATCGTTAAATATCAGCTACAACGTTTTTCATTGTTCTAATGACAACTCTTGCAGGCAGTCTGGGACTTGGACCTTCTCTTCCTAGAAATTTTAGTGGGTGCACTAGGCAGGCAGAGCACTACAGTACCAACAACCATTAGTTTATTGATCCAAGGGCTCTAGCGATCAGTTGTTGCTCATGTCTGGCTTTAAAAATGTGCTGTCCCTTCCTCCTTTCTGAGTTCAGGATGGCAGGCAGCCATAGGCCCAAGTGGGCCTGTGTTGTGACCAGAGGTTGTGGATTGGGCAGTGGCTTTGCAGCTCAACAGTGTGGATTGTTGAGGAGATGGGGGCAGATATGGGGGCTGAGTGTGCGGGAATGGTGGTTTAGACCAGCGGGAATGGTGCTTGAGGTGGGAGAGCCAGAACATTAATTTGAATGGGGAGGAGTGGAGAATTAGAGCAGTCTGTTTGAATGGTGAAGCAGTGGGGCAAAGGGGACCGGCAGTTTGAGTGGGAGTGGTGGGAAATTGGACCAGAGGTTCCAGTGGTGATGGTGGATGCAGGGGGAGCTAGCAACTCGAAAATAGAGAGATTCTAGAGGTGGGATCAGCGGATCAGGAGAATAGTGCTTGTGACTCCTGTGATGACGGGGTTTGGGATCAAACTAGGGGGAAGAGGGCACTGGTTGGTGCAATGTTAAGGAGAGAGAAGAAATCAACGTGCGAGAGGAGCAACTGATTTAAATGGCTGGTGTCTTTGCCCAGAGCTGCGGTAGGAAAGACCCAGCCAACCCAAGAAGGCTCAGGAACAAGCAGTCTTGAGAACAGTGAGCAATTAAATTTCTACGTATCTGAGCTTACAATGGTCTTGCTGTAATCTAAATGCAGCAACTGTTTGCTCAATGTTAGAATAAAGCAAATATGCTAAAACAATATTTCATTTTTTAATTCATTCACGAATGTGGTGACATCACCAGTAAGGCCAGCATTTAATGCCCATCCCTGAGTTCCCATGAGAAGGCAATGGCGAGCCACCATCCTGAACCACTGTAGTCCCACTGGTGAAGATAATCCATTATTCCCACAAGGGGTGGATTTCCAGGATTCAGATCCAGCATTGATAAAGGAATGGCAATATATTTCTAAGTCGGGATGTGTGCCAGTTGGAGGCAATCTGCACAATTTGTAGATGGCTTCATTTTTCAAGAATTACAAGAAGAACTTATCATCACCAAACATTCTGACATTAAGATGGAAGGAAGGTCATTGACGGAGCAGCTGAAGATGTTGGGCATAGGGCTGTGCCCAGAGCAACTCTTGCAGCAATCTGCTGCAGCTTGGTGATTGACCTTCAGCACCTAGCTCTGTGTGAGATATGACTCCAGTCAGGGGAGAATTTTCCAGTGATTCCAATTGACATCATTAATACAAAGCATCCTTGATGGTACATTCAGTCTCAATGCCATTGGCAGTTACTTTCACCTCCCATATTTGTTTTAATGTATTATTTTATTTGGAGTTTGTACGTTCTCCCCATGTCTGCATGGGTTTCCTCCCACATTCCAAGACGTACGGGTTAAGAAGTTGTGGACATGCTATGTTGGCACCGGGAACGTGGCGACACTCACGGGCTGCCCCCAGAACACTCTATGCAAAAATGCATTTCACTGTGTTTTGATCTACATGTGACTAATAAAGATATCTTATCTTAAACTGCAGTTGGAAAAATAGGCTGCACTTTCTAATAAAGCATTTATTGTAAAATAACATCATTCTAGCCCTAACAATCTTTTAAAGTATTTTCTGAGAAGGTGTTAATTCTTTTATTTGGACTTTGTGTCATCGGTATGTCTGGAGAGATTGAATGTAATCCTGCACCATTCTCCCTGGCAATCCCAGCAGAGACATGGCAGATGCACCTGATGTTGTAGTTGCACATGTGCTTAGTCAGAGACTATGGCTGTTCAGCCTCAGGGACAGCTACATCCTAATGTTCACGACATGATAAGGATTAATGCACCTTTGTTCTGTATAACCACTACAAATCTACCAAGGGTGTTGGAAGAAAATTATATAAATAATTGAAAAAAATAGATTGGATAGGAAACCACAAACAAATATATTTCCACTCTTTGTGTGTGTGTGTGTGTGTGTGTGTGTGTGTGTGTGTGTGTGTGTGTGTGTGTGTGTGTGTGTGTGTGTGTGTGTGTGAGTGTGTGTGTGTGTCCTTTTTCTTTTGCTGCTTTCAATGTATTAGCATCCTTCCTTAAATAAGTCAACCAGTACGGCATACAATACTCCAGATGAGGTCTCAATGATGTATTACAGAAGCATAACCTTTCTACTTTTGTATTCAATTCTCCAGCAACAAACAATAACATGCTACTAGCTTTCCCAATAATTTGCAGTACCTGCGCACTGGCCTTTTGCAAATCGTGCACTAGGCCGCACAGATTTCACTTCTTGTCAGATCTCCACAATCTCTCAAAAACAGTACTAGGACATTAATTAAGTAACTCGCCAGAGGCGATGACTGGGCCCAAGTTGCAGCAGGCTTCTGAAGCATGAAGTTGGTAGACTGGCATTAAATTCAGTTGTTTACTTAGAGTCCTCTGAGGAAGGAAACCTGAAGACATCACTCAGTCTGGACTAAATGTCACAAGTTCCATTCAAAGGTTGTTGACTCTTAAATGCTTTGTGGAGCGGCCAAGTTAATCCACTAAATTGCATCACTCTGGGAGCACCATCACCACCGAGATTGCACTCCACGATAACTTCCTTCAGCCAGTTGGTGATGGGCAATCTCACCAGCAACACCCATGTCCCAAGAATAACTAGGGTGGCTGGTCATGGAGGGAATAGATCATATTGCCCTGGGAATAGCCTCCTGACCACACTCACCACCCGTAAGTCTCCACCAACATGCATGACTCTTCCTAGATGCTGAGGGCAAGACAAGGTGACCCTCCTGATCCAACATGAGTGAGGTCCTACCAAGAGAAGGAATACACATCAATAGAAATGCAAGCCAGTGCATTCAAGATGGAGCAGGCTCCCAGCGGAAGGTGGGCCTCAGGCATTACCTCCTGAGACCATTCCCCCAGAACCTATGACAGCTTCTTAGCTCTTTTTTTTTGTAAATGTTTCATTCAAATAGGTTTAAATAGATTTTTTAAATATTAAAAAAGCAATTAAAATATATTAAAAGATACCTAATAACTAAAGACATTAAAATATCTTACAATTAAACTAGTCAAGCATTTCCTTTTCACAGGATTGGCGACTCCACACTAATGATATAAACCAACCCTCCATGGCATAAAATTGGTGCTTGGGTGAAAAGGACATACAGACCTTCTCATCAGCAAGTCACTAATCTGTCACTGGACTGAACAGCAACTCCCAGTGCCAGAGTGGTGAGTCAGGTGTCTTAGTTCCTGACCCTCAACTCGCCTCAGAGTTCAGAACCACCATCTATCGATCAGCTCAATTAAGGTGATGAGTCATATGTCTATCAAGGTGGAACTTTGGTTGCTTAATAATCTACCCGGTCACGGCCTTGCACCTTATCGTCTGCATGCACTGCGCTTCCAATGTAACTGTAACACTAAATTCTGCTTCCTGTTATTGCTTTTACCTTGTACCACCTCGATGTTCTGATGTCATGAAATGATCTGTATGGATGGCATGCAAAACAAAGCTTTTCACTGTACATGTTACAATCATAAACTGATTACCAATTAAACTGCTCTCAAGAGGAGAAAGAAATCCTGCCATTTTTTCATCAGTCAAGAAGGGCGAGACAACAATTAATAAAAAATTTTAATAGAGTGAATAATTATTTAGTCATCTGTATATAGCTGGGAAGAAAGAGCAATATAAAAATGGTGTGAAAAGGGAGTACCTGAAAAAATCAGGAGAAATTTCTTTAGGTAGAGAATTGTACAGGTGTGGATTGCTTTGCCACTGAGAACATTTCAGTCAGCAAGCACTACACTTTGTAAGGAAAGAACAGAAAAGTAACTGAAGACAAGTACTTGAATGGTGGTGGATTTCAGGGTGGAGGCAGTGGGAGAACAAGACAAAGGGATTAGTTTGAATTATTCAGCAAATAAATGGTCTTCAATCAATAGTTTAGAGCAGGAAATGCAGGCAGAAGAATTTGGAGAGATAGTTTCAGAACACTGGTCTGGGCAACTGAAAGCACAGTTACCGCTGATAGGGTAAGGTAAGGGGGAGATAGATAAGGGGAAAAAGCAGAAGAACTGGGAGTTCAGAGGAACTGGGAGTTGAGAGTCCAGGAGCAGGTGCACAGATGGGCAGGGGTAAACTGTACATGAGGATGAAAACATTAGATAACATTAATGCCGAAATACTGCAGCGTTTTTCCTTCTTTTTCCATTACTCAGGGTATAATGAGGAAAAGTGTGAGGCTATATTCAATTAGTTATAAGCAAAATTGGCTATTCTGTGCAGTAACAAAATAATCTGTTAATAAAAACCTATGCAAATTCAAACTTTATTTAATCCAAACAAGGATTTGCTAAACCTGAATATTAAAAACATAAATCTCTGTATCAAAATGCTGTTTTATTAAACGGTAGTTAAATGTAAAATTTAGCAAATATCAATTGCAAAATCTGAATTTATTATATCTCATTATCCATGCCTCATCTAAGCAATCACAGTTAAGATTTAACAAATCATGTTAATATCTAATGTAATAAATAATGTTTTTATGCATAAATCTGCATTTAAGCTGAAATTTAAATAATGAAGATTTACCATTGCCACTTTAAAGGAGCAACAACTGCAGCCCATGACAGGACCATGTAAACTTCCCAAGGGAGACTCATGGTGGGTTCTTTAACTCTTCCAGTTTTGATTAGAAACTGAAAGAAATGAGGGCTTTGAAAGGAGGTGGAGGAGTTAAAATATACAGTTGAATTACAGTGCTTCAGCAGCTAATCCTTTTGAACCTCCAGCAAGGTCCTGTGGGAACTGACTGAGAAAGCTGGGAACTAATATTGCTCTAATGTATAGCCTTTTTGCCACAACTCTGCCAGACTAATGGCAACAATGACCAGAAAAGCAACAGATTTGCAGATCCCCAGAGAGCATCTCCAGATCAATATAGCAAGCAGGAAGCAACCATTAACAGGATCAACAAATAGTTTTCAGTTAACCTCCCTCTGCACTTGATTGCCTATTTTAGACCTCTTAATGCAAGGATAGAACATAGAACACTGCAGCACAGTACAGGCTCTTCGGCCCACAATGTTGTGCCGATATTTTATCTATCTACCCCTTCCCTCCCACATAGCCCCCCTATTTTTCTATCATTTATGTGTCTATATCTAAGAGTCTCTTAAATATCCCTCATGTATCTGCCCCCACAACCTCTGCTGGCAGTGTGTTCCATGCATCCACCACTCTGTTTTTCAAAAAAAACATACCTCTGACATCCCCTTTATACCTTCCTCTAATCACCTTAAAATTATGTCCCCTCGTGTTAGCCATTGTCACCCCGGGAAAAAGTCTCTGACTGTCCACTCGACCTATGCCTCTTATCATCTTGTACACCTCTATCAAGTCACCTCTCATCCTCCTTCTCTCCAAAGCTCTAGCTCACTCAACCTATCCTCATAAGACATGCTCTCCAATCCAGGCACCATTACTGCAGGAAAAATGTCACTGACCCTTTAAATATGTTGAATTTAAGCTTTTGTGAATGGTTGTAATTACTATAATGGATGGCAACTTTTGCCAGAAGCAGATTTTGTGCTTTGCACTACTGTTGATGTCACTCAGGAAAGCTAAGAGTCAAATAAATGGGACAGGGATCTGCAAAAATCTCATACCAAAAAACTCAGTGCCTATTACAAGTGGCATTAGCTGTCCTGGATATGTTCACAAAATTAGTTGATACGATTTTCGTCTGTGCAAGGCCAACTTTTCTTTCATCTTGCAGATAATGTTCTCGACCATGACTTTTAAGCAGCTTTATAAAGGATACAAAAATTCACATGTGCTTCTCACACATGGCATATGCTTGATACTTAGTTCCAAACGTGTCTAATTTTATTTGTTTTGTGGACTTGCTCATTAAATTAATGGAAAATGATAACAGAGTGTGTCACTTTTTGGCTTTTCTGTTGACAGGTCAACTTCCTGACACATTAACACTGTTTCTTTCTCTACAGATGCCGCTTGACTTGCTGAGTGTTCCTAGCACTTAATTTCAGATTTTTAGCATCTGCAGTATGTTGATTTTGAGCTGTGATCTTAAAATTATATTTCTGTGCATCCTTCTTTGAACCTGTTTCAAAATTCCTTTGATTTCACCTTATTTCTTAATCTGGTACACCAGCGAGCTTTTTCCAAAAGTACTTCTGAAGAAGTATGCCAAGAGAAAAAGTTTGATTAAGAAAGAACAAATGATCAAATGTACAGGACCATAATTGAAGTAGCAATGTGCACAATAATGTTTGTTTATTTTTACCACATTACACTTACATAACCTGTAGCACCATTAATATTCCTCTTTCTAGAAATATTGCATCCAGCTGCAAAGTTCCAAAAAAAAGGAAAATCTTAACCTGAGCAAATCCAATATTTGACTTGTAAAAATGAACGCAAAAAATGTTTTCACTCACTGCATCTGCCTGAAGCAACAATCGCCAATAAAGAGGAAGAGTTCTGCAATGCATTTACATTTTTTGCTGCTAGCCCTGACACTAAAGCAACAGAAGACATCTAAAACTTCATGACCCAAGACTGGAGATACATTACAGAATGAAATATATTTCTTAAAGAAGGACTTTGCCGGTTATTTGGACAAAGAAGGGGTAGATTGCTCATTTCAAAAAGTAATTTCTATTTTGGTTTCTCAATTTAACTCTACAATGTAGAATGACTGAAACTCCAAAAAATGCAGACTTCATTAGTTTTGCTTTTAATAGTTGCTGAAAATCTCCCCGGTTCCACAAAATGTCTAGAGGCCTACATATAAAAAAAACATTTTAAGACCAGCTCAGAGACACCTGCTGATATGGACCTGGAATTCAGAAATATCCTATAACCTGCCGAAAGGGAGAATTGAAACAATCTGCCATAACACAAAGCCTTACTTTTAAGTTGCAATATGTTCTAATGAAAAAAGTATGACAAATTAATGAGTGAGTGAAGATTTGGGTAATTGTTCCTTTTAAAGTCGGTAACATTTCCAATGGTTGCTGGCAAACAGAACAAAACTAATGGGATTTATTAAATTGCAGGCAACACATCTGCAAAGCATTTCCTCAAATTCCTTTTGATAATCTTCCCTTCCTTTTTATAGTTTAATTAATATAAACGCCTAGCAAACTATAACATAATGTATGAAATTCTGGGATTGCAAATTGGCTTGCTTCGACCCTGAGTATCTATTTCAGCCACAGATTACCAGCCAGAAACAAATGTACGAGTAATTTTCAGTGCAAGACCATGGTGTTTCTTGATTCAATCTGATTCTAATGGCAAATTTCTTCACAAGGTAACGCAATTTAGGAAACTAGAATATATTAGTATCATATTAAAAACAATCTGGATTTTGCTGCTGGGGTATTTTAATTAATCAAAACTTAAGAGAATGATACTATCTCAATACAAATCACTGAATCCACCTTCAAAATCAATTCACTGGGGGCTGAGGATGGCAATCAAAATATTTTCCAAACAATAATTGACTGGGACCTATGGAGAAACAGAGATTTTTGTGTACAAGTATCACTGAAAGTATTTGGCTACAAAAATTAACTTGAAGTGTGACTGAACTCCTGGCTGGGATACAAGGTAACACACAGAAATTAATTTCACCGATGAGAAGGCCAGGTGTCTTTGAGAAAGTCCAGGGGCCTCTCTCACTCTGCCTCTCTCTCCCTCTCTCTCTCCTGCAGCCGCTCTCTTCTCCATGGCAGTCATCCTGCGTGCAGCTACCATGGGGTCTTGAGTTTGAAGGGCTGACACCATTCTCGGTTTGGTGTGTG
>JARFYF010000074.1:68308438-68320179 GCA_030265395.1 Rhina ancylostomus | reverse complement strand
TAGAAATAGTAGAAGTTCGTCCTCATTTCTATGTTCTAAATGCATGACGTATTAATGTGTTACGTACTCCATTTCTGAAAATCTATTCCAGTGCAGTCAACTCCTCCAGTTTTCTTGCAGTGTATTCACTAAGGTTGATATCTTTGGAGTGAGGTCCATCACCACAGAAATCAGTTTCCTTCCACAATTCTGGTGCATTCAATATAACTTAGTTATTTCAAAGTTGGTGGGATGCATAATTCAGGTTAAATTGAGGAATTTCTTATCCAGAAGGCTCAGGAGATATTTCCACAAGTGGCTTTTCCCCACTGTATCTAAACAGTTCTGGGCTTTTCTCTCACTACTTCGGTTACAAAGAAACATCCAACAGATATTTCACGTCTACACCAACTTACAGTCAATGCTTTTCACATGAAGGCATTCCCTGAAGGCAAACCACTGAACACCAGCAAAAAAACAGCTACAGCTGCCAGAAATCTGAAATAAAGTCAGAGAATGGTGGAAATACTTGGTGTATTCGATTGCATATGTGAGGAGAAAAGCAGAGTTAATATTTCAGTTCAGTGACATTTCATCGAAACAATGAATGCTGCCTGACCTGCTGCGTATTTCCAGCATTTTGGGATTGCATTCTGTAGAATACTAGAGGAGTACTTGAATCACCTTGGCATAGAAGGCTCTGGGCCAAATGCTGTAAAATAGTATTAATACAGATTACCCGATGGTCAGCGCGGACACGGTGAGCCATGGGACCTGTTTCCAGGCTATATGACTATCTCAGAGGTGGACCTCACCAAAGATCATCACCTCTGAGCTACTTAGTGAAATGTCCAAGAGTTGTGAATAAGAGGGCGTGGTTGTAAAGATGACCAGTATATTCATTCTTTACGGTGGTGGTAAATTGTGGGCGGAAAAAGTGTTGTTGGTGCTGTCATCTCATGAACATTCAGTGAACAAACCAAAGAATGCCACTACCAAAGAGATAAATGTGAAGGCAGGGCTCATGGAAGGCATACATACTATTATTGCTGGGGGCTAAGGCAGCTGTGACTCTGAGTTAAACCACCCCAGTGTTTAATGGATACAAAGATGGTATTGCATGCACAGGTAACTGTGATTCCTTTCAGACAAATACTACACATCCAATAGCACATGTGGTTCTGCGGATGATATCTCTGAGAAGCAGGCATGCCTCAGCCTGACAGCTGGCAAACAACAGCAGTGACAGCAAGTTTAAAAGACAATTTAGCTAATTGCACCATTAGGAAATCTGCTAAGATCATCAACCTGAAGGATTCCAAATATTTATTTTCCTCACAATGCTTGTCACCATTTTTTGTTTCATTCCATTTCAGTTCCTGTGTTACACTTTCAGTAGTTTCTTTTATCATTTCTGATTTCCTTGCTAATAAGTGTTCATTTAGTTTCCATATGCAAAACTGCCCCACATATTGGCATATTTGGAGCAAAGTCCATTTAATATTTTAAACACAGATGGTTTTAAAAAGAGTAGCCATTGGCAGCTTGTTTTCAATAAGTACAATTTTTACACTAAATATTACTGTGGTGACAGAGTAACAGTGAAATTATGTGGTATTCTGCTGTGTAAAACTAAATCAATAATAAATGCATAAAATACTAAAATCTTTGTGTCTAATTTAGTAATTTTACACAATATGTGCACTTACCTTCAAGGACAGTTCCTAATTTGAAATACCTGGATCATTTTGAAATAATAAAAATTATAAGTATCTAAACTACCTGACTTTCCATTTTGAGGTGAAACACTAGAAAAATGTTTTGTCTTTAATTGTCCCGCATAGCTTCAAGCAATGTTTATTAGTCTGTAATTCAGTCAGAGTTTTCAGAAATGTGTTATTATAACAGTAGAAAATTGGCCCTATGGATTTAATATGGTAGGAATTCAAAACTTCCTATTGAATTTGTAAATCACATTAAAAGGCTAAATGAGAAACAGATGCCATTACAGATTTCATGTTTAATTGCTCCATTGTGGTTGAACTCCATTTGTTATTGCAATAAATAGGCATTGTTTCAGTTACCAAGCAAACAGGACGAAAACAAGTGACAACAGTTAGAAAAGAAGGCAATTATGAATAAACGTAATCATGCTCAGCTGAAAGAACATGAAATATATTGCCTTTGTGGAGTGAATGATAGAGGAGAAGGGGAATCAAAAGGGATGAATGTTCTCTATTAAATATTCTGAGCACTCTGGAACTTAGAAAACAGGGTTTATTTAAAGACCAGAGAACGATAAACTACAGCTACTTCAGACAATAAAAGTAGCAAAGTTTTTCAAGGTAAATATGACGAATGGAAGATGGTTACAGTTAACTTATGTGGATGGAATCAATCTCAGCCACAAGCAGCAGTGAATCACCAGGCCTGATTGACGTGGGAGTCCCTTCTGCTTTCTGCACCACGTTTGGTTTCTGTCATCTGGTTTATGGCTAGATTTCAATGCTAATGAAAAGGTTTCCACACTTCACTGCAGAAACTATCCTTCAGATGAACCTCCAAATGAAATGAAAAGGGCGATCAGTTCGGTTATTCTGAAAATGGTGGCCTCACAGAATCGCTTGATTCTTTCCTTGCTTGGTTTTGACCAGACAGACACATGCAAATGTCAGTAAGTTGTTGTCAGGGACGCGATTAGGATTGGGGGCTGCTGGGCTTGTTTACTTCTCCCTGAATCAGAGCTACTGAAACAAATTTTATTGTTGCTTTCATCGCCTTAAATGAGCTGGGTTAGTTTAGTACAGTTTTAGCATTAAAGTCCAGTTCCTGCATCTTAGTTGCTCATTGCATCATATCAATCAGCCATCAATTAATGAATGGAACTTAACATGGAAGGAATCATGCAGAACTGACAGGAACTTAATTGCAAAGATGCAGACAATGAAACTTAATATGCATTTTAATGCTGCTTGTCTCTCATGCACCACCCCCTCAACCCCATAACTGTTCCTACTCTACACACTGTGCATCAATTTGATCTCATCTATATTCCACCCACCCTCTACCCCTTCCACATAAGAACAATATTGTTTTGCATTAGTTCCTCAGCAAAACTGCTTTTAATAAATTAGCATCTATTGAAAGGTTAAAAAAAAAGATGCTTCCAAACAGATAGAGAATCAGAATGTGCCAGGATGCTCCGATGAAGACTTTAGTTTGGGAATTTAATATGATGTCATTTTTCAAGGACTGGCTGGCTGGGCATTACCATTGATTTCTGTTCCCATTTCTGCCTGTGAATCTCCAGCTGAGTCTCAGTGACCTCAGAGCACAACATGATTTTAAGCTGTGTTATTAAGGAGGTAAAGAAATGGAAAGAAGACATGATCACACGACATCCCAGAGAAGATTTTATCCAGCCAGGTATCTGCAAGTGCAGACATTTTTGGAATGCAGTCCAATAAGGACTAAAAACTCCACCATTAATTGATCTCTCCAAGTTTATTTTAGAAGAAGAGCAGAATCTAAACAAGCACTTGAATTACCAAGGCATAAAAGACCACAGACCATGCGCTGGTATACAGGAAAAGAACAGATAGGTACTTGATGGTCAGCAATAGACATGGTGGGCCAAAGGGCCTGCTTCTGTGTTGTACTATTCTTTGACTCTATGACTTTAAGCTTTTTTGTAATTAACTGAGATGTTATGACGCCTGTTTACCTAACAAGTATGAGCTTTGCAAAGCCACAGGAAAAAAAAACTGAAGAATTTGGATTCAGCCAAATTCAGATTCAGTCATGCATTTCACATAAAAATTTCAACATCACATCAAGGGACAATTAATCTTTTAACATCCCTGCTGTGGCAATCTAAAACCTATTAAATTTCTTCCAAGTTAGTTGTAAATGTAAAATATTTCTTCCCAGGTTTATCGATGTTCACTTGGTTGTTTTTCCATCAAATGGGAAAACCATGGAAACATAAATATTTCCTTCTCCCTGCAAAGGACATCATTCAACATAAAATAGATTAGAATGTTTCTCCAAGTGAATGTGTTAGTCTGTTCTGTGTATATATTTATAGCTCTGTTTATAGAGTCTAATTCGCAACAATAATGTCTAACTAAACATTCAGGGCTAGAAATTCATTCCCACAATGCTGAAAACAAACAGGATACTGTAGTTGAAAATATGCTTCGCCTGGAGTTGAGCAAATTGTGTCCATTTCCAGGGTCCAGGCAAGAAATTCTATCCCTGACTTTCCAGCAGGATTTTCGTTGACACCAGAAATGTGATCCTGGTGTAAAACTCCCCCAAATTATCAGCACCTATTCATTATCTCTAGTGTGATTTGCAATCTCAGTGGTCTGAAATATGATAGTTCTTGCTTTCTCATAGAACACTGCCTTACACCAATCATGTTTCCCTTGAAACCATGTGCTATTTTAAGGCTCAAAACTCAAACCACTTTCTTTGCCAGACCACACCACAACATTCTTGGGCTACGTGGCTTATTCAACACACTGACTTCACTTAAGACTGAGTATTACCTATACTTTTAATGGCTTTTCTGCACTCAAAGCTGACCTCCAGTTGGGATTTAGCCATCACTAACACTTCTCTTGCTGGATGGTACAGCGGTGACCTACAGGCATTGGAAGCATCACGGTGGGCCACAGGAACCATGTGCAAGGAAGCATAGTCGGGCTTCATTCCTGACTTTAGCCACCAAGTATTTATAGGGACTGAACATGATAGCCAGGCTTCTCTGAAGAGAAATTTCTTCAATGAGATCTGTGACCTCACACATAACTGGAATGCTCTCATTGCTGCAGTCACAGTCACGGCTACTCTCAGCATCATTCCAAGCTGCTGATGCTGATCTTTGCCACATCTCACAGTTTGCTGCTCGCCAAAGTATTATGGAGGTTATCCCCAACTCCATTCTTTCTTTTTCAATCATTTTATTAATTTCAAATAAGTACAAAATGCGTGAAACAAAGGAAAAAAAGTTACAAAATAAATTGTATTGAATCACACTAGAAATCACAATGCTTCATATTAGTAAATGAAAAAGCTAGCAATTGATATTGATAAGATATCAATTGATACTTCTATTATAAAAAAAATCTAACCCCATTACCAAAGCCAAAGCTGTTTAGTAACATCCTAAAGACATAGTAGTATTGGCCAATATCTGTACATAAAGCACCAAATCAGTGGTTTTGAAAGTAGTTCAGTAAAGGTCCCCATAATATTGGAAAGTTCAGAATAGATCCAGAAATAGAGCAAAGGATCTTCTCTAAATTTAGATATGACATAACATCCTGTAACCATTGAGCATGAGTGGGGGGAGTAGTTTCCTTCCATTTAAGTAATACAGCCCTCCTGCCTATAAGAGAAATAAAGGCCAATGTGTGTAAGTCGGAAGTCTCCAGAATTGTGTCTTTTTCTCCAACAATGCAGTTAAAGGATTTGGCTTAAAATTTATTTTGAAAAGTACAGAAAAAGTTTGAAATACCTCTATCCAGAATTTTTCCAGACTCAGACATGACCAAAACATATGAATTAAAGAAGCCTCTCCATTATTGCATTTGTCACAATAATGAGATATATCTGAATAGAAACGTGATAACTTGTCTTTGGACAAGTGGACTCTATGGACCACTTTAAATTGAAGGAGGGAGTGATGTGCACATAATGATGAAGTATTAACCAGTTTAAAAATTTAATTCCAAGTTTCTTCAGAAATTGAAATCTGCAGGTCACATTCCCAAGTGTTTTTAATTTTGTCTAAAGGGACTTTATTCGTTCCTGATAATCTACCATAAATCTTAAATATTGAAGCATCATAAAAAGGCTTCAAATTAAAAATTACATCAATAAGTTCTTATCAGGACTTATAGGGAAGGTATATACTTGAGATCGGAGAAAATCTCTAATTTGCAAATATCAAGAAAAGTGAGTTCCACTCCATTCTAAGAAAGACCTCATTGACTCTTCCTTCAGTTCACAGGAGCAGCAACAGTGGGCACAGTAATTTGCCTGTTCAGGCATTCACAAAATGGATTCATATAACATTAAGCCCCCAAAGACCTCCCAGTCAACTCCTGCCAGGAGCACCTGACTATAGCCCTTGTCAATCTCCGAGGCCCACTTGCACAGAGAACATGTCTCCTGTGTTGGAAGACTGTTGTTAGTTGTATGCATGTGTCCCTTTAAGAGCTGGCTTCCAAGTTGCAGTTGCAAAAATAAGTGCCAGCAACTCTGAAATACATCAGAGCAATGGTGCATTCACAAATTGACACATTGCATCATAACACAAGGAAATCTGTGTCTAGCAAGATCTCAATGATTATGGTACTTCTTAAAACAGCATTGAAGTGCCATGCAACACTAGTTTTGTGCTAATAAAAAAGTAGAAATAGAGTTTCTAGACATCAATCTTACACCATTCAGTTCCTCTCCAAATACAAAATTGAAGACTACACTCCCAGTGCTTTACTGAGGGACAGTAAGACAGAAGTACCAGAGTAACAAAGTCTAACTGTTATTACATAAGTTCCTGGAATATTGTGTATAGTTTTTGGACTCTTTACTCAAAATGGATATACTTGCTACGGAAGGAGTGAAATAAAGATTTGTCAGACTGGTTCAAGGGATGGTAGTTTTCTGTCTAAAGAGGGATTAAATAGACTGGTATTGTATTCTCTTGAGTTTTGAAGAATGAGAAGAGATCTTGCTGAAACTTACAAAATCCTTTCAGGGCTCGACGGACTGGATATAGGGAGATGGGGGAGTCCAGAACTCATGATTGCAGTGTTGAAATGAATGGTAGCCCATTTAGGTCAGAAATGAGGAGAAATTTTTTCGCACTAGGGGTGGTGAATGGTCGGAATCTTTATCCCAGAGGATTGTAGAGGTACGGTCATTGAGTTCAAAACAGACATCAATAGATTCTGGATATTAAGGGAATCTAGGGATACAGGTTTAGGGCAGGGAAATGGCTATGAGATAAAGGTTGGCCGTGAACTTGATAAAATGGCAGAGCAGGTTCAGAGGACTCCTAATTCTTATGTTCTTTATTGCTGTGATAAGCATGAGGCAGTAAACCAAGGGACCTCCATCTGGCCTCTCAGATTGGTGTCAATGATCACACAGCACTGGTTTGAATTACAGCAGCACGGTGTACTGGCCCACATCACTAAAGCAGACCACTTGGTCATCCACTCTTCATTTTCTTTTTGTATGTATGGAGATTAACTTCTGCATTTCCTATACAACCACAGTTGATTATACTTCAAGAGTATTTCAAAAGCAGTTCATTAGCTGCAAGCTGCTCTGGGACACACTGAGGATATAAAAGACTGTACATGTCCAAGTCTTTCACTGAAACTGATTCCAAAGATTAGTTGCCCATACAATTAGCAAAGAGAAGATTAAATGTTACCTCAGAGCATTTGGAGCACTCAGAGCTAATGGAGCACCCAGAACAAGCTCTTGATTCTTTTTTCCTGGTGCTGTTGATGAATGTCATCAAGTGCCCAGCAGACTGGATAACACCACTGAAAGCCCAACATTAATCACCTTCATGCCATTACCTCCTATGTTTCCAGAACACTGAAATCTATACTGGAGGCATTAAATACAAATTACTTATAAGATCGAAGGCACTGAGCCTCATTTAAATAATGCAGCTCTGAACAACTTCTCAAGAACGGGATACAACAAATCAAGATGAAACTAGAATTTGACCCTTCCCTTGAAGGTATGGCTCCTAGTCCAACATGCTGTCCAAACCAAAGTTTATCACTCAGACCCCAACAGTGCAATAAAAAAAGAAAATTTTGGAAATATTCATCAGGTCAGGAAGTACCTGAAGAACAAGAAACAAAATTAATGTCTCAGATCATCAGATGACCTTAAGTACTGACTCGGTTTCTCTCTCTCTGCTGATGTTGACTGGATTGATCAGGGTTTCAAACATTTTTGCTTTTATTTCAGATTTCCAGCAAATGCATTATTTTGCTTTGGGACCAATAGTACAGTGACTACTGTCATGATACAATAGGTTCACACACCTGGTTACCTTGACAATCATGTTGATCAAACATGTCTTCCGTGGATGTTGGATTTGCAAATGTTCTGTGAGCTCTTTCCATATGTCTGACATCATTTATCTCTTCATATGAAAGACTAAAACCCTTTTCTCTTTGATGACATCATGCCACTTGATGCTCAGAGTGTGTAAA
Organism: Rhina ancylostomus; assembly: GCA_030265395.1. Taxonomy (NCBI): domain Eukaryota; kingdom Metazoa; phylum Chordata; class Chondrichthyes; order Rhinopristiformes; family Rhinidae; genus Rhina; species Rhina ancylostomus. Next base: position 68,311,945 of record JARFYF010000074.1, on the reverse strand, counting down.
GTTTCCTCCTGACCCTTTACATAATAGTTCCAATGTTTCCTGCCTGACCCAACAAGGGAACAGGGGACAACTTGCCACACCTCTGATAGTCAGTGTGTGGCCCCTTAGCGCTCTAACTAACCTCAAATATTCACCCCTATTATTATCTGACAATCTTCTAAAGATGTGAATAACTTTATTGGGAGATTTGATGAAAATGGAAGGCCTGACAAATTCAAACATTCATCGCAAGGACTGGAGTACAAAAGATAATTATTAGACAAGCTGAGCTCATACACTTTCATCCGAATCCTGTCCATTGGATCAGAGATAGACTGACAGATGTCATTGAGTAATGCACAGATTGCCTGCTGTTCAACGGATTGGCAGGACCCTGAACACAGGAAGGTGTGGCAGGAAAACTAAAATAAATCACGCAAGTAATCACATGCATAGTTTCATCTTTGAAGTGAAAATAGTAAAAATCAATATTATGAATTGATTTTTGACTCAATAGGGTTAAAATTTGATAGTTCCGACCATTGCAATGCTGATTAATCCATGTCCATTCTCTGCCAGGCAGGTGGCACACAGATTTTGTGCAATCTGCTACTACAACAACTGTGGTATTAATCCACAATGATCACAATTTAATTGATTGAGTGCATCAGCAGAGGGTCAGCCATATCAGTCACCTGTTCCAGTTGGAGCTAACCCACACCCTTTCAAGTGGTGGGACACAGTTGCAGGAGTAGGAGTGGGCATCCTTCTGTAAGTGAATCCAGCCTGGGAAATAATGAAGAGTGGCACAACATGGGAGAGACCAAGAGTAAAGGACACTGGACGGTGGTGATGGCGGACCATGGGGGAGATGTTCTGTATCCACACTGGGCCAGGAGATCCTCCAGACTAACACCCAAGTCGCTGTGGCAACTAGTGCTGGGAATCATAGGCATAAGGGCTTGATTGCAGTTTAAAGATTTCACACAAGCAGTCTAGGCTGGTGCAAGCCAAATGCATGGCAGGCCTTAGATACTGTTCATCATTTGTCTGTCAACAATCTCCAGCACACACGATATCCGACATTAATATGATCCATTTCAACATCACACTCAGCAATGCTGCAAATCTCAGCCTAGCAGCTCACAGTTTGCATCCACTGCCAGCTATCCAGCCATGCCAGCCACATTGCATGATGTTCACTGATACACTTCCGCCTACTTTAATTGAAGACTGGACACAGCAGATGCTAACCAAGAGTTAGACCCACATGTCTTCACCTTCATGGAGAAAATGAGGCTGGAACAGCTGTAAACAAGGCTGTAGCCCATGCTGAGGATGAAACTTTCAAAAAATGGTGATATCTTTGTGCCTAATGCTTTTTGTCACGTCCCACATCTCCGGTAACCCAGCGGTTTGCAGCCTGCAGAGGGCATAAGCTTTTGCTCTTTCTTCCACTCTTCTCCTAGTGCTCGCGCCTTTTCCTTTCTGTTACTCAACTCTTCAATATCAGGCCAGGCATTGATAGAAGAGTCCGAAGACTGAAGACAATGAAGGTGAAGATGCACTATCACTTGATTTCAGCTGCAAGCCCGGATACTGATATGGCACATAATTTAGTGATGAGCACAGTGGTCCGTACATGGTGATACAATGGGCATCGGTAGTCTTAATCTGGGGCAGGGGGCATGAATAGCACAGCTGGAGACTTGCCCGAGAAGGTCAGACACTAGTTCAGGTGCAGATGATTCAGCTAAAGACTCAGACAGGGGAGGATAAAGAGGAGGCTAATGCCTACAGACAATGAAATGCTCGATGCATTAGCAAAGCAATGTCAAGGAGCATGGAGGAATCCACATCAACGTGGTTTTGCACAGTCCTTGGATATTTTCCAGCATGGAAGTGTGGCCAATTCTGTTTGCACATCTGTGGACCCACATTTGTGAACCAGAAGGATTTTTTCATCAGTCCAGTAGTTTCATGGTCACCATTACTAAGGCAAGCTTTCATTCCAAATTTAAGTCAGTACTTCAGCGTAAATTCTCCAGATGCTGAAAATTCAACCTCCTTGCCTTGGATCAAAGGACCAGAATTTTGCAATAAAAACTTAATCAGAATACCTCTATAGTCATGCCATTATCACCTGCTACTTATGGGAGCTTGAAGATCCCATTCTTACTTAACAACAGTGACCACACTTCCAAAATACTTCACTGATTATAAAAGGGTTTGGGATGAAAGAAACATGAAAGGTGATATATAAAGGCATCTTACTTTTTTCATATTTTTAAGTAATACTAAGTTGGATGAGCTTCTGGTGATAGAGGATGTGAGATTGCACTGGCTATTATAATGTTCATAGAAGACTGTGTTTGACTGATTTGCCAACTTAGCAAACATATATCTGCTGATAGCCTGAAAACCAAGCTAAGTAACATACACCAAGCATACCAAACTATTTTGTTTATAGGTTGTCTTAAAGCTTGATATTTTTTCTATCCTATTCATTCACTACTTCAATAAATCATCAAACATGCCACTTCAATACAGATTTACCACTTAGAGAAAGAGGAAGGTTTTTTTTAAAAAACACTCCATTTCTGATTATTTAGCAACCAAACATTTCTAACTCAATAAATTTGATCTACATATCCGCTAGATTACATGTGAGATGTTGTACATAATCTTCTAGATTAACATGTGGGTTCAATCTCCCAAATGGTTCAGTGCAGTATGTTAATTTGATCCTTCTAATGGCACAGTAGGATGTGCATCCATCTCCAGGCAGCTTTAAGTAAATAATCCATCTAACTGTTATTTTTACTCATTGAAGTTTACCACCTTGTCTTGTTCCAATGAGGCTCACAACTTCTCAAGCCTTAGGAGGTGTTGCAGGGTATGAAAGCTTGCTTGGGTTGCCCAACATCTAGTGAATGATAACAGGCAGTGGTGTAAATGAGAGAGAAAGTATTTGTCGGAAAATCATAGTGCAGTTTTTCTGAAACTGGGACTGAATTATAAAACAACCTCGTGAAAAGTTAGTGGGTTGGGTGCCTTTCATATCATCGGTGGAGTCATTTGTGAAGTTGATCTATCTGCTAGTCCTGAAGGCTCATTGTGATTGCACATCTGATCTCCCAGAAATGTAACAGGGCCTGAAGTAACTGCTTATAAAGAGCATACTAAACTATGTTTTCCTTTAACTATTCATGGACTTTAGGGAGGAAGTACCTAATGCCACTGGCACTCTAATTGATCTCACCTTACGTTACTCAGTATGGCAGATATCAGAGAACACAGTGAATTTGACAACGTAAAAGAGGTTAATAAAACACCAAGCAGGTCAGTTGTTTCCATCCCATACGGTGTACCTTTGCCATAGGAGGTGCCTTGACTGCCTTTGCAGAGTATGCTTCTGATGGAAATCTGATGTGGATTACTGTGGCCATCCGTCATGGTTCTGAGTTCTGGCCCTCAATTTGGCTCCTTTAATGCCTTGTTGCCCAGCACATGGATTCCATGCTGGAC
>JARFYF010000074.1:68206723-68217400 GCA_030265395.1 Rhina ancylostomus | reverse complement strand
CTATCATTTACTGGGGTCCACATTAGTGTCACAGCACACTTAATCTATTTGGTCTAGTAATTTCTAGGTTAGGGACATGTTTGGCACAGCTTTGTGGGCCATAGGGCCTGAATTGTGCTGTAGTTTTTCTATATTCATGTAAAAAAAAATTACAATTAGCTTTGGCATTCCTTATGTTTTTGTGCACCTTCAATTTGGGCTTCTACTTACTTTCTATCTTTTTGCTAAAGTAAAAAGTCCAGCGCCTCTTTACTTTAGCTTGATACTTCAATCTCTTAAGACCTTAGAATGCTTAGTTGCAGGTCTTTAACTTTGGCTCTTTAGGGTTGTTCATTGCACCAAACAGAATCATAGGTCCACAGCCAGCTGTCCCTCTCAACCAGACCACACTAACCATATTGTCAACCTAAAAGGACTACTTTATAATGCAAAGTTTCTGTGGGCTGCAGAACTGAATTTGATCAAAAAGCTCTCAGTGCAGCGGTAAAATTTTCACAGAAATCTATTCCATGTCCCCCATGCACATATTGAGCATTTATACAGAGGCTGCTGGAGAGTGCAGTGACATCAAGTGACATTACCTGTAGAAATTTCTTCAGCGACCGATGTGGGTATTTTATACCAATGTAGAACTTAACTGGGCAATTAAGGCCTGCTTCAGGATTACTTGAAGGAGGTCTGACCTTACCTGATCTGCTGCTAGGGTCCATGCCTCCATCTTCATTGAGGTACTTTCCTCCTTAAGTGGCTTTCAAAGAGCTTACTCCTCCCACCATCTCACTGCTATTGTCCTAATCCTTTCCCCCCACTTTCTATTTCATCTGACCCACAATCACTTCTTCACCCAATCCCCATCCCAGAACTGCTATCCCTTCTCTGATCACTTCCAGCCTAATTGTCCTTGCTGCTGGCACCCCAATGTAGGCAAAGCCTATTCAACCACAGAAAATACCTTGGACCTCACGTGTGATGTTGGTTTATGTGGCTTCTTTTTTTGAGGCACTGTGAAATTCCTAGCCAGCCATGTCTCAAATGACTCAAATGTTGCAAACAAAAGCATAACTTATTGAAAGAACTTTATTTAATTTCAATTTGAAGGAATCAGTAATAACAGCTTCTATCATCTCCTTTGGGAGTTATTCCTAGACTACCTGCTTGCTCATTGCAATGATACATTGAGCAAATGCCTCTTTTTGTATCCGTGCCGAACAAAACAGTCATTTAATTTGATGGTACTAGTGTGAACACAGTCAATTTTGCAGTGTATAGCATCCACCATCAAGTCATCTTTCTACCCGTCTCATAGTTGTCAGAATTGTATCAATGTTTCCTCCAAAGTGATTTTCGATGAAGTTCCTTCAGGAAGTATTTTCCAGTATAGGAATATTTTGTGATAAAGCAATCTAGAAAATGTATTACATCCTAAAAAATTCATTTTTTGATTTATTCCCAAGAAACATGACTCAAAGCAACATTTAACTTGTCTGCTGCACCAAGGACCAAGACCAAGTTCAGCATGTGACATCCATACCAGTAAGGCTGGTCTCTCATTTTCTCTGTTGAAACCTCTGTGCACCTTGCCAAGATATTAACTATCTGAGGGATTTTTCCTCCCACAAATTCATTGTCTAATCACAAAATTAAGACGTAAATCCCAAATTTCCCTGCCTAATGGTGTTCTGGGAATTCTTGTCTACTTGTGCAATATGCCAGAATAATACTGGAGCATACTGCAGGTCTGCTACTTGCTTGAATTCATTCCAATCAAATAAGTTTCCCATGGAAACTAGAAATACAGCCATTCTAAGGATCAGGCCCTAACACTATCCAGCCTGGGAAAAATTTCAGTCAGGCATTAAATACTTAACATGATGATCATATTTATTTCTTGTTTTCAGAATTATTTATTTTTATACTATTTATGTTATTTATAAGATTCAAGTGGTTCAGCAATAAAGTTGGCATTTGAAAGAAAAGAAATGACTTACAGAATGCTATTGTTGGAATTGATCTTAGTAGATTAGTACCTTGGTGGTGAATAGAAATATTTAATTAGATTGTCTTTTGTGGCAACTTTGTTCTAACTGGCATCTGTCTTTGAGTGAATCAACATTTTTAGTTAATAAAAAGCATCGTTATTATTTCCTAGCTGCAAAAATAGTTTATGTCTCACACACACACACACACTTAAATGAGCAGCAGGGGTCCAACATGAGATTTCAAATGGTTTAGATGAATCAACATCAAGTTTTTCCAAATTACTAGATTCAATGCTTTCAGCTGGCCAAGGACACTGACTGCAACAGTGTTGTTATCTTTCACATCCTGGACATGCAAATAGCCACCAACAGATTCATTCACAAGCAGGTAAGACTCAATGTGCTGGTAATTCCCTAAAACAGGGTAAGAGGAAGCAAACCCTGTTATTAGATGCGAATTGTAAACTCTTTGTCTCCACAATAAGTGCAATTGAGGAAAGAGATTGTGCAAAAAGCTCATTTCAACTTCATATTGTACAGTACATTTCCTAGCTAAGGCAATTATAATTATTTAAATAAATAGTAGACATAATATTAACATGATACTCTAGCACCTGTCCTGATGCTGGTTCTCAATCCAAAACATTAACTTACACCTTTTGCCTCTACAGATGTTACCTGACTTGCTGAGTTCTTCCAGCATTCGGTCTTTTGTTCCAGATTCCAGCATCTGCGGTATCTGTTGTCTTCAGCACCTGCTACCTCTAGTATACGTTGCACTAATCTGTCCATCTTATTTTTAAAAAAATCTGGACACCGCAATCCCCACACCCTACATGCCCCAGTCTTCATTACTTGTCCAATTTGTTATGTAATGACATCATTATTAAATCACAGTCAGTAAAAAGAGCCCTTTGGAATCAGTGGCACCTGCCCAGTCCTCATGACACACCTTGCACATTGTTATCCCTTGTTATTACTGAACCAAACCTCTGCCCAAAGTGGATTCAAATCACAGACCAAATTTAGTCTCCCAGTTGAATTTGTCCTTCCCATCCTGGGAATGTGGAATCCAGAATTTCAATGAAAAATGAACACAATATCAGTCAAGAGCAAAAAAATGCTTTTTAAATCTAATCATTATAAATTCAAACACAGATGTATTAATCGGTGTTATCCCAGGTATTACATATTATTCTTGCCAGAAATAGCATGGTTGATCAATGATCACAAGATCATTTTGGAGCCAGATTTGAGTCACCTCTGGAGACATTTCAAAAGCTCCAATAAGTTTAAAAAGAAAGGTGTAGTGGTTGCTACCGTGATGCGAGAATAAAGACAAGTCTGCAGGCTGTGGAACAAGACTGATTTATTTACCCGCCTTGCGCGGGCCTATTAAGCAGCGCGGTTCCCACCTTCCGAAAACAGAAATGACGTATGTGCTACATCATCAAAATCTTTTTTGCGCGTGCAGGTTCTCCCCCATCGCTCGGTGAAGACGAAGGCCCAGTGCCATCTTGGGCCCCACCGCTCCGACGACGCGCGCTCCGACCGCCAAGCCAGCTTGCCTGCGTGGATGGTGAGTCGCCACGAAGGCGTTATTTGATTGGGCAGACAAGGAAAGCTTTAACTTGAGAAATGGGATTTGGATATGCTGCTATGGAGACTTCAGCATGGATAATGGATGAGAGGAAGAAGATCTTTCCTTTATAGGGGAGCAGAAAGACCTTCAATCAGTGACTCCACTGACAATGAAAACCGGTATAAAGGCTGTCACATAGATCCACAATCACGGGGTAAATGGAAAATAATACTGGTGACATCACCAGTATTACCAAGGTAACAATATTCTCTGTTCCTACTCCCTGCTCCACTGCTTTGCTCCTCACAATACTCCACATCCCATTACTCTCTTACAATCACTGAACCACATGTTGCAAGATTCTTTGCCTCAGATGCATAATAGTCACCAATAACATAGCCCTCAGCGCCTCACATTAATGCAAGACAAAGTACGGCACACTACTGCACTATGATAGGCACTTTCTCTTAACAACTCGAGGTTGTCACTCAGATATCCCACTTCTATTTTGCAGTAGAAAGGCGCCAACAGGTTGCTAGCAGAGGAGGACTGTTTGTCAACACATCTACTTCCATTGCAGTGAAGGCCTGCCTGCCATCACAGCAGAGTCATGTGGCAACTGGTAATGCTGGAAGAAAACAAACCCATATAGTTTCCTGACTTTTTTTTATCCCCCTGTTGCCCTGACTCAAACATTCTACATGATTAACTATAGATGCTTTCACCGGCCATTTCTCTCTCTCTCCTACCTTCATCCTTCAGGACCGGGTTATGTGTCCATAACTCTCCCTTCTGAGGAAGAGGAGGAAAATCTCCTGATGATGTATTTCACCTCTGCAGCAACCAGCTCAGATACTGGGCTTTAGAACCGATTTAGAGGAAGCATCATCATTTTTGCAGGAATACGAGGGAACTGGGCAAGTGACCTGATGGCAAGGTCCTATACTGACCCTACAGTGGAGGGTGCAGATAGAGACTTCAAGGCTCTGTCTGCTGAAAAGGGTGGATTGACACACAACAATAGAACACTGGATGCACCAGGCAGCCAGCCAGTGAACTTGTGCATTATTTCAATACGTATAGATCCAGTGCCAACATACATTGGAGCTTTGCATAGAGTATGGAGGTGAATAAACATGTGGTCTTTCCATCCATAAGGGCAGTGATGTCAATCAGCAGGATACCCCTCTCAACAGCTTCCTCAGCTGGATACAGCCCATTACGTCCTTATTCATATAAAGTTGATGTTAAAGAGTTAACTTAAATCAAATAAAGTTAAAAATGTAATAAAAAATATACTTATGGTTATGTGTTTAACTTTAGTCTTTCATCTTGTGTACATTCAAAGGATTTGGCTATTTTTGTGCCACTTCAATTATAATTTTTGTTCCAGAATATCAACCCTGATATTTTTTCTAGTCCTGCAGATCGAAGAGCAATATAGCGACTTGCTTGCTAACCTCCACCTATACCACTTGTGGAGTAGCCACTGACAGGCACAAAATATTACCCTTTGCATGAATTTTCTGTCACCTTGTCATGAAATCATTTGGCCTGTGACAATACAACAGGAAATTATGTAATATAATCCATTAAAAGTGGGTAAAATGAAGGTTTGTCATATGCTACATAAGCTTAAGCTAGGAAGTTGTACTTCTAGAATTCCCTTATTGTAAAGGGATAAATTTCAGTTTTGATAATTGGATATTGAAACTAAAGGCTTGTATTGTAAAGGAACTGAATACCATGTCTGTTAATGTTGCCTGAAAATGAAAGAAAAATGCTGAAAATGCTCAAAAGGCCAGGTAGCATCTGTGGAGGGAGAAAAAGAGTTAATATTCCAGCTGATGGCCTTTTATCAGAACTGCTGTTTGATTACTGTTACCCTTCTTCAGTTTTAAAAAGGAAACGATAAAGAAGCCAACTGCATACAACCAGCAATGTACAGCAAAGTCCAGTTCTGGTGAGGGGGTCAGTGTGAAGTGTTAATATGTTTGTTCTTTTCACAGGTTCTGAGTGGTCCTGCACTTGACTTTCAGTGCGAATCCAACATTTCTTGTGTTCTCAAGTGATATTGTTTTTAAAGCCAGATTTTAAAAGATGCAAATTAACACTTCAAAATGAGGGTGACAAGCAGGTACAGTCATACAGCTGGAAGAGGAATGGAGCTTAGCAGTAGTTCTATATTCAAAAGCTGGAAACAATTGCTTTGAATTGGTACATTGAGATACACATACAAATAAACGATTACTTGAACTAGCCAAATACTTGATTGTTAGCCAAAGTACTCATCCCAGTTTGACTCAGCCCTCGATGCACAGTATCATTTATCTCAACGGACAGGGATGTGAAAGAGACAGGGACAGAGAATGGACATCCTCAATAATCATCTAAAAAGATACATAAAAGGTAAGGTTATGAATGAACATGCACATTCTTCACAATATAAAGGACACCAGAGTATGCCACTCCAAAATCTGACCAACTTAAATACCTGAGCACGCCATTGTCAATGGAACTAAATGTCTGGAGGAAGTGAAATGAGAAGTTGATACTTTAACAGCTGTTTAACCTGACAAATTTCCACCTGGAACCTTAACCTGAATCAATAAGTGAAGCATACAAAATGCTAATGGGTCTTAGCACAATAGATGCAGGGATAATGTTTCTCCCCATTGTGGAAATGTGGGAGAGGCCAAAGAGCCTTTTCCTGCTTCTATTTCTATGTTATGTAAAAAAATAAAAACTGATAACATTTTGTCATGTTAACACTGCCTTCCCTTCATATAAGAACACAGGGGATAGAAACTAGAGTACACCATAAAGCCCTTTGAGCCTGTTCCACCAGTCAATGAAGGCTGTAGGCAGAATAGATAGGGAGAGTCTGTTCTTATGGGTGGCGAGGTCAAGAATTAGGTGTCACAGAACAAAAATGATTGGCAAAAGAAACAAACATGATATGAAAAAAATATTTTTACAGTGGTTTAGAGTCAGGAATGCATTACCAAGGGTAGTAGTGAAGCCAGATACAATTGTGGTGTTCATAAGTGATCTGGGTAAGTATCCAAAAGGAATAAACATGCAGGGTTTATGGGGTGAGGCGAAGAGGGGTGACTGACTATTCCAGTTGTTCACATAGAGTTGGTACAGAATCAATGGGACAAATGACCTTCTGTGCTCCAACCATTCTGTGATTGCCTGATAAGTGCTGGACAACCAAAACTAATCGGTTCTCTACCAGCTTTGCACATAGCAGATTGCTAAGTTAGTAAACATTTTAAGTTGTCAAACAGAATGAGATATCAGTTGATAACCGCATGAAAGTTCATTAGAACCATTTCATGCAATACATCAAGTTAAAAATCTTGTTTCAGGGAGATTGGATCAAAGTTAAAACCAAGTAATGTCATTAGGAATCATTAATAAAGATGAAAGAGTTAGAAAATAATTGTTTTTGCTTTCAATATAATTGGTGATGTGGACATAAATTGTATCAAAATCCCACTCCTTTGCAGTAGTCTAGTGCCTTTTGATTAGAGCTCATCACAAAAATGTCATTAATCACACCTTTGGCCTCCACCTATCAGTGATTTTATCTTAATGATAATACTTTTGAAAATTGTACAGAACCATTTTCACATTACATGGAGTACAGCAGTCCAGTTTCTTAGTGAATTGGCTTTTAAAATATATCCATTATCATCCATGGGCTGAAAATTGTTTAGTTTTTAGAGCTTCTTCAGAGGCCAGAGAACAAGTACAATTAGTTCCATGACATCACCTCTTTCTTCTAAACTCCACCTAATACAGACCAGATTTCCTCAGTCTCTCCTCAGGTCAAACCCCTCAACTCAATATTCAATCTTGAAAATTTACATTGCATCTACATTCCAAGACACTGCATCCTTCCTCAGGTACAGAGACCAAAACTGCACACAGTACTCCAAAAGTGGTCTCAGGTCATGACCAATTTGGTGGGCAAGGCTCACTTCCAGTGTGACAATTTAAACCAGCACAAAAGGTCAATGAAATTGAATTTGTATCTAATATCACAATCTTTTTTGCCAGTCATACTGATTATGAACAGTACGTGTTAACAAAAACAATAAAACCATACAGAAACTCTGCCTCAGGATACTATTCTCTCATTGCATAATACAGACAAATTAACAACAGAGTGACATTGTTTATGTACAAAATTCTCTATTGATAATAAAAAGACAGAGACTCTGGTATTTATAAAAAGGTAGGGAGGGAGATGGGGGATATTAACAGCCATGAAACCCAGAAATTCCTCAAAAGCTGAGATGCAATTGAATTTAACAACAGCATCTCATTAGAATAACTTCCATTTCCAGATTCCCTGGTCAACAAACTAAAAGGCGGTTTGATGCTGGGCAAGAGAGCATTAGACTGATGGAGAAATGATCCCCAACAATCAATAACACATTGACTTTATAGGGAGAGATGGATGAACAACATTCTACATAGTTTCTGGAGAGGCTGGGGTTTGGGGGTGGGGGGCAAACGCTCTTCTGCTTCTCCTAGTCCACACACAGTGCTGGAAAACTACATTATCTGCTCATGTCACTCCTCGGCTGCTGGATTTTCCAGTCCTGGGGATCCCAGCCTACAATTGTTTAATTCAAATTGTGCAAAATTGTAAGCAGGGAGCCTCTAAAATATTCTAATTACTGACACTCTTGCCTGTCCTCTCCAGCACCAGCAGAAGGGTTTATTAGCCAGCCCCCAAATCGGCTGCAGTTAAATAGAATGAAAGTGCATGAGTAGTGAATTAACATTGCTTTTCACATTTCAAACACCAATCCTTCTCTAGCTGCCTCCTGCTAATCACGAGGGATTAAATTTATCCCAACCCAAGGGACAGCAAAATCAGGGAGAGAGGTGACCAATGCCTAGTTATTTTGATTAAATTGACTTGTTTCTTGGATATAGGACTATTTACTCTTGCATTTCAGACTCAGAGGCTACCTGTTAAAGAATGCTGCATTGCGTATCTATCAATATTTGTGTTATTTATTCTAGTATATGGGTATCATATAGGTAGCCAAAACCTCATTGCATAAATTTTAATGGTATAATTTAGAAATAGCCCCATTTCAGCTCTCACCACAGTTTGCTCATTCAACATCTTCCTCAATTCACCTGTACATCATCCTTTTTGAAGATGCTGCCAGTGTCCTAGTGTCCCTGCTTATCTCCAGGCTGGATTTTTTTTTATTTACACTTTCGCAGTTCATTCTGGGAGTTAAGAGTTGCAGAATTATGGGAGTCTCAAACATCAATGGAATGTGAGAAATGACTGAAAAGCTATTTCATTTTTCTTTCATTTTTCAATTGGTCTTTCATTCAAGGCAGATATAAAATGAGTCTTTGTAGCTTCTGGATCTAATGCATATTTAGATTTGATGCCATGCTGTAAACATTTTTTTACAAGATGTGACTGCTGTAAGGGATTATTCCTTCATTAGTTGTGGGCAAATGGTAGAAGACAAGGGAAGATAGAGAAAGTTAACCCTCGATTCCCATTATGAGCTTCTTGACTGCTGACACAGGAAGAATGAATGCAGTAGTCCTTGGGAGCTGTGCACACCGCCCACATGAAAACCTGAAGAACTTAGAAGTTAAATGAGTTTCACATACTTGAAAACTTGTTCAAAAATTAATTGTTGGAACACTTATTGCAATCAAAGGAAAAATGAATTAGTGCAAGTTTTTCTGAAGTGTGCTATAAATTTCTCTAATTACAGCTTAATCATCGAAGGTGATCAGGTGTGCTAGTCAATCCTCTTGATCAAGCAACAATTCCACAGAAGAGACAATGTGAATAAGAACTTATTAAAAATGAAAGGGTTGTTTGCCATAAATTCAAACTGATCTCGAAAGGAAAAATGTTGAATGTTTACAATTAATCATTTGGAGTAAGGCAGATTAATATTTCATCTGAAAATGTGTAAGTGCATACCTATTACCATTAGGAACTGTTTCCCTGTGCTTTTTCTCATATACATACAGAAAAACAAATTTAAATGACATAAACCCTTAGAGAAACCCAAAATTGAAAAATATCCCAGCAGTGCTTCACTGCGCCTTCATCCTGATTACTCAGTTAAATATAAATTGCCCTTGAATTGAGGACACCATGGAAGCAACACCACTACTATACAGAATATCTAGCTGCTCATTAATCTATGCATTACAGCTGAGTTGCACATCTTGCCATAGTGGCATTTACACCATTTATAAAATCCATAAGGCAGCAAACAGCACTAGTCTGGTGAGGTAGGGGGCTGCATAATTCTTGATAGGCACACTTAAAAATAAAGTGAGTATCTCTATATTTATGGAGCATCATTTATCAGCCTCTTGCACTTCTAGTGGATACTTATTAGATTCATAGAGGGATACAGCTCAGAATCCTGAATTAGGTTGTTATTTTAATCCAGCAGGGAATTAAATGATGACAAAGGAAGAAGCCAATATGAAGAAAGTCATGTAAACCAACCACCAATTTCACAATAATTCTACCCACAGCAGTGTAAAGGGAAAAAGCAAGAAACTATTTTCACATGGATCAATATTTTACTGTTGAACCATCATAACTAGGGCACCCTTAATACTGTGTCACCACCAAAATGTTCAATGTCAGAGCAATTAATAAGGAGTTATTTACAGGATTATACAGATGAATATTCCAAATCAAGGTTCTACTCTTCTTGAATTAACTAAGTAGGAATCCATTCACAATTAGACAATTGCTAAATATCTCCTCAGAATAAGCAATTTAATGTTTCCAGATGCAGTCAGCACTGCAGTTTCTGAGATGTAGATTTGATCCCTTTAAATTAATTCATTGAAACCCTGATCTCAGCTGCAAAGAGACAGAGAGGTGCAGAGTGAGGGTAATGCATTTCTCCATGTAGAGGAAAACTAACAATATTTCTTCAATTCGAAGATAGATTTCTCGGTTTGAGAAACTAACAAGTTTCTCGGAAAGGAGGCCAGTGACCAGTGGTGCAGGAGTCGGTATTGGGACCCTTATTATTTGTTACTTATATGAATGATTTGGATGCAAATGCCCAAGGCTGGATTAGT
>JARFYF010000074.1:68137320-68149582 GCA_030265395.1 Rhina ancylostomus | reverse complement strand
CCACCCAGTTGGGACCCGTCAGGTGGGCCATGAGAGCTGACTTCAAGTGCGGTGGAAGCGTTCCACCAGCCCGTTCGACTGTGGGTGGTAGGCAGTTGTGTGGTGCAAACGTGTTCCCAACAGGCTGGCCACAGCCGACCACAGGCTGCAGGTGAACTGGGTGCCTCTGTCGGATGTGATGTGGGCCGGTACCCCAAAGTGAGCTATCCAGGTTGCGATCAGTGCCCGGGCTCAGGAGTCAGCGGTGGCATCAGTGAGCGGGACCGCCTCTGGCCATCTTGTGAATCGGTCGACCATGGTCAGGAGGTACTTTGCTCCTCTCAACACAGACAGGGGCCCCACTACGTTCACATGAATGTGATCGAACCTCTGGTGGGTGGGCTCGAACTGTTGAGGTGGTGCTTTGGTGCGCTGCTGCACCTTGGCTGTTTGGCACTGCACGCACGTTTTGGCCCACTCGCTGACCTGCTTGCGGAACCCGTGCCACACGAACTTGCTGGATACCATCCTGACTGTTGTCCTGATGGATGGGTGCACCAAGCCATGTATGGACTCAAAAACTCGCCTCCGCCAGGCTGCTGGGACAATGGGGTGAGGTTGGCCGGTAGATATATTGCAGAGGAGGGTCCTCCCGCCTGGGCCTACTAGGAACTCTTGCAGCTGCAAACCCGAGACTGCGATCCTATAGCTGGGAAACTCGTCATCCGCCTGCTGTGCCTCTGCTAGCTCTGCGTAGTCCACTCCTTGTGACAGGGTCTGGATAGTTGGTCGGGAGAGTGCGTCTGCCACGACATTGTCCTTTCCCGAGACGTGCTGGATGTCCATTGTGTATTCGGAGATGTAGGACAGATGCCGCTGCTGACGGGCTGACCAGGGATCAGATGCCTTCGTGAATGCGAAGGTCAATGGTTGGTGGTCCGTGAATGCGGTGAATGGTCTGCCTTCCAAAAAGTACCTGAAGTGCCGGATTGCCAGGTAGAGTGCCAACAGCTCCTGGTTGAAGGCACTATACTTTAGTTCCGGCTGCCGCAGGTGCTTGCTGAAGAATGCTAGGGGTTGCCAGTGCCCCTCGATGAGTTGTTCCAGCACCCCGCCGACTGCCAAGTTTGATGCATCCACTGTGAGGGTGGTTGGGATGTCCGTTCTAGGGTGCACCAGCATCGCGGCATTTGCCAAGGCTTCTTTGGCTTTAATGAAGGTGGCCACGGCCTTTTCGTCCCAAGTAATGTCCTTGCCCTTGCCTGACATCAGGGTGAACAAAGGGCGCATGACGCGCGCTGCCGAGGGTAGGAAACGGCGGTAGAAGTTGACCATACCAATGAAGCCCTGCAAGCCTTTGACTGTGGTGGGGCGGACGAAGCGGCAGACCACCTTGGCGGGCAGGAGTTGCCCCGTCTGGTAATTCTGTGGCCCAGGAAGTCGATGGTCTTGTGCCCGAACTGGAATTTGGCCGGGTTGATGGTGAGGCCGAAGTCACTCAAGCGGGAGTAGAGCAGGCGGAGGTGGGACAGGTGTTCCTGGCGATTGCGGCTGGCTATAATGATGTCGTCCAAATACATGAACGCGAAGTCCAGGTTGCGTCCTACAGCATCCATCAGCTGCTGGAACATCTGTGCAACATTCTTCAGGCCGAAAGGCATCCGGAGGAACTCGAACAGGCCAAATGGGGTGATGAGCACTGTCTTGGGGATGTCTTCGGGGTGTACTGGGATTTGATGGTATCCCCGGATGAGGTCCACTTTGGAAAAGATGCTCGCCCTGTGCAGGTTTGCTGCAAGGTCCTGTATATGCGGTATGGGGTAGTGGTCTGGGGTTGTAGCCTCGTTCAACCAACGGTAGTCACCGCATGGTCTCCAGCACCCGGCTGCTTTGGGCACCATGTGCAGGGGGGCAGCCCATGGGTTGTAGGACGTCCGTAGAATCCCCAACTCCTCCATCCACTTGAACTCCTTTGCCAGGCAGAGCTTGTCCGGGGGAAGCCATCAGGCATGGAGTGGTGGTCCCTTGGTCGGGATGTGGTGTGGTACTCTGTGTCAGGGTATGGCTGCCGTGAACTGCAGTGCCAGAACCGATGGGAAGTCCGGGATTCTGGTGAATTCGTTGCTGACAGTGTGACGGAGTCCAGGTGTGGGGCCGGCAACTTGACTTCACCCAAGGAGAAAGTCTGAAAAGTCTTGGCGTGTACCAGTCTTTTTCCATGTAAGTCAACTAGGAGGTTGTGGGCCCGCAAGAAATCTACCCCTAGGAGTGGCTGGGCCATGGCGGCTAGTGTGAAGTCCCATGTGAACCGGCTGGTGCCAAACTGAGGCTGCACTGTGCAGGTGCCGTAGGTTCGTATCGTGCTGCCATTTGCGGCCCTGAGGGTGGGTCCTGGCTCCCTGTTGCATGTGTTATGCCCCGTCAGTGGTAAAATGCTGATTTCCACTCTGGTGTCGACCAAGAAGTAGCATCCCGATTGTTTCTCCCAGACAAACAAAAGGCTGTCTTGGTGGCCAGTTGCTGTAGCCATCAGCGGTAGCTGGCCTTGGCGTTTCCCGGGAACTCACAGGGTGGGCGACACCAGCGGGCTTCAGCGCCTCGCTGGTGTTAGAAACACCACTGAATGTTGGCCCCCTCACTCCTCCTCTAGGTTGCGCGCGCTCTGTTGCCTGGTCTGGTCTGGCCTGCCATTGGCACGTGGCTTGGTGATCTGTGCAACGGACGCCTCGCTTACCCTCTTAGCCTTCCACAGCACGTATGCCGGGGCCGCCACCTTCCGGGAGTCACTGAAATCTGCATCAGCGAGTAGCAAATGTATGTCGTTGGGCAGCTGCTCTTGGAACACCTGCTCGAATGTGAGGCAGGGCTTGTGTCCATCAGCCAGGGCCAGCATTTCATTCATTAATGCAGATGGTGGCCTGTCCGCCAAACCGTCCAGGTGCGGCAAACAAGCACCCCGCTCCCACTGTGAGAGGCCAAGGGTGTTAACGAGCAGCGTTTTGAATGCTGCATACTTGCCTTCCTCCGGGGACGACTGAATGAAGTCCTTGACCTGGGCGGCTCTCTCCTGGTCGAGGGAGCTCACCATGTAATAGTAGCGCATGGAGTCAGAAGATACCTGTCGAATCTGGAACTGGGCCTCTGCTTGCTCAAACCACAGTCATGACTGCAGCGTCCAGAAAGTTGGCAGATTAAGTGAAACTGCATGAACAGCCAAAGGGTCGATCATCTTCGGTCCAAATCCCGTTTGGACCATCGGGGTCACCATTGTAGTGAAGTGCTACACACTGAGCTAAGAATGAAACACGCAGTCAGAGGTCTGAACTCGAGACTAGTTTTTTTCAGCTTCCCGCGTTAGCTTTTAAACAGGGTAAAAAGCCCCCCCCTTCTCCAGGCAGAAGTGATGCCTGCAGTACTTCACCAACTCTTCCCGCACACGGGCTTTCTCTCCTCGCTGTTGAAGGAGGAGGCCCGGCGCCATTTTGCAGCTGGCCTTCCTGCCAACGTGCGCTCCGTTCTCGGAGCTGGTTTGTTTGACTCGAGGGTGGGTCGCTACAGTCAGTAAAATTATAATAGATATTTGGGCCAAGTCCCATTTCCTAGTGGTGAGTAAAGTAATGTATGAGAGTTGGGGACACAAGACTGCAGACACTGGAATCTGGAGTAAAAAATAAACTGCTGGAGGAACTCAGCAAGCCAACTGTGGAGGGAAAGGAATTGTCAGTGTTTTGGGTCAAGACCCGTCCTGAAGTTGAGTCTCCACTTGAAACATTGACAATTCCTTTACTTCCACAGATGCTGCTTGAGCCACTGAGTACATCTCCAGCAGTTTGTTTGTTTCAGGAAATGTGAATTCTAGCTTTGTATATAAACCACAAGCAGAAGGGACACCCCATGAGTTATGTTATATATATCATTAAAAGAGGAATATAACAATTTTGTGTTGGCCTTTTACAAGAGTTATATCTCGACAATTTTTTTTAAACTGCCTTTTATCAAATTTTATTCTTTTCGGTTGCTGTTTTGCTGCTTTATGATTCCACAAAGCACAATCTAAATATTGTATCAAATATTTTTTTTCTAAATGTCACAATTCAATAATCAGACTTTGCTGAGAATATTCAGTATGTGATCCAAGAGATGTTGCTTTCAACAGTGCAGAACCTCTTGAGAGGTTTGTTTGAAAACTGCAAGGTCTCGTAAATCAATTGCAATTAACAGTGAAATCTGGGTGACTTTCCAAGATGGTTTAAAAAAAAGTTTCTTTTATGGGAGGTTGAACAACCTTTTCTCTACATAAGAAATATCTACTTATGCAAATTAGATTATATTACTGGGAAAAAAATTGATTCTGCTTAATTTTGACAGCTGTATCATGTGATAGAACATTCCCTTGGCTGTGTTGTCTGCAAGGTGTTCATTTTGAAGATTGTAATATACACTATTTTAAACAGATTTAGTATATTTTTTTGGTGACCTGCTTCTATTCCAGTGTAAAGGAAGAAGTATTTTGGAGAAACTACTTTTACAGAGTGTCACTTATCAAACAATCAGCACAGCTTACTGCTCTAGCTGCTCAACAACAGGCAGTTGACCAAGAGGAGAGAGAAGACAGCAAAGCAGATGATTCCCATTTGACAGGTAATGGATCATCTGTAGAATTTAGGCAAATTATATTCTTTATACAATAAGCCTTGCTATTAGAAAACTTTTAATTTCTGCAGACATGGCAGATGCTGGAATCTAGACCAATGCTGGGGGATTTTTGCAGGTCAGGCAGCCTCTATGGAGGGAAATGCATAGAGGGGAGAGGAGAGATAGTCTACCTGAAATGTCAACTGTCCATTTCCCTCCATAGATGTTGCCTGGCCTGCTGAGTTCCTTTAGCACTTTGTGTGTCACTTGTAATTTTTGCATCATTTGGATTTTCCAGTTATGTTTCCTCAATTTCATTTTGAACTGGGTCTTTAAAGAAGATTCCCTAAATTCCAATACTCTTTATACATTTAGTTTGGGCCTGATTGGAAGAATAAAACAAAACTGAATTTAGCTCCCAGTTAAAAGAGGCTGCCAGATTTTCCTGTAATGGAATCTTTTAAGCAGATATTTACAAGGCCTACATTTAATCAGTTCTTAAATACTATTACCTATTCTGCTAGGTTACTGTATTATTATATATTTATTAGATCATAGCCATTTGACAAACTATCTTTCTCCCACTTCTCCTCTTCCCCCTCACCATGGTTTCTGATTGTTGAAGTGGAGGTTGAATGGTCTGCAGCTGGCTGCTAAGCATACTATTTGTCTTGACCATAGACATCCTTTGAAAAGAGAGACACAAAAGATTGCAGATGATGGAATGTGGAACTAAAAACAGCTCCAGGTCCTTATGCTGGGTCTCGACCCAAAACCTTAACAGTCGGTCTCCCCTCCCACCCCCTCACAGATGCTGCTTGACATGCTGAGTTCTTCCAGCAGTCCCCCTGACATTACCACTTTTACCTGCTTAAAAGGGAAGATATTCTAATCAATTTAAGTATCTAGTAATGTCTTTAATGTGGAAAAAAATATATATTTTACTGTCATTTGGAGTGAGTGTAGGGTAAACTAATATAGTTCCAAATGGCCCTATTTCAGGATTTGTAAAATATATTAGAATCCAGTCAAGAATCTCAAATGATGTGAGCCACAATTGCCAAAATATAACTTTGAATGACTTTGTAAGGTTGATTTGGCTTTGGTTTGCCAACTTTTAAAAGCGTGGCAAGTTGGCAGAATTTTGATACTACTGTTTGTTTTTAGGCTAGCTTAGTTCCGTGTGCATTCTCATGCAAAATGCAATAGAGATGCATATTTTAACTTTTGCATTGGATTTTTAATATATCTATAGACAATCATATTGTTTATATTTGTTCTTAAGGAATGAATGATTTATAACATTGTTTTCTTTCTCAGAAACAATAAGATCAAAAACACCACCATTTCCTATCAAAAATCAAAAAGAATCTCAAGAGGTAATTTATTTTGGTCTGCACAGCTTATCACTCCCCTAAATACTTAAGTTTTGCCCAGTAATGTAAGCATTTGTTCTTATTTGCCTCTTCATAAAATAAAATTCCACAACAATTTTATTTCTTGATCTTTCTTTCAGGAGGAAGAAGAAATTTCTACAAGTCCAAGTGCTACAGAATTTATTAGTGATACATATGATGGGTGCAATCTAAATCAAGAGGATCTACGGAAAGAAATTGAGCAGTTTGTGTTGGATAATAAGGATGGTGATTCAAAAGAAGGTGGGTTATACAAACTTAATAGCAATTCCTGCCTGACCTTTCAACATTTTTCTTCAAAAATTGAAGATTTAATTGTGTTTTAGTCAATGTTGTATAAAAATACACCCACTACACATATATGATGCAATTCTAGAAATATTTCCCAGACTTGGCTTTCTATATTTTGTGGTTATCATGTAATTTATCATTTACTTAAGGATCTCTCATTAATTAAATTTTAAACAAAATATTTTTACTTGACTGTTTAAAGCACTCTGTTTTAGATTCGATGATCCTGATTTTTAAGCCAGTTTACTATGGAGCCATAAGTATGGTTTAATAATTCTGTGATATATAACAGTATTATTGTTACATTGATTTGGATTTCTTTTTGTGCTAAGCAAAATTTGTAGACATTCACAGGAATATATGTAGTTTTCTGATCAATGTAGAACACACATTAAAAGGACAATGATCTCAAAGGCAGTAACTGGGTTATGAATAACAGAATATCCAGTTCTTAACTTTTGACAGGTTAGATTTAGCTGGTGTGGCACTGAGTTCACTTTCAGATTAACCTGTTACTTTGTTGCAACTAAAATGAGCCTAGTGCATTTCTAGTGCTAATCAAATGTAGCTGATTGTTTATGCACCTTTTACTTGAACTCTTGATCCTAACTGGCTTTATGCTAAGATCTTAAAAGAAGTAGCTAGTAAGATTACTAATGTATTAGTTTTAGATTGGAACGTGGCATTTTCTTTGCTTTATTCAAAAAGAAAGGGAAGCAGAAAGCAGAAAATAGAAGTGTAGGCTAGATAGCTCAACATCTGTCATGGGAAAAATCTCAGAAGCTATATTAACAATTTATAGTAGGGCACTTTTAAACAAAAATTGAGGTAATTGGACAAAACGAACATGGTCTTGTGATAGGAAAATTATATTTGACCAATTTATTGGCGCTCTTTGAAGATATTACGTGCTACAGATAAAGGGATGTAGTAAACTTGATTTTCTATAAGGCATTTGACCAGATGTGGCATCAAGGGGGATATAAACAAGTATGTTCCAGGAGATAACATATTGGTGTGGAGAGATGTTCTGGCTAATGGGAACAGAGGAGGCATAAATGGGTCTTCTGGTTGGTAATATATAGCAAGTGATGGGGGGGAGGGGGGAATCTAAAACTAAGTCACTATTTAAAAATAGGGATTGCCCATTTAAGACAAATTAAACTAATGTTTGTCTTAGGGTCACAAGTCTTTAAGCAGCAGAAACAAAGCCTTCAAACGTATTTAAGGCAGAGGTGGATAGATTGCTGATGAGAAAAGAAGTGAAAGGTCCCCTGAGTGGATGGAATTGGGAGTCAAGATTACATTCAGATCAGCCATGTGCAGAGCAAGCTTTAGGGTCTAGTGGTCTGTTCCTGCTCTTAATTTTATTTCTATGATAATATTTTTTCTTGTGTTCGTGGATTGCTTCTGCTAAAAGTTACTATGAATGAGTATTGAGGTAACAAAAACATTGTTCCAGATTGTGCATTTTGTTACAAGTGTATCCATTTTAACATGAGCAATTTTTTTTCCCAATAGCATCTGCTGACTGGGAAGAGGAACTGCAGCAGGAACTTCAAGATTATGAGGTGGTGGCTGAGACAGAAAAAACAGATGAAAACTGGGATAAGGAGATTGAAGAGCTGTTAAAAGCTGATGGTTGAATTGGACAATGTTGCGCTTCACTGGCACAAAACCTGACAGGACTCGCATGAATCTTGAATTTTTGTAACACACAGTCATCTGAAAAGATAACTTTTACACTAACTTGTGGGAATTGTTATGAATAAAATGGGACTTGTAGTATGTATGATTCCTCCATATTCCAGAGTAATTTACCTGTTCATATTCACAAGGCAGGTGAGAAAAGTTGAATTTCTAATTACAAGGATTTATGCATTCTATGTTTATACCTACCATTAATACCACTTAATGCATTCCACGTAATAGTGATTTTTAGCTGAATGCAAAATATCTGCCTGGTGCAAGTAAAATTATGATGTAGGCATAAGATTTCATTATGCCTCTCATTTCAGTCCTAAATAGATGATAGAAGTTCCTTAACAAGATAGTTATGGATTTGATATAATTCAATTGTACTGAATTAAAAATAGTATTACATGGAAGAGGTGACTGGTCTTAAGTTTTTTTCCATAACTATAAATCAGACTAGTTCAGAAATAATCAAAATTGACTGCTTTGCATATTGATTTATAATATGAAACAGACACTGTTTCACTTTTTTCTGGAATAAAATCTGATAAACAACGATCTTTCCATAATCTTTGTGGTTATCCATAAATAGCAATTCCCTGATTTTTCAGGAGATTTTTTTGACAATTGGGTTTAAATACAAAATTTTAAAACTTCATGAAACATTGCAGAAAATTGCACAATTATATGTAATTTCATTTTGCCAAGAAATATTAGTCATCATACTTGCAAGGCTGGAAATGTAGATGTATTTATAATTTTGCTTTTGTATTTATATTTTTATGAAATAAGTCAAATCCTGTATTCATATTGATTCTGAAAGCTGTTAATGATTAAAAACATTTATGTCTTCATAATAGTTCTCTACTCCAACATTTATGCCTTCAGTGGTTAAAACATTGTAACCAAAGTCTGTGGCAAGATATTTGTTCCCTTAACTATCATCTATTACCATTTTCTGGACTGACCTCCCACCTTTGTGATGAGCAGCAGAACTGAAGTGGTTTAAAAAGTAGGTAAATGATTTATCAATCAGAGATTGGTATTTACATTGTCTTTCAACCTGGATTGTATGTTATTCTCTCTCTAATAACTAGGTCTTCTGGGTGTTTCAGTAAAATGCACTTTTAGTTTCACCACAACAGTTTAGGGCTTGGATAAAAGCTTGATTTGCTTACAAGTTGTACAAAATTTTACTCCCAAGCTAAATGAATGTTTAATAAGTGGTTCATTTGAAGTAGAATGTAAGCAATATTTTCACCATTATATAGAATAATGCTACAAAGTGAGAAAGGGATTCTTCACATGATATTTTTGCCTGAGTTTCATATTTGGTGCAGATGGTGCTTTCATTCTTTGTCGAATACAACTTGTCAAAAGTATTTGAGTTTGGATGTATGCTTAGGATCACAGCAGTATTTGAAGAGAAGAGACTCTTCCCAATGCCCACCAAATTTTCTTCCCCCAAGCAAATGCCACCCAAAAATAGATCAACTGTCCTTCATTTACCAATGTGAAGTTTTGCTGAGACAAAGTTGGCTATCATGTTTTACTACATAATAGGAATTGCATGTTTCTAATTTGTTCTGTTAGAATTATAAATTATTAGATCAATATGGTAACTTGGAGGAAATATTAAACATGAGCTACATGCAATTACTGTCTATAAGCTGTATGTAGCTGGGTCTGTCCAAATGAGGTTCAAGGTATGTTATAAGTAGGCAACTTGAAATTAAGGTTTTGATGTCAACTGGGAAATTTTGCTGCATTTGTGTTTGTCAGTAATATGCTATTTATTGGTTTTGATGGCATTTTAACTAAAATCATGGCCAGAAAAAAGCAAATGAATATGCTCAAAATTTGAAAAAAAAAAATCAGAAAACATTGGAACTGTCCACCACGTTAAACTGCATATGTAGAAAGAACTTGAGAGTTATTTTAGGTGCATATTCTTTACCAAAAACAGATCTCAAGCCCCTGAAAGGTCATTGTTCTGAAATATTAACTATGTTTAACTTTGACTCTATATTGCCTAACCTATTGAGTATTTCTAACACATTTTTATTCTGTGATCCTTCACCTCACTGGTATTTTGTAACTAAATCCACTGGATAATGCTGTCACCAATGTTATCATTGGAAAGCAGCAATCATATCAAAGCATTTAAGATAAATCTGCTTAGTCTCCCTGAAACACAACTAAAATTCAAGATGTGTTAAAATGAATGGTGACTTACAAAGACTATTCATTGGACAAGAGGGTTGGGAATTCGGTGGAGGTGTTGCTGATTACTTGACCACTGACCTGATTTTTCCCAGACACCAGTCTCTCTCTGGTGCTGAGTTCCTAAATCTCCATCCTTTGCATCGGCAGACAGCCTCCAGTATCCTACAATTCAGGCAGCACTGAATCATTTAGACTAATTTGGGAGGTCTCTTGCTTAATACTATGGTCTTTTGACCCCCAACTACCCACCCTTCAATACTCACCACCTCCATTCCATGCTCACAACTGCTAGCCTATTGCATACTAACCCCTTTCCTGTTCTCCACACATGGTGATGAGCCACACAGTTCCTGATGCATTGGAAACTGACTTACATCAGCAAAGAATGTGGTGCCCACGATAGCTGAGGTCTTTGCTGAGTTTGAAACAAAGCTGCTCCTTCCTTCTCAAGTGCTTTTTCTCATCTGCACGTCATCACTGGTGATGGACTCTTGCCTCTGAGTTGCCATAGTTTTCACTGTGAGAAAACAATGACATCTCCACAGTAACAATGGGAAGAGCTGACATCATTGCCAGACTCTGCCCATATAAGAACTGAGGCTGGGAGGAGGTAAATACAACTCCAAGATATTTTGAGTGCACATAACGTTGTTCAACCCATCTTGGTTCTGCAACTCTTCGTCCTTCATTTAGCAGGCATTTGTGCCCTTTGATATGAAATTTTCTGTTGACCCAGCAGCTTTTTGCAGAAGACTTTTCCATATTTCTACTGGCTTTTGTTGTGAAGAAGCAGTTCCCAAAATCGCCCTGAATGGACCTGTTCCAACTTCATGCTCTCTAATTCAGTTATCAACCCTCTTTCTCCCCCCCCCCCCACCAATGGAAGAGATGTTTCCTCTTATCTCCCTGATCAATACATTTAACCACCTTAAACTCCTCTTGTAGATCACAAGCTCCATATTCATGGGATACATTATAAACAAACCATTTCCATGATTGTCCCATGTTAGGTTGAAGCAGCCATAGTCAAAGTATGATGTTTAAAATATAGAAGCTATTTAATACATATGAGTACAAGTCTTCATGAACTATTCCAAAATGTAAACTGCCAAGCAGTAATAGGTTTTGAAATTAGAAGGACATGAATAAGCACCTCTGCCTGAAGAAAGCTGGCAACTGGCTCACAGCAGGATGCTGCTTCAGAGATGTGGTTTATAAACGGTAATGACCATGACACATATGCATTGGCCAAATGTACAGACAATTGGAACTCTGCTAAAAGAGAAACAAAGGGCTGCAGATGTTGGAATTGAGATGAAAAACGCGATGATGCTGGAGGAACTCAGCGGGCCAATCAGCATCTGTGCAGAAAAGTGGGCAGTCAACATTTTGGGTCAGGACCCTTCTTCAGGACTGAAGATAGGAAAAAGCAAGCCCAATATAAAGGAGGGAAAAACAAAGCAGTGATAGGTGGACAAAAGACATGTGGCCCATGTGGCGATTATGTGGCCCATCTACAGTCCCATGCACACTGGAGAAACCTGTGGCCATGTCACTGGGCCCAGGAGATGTCAAGTGATGAACTTCCAATATAGGGCTGAATTTTACATCTGTTATCTTGTGGATGCATGTCACAGTTGCACACTGTGCAATGTTGTATCCATCGTCAAGTAAATTGAGTTTATTGTCATTGCACAAGTACAATGAGATACAGTACAATGAAAAACTTGCAGCAGCATCACAGGTAGGGAGGTACAGGCAACACACATAAATTATACATCAAATTGTGCCATACAGTGAAACAAAACTACAAAGGCAAGACCATAGTGCAAAATAAAAATACATAATCATGGTGTCCACGGTAGTGCTAGAGGTAGTCCCTAGCATTCCATTGCTGAGGTAGGGTTAGGGTTGTGCAGATAGGTTCAAGAACCTGATGGTTGGAGGAAAGTAGCTGTTCCTGAACTGGGTCAGGCCCTCTTCTCACTGCTACCGTCAAGCAGGCTTCTGGACCTCCTGCT
>JARFYF010000074.1:68089686-68100420 GCA_030265395.1 Rhina ancylostomus | reverse complement strand
TCCCCAAACAGCTTAGTTTATGCTCCTTAAAAAGTTGTACTTGAAGTTACTGTCATGAGGTTTGTTTAAATTTCTACCTCCTGTAGTCTTTGACATTATAAATGATTTTTAAGATTACCAGTTTGGGAGGGAATTGGGTTGATCTTGCTGTGAACTTGAAATTGAAACCTGTTGCTCCTCAATTCTCACTGTGTAGAAGTTTGACTTTAATTGTTTATAATTCCCAATTATAATCCCCAGCAAAGGGGTTTCCAGCACAGTGGTCAAACATTTCACGCGCAGAAATGTAAGCTACTTCATAAAGATAGGAGACTTGAAATAGTCCAGACTTAAATCCAATTGGCTCGAGTAACAATCACATTGTTCAGTCGTTTATGCTTGCTCGAGGGTTCATTCTCTGAAACTTTCCACTACTCTCTTGCTCTTTGACCAAACTTTTGGTCATCTGTTCTAACGTCTCCTTTGGTCGCATGTCATTGTGACTTTCCTGCAGAGTCTTGAGATATTTCATCATATTAAGGGCAATGTGCAAATGTGAGTTATTGAATGGGTCAGGAGCTGAGAAATTCATTGGGTTCACACACAATGCATTGGTACTTGTATCCATGGCACTTGTGTATATTGGTTACGCAGAAGTACAGAACAGTGAAACAGAGCTTGCTATTGATAAAATGAAAGCTTATTAGCAATACTCTTAAGCCTGTGCACCTGAAGGTAAACATGGGAGTCAGGAATTTGATGTTTGAGGTGCCCTGCTCTTTCAGAAGCTGTATGATGATGGCATCCTCCAGAAACATCGAAATGTGTGTTGGCTTTGTTTTGCATACTCGTGAACTATGGCAGAAAATGTTAGGGCTTGTTAATTCAAGTATGGTAAACTTCTACAAGCGTGGACTCTAATCCAATTTGCGTTTAAGTATTTCTGGAGATTTTGCAATGGAAACTCTTTGGTTTGTACATAATTTAGCATTGAATTGACTATTTTAACTTGGTTCAGGCCAGCAAGGATTCTTCAAGGGCAGCAGGCATGTCTGAGCACCACCATCTGAGTCCCCTTACAAGTTGTATGTCATCCTAAATTGGACTTGGAAATGTTTTGCCTTCCTTTCATCATTGGCACTACATCCTTGATCTCCCTTCCCATGGCACGATAAGATGGTAATGCGAGGTGCTGATGCCAATGTATCAGGTGGAGGTTCCTGACTTTCTTTGGTCGATAATTGATAACCGTCATAACAATCGCATCGAATCAACATGACTTAAACTGCGTGCCACTCCTTTTGTGCTTTGATTTGAATTCTGCTTGAGAAGACATCAAACAGCAGCACTGGAAGATGTCTCTTTTTTTTTCCCCTCATCTTGGAGATGTAATTGTTATGGGTGAGGGAAGAAGATATTTCTTTAAAAAGGGGGAGAGCACGGCTCTAGCTGTTTGTATACTAGCAGCAGATCTCTTAAATGCTGCTTTTGGTGAGGTGGAGAGGAGTGAGGTATTTGGAATGTTCAGGATTGATTAGGTAGATAGATTATAGTATGTAAAGGTGGGAAAAGATATGGAGTTGAGGTGCAGATCAGCAATTAGTGGTGGAGCAGGCTGAAGGACCCCTTTGACCAATGCTTTCTTCAAGTCGTGTTAGAAATGGTTGTAACTCTGAAATCGAGGGGCTTTCTGTGCTCCTTGAGCTTGCCTTGGGGCCCTGATTTTGAGATAGCGTGACTCCTCTTCATTTTTCTTCACCAGAGTAAAGCAGTTCTGCAGTTTTGTTGAGGTGTTCTAATAATCTGTTCCAATTCCAGGGAATCTGTAGGTCTTGTTGAAGTTGATAACCATTGTTGTATAACTTAGAAAACTATGACTGCTTGGCACCAGCCCATTTAATAGGGATATTAACTGAATAGCGCTTGTATAGGAATTTCTCACGTTAAAGGGTGCAAGAAATCCTTGAATCAAAAACTTAAGATGCTGAAGGAGGCCATTTAGCCCACTGTAACCACGACAGATGTAACAACTATTCAGCCTACCTCTCCCTGTAGATTTACAGCACTTTAAGTGTATATTTATAGGTATAGTTTCTAAAATGTGATGTAGGTTTTCCCATGCTGTCCTTTTAGTCACAAGTTCCCAATGTGATTCAGGTGAAAAACTTTCTCTACAACCCCTCTCAAATCCTACCAATCACTATAAATCCTTTAAGCTCTCTCTTAAGGGAAGAAAGTCCTCCTCCACTTGGCTGGGCCTTTCAGAATTTTATACAACTTAATTAAATCACTTCTCACACTTCACTGTTCCAAGGAAAACAACCATAGCCTGGCCAATCTTTCAGCATATCTAAAATTCTGGAGAACTGGCAAAATCATTCGATTATCTCTTCTGGATCCCCTCCTAGCACTTCTGCATGCTTGCTGGTAAAGTGGTGACCAGATCTATACACTGTTCTCTGGCCCAAGTACATAATTTTTTTGTAAACTAGTGTTGGCATTACACAATTTAAAGTAAATACTTGGCCCAATATCACTGCTGCTTGCTTGCTAGCTAGCTATCTTCTGGCACACAATGAAGCTTCACAGCTTCCAATAACATGTTCTTGTATCAAATGCTCCTGTCATTCTTAAACAGTTCTCAGTAAAGGAAGGTTTTTACTTCACCTTCCAAATGCCTGCCAGGTAATGCCAGTCCAGTGATTGGTGTCAGATAGATCTCTGCAGTGAAAGTTTGTTATGTATGTCAGATGTCAACAGCACATTAATACTAAGCACTCTACCTTGGATTAGGACTGCAAGTAGTGTTTTAATTACAAGTTTAAATTGGGAGACTAGTTCTCAGCTGGAGGTCATTTGTTTGAAGTGTGGGGTGGGGAGAATCCCAGGTAGACAGGCCAGACGGCGGTCACTGGATTGAATCCCAAATCTCAAGATTAGTCTAGAAAGCAACTTGCTGAAAAAAAACACTCTTTTTTGTCTATAGAGTTCTGATTGGTTCATGCTAAGCACTGATGCCAGAGTGTGCACCCTTCAGGTCATTAAGGCTCAGTCACAAGGGTTACCTTCAGTTTTCTTTTTAACAATTTATACTATCCTACTTGCAGGCAGAGTTTGAGTGACAATTGTCATTCCTTTATCATCACTGGCTCTAAACCCTAATATAGCAGCATTTTGGGGGATCTTCATCAGAAGGACTGCAGCAATTCAAGGAAGTGGATCACCACTAGCCTTTCAAAAACAGTTGGGGATGGTTCAAGTTCATTGTCATGGGCAAACATACCCAGGGCATAAGTGCCATGAAAATGAACTTTTTGCTAATTTGCTTTATTTTGGCAACAGCACAGTACGTTATAAACATGACAACTATAAGTTACATAAATTAACAAATTATTCACAACTTGCAGGACACAATAAAAAATAAACATAATGATATTAGTGTAAGTTGAGGGAAATGTAGTCCGAGATAGAATTAATGTTTTTCGGGTCAGTTCAAGAACCTAATGATAGTGGGGGAGAAGCTGTTGTTGAACCTTGTGGTTTGGGGCTTCAGGCTCCTGGACCTTTGGCCTGATGGCAGCAATGTGAAGAGGGCATGGTTCTGATAGTGGGGGTCTTTAATGATGGATATTGCCTTCCTAAGACATTGCATCTTGTAGATGTCTCAGTGGTGGGGAGATGATGGGCAATAAATGTTGACCTTGTCAATGACACCCAGATCACAAAAAGATGAATGAATTAAACAAAAAAGGCCATACTCATCTCCATCCATCCTGTCATTAGTTCTTGGGATTTGTCTTATTAGTCATGAAGTTTCATGTTACTTAGATCTAAAGTTATAGCCACATTCAATATTCATCTTGTAGAAGTGATATTCTGTGACAAAACAAAAGTAGTTTTGGTAGTTCAGCTATCTTACTGACTGCAAAAATTAGTATCTCTTGGCTATTTAACCAGTTTAATGCTGTTACCTTGCTTTTCTTAAATCTTATCCAGTAAGACATGCAGATGAAAAATTTTGATCCATTTCAGGGTGATGATTAATGTTGCTTGTTTTGTATGAGTGAGCAATGTCTTATAGGTCACAGCAGTTAGCCCGCTTTAATAGTGAATACTGGGAACCATTCAGAGCAAAGCAGTCTGCTTGATTGGCACCCCATTGATCACCCTAAACATTCATTCCATCCAGTGCACACATCATGGCTGCAGTGTGTACCATCTATAAAATGTAGCAGTGTTGCTCATCCCTGCTACACCAACAGCACTTCTGCTAACCTGTCACCTCTACCAACAAGAAGGGCAAGGGGAGCAGATGCATGGAACACCAACCATCTGCAGATTCCCTTCCAAGTTGGTCACCTTGGAAATTGTTACTAGGTCTAAATCCTGGATCTGTGCCCAAAAGCATAGTGGGAGTACCTTCACTAGAAGGACTACAACGGTCCTTTGAAGGCAGCTTAGTACTGCTGCCTTAAGGGTAACCTCGGATAGGTAATGAATGCTGATCTTGCCAGCAACACCTGGATCCTGAAAATGAATATTAAAATAAACTTCAGCGCGTCAGAACACATGCTTACTCTGAATCTTTGGGAGCTGCAAGTGAACTGTGAAAGAGCTACATCCAACTCTTGAGCTGGTCTATAAGTAAGAAAGACATAAGGGCATTGTCAATGATGCTGTGAAGGTGAAAGCGTACAATATATGTGGCTCAAAGCTCAACTCAAGGTTGCAAATGTTCTGGTTTGGTTTCAGTTTCACACAGATGCTATGGAGAAGGATGAGTTTGCTGGTGCTACTAATAACCAAAAGGGGGGAAGATTTGGGCTTTCAAGGACATCATAGAGAAGAGAATCTCAGGGACTGAATTCTCTGCTGTCTTGTGTTTATATTAACTGTTAGTATGCAGAAACTTGTTTCGCTTAGCATTCATAACAAAAGACTAGAGTAAAGTGCTCAGAATATTTTCATACTGAGGTTATTTGAAGAAACTGTTCACACGTGTTGGTCTTTATGCCAGATGTTGTTTTTGTCCCTTTACCCCCATGGTAAAGAGCTGGGTTTATGTTGTGCTGGGACATCTAGCCCAAAAAAACATCCAAAACAGCTGGCAGCAACTTGAACACAAACCCATCCATCCACCTGAATCACTGTTCATGGGAGCTAAAAACAAGAAGTCTGCCAGTCCTTGGCATGTCTGGCAAATGTACTCCAGTGTTTCTGTGCTGCACAAGCTGACAACATTAATGCAATGTAGTTCTCTATTCACTTGAGGTTTCTGATTGGTTTGTTGCCATTGATGCTGCAGGCTGTGAGCACTTGACGTCGCTCCTGATTCTGAGCCAGCTGAGGGGGAGTGCATATAGTGGGTCTATGAATCCTCCATGCAATAATATCAGGAAGACTTTAAGGCATTTTAACAGGTGGATGATCAGCTGGTGCTCGAAAGAAGCTCCAGCAACCCAGCCTGGTACATTTAGGAAGGCAGCATCATTTGCTTTTATTCTTGGCTTTTTAATTGAGGCATTAAGTATGCCTGCTCCTCATCTACATTACAAATTTAATTTCAGTATCGCTGTCAGTAATACCTGTGTTTCTGCAGCATGGGTAAACGTTTCAGGTTTTGTCAATGTTTCAGTATATAAAGCCAGATGGTGTTGGTGGTGGGTCAGTTAGTAGAACTCTCATCTCTGGAACAGAAGATTGTGGGTCCACTCCAAAGCCTTGACTACATAACCTAATCCACCATTAAAGACCATAACTGGGGGGGGGGGTTAGGGATTGAATGATGCAGCATTAAATTGAGCCTATAATTCCACTGGTAATCCCATAGCACATTTTTGAAGAGGAAGAGAGTGCTGCTGGATATCTGAGCCAAAGTTTGTCAAACATAGCTAATAGAATGTCTGACTTGTTATTTCTGGTGAAAATGCCACTGATAACTGCAAGTTCCATCTTTACAGCCTTTGCCAAGGAGATGCTTTGTTTTTTTTAAACTAGGCTATCCCTGAAAGGTGGGTTTGGAGAGCACCTAATCAGCTGGAGTGGAAAGATTGAGAGGGCCAGGCATGTGGTTGTAAAGAATACTTTATGAAGGCTCAGGGGACACATTCCAGAAAATAGGTGGTTGCACTGGGAGATCAGAGATGGGGATAACAGCCTTGCAGATCAGAATGTTACGCATTACCAGATGAAGCCTGGGTGAGCGACTAGCCTGCAGGAAGTGTAGCTGGAAGCCACGTGGAAAATACGATTAGTTCGGTTTACTCGTTGCTCAGTATGGGGGTTGCCTGTCCATTAATTTGTGTGTAACAGCAGTCCTGGAATCAAGGGATTGCGGGGGAATCCCAGGTTTAAGTTGTCAGAGTGCGAAAATGAGCCCATGCCTACAGAAGAATTTCCACATGGATGAGGGAAAGGCAGGGTTCAAGGCTGGTGCTTTAAAGAATTCTAGAAATGGTGTGAGGGGACCATTACAGGAAACTTGGTGGAAACTGGGTGGGAGTGGAGCCAGCTTTTTGAAGGGTGATGGACCACAGCAGAGGTGGTTGAGTATGCAGTAATTTACATCTTTGGTGAGTTTGCCCAACGTGCTTTTCATACTATGGCAGGGTAGAAAATGGTCCAGGGTGTTTGGAAAAGGAACTGTGGAAGACGTGAGCAACCATTTTCTGTTGCTTCATCAGTGACTTTCCATTCATCGTAAGGTGAGAAGCAGGATTGTTCTCTGATTACACAATGTTCAGTTCCATTTGCAACTCCTCATAAAATGAAGCAGCCCACGACTGTGTACAACAGGACCCAGGCATGGGGTGATAAGTGGTAAGTAACATTTGTGCCAAGCAGTAACCATCTCCAAAACCACCTACCCCCTCTGCAGTCAATGATAACATCCTGGGAGTTATCGGTGAATGGAAAATTTAAATGAACTAGCCACACATGCCTTGGGCACAATTGCAGATCATTGGCTGGGTATCCTTTTGGCAAGCTATATACCTCCTGACATCTTGAGGCCTGTTTCCAATCTAAGGCACAAGTCAGGAGCAGTATTAAGCACTCTGTACTTGCCTCGATAATTAACAATATTTGAAACTTAATACCATTCAGGATTAGGAATCGACCCAATCAGCACCCCATCCATCAATCTAAACATTCATTCTTTCCACCAGCAAGGGCTGCAGTGTGTACCACCTACAAAATATACCGCATTTTTACTGGTCTAGGCCTCTTGGACAGCACCTCCCAAACCCATGACCTCTACCACCAAGAACAAACACAATGCTATCACTTGGAGACGCCACTCCAAGTTGCACACCTTCCTGCTTTGGAGGTATATCACTGCTCCATCATCAATGAGTCCAAATCCTGACACTCCCTTCCCAATCACACTACCTTCAGAAGACTGCAGTTCAAGCAGACATTCTGCTCAATGGAATTTAGGGATAGATAATAAATACTGACATTGCCAACTCTTCCTACATTCCCCAGAAAAACTTGTCAAGATCAGGAGTGCACAATTTTCAGCTCTGGTAACCAGTTGCATTGCTGCTGCTTTTGAAGTTTCCAATTCTGTGATTAGATTTTTAAAAATTTGTTCAAGGTAACAACAATGGCTAGTTATTCTAATATAGTTTAGAAATATAATGTTAGGACCCTGCAGGCCTATACAATATAATACTTAGCATTTGCACTCTGTAAAAACTTCCTTTCTTTCTTTCTATCGATCTATCTATCGATCTATCTATCGATCGATCTATCGATCTATCTATCGATCGATCTATCGATCTATCTATAAAAATTAAGATCCTGTTTTACATATCTACATCTTAGAACACAGAACAGCACAGGAACAGGTCCTTTGGGCCACAGTGTTGTGCCAAACCAATTACATTAGTAATAAAATGCCCAGCAAAACTAATCCCATCTGCCTACACAATGTCCATATCCTACCATTTCCCTCACATTCATGTGCCTATCTAAGAGCTTCTTGAACGCCCCTATCATATTTGCCTCTACCACACCCCAGGCAGTGCATTTCCAGGCACACACCAATCTCTATTTTAAAAAAAACTTGCCCCGCATATTTCCTTTGAACTTGCCCCCTAGCACCATAAATGCCTGCCCTGTGGTATTAGACACTTCAACTCTGGGGAGAAGATCCTGGCTGTCTACTCTGTCTATGCCTCATAATATTATAAACCTCTATCAGATCTCCACTCAGCCTCCGCCACTCTAGAGAGAACAACCCATTCGCTACTATTTGATTAAAACAAAATACATAAAATCTCCTGTATGAATGTGGGTTGGGAATCTGTTCACACAAACTGCTTCAATCCCTTGCTCTGAGGCTTTATAGCTTTCTTCCCCCCTTAATACTTGTTACTATGAGTCTCATTGACTTGGTGTGACACAGTACAAGATTGTATGTTAACAATTAGTGATTTTTAATCTTTTTCATGTTAAGAAATATACATAAGATGATGATATTCAATAATACATCAGATAATTCATAATTTGTTAACTATTCTCATCTACTTGAGTTCATTTTAGTTTAGGCTCACTGTGTGATCGTCACTTTACATTTAATTTGCAGTGTTCCGTGTTGCAAAGAGTTGGGAAAAGTTTTATTTAAGGTTATCTGCTTACAAGGAAATACAAGATGCTAGTTAATGATACATGTTCATTATATCTTGTCTGCATGTTTTTATAGTGGCCTCTGGGATCAGGCTCTCTCTAATTGTTGTTCTTTCGCTCAAGGAAAGCCTGTTGTTAAACCTCTAAAATGCAGTCAAGAACTCTAATGTTATCACTGCAACAAGGAGTATTTTCTGTGCTGGGGCAGCACAGTGGCACAGCTGGTAGAGCTACTGCCTCTCCACTCCAGTGACTCCGATCAGTCCCTGATCTCAGGTGCTGTCTGCGTGGAGTTTGTACATTCTCCCTGTGACCATGTGGGTTTTCTCAGGTGTTCTGGTTTCATTGTCATATAACTTAGCAACAGGCCCTTCGGCCCATTGTGTCCATGCCGACCATCTATACAAGTCCCCTTTACCAGCAATTGGCCATAGTCTTCCATGGCCTGGCGATTCAAGTACTTGTTCAGTTACTTATTAAACTCTTGTGAGAGTACCTCCATCCACCAGCACCTCCAACCGTGGGCTCCAGATCCCAGTCACCTTTGGGGTGATAAACAATTCCTCAGATCCCCTCTAACCCATTTAGTCCTCACTTTAAAATCTGTGCCTCCGGTTTTTTTTATATCTCTGTTATGAGAGAGAATTTCTCATTAACCACCCTTTCTGGGTCCCTCAAGTTTGTACACCACTCCCTTTAATCTTGTACACTGCCACATTCCAAAGACGTTCGTGTTGGTAGGTTAATGGGCGATTGTAACTCAGTTGTAAGCATGTAGGTGGGTGGAAATGGGTTCCTAATGGTCAGCATAGACTCGGTGGGTTGAGGGGCCTGTTTCTGTGCTTTTTGACTATATATCTTGCTGTCAGTCAAATGGTTGCTACTCTCTCAAAGCCAATCCCTGTCCCTTTTTGGTTTCATTTCCTCTCTCTCCCCACCCCCACTGCCACCCCTTCAAAGAGGCCAATTAAGTATGCCTAACCTGCACAGCTTTTAAATAATCCATAGCCCACTAGATTTTAAAATTGGATTATTGGTTGTTCTGAAGGCAGGGAAACGACTCCTGAGCACAGACCTGTAGCTGACTGTCAGCCCTTATTTGTTTTAGAACCTGATGACTTGATGGACATTGTAGGAACAACTCCATGCCTTTCCTGGTAATAGAGTAGTTCACATAAGGAAGTATAGTAAGGGAACCGGAGCCAGAAACATACTATTGGGTGTATCTCATTCCCAACAATACTTGCGGAAGATTATTTGCACTTGAAGTCTTGATTTAATTTACAAGTAACTTTGACTGAGAAAACTTTAAAAAGCACAGATGTGACCCAGGAATTAGAATCAGATTTATTATCAGTGACATATGATGTGAAATTTGTTTTGTGGCAGCAGTACAGTAAATTACAAAGTGCAAAAAAAAGGAATAATGAGGTAATGTGCATGGACTGTTCGGAAATCTGATGGCAGAGGGGAAGAAGCTGTTCCTGAATCATTGAGTTTGGGTCTTCAGGCTCCTCTACCACCACTTCAATGGTAGTAATGAGAAGAAGGCATCTCCCAAATGGTGAGCATCCTTGATAATAGATGCTGCCTTCTTGAGACACCGCCTCTTGAAGATGTCGTCCATGGCGGGGAGGGTTGTGTCTGTGATGGAGCTGGCTGAATGTATTATCCTCTGCAGCCTCTTGCAATCCTGTACATTGGCAGCTTCATACCAGGCTGTGATGCAACTCGTCAGGATGCTCTCCACCATACATCTATACAAATTTGTAAGAGTCTTTGGTGACACACAAAATCTCCTCAAACTCCTAATGAAGTAGAGCTGCTGGTGTGCCTTCTTCGTGATTACAGCAATGTGTTGGGGCCCAAGATAGATCCTCTGAGATGTTGATTGCCATGAACTTGAAGCTGCTCGCCCTTTCCACCGCTGACACCTCAATAAGGACCTGTGTGTGTTCTCCCGACTTCCTCTTCCTGAAGTGCACAATCAGTTCCTTGGTCTTGCTGATATCGAGAGTGAGTTTGTTGTTGCAACGCCATTCAACCAGCCGACTTATCTCACTCCTGTAAGTCTCCTCATCACCATCTGAGATGGGATCACAAATACATCTGTTCTGGTTAAAT
>JARFYF010000074.1:68074048-68085136 GCA_030265395.1 Rhina ancylostomus | reverse complement strand
AAAATAGCACTCTGTTTACTGATTGCCATTCTTAAAAGCAGATGTACTTTGCTTTTATTCAAGCAATACAAATCATAAATATGGCAGAGCTGCAGAATGTGCACAGATTTATTTGTTCCTGGAGATTAAGTGCATCAGCCTGTCCCTGCACCCAGAACCAGTTTTTCATTCATTAACAGTTAAATCTGCTACATTTTAACATATTAGTATTGGTTTATTATTCTCACTTATACCAAGGTACAGTGGAAAAGCTTGTCTTACATACCAATCATACAAGTCAATTCATTACACAGTGCAGTTACATTGGGTTAGTGCAGAGTGCATTGATGTAGTACAGAGTAAAGTGTTGTGGGAGACTAGGGGATGGGATAAATTTAATATATTCAAAGGGGGTACAGGTGATATTTCAGCAATAGGAACAGAGGAAAATTTTCTGGTTTAAGACTTTGCAAAGTTTGTAACTGAGGTAGCAGACAAGAACTAAATAGAAAGAGGGTGGTTTGAGCCCAAGGATGAGGAAAATATCAAAGATTTAGCTGCCTTATCTTCAGCATTTTATTGGCAGTTATAGACTGTTCTGTAACCAAAGCAAAATCCTGTCTTCCCTCTAAATAAAAATAGGTCCTATTTGTCTGTGTGGTCTTTTTGCCAGCTCAGATTAGTCGATATACATTTTACATTCATTTGCTGCTTGATGTAAATAAAACCAGTATTTTTGCTTAGTTTCTACAGGAATAAACAAGGTTTAATTTTTGACTATGGATGTTCAGGAAGTGGAGAGTCAGGTCGGGTGTGAGTGTTGTAAATTCAGTCAGACTTCTATAACTTCTAAGCAAGCATAATGTACCTCGCTAATGCCATATGAAATACTGTTCTTCATTGTCATCAGTTCGTGTAACTTTGAGAATTGGAACCATCCAATGGACAATAGCTTTGCTTTACCTACAGTGTTGGAGATAGTTTTTCTTTTTGCACCTAATTCATTCAAGATTTTTTTTTAATGTGCTATATTACTCTCTTAAATGACTAGGGCATTAGAAACTGAAATTCTAGTCTCCACAACCCTCTGGGGTAGAGATGTTTGAGGGCTACTTAAAGAGGAAGTGGATAAATGTTTGAAAGTTCAGGGAATTGAGGACTGTGTGGAACTGACATAGAATAGAAGATGAGGTCTGGGGCAAATCAGCCATGATCATATTGAAAGGCAGGGCATGCTTAAGGGATCCAAATTACCTACTCCAGCTTTCTTATGGCCTTAAGGCTCATGATGCAGCACATACACAAACTAGAGTTCTTCAGAAATGCCACCACTTCCCCACCGGCATCAGAATTTTTGTTTTTGTTTTCACTTGCAGTTTGGAAGTGAAACCATGGAAACCCAGGAGATTTGCAGGCTGGATGTGACCTCCAGAAGTTTGTTGGTGAGTGGGTCCTGCACCAACTCTGAGCCCGTCTTGCAGCCAATGGACAGTACCACTGACCTAATTGGGAATGGGTGCACCTTGCATCAGGCCCATTACACTGGAAAGAATAGGCTGCTGTCGGCTGAACACACCTGTGTCACGCTGGAAGCAAGAGGGGAGATACCTGGCAGGGAGGATATGCGAATGGACCCTGCTGGAGGAGAGCAAGATCTGGTTCTGGATAAAAACAAGGAAAAAGCTCTAGGTGAGTATTTTTACAGCTTCATTTGATGTCAGTATTTTATCAAATCATACTTTTGTTTAAGTAGCAATGTTCTTGATGATCGTGGTGCTAACTGCAAAGGGAAAGAGAAGTGAATTAAATTATAATACTTATTTGGTTATGAGGGATAATGTACGTTACAATGGCACAGAAAGACTTGTGTAAGAAGTCCAACAAGAAAGGGGAAGCAAACAGCAGTATCAAATAATAGCTTGTCTTCCACGTAGAGGAATCCCCAAGATGTTTCCATAAATAGATGGAAGGAAACCTGATGCCAAATCAGAAACCAGAAGTGTTGTCAGGGAAGGGAAAAGCTGAGCGCTTCATCAGGCAGACTGATCTTGAGGTTTTAAATTGAGAAAATGGCAAATGGATTAAGGGTTTGTTAGTTTTGGAGCTGCACAGAGGCAGGAGGAAGCTTTGCCATAAATGTGGTGAACTGAGGTGCCTGGGCTTGCGGAGCAGGCACAGAATAGCAAGAAAAGGACATTTTGGAGAGGATGTAGCATGGGGAAGAGTTTGGGATGGGATGAAAAGATTTAATGATGAGAGTAGTCTTGAATCCAAAGCAGCGTGACTCAGGCCCAATGGTATAAGAGTTATTGGCTCTGGGTGATAAGAAATGCATAGCAATTTAAATTGGAAGTCCACGGGGAGTGGGGATGAGCAAAAGAGTGTAATAAGAGAGGAAACTTGAAAACTAGAAGCTACCGCACTGAGCGTAGACTCACAGATCAATAGGTCGAATATAGATAGTGATCTGACGATTGTGAAATGTGAAGGCAGAGAGAGGTGAAAGGGCAGGAGGAAATGAATGTCAAAGAGCAGATGATCTGGGGCACAAGCAAGATGGAAAATTACCGTGTCCAGGAGGAAATTACCTTGACTAGGGAGGAAGGAATAGTAATACATTTCTGGTTAATCATCATGGACAGGAGAGAGTGCTTGCAAGTCGGGCAACCACGGGGATCCCAGGCGTAGTACTGGAGTCGTCATTGGTGTTACCAACATTTGTAAGGTTTTTGCTGCCCGTGTGAAAGAGGCCAAACTCTGCAGGCCAGATGAGCAAACTGACCATGGCATCAAGACTACTGATGGCTGGCTATTCTAATAGAGGATGTGCAGGGGAGGTGTGTCCTTGAACAGGATTGTGATGTCGCTGGAGGGCAATCATAGTAGGAGAAAGACACTTAGCTTCAACTGGACCAAGGAGGTATCTCCACCTAGTAACAGGATTAAGCTTATCTTTCAGTGTCCTTGCAAACCGAACCATTCGGGTGGTAACGGAGATGATAGCATACAAGAAACTGATGTATATTACTCAGATAAAGGGTTAAGCCTTGTGAAAGAGGTTCATTACATCACAGCTGGGCATCTCTCAGTTCTAATTCTAGATTGGGGCAAAATATAAACTCTGTGGATAGCAATGAGAGACATGAGGAAAGGTTGATAAGTCTAATTACGAAGTAGGTGAAAATGTAAAACACTTGGAGACATTGAACAATCTTAGAGGTAACTAATAATGAAAGAATATTAAATGTATTATAAGAAAACTCTGCTGCATAGGGATGAGGGTAACTGGTGGTAGTGGAAGAGGTGACATTCTAAGTCACAATATAAGATGCTCATTGATAAGTTGAGCAGAAAATGCCATTTCCAGATAGACCTCCTGTATTGAAACCTTTAATTTTCCTGAATATATGGCTAGCGATGTTCACTGATCACATCTTTGATACCTTTATCAAATAGTGAGCAGTTGGAATGAAGCCTGGGATAAGAAGGTCCTTCTGAAAGTGTCACGGGGATCACAGAGGAAACTATCAGCCAGTGGGTGATAGGTTTAGTACATGTGCAGCAAAAGGACAACAGGTTCTGATGAAAGGTTGTTGAACTGTTTGTCTCCCAAGAGAATGTAGCTTAATCAGCTGAATATTTCCAACACTTTTTAATATGTAAAAAGATATCTGGCAGAAGGCACAGCTAGTAGAGCTGCTGCCTCACAGCTCCAATGACCTGGGTTTGATCCTGTCTTTGCATGCTCTGTGTGGAGTTTGCATGCTCTCCTTATAACCAAGGTTTCCTCTGGGTTCTCCTCCCACATCCTGAGAGCATGTGGGTTGTTAGGTTGATTAGCTGCTGCAAATTGTCCCCTGTCCATGTGCGAATCTGGAGAGAATAAAATGGGTTGGGGTAAGATTAGTGTAAAGTAAGGGTGCTTGGTGGTCAACACAGACTTGGTAGGTCAAAGGATCTGTTTCAGTGCTGTATCTCTCCTTGACTCTGTGAATGTTGGGGGGGGAAGTGCTCACTATCAAATCTAGAGGTGCTGTTGTACCAGTTAATGTAATTTGGTGGAACTAGTGTAGCTGTGGGCTGTTAGATTCCTGCAAAGGTTTTCATACCATATATCCAAATGTAAAATCGAAAGGTAGAATAAATATTTGGGAAAGAGCAGGCAGAATGGAATCAGTTGAGTAGCTCATTCGAAGTGCCAGCATGGTTGCAATGGGCTGAATGAGCAGCTTCTAAGCTGTATGATTCTATGACCAGAGAAAGCAAAAACAAAAGTTGGTGTATGGGGTTGCATCAGGGTTAGGAGTTCATTGACTGGTAGCGCTGAGCATTGTTACTGTTCACAATGCATACAGGTGTCCTTGGGCAGTTGCTCAGGTTCGAGGATGATGTGCTTCCACACCAGTTCTAATGATGCTGATGTTAGACCTGCAGACATACAATAGAGGTCCATAACAGGACCCTGGAAAATGTAGACCAAATTTCCAAATCCCACAACCTGCCCCTCAGTGAAGGGAGCCATCTGTGATGAAGTTCACCATTGCCTGCATTGCACCAGCACAGCCTTTGTCAGAATGAGGAAAGGAGTGTTTTGAAGTTCAAGACCTCAAGCATGGCATCGAATTCATTGTGTAGAGGCAGCATTAATTCCTACCTTCTGTACACCTCTGAGAAATCGACAGCTTACAGCAGGCATCACAAAGCACTGGAGAAATACCACCAATGCTGTCTCTGCAAAATCCTCCAAATCCACTGGTAGGATAAATGAACTGGTGTTCATGTCCTCTCCCAGACAAATGTCCCCAGAATTATGGCTTCAATTAGGCTCTTGGCAATGATGGGCAGGCCATGTTTTTCACATGTCTGACACCAGACTGCCAAAATAGAAACTCTGCCCCATGCAGTCAGATTTGTTGGAGTATGGAAATATGCAGGCAAGACTAGAAGAAATAAGCAACACGGAGAATTCGAAGGCTGAGATTTTCATTGTTGTTGCTCCTTTGTATCCCACTATTCACAGTCTTGTGGTGTTCCTAAGTGTGCAAACACAGAAGTAAGAATTGTGGTAGACAGGCTGGGAAGTAATGAACAGTACAAAGTGTCATCGTGATATGAATTAACATTAGACAGGACAGGAGAATAATTCTCCTGCTCCTCTTCAGACTTCTTCCTCCACTTGAAAGAACAATTAAGACCTTGTTAAGCATCTCATGTGAAAGAGTAACACACGGACCACTT
Organism: Rhina ancylostomus; assembly: GCA_030265395.1. Classification (NCBI taxonomy): domain Eukaryota; kingdom Metazoa; phylum Chordata; class Chondrichthyes; order Rhinopristiformes; family Rhinidae; genus Rhina; species Rhina ancylostomus. Next base: position 68,079,919 of record JARFYF010000074.1, on the reverse strand, counting down.
GGTTCAGGGCCAATTCGCAATGGGCAGTAGGTGCTAGACTTGTACACGTGCCCATGTCCCAGCAATGAATTTTGTTTTAAAGAAAAATGGTCCAGTCTTCTGTGACTTTGTGTTTTCAAATTTCGCATTTCCTCACTATCTAGGAAGCAACTTTGGCCCATGAGATCCCATTCCTCTACTGAATTGTTTTTCCACCCCCCCCCCCGCCCCCATAGCTTATTCTCCCACATTCCTGCCAACTCCTCCCAGATTCTACCATTCACCATTGCACTAGGGAAGGAAAGGGAGCACCCAGTGGAATCCTACTCTGTCCCAGGGAGAAGGTGCAAACTCCACACAGAAAGCACTGGAGGTTCAGATTGAACCCAGGTCACTGGAGCTGTGGGGCAGTGGCTCTATTAGCTGTGTGATGGTGTCTGCCCAGTGCAAAGGCTGTTTGGGTGGGGGTTCTACTCACATCAAGGGCACTGAAAAATGTAGTTTCCCTTTTTAAAGCAAAAATATCCTCTAGTTGCACATGAAAAGTCTGTGTTCTCCATTTCTTTTGGTCACAGGCCTTCAACAGAAAGTGTTTACAATTTTAACATCTTTATTCTGATATATGGATTATAGTTGCCACAAGTGGGATAGAATATTCACTGCAGTAGTACACGGAAGGGCACTGATGTAGGGATGTCCTATTCTGCAGGAAGCCAATGTTGAACCTCACCTGGGCTCCTTGATTGTAGTGCCCAAAATGGTGTGTTCCAGAACTGATATAAACCATCTTCACTTGGGGCAGAATCATTGAGCTGTAAAGTGTAGATATTTCTTCATATTTAGAACTTTAAATATTCATGCAAGATTAACGTCTTGGCAAGTTTTTCAAAAAGTAATAGGACACATCGTTGAGGTCTTGATTAAGTAACACTTGTGTTTTAATTTAGTTGGTCTTGTGGGTAACTGTTAAGTCTTGGTTATGAATAACATACCTTCAGAATGCTGGTCACTGTGGCACAATTGTCTATTGTCTAGAAATTGGTAGGGGGAGGGAAATGTGTCACTGGGTTCAGAAACCTGGAACTCAAAAAAAAGAAACTGCAGATGCTGGAAATCTGAAATAAAAACAATGTGCTGCAAACACTCGTCACGCAGCTTTGTGTAAGGAGAAACATTTAACACTTTGGTCAAAAACCCTTAGGAAATTTGGACAACTTTTTGAAAAATATTGCTTTGTAAAGTTTTTATTTTGTAACTGGAGTTCATTGGCTGGGAGCTTGACTATCAGTAAGTTGAATTAGGTTATTGGAATTGGTCATTTCAATGGATTTGCATTTGTGTTCCTTGATTGACACTGCCTACTGCATGTTGTTAGTGTTTATTAATAAAACACAGTGCCCAATTTTAGTTATTTTTAAAATAATGTGGCTTGATTTTGAGTTGGCATTTAATATTTACTCTCCTGTTCAGCTTTGAATTTCAACATTGCTAATCTGGCACAGAGGTGGTCTGTGTTTTTGTTGCAGTTAGATGAATGACTTTAATCGCTCATTAAAGCTGTAGTGATTATGTGTAACATCCAGAGGCTGGTTCATTAACTGTGGCATTAAATGTAGGTGTAAGTTTTATACCTAATAAAAATTGTCATTGATTCTCTTCTCTTATGGCACTGCAGGGAAGGAGGTGATGCTACTGATGCAAGCACTGAACACACTCAGCACTCCAGAGGAGAAACTAGCAGCTTTGTGCAAGAAATATGCAGACTTGGTATGTTGTATCACTGGGGCAAAATAGACTGACTTCTTGTTGTGTGAAATCGTTCTTTCCGGTCTTAAGGATGAAGGACTCTGGAACATGAGCTTTGTAGACCATAACTAGTTTAATCACAAAGGCAAACGCAGGGACAGAATGGATGGGAACAGGCACACGTTCATGCACACACAAGATACCACGAACACGAGAGGGAATACGCAACTGGGGTAACACACACACACACACACACACACACACACACACACACACACACACACACACACACAATGAATGTACAACTTCAGGATATAACACCTCAATGCCTGGCCCACCCTAGCATTGACTCTAAGACTGCCCGGAGTCTGAGTGGAATGCTCCCTGACCATGTGGTGATGCACTCTTACCAGTGATCTCTGCAACATTGTCTCACTACACCTGGGGTCGTCAAAAGAGGAAGGGCTTGGGGGTTGCAGCCCTTTTTATGGTACTGGAAGGCAAGGTGGAGCCTTCCCTGTTGTGGTTTGAGTGAACCAATCGTGTGAGGGTCAAAGACAAAGACTTCTGCTAAAGCCAATGGTCTTTAGTTCAGAATGGTCAGGCAAGTTCAGGGTCTCTCACCTGAGGGGGGATGGGTGGAGCTGCACCTTGATTGATAGGAGTATCTCTTCTGATCCAAGGAGCAATGCTGTCCTCCGACCAGCAGGGGTCATTTCTCACAACATTTCTAATGCTGCATTTTTCAGATTTTGGGGGTGGGGGGAAGGGAAGAAAGAATAGGCTAGCTGCCTAACTTTTTTTCCCATCAATATTCGTTCATGCCCATTTCTCAAACCCCTTTGTCTGGAACTTATCAAAATGTAGATGAATAGATCAGGTCAAGTCTTTGTTGTTACTAGTAAATGTAGCTAGTGTTCCAAATCCAGCCACCTGGCATCAATGTAATGTCTTGCGGGGAGACTCAGAGTTACCCACCAAGAATCCTGTGGAAATTTCTCCCTAGTCCTAAAAGCAATCAACTATAAGAGGACACAGTAGTGACCATACCATAGTCAAGGAATGTCTCTCCACACCTCTTGCCTAACTTTTTGTGCAGAGTGATACTGGCTGCCTTGGAACCATGCCATTTTGTTTTGATTTTTGCAGTGAATCCACATCTAGGAAATGGCAACTACTTCAGGAAGTCTTTGACTCTCTGGGAAAAGAAACTTGAATTCTGTGCTTGTGTAGCCCTTTGTTCTCTCTGAGTCTAATGTAACTAATCTATGGCAATCACTGTAATAGCTGTCCTTTGACCCTTTTTCAAGGGTCTTGGAAAATGATTTTTAATCCAGTTTATTGAGCATCTGACTCGCATCAAAAAGAAATTAGTTGGAGAGGTGAATAATATGATGAGCACAGTTTGGAAAACCTTGTGTCATCAGTCTCCTCTTCCTGGGAGAGCAAGGAAGATTTATGCCCCAGTATCTTATCCAAGAAGCACCATTAACATGGTCATTTATAATTTGAGCACCAGAGCATTCAGGTCTTGTTCTAGCCATTCACACATCAACAGTTTAAAGTGACTGGAGGAGTCTAGGGCTCTTAATGTTTTTCTCTTCTAACCCTGGAACATTAAGCCCAGCTGTAGAACCTTGCCATCACCTGGACTTGTTGCAGCCTGGACAACCTGAATGTACCAAGTACTTCTGATGCAACATGATATCAACTGATGCCTCATCCAAATGACCATTCTCTATCTGTGAAATCAAGGCAATGAGTCGCGTAAAGCCATTTGACCCTACCACATTGCAGACAAACCCAATCTTGCCCTCGCTCCCTTCATTGGATACTCTCCAGTGGGGTCTCTGACATCACCTCAAGAGATAAAACTGACTTCCTACATTATCATCAGAGCTGAGTGCAGTTAATGCTGAACAACATGGTGATTTAATCTGGGGTGTTTTCATAGATATACTGTTCACTTGAATCATTACTCACAAGTCATTCCTTTGGATTGAACTGTGATCTGGCAAATGTCCAGCATTTAGGTAAACATTATTAAAAGTAATGATTTTCCAGATAACTGTTATATTCCAGTTCACTGAACTGTGCCAGGAGAGATCAAGTGGTTCTCTTTGCGATCCAAGGCTCAATTGTATATATTCAATCAGCTCACACCATGCTGGTTGCTGCCAATTTGATTCAAAGACTAACCCCATACCACTTAGACTTGTTCCAGTCATGTAGGGCCCTGCTGAGACTGCAGCTGGTATATTGTGATCCAGTTTGATTCCCCACCCACGGAAATGATGTACTCGTGATAGGAGTGCAACAAGGGTTTACCAGTTGATTCCTGGGAAGGTGAGCAGAGATTACTTAGACTGAGCCTATACTCTCTTGTTGAGAAGAGGCAATTTCATTGAAATACACAAACTTTTCAAGGACTGGATGGGATAGATTCAGAGATGTTATTTTCCCCTGGCTGGGGTGTCTAGAACTAGGGATCACAGACTCAGGGGTCAGCCTTTCAGAACAGACAAGAATTATTTTTCCCAAAGGGTTATGAATTTTTGGAATTCTGTACCCAAGAGTGCTGTAGGGGCTCCATTGAAAGACTTGGAGATATCAAGGGATTATGGAGTTAGTGCAGGAATGTGGCACTGAGCTAAAAGATTAACCGTGAACTTATTAAATGGGAGTCAGGCATGAGAGGCTGAATGGCCTATGCCTGTTGGTCCTTAAGTTCTTACTAATCCAGTTTTTGGCATTACATGAACCATTTTTTAGCTGTAAACGGCAAATGCAGTATAAAGTGTAGATGTGCTTTGGGTTCAGAATAGGCACAGTAGGTTCGAGGTAGGACCTTGGGTCACAAACAGACCAGACTGGTTATGCGTTCCTCCTACTTCATTGCTCTCTTGCTCTTTCCAAGTCCTTCCCTTTCTCAGCCTTCCTTGTTGCTAAATTTGGTACTTCCTCCATTTGGTACATCATGCTGTGTGTGATCTGGCCTTGCTCAAAAAAAAGCAACCAAGAGCAAATAACACCACTGGATTGCTAGTTTCACCAAAAGATGTTTCCCTTCGCTGAGAAGTTTAGAACCAGGCTAGACACGGTGTTTTGCCTGGCTGAGGAGTGTAGAAACAGAGGACACAGTCTGAGTAACTAGCAAGCTTTCAGGTGAGGAAAAGTTTCTTCATACAGTTGGTAGTGAGTCTTTGAAATCCTCTACCCTGGAGGCCTTTGAAGTATCGGTCATTTGCGTTCATTCTAAAGGATTGATGGGTTTCTGGGAATCAAGGGATATGGGAATAGTGCAGGCAAATGGTGCTGAGGTAGTCTTTTTACTGGGTTCTTCTAATCAAATCACTCGAACTCCCAAGTAGGGAGATTATTATAGGTTCCTCATTTGTCATGAGAGTTGAGAAATCTTTATTGACTTTACCATGTCCTTTATAATCAGTACAGCATCGAAACACTGGGCTTGTTTCCTTGATGTAAGTGTCACTTGATGCATGTAAGGTGATGACCCCAGTTTGCATAAGTAACTTAAGTTCATACACTGCTGTGTTGCATGCATTTAGGATATTTGACTCAAATTGTTCTTCACGTTGCCTGTGCAGTAATTAAAACCAGTACTTAACATCAGTGTTGGTCGCTCTGTACCTGGATTTGGAATAGACAATTTCTCTATTATTGAGTGCTATTATTTTGTGCATGGTACAAAAGCCGGGCATCTGATTTATTGCTTTAGTAATATGAAAGCATATTGGTAGAAGGCATCAAAATATTATTGTTCTATTTTGCTTAGTTTACTAATTTCCTCTAATTGCTTCTTTCTAGTTGGAAGAGAACAGAAGTGTCCAGAAGCAAATAAAACTTCTTCAGAAGAAGCAGGCACAGGTAGTGAAGGAGAAGGTTCACCTGCAGAGTGAACACAGCAAGGCCATTTTGGCTCGAAGTAAACTGGAAAGTCTTTGTCGCGAACTTCAGCGCCATAACAAAACATTAAAGGTAAGGGAGCCTGGTGTTTGATGGTGTGTGGAGAAAGTCTAGTAGAGCCAGACTGTACTTTGTTCCTTCAGTGCAACTCTGGAAGTTCATTGTGTGACTGGCTTTCTGATGCCTTACCGTTTTGAAGTTTCAGAGAGAACTGCTGAT
>JARFYF010000074.1:68057314-68071613 GCA_030265395.1 Rhina ancylostomus | reverse complement strand
TGGAGAGTGTCGTAGAATAGAGAAACCTAGGCATCCGAGTAAATAGTTCTCTGACACAGGTGGACAGGATGGCAAAGAAAGTGTTTGGCACATTTACCTTTAGTCAGGCCATTGAGTACAGGAGTTGGGACATCATGTTACAGCTGTACAAGGCCTTGGTGAGGCACTTGGTGTCTTATGCGGAGCTCTAGTCACCCAGCTACAGGAAGAATAAACGACATTCTTCCTTTAAGCTGAAAAGGGTGCAGAAAAGATCGACAAGGATGCTACAGAGACTGAAGGGTTTGAATTAAGAGGAGACTGGGTAGGCTGGGCTTTTTTCCTTGGAGCGTAAGGGGTGACCTTATAGAGGTGTATAAAATCATGAGGGGCATGGATAATATGAATGGTCACAGTCTTTTTCAAGGGTAGGGGAGTCTAAAATTAGAGCATAGGTTTACGGGGAGGGGGGAAAGGTTTAAAGGTGACCTGAGGGGCAACTTTGTCCACACAGAGGCTAGTGGGTATGTGGAACAAGTTGCCAGAGGAAGCTGTAGAGGTGGGTACAATTACAACATTTAAAAGACATTCAGGCAGGTACATGGATAGCAAAGGTTGAGGGATATGGGACTAACTTGGGTGGGCAACTTTTATCAGCACAGACAGGTTAGGCTGAAGGGCCTGTTTCTGTGCTGTATGGCTCTATTACTAATCATTGTACTGTAATAAATGTGTGCAAAGCTGGTAATCCATTATTATTCATCACCTTTTACACAACATCTAAAGTGAACCAGGTGGAGCTAGCCCCGACTCTTGGGTTTCAGTATGGGAGTTTACACAAATGTTCCTCAACTTTGTTGTAAACTTGGCTGTTGACAAATTGGCATCTTGAAATTATACAATGAACATTAGAGCCATAAGACCTGGGAGCAAATTAACTGTGTGTAAATTTTGGTTGTTGCTCAATTGTTAATGAAGGTTTAATTGATAAGCCGTCTGTGTGTGGCTGTCCACATAAAATTATCACAGGGAGTTAAATCTGTACACTGGTGTATTATGTAAAAAAAGATGACATTTCTATGCATTAAAATTACAGATTTAGTTTCAGACCGGCTTAATGCAAAGGCCTGGCTTTTAAATGAAGCTAATAGAAAATGCTGGGAAAACTCAACAGATCAGGCAGCATACATGGAAAGAAAAATGGAGTTAACAGTTCAGGTCAAAGATCCTCCTTCAGAACTGATGTTGATGTTGCCTGACCTGCTAATTGTTTGCAGGATTCTGTTTTTATTCAGATTTCCAGCATCTGCAGTTATTATTTTATTTTAAATGTTTTTTGTTTTGTGTGCATGTGTTTAGTACATTGCATGCAGCAGCAAAGGCACTTACAGCAGCTTCTAATGTCAGGTATGCTCTGAGTAACAGGAAGAAAATTTATTTTAATTGGATTATTTACTTTGTCTGAGCACTTGAGTCTAATTGCCCTTGCTGTTGCTGGTGGGGTGAAGTCACATTCTGCCAGTGAGCAAAGGTGGTTTTTAAATGGATCAGTGCCTGTGATCGCTTTTTTTCTTAGGAAGTACCAGCTTCTGTTACCTAGTAATTTGTGAGACCTTAGTTTAATTTCCATTCTTCTGCCCCCGCCCCCCCAACTCTACAGCACATCGACAAGGTGTTCAAGCACAAGGAGTTGCAACAGCAGCTGGTTGATGCCAAACTTCAGCGAACTACAGAGATTATGAAAGAGGTGGATGAGGAACATCACAGGGAGAGGGAGTTTGTAAGTAAAAGCAGTTTGTTAATGTCATTTTCCATGTTTACTAATGCTGTCGAGTTTTGTAAATGCAATATTTTCCCCTTTGTAGGTTGTACGTGAAGCTGTGGGATGTTTCCTCTTATCCCTGTCCTCCGCATCTCTGCTTCCAGCAGAGATTATTAAAGGGTGTTGGTGTCCTTTTAACTTTTTAATGCCCATTCACAAACACCACCAGTGTAAGTGGAGTGGTTTTGAAAATGATACTCAGTTTCTGCTGCAGTGTGCTGCTTTACGATTTCCCTCTAACTTGTCTCAATTGTGTGATGTTAATCATTTACAATCAGTATATCGAAGTCTACCTTTGCATCACTTGCAGCTGGTTGCAGACCATCTGGGCGGTGATCTGGGAGTCATTTGCCCATTTCATTTTTGGAAAGGATGCCTGACAGGAGGAAAATGAAGCTCAAGGGGAAGGAACTAAAATTTGATCAAGTTTACCATGATTTGTAATACCCAAATACTTTATGCTGGACATTTTTGCTTTGGGAGTGTGACACAGACCTGAAGGCCTCAATTGGTTAGATTGAAATATCTTTTCTCTTTATTGTTTAAGCTCTCAATAAATTTGAAGACCTAATTTAGTTGCCTTGAATCCACATGCTAAAAATGTCATCAGGTATGTCTCATAAACCAAGGCTGGCTTCTGCTCAATTTTTTAAATTTTTCTGGAGGAATCCAGTACATAATGTTTCCAACAATACATCAAGGCTGTGAATGCTGCCTGCCTGGTTTATCATATCACAAGAGCAGTATGAGGGGCCACTGCCCCCAGCACTTACTTCAATTGAACGTTATAAATTGCACGGTTCTGAGAATTTCAACCATTTTTCTTTTTTGCAAATGACATTGACATTGTTTGAATGGAAAGGATAAGTGCCACCGGAGTATAAAGGTGATGTGTCGCAGTTTTAGAAATGACCTATTTTGTTTTGACCTGTTTTGATAGCTGCTAAAAGAAGCCACTGAATTAAGGCACAAATGTGAATTCATGAAGCAACAAGAGGCACAGCTGAAGCAACAGGTATGTACATGCAGTTAGCTGTCTTCGATTGTTCTCCACCCTGACATCTCAGTCAACAGTTTGACTTAAAATGAACTGCTGGATGAACTTAATGGGTCAGGCAGCATCTGTGGAGGCATGGGGATGGTCGACATTTTAGGTTGAGACCCTGCATCAGGACTGAGTGTGTTGAGGGAAGATGGCCAGTATAAAGAGGTGAGAGGAAGGGGTGAGGCAGGAGCTGGCAGGTGATTAGTGGAGCCAGATGAGGGGGGAATGATGGACAGCTGGAGCTGGGTGGGGAGGAGAGCAGGAAAGGTGGAAAGAGGGGCTGGTAGGTGATTGGTGGAAAACATATCAGGGAGGGCAGATGGAACCAGATGGGGAAATGGGATAGGAAAAGTGATCCAAAGGAGCAGAAACCCAGCTAGATGGGTATGTGAGTTATGGGCAGATGGAATCAGGTGGGGGAAGAGTAATGTCTTGGCAACAGTTGGGGAGTGGGATGGAAAAGGTGAACAAAACAAGAAGAAATCTGGGTGTGGTATCCATCTGCCCATCAACCCTCCCTTATCTGGTTCCACCTATCACCTACCAGCCTCTGTCTCACCCTTCCACTTACTTCTATATCCAGGTTTTCTTCCTACACTTTTAGTCCTGATGCAGGGTCTCAATAGAAAACACTGATCTTCCCTATGCCTCCACAGATGCTGATTGACCCACTGAGTTTCTCCAGTTTTTTTTTTGCTCCAAATTCCACCGTCTGCAGTCTCTTGTCTTCAACTGTTTGACTTCCAGTGGTCAGGTTCTGTAGAATAGTTTCTGAAACTTGGTGATCCCACTCACAGTCATCTATTTGAGAGCCATTGCTGTATTTGAATAATTCTGTTGGAAATGGAGAACACTGGAAATATTCAGCAGGTCTGGCAGCATCTGTGGAGAGAGAAGCAGACTGTGATTCAGGTGGCCCATCATCTGATGAAAGTTCATGAACTTGAAATGTTTGTTCTGTTTCTCTCACCACAAACATGGGTGGTCTTGCTGAGTTATTTCAACATGTTCATATTTTTATTTTAGACACACACAAAATGGCATGACATTTGCTTGAGGAAGCATTACTGAATAGATTATCGTGACTCAATCTTGGTTGTCATCAGCCTATTTGTTTATTAATTATGTGGTGTTTGCTGTTTTAAAGCTTTCACTCTATATGGATAAATTTGAAGAATTTCAGACCACACTGGCGAAGAGCAATGAAGTCTTTACAACATTCAGGCAGGAAATGGAAAAAGTAAGTTCAAGGTTGCCAGTGTAAATCTCTGTGCCTTATTCAACTACGTAATATTTTCAACAAATACTGAAAATAATTTAGAATTAGTGAGGTTTCTTCTTTCCATTGCTGCCTCATTTGCTGCTTAGTCTTTTTATTAAATTTATGGGCTTGGATGTTTGAAATGTATTCTCTCATTGGAAAAGTCCTAAATCAGTTGATTTGATATAAATGTGAAGTGTATCTAGTGAACAGCAACATATATTTGAACTTGGCACATCATGCTGTACACTTCTTTCCACGGTCTATGTGGCAGGCTCCAGTTATCATAAAATTGAGGCAGGTGTCTCACAAATTGCCCCTTTGATTAGCCACTCTGTGCCGCTTTAGCCATCCACCAGACTGAAGCACCGGAAACCTGATATGAAAAAGCCTGCTCAGCTATCTGGTATTTGGTGCTTACCAGAAATAGGATGTATGAGGGCAAGCAAATATTGCTTGCCCTCCTCTCCACCCCTGCCCCAACCCCCTGAAAAAAAGGTAGTGACTGAATAAATGGTGTCTGTGCCATCACTAAGAGAATGAACTTTTTTTTTGGAGTGAGCAAAGCTTGAATTCATTGTTATAGCGGGGTTTAAACTTTCATTCTTCGGTTTGCTTGTCCACTAATATCGCTCTTGAACTACCTCACCCAATACGATTCTCATTTGATAATTGAAGGAGGTAGATGGAATTCCTTTGATATTTAGAGGTTTGGCACCTCAAAGTCAGACGGATTTACACTGGTCCACTTCATCGCTGATCATTAAGCTGAATGGTAGCTGGTGTTTGATCTCTTTGATTCTAGATGCAGGTTCTCCCCAGGTTACAGCAGGGTTCTCTGTTCCCGTCAACAGTTTGCAACCCGGACAGTTTGGAAGTCAGAAACGCAGCTACGAACAGAGTTCCCAGGTGGCAGAAGACGCCCATAGGTAGCAGCGGCTGGCAAATCCATTCCAAACACTTGTTTGCATGTAAGGGTTGTACATAACTTAGGTGTTCGTAATCTGGGGAGGATGGTCCTGTGTGGCAAACTAACATTGAGGTTACTTTGTTGCAATGGTATTTTATTCAGCCTAGCTAGTTAAACTTGTACGGTACCCCTATGCACACCAGAGTTGTGGTCGTCTGGATGAAGCACACTTGAAATATGCATGATAAACATACATCTGTGTCAGTGTGGATTTCTAAGTAACTTTGTTTGGAGACTCTCAAAAGGTAGTCATGTATTTCAACAAGGGTCTCATCCAATTGATGATAAACTCAGTGAATCTGAGATTAAATTAGTTCCTCTTTATTTCATCTTAATGGGAAACCTAACATATTTCTTACTTTGTACAAGATGTCATTTGTGGAGCTGGCTTTTCTTTTTTAACTTAAAGTAGAACTGGGGCATCCTGTAATACTACTGATTAAAGACAACTTAATTGATCCTTTTCACAACAATCTCTCAGAGACCGCCATCCCAATTTAAAGTTTTATTCACTGGAAATTGAAGAGCAAAATTAGTGTGCCTTTGAGATTGCATATATATCACTTGATGCTGTGTAATTATGGCATTAGAGCACATAGATTAGTCAAGGAATCTATTTGGTTGATTTGCCTGATTTGTGGAAAGGAAGTAAATTGTGTTCCAAAAGGGGGCAAGAAAATAAAAGCTTGCTTCAGGGGAAGGCTTAATTCACATTTGCAATTTGGGTAAAGATGGTCTGTTGGGAATATGTTTCTATGCAAGGTCAAACTGAAAGGGCTTTTCTCTTTCCTCGCATAGATGACCAAGAAAATCAAGAAGCTGGAAAAAGAAACTACAGTCTGGCGCACTAAATGGGAGAACAATAACAAAGCACTCTTACAGATGGCAGAGGAGGTGTGTATAATGTTAGTTGTCATTTAGTTTTTAATGGACTGCGTGTTTTGTACCTGCATTGCACAAGCACCACTTTGTACAACACATCCCAGTTCCAGGCTCTAGTGACCTATGAGGGAACTACAAAATTGTTTTTGTGCTCCAAGTTTGTAATTTAAAGTGTACTGAGGTGTTGAAATTCAATGTATTTCTGAAATACTAAAATGGAGCAATTGAGGGTTCCAATGTTTGTATTTTCCCCTGGAAAAATAAAGGCACGTCATCACTTTTAATAGGATTTATTTTCTGGTTTATAATTTTGCAAGCAACTGCTCTTGACAATTGAAAAGAGGATCCAGAAAAACTGCTTTAGTGCCTTGGGTGAAGGGGTGGTTTCATTGCTAACATTCATCAATCAGTAATGAAAGTGCCTTCATCTGAAGCACATTGCATTGAAGAAAAGCTGCACAATGGGAGCTGGAAGTATTTTGGAACTACAACAGTATGTTGTCTTTAGTTCTTAGCCTCTGATCCAAATCTCAGGAAATTCAAAGCAGTGGAATTCTACTCTTACATTAATTTTCATATCTGTTTGAACTCCAGACTTCTTTTGTATGTGCATTTAAGGTGCCATTTGACTTTATTTTTTTGGTGGCAACATTAGCCTTTTGTGTAATTTCTGATTTTTACAGTTGAAGCTATACCTTATTGTCTAATTCTATGCCAATGAAACATTCATGTGTGTGTGGGGGGTAAATAGTTTGAACCACAGTCACACCTTGTATCTATATTGCCCATTTTATTATAAAGTCAATATTATTTGTTTCACCTCCCTCCATGCTATGATGTGGGGTTGGGGAAGAAACACGTTTCTGTTTCAGAGTCATACAGCAAGGAAATAGGCCCTTCAGCTCAACTTGTTGCTCAGTGAACTGGACACATCTGCCTGTGTTTAACCCATAGCCCTCTTAAACCTCTCCTATCCATATACTTATCTAAATGGCTTTTAAATGTTGCTAATGTGCCCACCTCAACCACTATTTCTGGCAACTCATTCCAATAAGCACCACCTTTGCGTGAAGAAGCTGCCCCTTGATGTCTCTTTTAAATTTCTTGCCTCTGATCTTAAACCTGTGACATCTTGTTCTTAGTTCACCACACACACAGGGTGTGCTATGTGCTTTCACCCCTCATGATCTTATATACCTCTATCAGGTCACTCCTCAATCTCCTACATTCCAGGGAATAAAGTCTTGGTCTACACAACCTCTCCTTGTACTCGGGCCCTCAAGTCTGGGCAACATCCTGGTAAATCTTTTCTGCACTCTTTCTAGTTTAATAACATCTTTCCTGTAACAGGGTGACCAGAACTGTAAACAGTACTCCAAATGCGGCCTCACCAATATCTTGCATAACTGTAATATAAGTTCCCAACTCTATACTCAGTGCTATGACTGAAGGCCAGCGAGCCAAACGCCTTCTTCACGACTTTATCTACCTGTGACGCCACTTTCAGCAAACTATGCACCTGCACTCCTAAGTCCCTCTGTTCCATAACACTCCCCAAGGCCCTATCATTCATTTAACAAAGATTTGTACTGGTTTGATCTCCCAAAGTGCAATACCTCGCAATGATCTGGATTGAAAGCCATTTGCGAATCCTTCTTCCCCATGCCAAGCTGATCAAGATCCCTCTAATCTTTCGTAGCCTTTTACACTATCTACACCACCATCTATTTTCGTATCATCCGCAAACTTACTAACCATACCTTGTACATTCCCATCCAAGTCATTTATATCAATTACAAACAACAAAGGTCCCAGCACCGACCCTTCTGGCACACCGCTAGACTCAGGCCTCCAGTCTGAGAAACAACCCTCGACCATCACCCTCTACTTCCTAATTGTGAATCCAATCTGCTATCTCCCCCGGATCCCATGCAATCTAACTTTCCAGACTAGCCTGCCAAGAAGCACCTTGTCAAGGGCTTTGCTAAAGTCCATATAAACAACATCCACTGCCCTACCCTCATCTACCCTCTTGGTTACCTCGAAGAACTCCAAGAAATTTGTCAGACACGACTTTCCATGCACAAGCTGCACTGACTGTCCTGAATCAAACCCTGTCTCTAAGTGTTGGTAGACCGTGTCCCTCAGAATCCCCTCCCACAATTTACCCACCACCGATGTCAGACTAGCTGGTCCGTGGTTTACTGATCTTTTTTAAACAATGGTACCACATTAGCCACTCTCCAGAACCTCACCTGTGGCCACAAATAAAGCAAAAATCTTTGCAAGGGCTTCTGCAACTACTCCTTTGAGGGGTATTATTCCTTCAAGTTTCTCTTGTTCTTGTTGTATTCCCTCAGCCCATAATTAGCATGCTCTTCTTTGAATTTTTACCGCTACTTGATTGGAAGGGAAAGCACCTTTCAAAACGAGATGCTTCACAAGTGCTGAGATTTGTGCACCAACCTGATCTGTTTTTGGGTGGATTCAAGTCTGCTTTTAATGGTTAAAAGAATACAAATGTTTTAATACTTTAAGCAGGAACAGGTTTTCTAGTCATTATCACATTATTTGTGGGACCTTGTAGCAGGCAAATTTGGATGCCACATTTCTTCCATTCTAGCATTGGCATATTGAGAGGTCCATAGGTTGAGACAGACAATACAAATTACAAGAACAACATGAAATGTGGCATCCAATTTTGCCTGCTACAAGGTCCTGCAAATAATAATATGAATTGACTAGAATATCTATTGCTGCAATGAAGGAGGAATAAGTATATAGGCCCAAGATACTGAGAGAACTTCCCTTCCAAATCTTTCTGATTCATGAGAGGGACCAGACTAGTCTTCAGTTTAACATCTCATCCAGTAGTTGATTCCTCCTACAAAGCAGCATATTTAAAATTAAGTATGAAATTAAAGTCACGAATAACAGGACAGATACTTATCTGATTGGTTTTCTTTTAAAATTCCTACAGAAAACCCTTCGAGACAAGGAATACAAAGGTCTACAAGTGAAACTGGAGCGGTTGGAAAAGCTGTGCAGAGCTTTGCAAACTGAGAGAAATGATTTGAATAAAAAAGTGCAGGTCCTTCAGTGTCAGCTTTCAGGAAGTGATGGGACCTTGAACCTGACAGAAGAGGTATACCAGGCTTGCAAAACACCAGATTCCTCAGAAATGGCTGAAATGAACACAACGAGTCAGGAAGGAGGAGGAAATCCATCTCATGTTCTGGCTGTTTTAGATCAAGAGTGTTCAATTGGAGATCTAGAAAACACTGCAATAGCTTCAGGCATTGATTCCGTTGACTAAAGTTATCTGTTTAAAAAAAATTATGTGGAGTTATATATTTTTGTGTAATTATTGTTTGACTTGTTCTTGGTACTTATTGGCTTTGTGGTGAGAATTTCTTATACATTTTTCTACCATATCTGTATTTTCTTAGGGGATAAAAGGAATTTATGTGGTTCTGGTAGCTGTATGGTGGGTCAAGTTAGTCTCCTTTATAAATTTTCATAATTGAGTACATTTGCTTCATTTTTTTAATATTGAATTTTTTTTGCATTGAAATCCACCTCAATACTCCCAATACTTCTGAGATGTGAACATTTCCATGTAATTTAAATAACAAGTTGTTTTTATATATTTTTCTGCAGTGTTGACTACATCCAGGTTTATTTGAGATGAGCTTCCAGTTTGGATTGCTTCCTGATTTTCTGATGCTGTATCTTTCAACTCCAGACCTCCCGTAAAAGCAACACTGTTGTTTGATTGAAAATCCTAGAGTACATAGGAACATTTAATGCTTGAAAGAAGGAAGAGTGGTGTCTAAATATGATACATCACTTCAAGTGGGCAAAAGTTGATAGGAAACAGATTGAGAGTTTGAAATATTCTGCAGTGTTGCAGGTTTTCCATATCTTTAGTTTAATGAACCTTCCATAGATTTGTACCACTTGTTAAATTAAGGTTGCTGTCCCTTAATTATTGTCCTCCTTAACTACACCCTGAAACTGTAAGAAACTGGAGTACCATTTGTTCCATTCTGTTCCCTGTACCTGAGAGCTTTTTTCAAAAAAAGCTTCCAGAGATTTTGACCCACAATTAGTGTTGGGAATGAGCTATTCTTAGCACAGTTTTTGTTGGTTTGAGAGAAGAGACTGACCTTGATTTGCATTTTAATATTTTTTTTTAAGTTGGTCTTTTTTGTAGCCTTTTTGGTCAAACCAGCTGTTTTATTTCAATTTTTATTTTTAAGAATAAAGGGGAGAATTTTCCTCTAGACTTTTTTAATGTAGCCATGGCAGCTGCACTATCCTTTCACCTCAGGATTTGAACATAGACCAAAGCTAAGTGGATGAAATCTTGTCTCAGGCTGTGAGGGTGATTTTTGGCATTTTCCAATTGCTTTGATGCTGGACTTGTCTGGTGTATGGGAGTCGGCTGGAGCAGAATGGTGACTTTAGCCTCGCAAGGGTACCAAAGTAAATTGTTATCCCATTTCTGGTGCTGAATTTGGTATGAAATGTAGATTCTACGGCAGAGTTGTACAGTCATAATTGAATGGAAACTCTTTAGATTCAAACTCATGATTGTGGGCAAGTTGATAAGGTGGCTAACCTAGGCCTCATTCTGGAAACACAACTAACTGCTTATTTACAAATTAGTTCTGTCAGCTGACCTAAGTACTCAAACTACCTGACCAGTGCAATTTTCATTCAAGAAGTGAGCAGTTATTCATTTATTCAACTGTTCTCCTTTTCTGAATACTCTTCACTTGTCTTGCTATTGAGTGCTATCTCTCAGATTAGTACATGGTTCACTAGCACATAGCATGGGATGTGGATTTCAGTTCTTGCACTGTGAATGATCAAAATCATCTTATGGATTTGTTAAAGATCAACTAAGGCTACTGGATTGCAACCAGTATTTCTGCTTAAGCAAGGTATGTGGATTTAATTTGGATGAGGCAAAAAAAATCTTGGGTACACTTTTTGGAGTTGGACACATTTCTGTATACTATTTAGAAATATTTTTTTAAATCATTGACCCATTGTGTTTACAGGTCTGAGCTTGGCTTCGGTAGGGTCTTTTCATTCCACACTTAAACTTTGCTTATGATGTGCAGTACTGTGGAATATAAATACACTTCTCTCTTTCCCTTTTGACAAATCAAGTCACTCCAGTGGCTGTAGGTCTTACCTGCCCATGAAATTGATATGAGCCTGTTCTGATCAGCCCATTATAAAGATAATGGAAATCACTGGCGATGTGTTAGAAATGATGGTTGTGAAGAATTTCTAATTAGAGAAGAAGGAAAGAGGACTCTGCAAAGAGCCAACGTGTTTAAGTAGAATTTGTGCACAAAGTTTTGTGAAGTGCTGGTTGTTCAATGCTGTATTTGATTCAACATTTGAAGTGAGTGGATGATTGGTGTCCCTTTTCGTATGGTGCTTCTTGGATGTCCTTAAGTTTAGTAGATCTCCCTTGGCTTTGGTGATCAATGAAATTATCTCAGACTGTGTCCATGATTTTTGCAAGGCTTGTTCTGTTTGGGAGGAAAATGTTGGATCTCTTGTGCTTAAATATCTAGAACCCAAAGATGTCATACTGGATATTTGTTTCCTCTACCTCCTTGAAGTGTGTCATCCTTGTTTGATGTAATTTGTGAGACATTCCACATGATTCTCTCAATTCTTTGGACACTTTCACTCTTTCCCTCATTCCCACACCATATCCTAAATGAAGTTATCCCATGATTCTCGGTCACAAAATCTTTTTCGAATTGAGTTTTACTTTAACCTCACTATTTGAGTTTAAGCTGCATTCATGAGTTTGGTTAGATCCAGATACCAGGGCTCAAAATTAATAGTAATCTTTAACATAGAACAGTACACTACAGGCCCTTCAGCCTACAATGTTGTGCCGACCTTTACACCTCACCTAAGACAATCTAACCCCTTCCTCCTATCTAACGCCTTTATGGCCAACTTTTTAGATAGGGGTACAATCATTTGTCCTCAGTTGCTGAAACACAGCATGTGTTCCTTGGTTGGCTCTGGCTGCATTAATCTTGTGTACAGAAAAATGTTGTAGAGAAAACTGAGCAGTACCTGCAGCCTGTGTTCATAATCAAGCACCAAATATTAAATGAAAGATCTGGAATATCTTTACATAAGGTACATTGAGAGATCTTATTCAGGAGGTGGCTACAGTTATGATTGGGGTTAGAATTAATGGGGGTGTGGCAGTGGAATGCAGGGGCTTAGAACCATTGCCAACCCTGATCCTGTGAATTCTTTACTGCACTTCATGCCATTTCCTGTATTCCAGTATCCCAACACATGCTAGATAAGAAGATACCAGTGCATGGCCAGCAAAAATATCCATTTCAAAGCATGAAAACCAGTGGTACTTGGATTTTCATTCGTAGTTACATAATCTCAATTGTGTTAACTTCATTTGCAAGCCCACATTAAGTTTTAGCTAGTTCATAAACAAGATCCCTCAAATGAGTAAAGTTAACACCTAAATTTAACATCCATTTTACAATTCATAAAGTGAGCTGTTTACATCTAGGATCATTTTTATAATGAGATTAAGCAATCTAACATTTATTATAGTACAAATTTGTGCAATCCATTCCCTCAGATGGGTAGTTTCACCTCATCTTCTGCTCTTCACAATATATTTGCACTTGTCTAGCAAAATTACTGCCTACTTTATTCAGATAAAGGAAGTTGTACATGTGTGAGGTAGCTCCTCACAAAGTGAATAATGATGATCCAGTAGGTTGGTGCAGGAGCAGGCTCAGGCTCTGGTCAAAATATTGTCAAACCACATTGTGCTGCTCTGCCACTGAGCAGACTGGATACTCACCGGTGAAACGCACTTTTATCTTGCAAAATTGCCATTCATCTCAGATTCAAGGTTCAAGGAGGCAATGTAACCTATTTTACATTTTTAGGAACAAGTAAAATTCTGTTCCTGTGATTAACATTTCCCTTTTTATTTCAATCAAATTCAAGGTGTATTCCTTGTACAATGTGAGGCAATGCAATCTCCAGGGAGTTGGCATTAACTGACTGATGGAAGTAAATTAAGAAAATGTGATAAATCAAAATACACGATTTCCCTTTAATATTACTTGAGTGATACTAGACTATTTCTGTTGCTTCCGAAGCTATACCCTAACTGATCTCAAGACTTTGTGTCCCTCCCTTTCTGTCTATGTAGCTAAAGTTTTTGCTAGCACTTGAACTGCCACTTTAAGATTATTTGAAGTTGCTTGCTGCCATCTATATGCTTATTTACACAATCAGTGTTGGTGTAATGAGGTACTAAATAATTTGATGTTTAGAAGGGTGCATTTAAAGTTGGGATTTGAAATATCTTGCTACAACTACCTATATGTTTTGATATTACACAAAATAATGATACACAGAATTGATCTTGAACATATCTTAAAGCATGGGTTTTATAAATTAATTTTGCCATGTCATATTAGATGCTTAGCAGTTTATATGTAGCTGTGACTTCACATGAGGAAGTGGGGAAAGGAGTCCAAAATTTGGTGTGTTTTTTAATGCCTTCTAATCTTAGTGGTGATGGGGAGAATTAGTTAATCTAAATTACATCTGCGCTTCCTTCATCTGGTGGTGAGATGTAATAAGTGGCTCAGTTTTCCTAATTGAGATTGGTATGACTTCCAGCAGTTTAGTAAATGTTGGTACATTGAAAATGGCGTAAATCTGTTCTCCTTCACCCCCTAGTGGATTTTTAGGCAGTTTCACTGTGACTTAAACAGCAAAGCACTGGTTGCTAATTACCAAGTTGATCTCAGCTGAGGTGACGAGTTAAGATGGGGTGTCACTATTAGTCTGACTTGCCCCTGGGCTAAAAGATGAGGGATTGGGATGGGAGATAGTCAAAGGACCAGGATTTTTCACCTAAATGCAATTTCACAAAATATTGATTCACAAAAGTAGATACTGAGTTAGAAGAAAAGGTTATTCTCTCTAATGTCTTAACTTGCACATGAACAATGGTCATGTGGGGCAAAGTATTAGAGGTTATCTTCATATAACTATCCTAAAATGATTCATCAAGCACAGATAGGAAATTGGCAAAGGTGTGTTGATCCACATACATATTTGCTTTGCAGAGTTTTTTCTGTATTCAAATTATTAAGCAATATTGAGAGATTGGAATAAGTAAGATGGTAATGAACTTGTGCAATTAATCTTATTTTTAAAAAAAATCAGTGACTTGAGGTTGTTTGCTGCATCTTGCGATGTGGGGGGGGGGGGGGGGGGGAAGGGGGGGTTTGGAAAGAG
>JARFYF010000074.1:67951351-67961903 GCA_030265395.1 Rhina ancylostomus | reverse complement strand
GCAGTGATGACTGACAAAAAGAACCTCCCCAGAAATACTAGAAAACCATGGGCGCAGTAGAAATGAGGAACTAAAAGGAATTGATGTAGATTTTTAAAAAATCTGTTGGAGAAGTTGGAGCCTGTAAAATCACCAAGGACCAGATGATCTACATGGCAAAGTTTTGAAAGTTGTCACTAGAGAGATAATGGAGACTCTGATTATCACCTCCCAAAGTTCTGTAGATTCTGGAGTTGTTCCTGCAAATTGCAGAGCAGCCATTGTGACCCCAATATTTAAGTAAGAGGGCAGCGAGAATGGGGAACTATCAGCTTGTTAGTCTAACTATGGTAGAAGGGAAAATGCTGGATCAACAATAAAGAATGTAATATCATATCTTATAATATAATAGAGCAGAGCCTTGAGGCTTTATTGAAAGGAGATCATATTTGACTAATCTATTGGAGTTCTTTGAGGATGTATCCAGTAGAGTAGGTGAAGGAGAACCAATGGCTGTGATGCATTTGAATTTTTAGAAAACCTTTGAGAAGATCCTATACTGAAGGCTGGTGAATAAGTTCAGAGCACATGGAATTTGGGGTAATGTATTAATGTGGATTGAAATTTGGTTAACGTATAGAAAAAAAGAATGGGAGTAAATGGGTCTCTCTCTGGTTGACAGACTGATTACTGAGTTCCACGGGTCCTAGACCCCTGCTGTTCACAATCTATATCAATGTGGTTGAGGGGACCCAATGTAATTTTCTAGGTCTTTTTCTTTCTGTATCTGCAAAGCAAAAACAACACAGTTAGGAATAACCCGCAGCTCTTTCAGTGTCAGTAAGATACTTTAACAAGTGTAAAGTGTTCTGTGAGACTTCTGCAAACATGGTGTTTTGCTTTCTTGTGCTCTACAATGAGAGCAAAACAGTTTCTAGTGCCACAGTTTATTTCACTTGTGTGAAGGCATGATACTCAGGGTGTAGTTGCACTTCAAATATAGCATTGGTGTGATGCTAAGATTGTTTCATACTGATTTACTGAATTAGATTGAATTTACCCACAATCTGGCTCTTCAGCCCTATTGGTCTGTCCCATTGTTTATACTTCAACCACCTTCATCAATCTTCCTTCATCCCTCTTGCTTCCCATTAAGTGGATGTATAGGGTTTACCCAAAACCAATTTCTGGGTAAAGAAGCTTTTTGTGAGTTCCTTATTGGATTTATCAGTGACCCTTAAATTGCAGGTCCTAAATTTGGATTGATCCTTGCCTCTCCCTTCCCCCATCCCTCCACTCCCACCAAGAGCAGACCAGGAGACATTACTTGGATTTGATGTAAATTGGAATTCTAATACTCAGTAGCAAAAATCTACTCAAAGGGAAAATACTGGAGATGCTGGAAAACTGAACTAAAAAAAATGATAGAAATGCACAGCAGATTACACACCATCCATGGAGAGAGCAACAAAATTAATGGTTTGACTCCATGACTTTTCGTAAGCCATTTTGATCCTCTCAGTTCTGATTAGTTAGCTTCAGTGTCAAATCTATTGGATATTCTGGGTGCACTTTAACGAACCTTGAGCAGATTGTACTCTTTGCCTTGTCCAGATTTAAGTTCTCAGTTGTCAGAAAACAGTGTGGATCTAATGTGCACAGTCCTCTCCTGCACAGCACAGTCAGAGATCTATATAGGATCGAGGCCTGCATCACTTGAATTTGCATATTTTCCCCTGGCTAAGCATCACTAACCACTACCATCAGTGAATCTCCATTCACCAGCCTTCAGCATGAGAGCTTTCTAAAAATTCATATACTCCACAGCCATTGGTTCTCCCGCATCCACTCAACTGGATACATCATAGATATTGTTTCCAATAAAGCAAGTATGCCATTACATGCCTGGTATCTAATGAATTTTTGGTTTGGGATGAGTTTTTTTGACTTCTGAATGCATCAGAGAAAAACTAATTGATTAGACTATGATGTACCCTAAACTACAACATGGGATTATTGAACTGGTAACTGAATAAAAGCTGGAATAGTTGACCAATCCAGGATTTCTGCATCTCCCCTGGATACTGAAAAGGACAGACTCTCTTCTCCTGCACAAATAAATATATTAAATTGATTTTTTTGAGCAGGACCCTGTGTGGTTAAGACTCTAGCTTCACACAAGTATAGAAGTATTGTGAACCTCCTATTCAGAAGGCAAGCCTCAGTTTGGGTAATTTTTTTTTTTGCTTTTCTAAAAACAAAGAAGTCATGCAGTAAAAATTACCTGTATGTTGAAGAAAATTTAAAGGCACACCTGAGTCATCCTTTCCTGTGAACCATTTAAAGAACCAGCACAAAGTGATCACCTAGGTACTGAATAATGACTATAATAGGGGTTCATTCCTGACTAATTATCAGGGGTTACTTGCCTGTCCCCAACCTCCTAAATCCTTTAATTTACTCCGACTCTCACCCCACCCCCAAATTCCTAACTAATCCCAAAATTCAGCAGTCAACCAGTTATAAAGCCCCATCATTAACCTTTGTCTTCAGAGCTGTCTGCCAAGTGGACTTCCATCCATTTTCCTCTACCCCCATCATTTGATGTCCTTTGATCAGAAACTAAAGGAGATTTAAAATGGTATTGATCAGTGTAAATGGCTCTTACTCTTGAGTTTATATTTTAAAAAAAAGGATACCATCTTCTCCCTAGTTAAACTGAGCATTGTACTTTTTGAACAGACTAACTCTTCTTAGCAAATTAGTGCCAGAACTGATTTATAAATAAAGTGGCAGTCGGTCTTCTTTGGCAATGTATCAAAATGTACAAACCATCTTTTAAGTGTGTCTATTTGCATCACAAAACAAACCTGACTCTACATGGAACAGGAGCCCCTTAAATGCAACCCCTTGATGTCACACACTATCTCTTTTGTGCAACATGGAAATACAAGAATATTTTTTTTTAAAAAAAGGAACGGGAACAGCCATTTGACCCTTCAAGTCTGCTCTGTTATTAGTCAAATCATAGATGAACCTCTCTCTCATCATCACATTCCTGCACTGTCTCCATGTCCCTTCATTCCCTTAATATCCAGAAATCTATTGACCTCTGTTTTGAATCATCTCAATGATTCACTGCCCTATGGATTACAGAACTGCAAAGATTCACTATTTTGTGTGAAATAGTTTCTCCTCTTCTCAGTCCTAAATGCCCCTTATTTGTCATGACTTACTTATTTGTGTACCTATGTTGTGAAATGATTTGTATTGATGGTATGCGTCCATGTGACAATAATAAACCAATTCCTAATTATTCTGGGACTGGGATTTCTGAGTCCAGACTCCTCAGTCACGAGAAACATCTTCCCTGTATCCAGTCTGTCAAGCCCTGTAAGAATTTTGTTATCTATCAATAAAATCTCCTCTCATTCTTTTAGACTGTAGCAAATATAGGCCTAGTTTGTTCAATTACTCCTGAAATGGGAAGCCCACCATTTGTTGAATCAGTCCTGTGAATAGTCACTATACTCTCCTGACAGTATGTACGTCCTTTCTTAGGTTAGAGCAAAACTGCACATAGTACTTCATGTATAAATGGGTCTGACCATAAACAGTATGACAGGAAGTATGATTTTTTTTTCATTGCTGTTCTAAATTTTTCTGGAGTGCTTCTTTCAAATACTACATCTTAAAGTGTTGAGTAGAATTGCTTATTGGTGAGGTCATCGACCTGGTCAGAAGCTGACTTTGAAGCCTGTGTTCTCATGAACATGTGGCTCTGAAAGGGAAAACCAATTCTATTTTGTGGCACTCCTGTCTTTTAGTAATGGCCAAAGAGCAATCAATCACTATTCACACAAGAACCCTTTGTGAAAATTATACCTGTAAATGAACAGCCAAGAGCAATTATAGGAGGTTAAATTTAAATTATTTGAGAATATTTGACACATGCAGTAAACAGTTTTGTTATCTGTAGATGGTTCTTGCGATTTTTTTTTTGCAGCTCTCTATTTTTGGGTTGTGGCTAAAAAAAAGAAATAAATAGCTGTGCAGATGGTGCTATGCAAGACCTTATATTTAATGGACTAGATCACGCTGACTGAAAATTTGCTAGATCTTCCATTTGGCCTTGATTAATAGATTATCCAGAATAACTGCTTTGTCAGTAGAATGCTCAAAATATAATACAGCACACCTGCAGTATAACAAATCAGTTACTTTGTGAATCGGCCACTTGTATTCCATCCAAATGCATACTGAAGATGATCATTTCTTTTCTACCAGGATGAAGGCAGAGTCTCGTCCAGACTTAATTTGGTCCATGTTATCCATAACCCAACTAACTTTTTTTATATAATTATCTACAGTTGTTAAGTGTAGTTCTCCACCTGATCATTCTGTGTACATACAGGATATGATACAACCAGCAGAGAGGTGTGACTGATTGTTCCAAAGATAAACCTGACTACCAGGTTCCTGAGTGATGAAGTTGAAACAATTGTGCATTTCCTCTTGATTGGAGAGATTTATTAGTTTTTCCACTACTGTGGCATTCTATTTATCAAGTTTATTTAAAATCTATATACAATTTGAAATAAAAATTCCTCAAGTAGAGATATAATCTATATCCTGTCTGCAAAGGATGTTTTGGTGCATGTGTACAGAAAAATAGTTTCTTTCCTCATTCAATTTCAACAAGACTGAAGACTGTTCCAACCATAAATTTACATGAAATGATGTTTTTTGAGCTATTGACACTGGATATAAATTAGATCAATTTGAGGACTCCCTGTGTAATGAGAGTATGGTTTCCATCGAGCTCACATCCGTCATTTTCCCCAAAATATTGCATTTAATGTAGTTGATTCATTGGTTAAATTTGAACAAGATTGTGTTAGGGTAGATGGCTTGAAATAAATTAAAATTAAATGGCAAGTGTAATGGCAAACTTTAAAGTTGTTTTGCAATCTGTATGTTCTATACATGACCTACAGACAAAAAGTATGTGGATGTGAATGTTGTGCCAAGACTAGTTTTCACTTCTGTCAGCTATCACAGCCTCAAGATATCACAAAACATTTTATAACCAATAATATACTTGAAGCATGGTCATTGTTGTGATGTAGAAAATGCAGTTTGTATGCAGCAAGGCTCCACAAAGACCAATGCGATAAAGAATAGATCCTGACGTTAATATTGTTGAATTAGGAATTAAATATTGTTGTATGAGAGAGGGTGGATGAAGCCAAGGCTGAAGCTCTTGTATTAATTCATATAATAGGGAGTGCTCCCTTAGTACTGCACAAAAGCACCAACCTACATTTTGCATTCAGATCTTTAAAATGAGACTTGAAATCACAACCTCATCATTCAAAACCACATTTTCGTGACTTGGGTAAGAGGAGTATCTCCTGATGCTATGCCTCTGCAGCTGTATTGAACACAATTTTCCCTTTCCTGATTTTGAAAAAATGTACATGCAACTTTTATATGCCAAAATTGGGATCATTTAAATGGTAACAACGTAAAAAGTCCTTGTGTGTCTGCTCTCTGCCTGAGAAATGCACCTCCTCCCCTATAACTCTGCAAACTAGCCGGTCCCATTCCCCAGCCCATCTCCCAAAAACCCTACTGTGTAGTTAGTCCTATTCACTAGCCCTATAACCTTGCCATGTTTTTACCTTTTAAAAGCTGATAATACCTTTGATTCATTTAGTTTTCTGTGTGAAGGTCAGGTACAACTCTACAAGAAGCAGCAATTTTCAAGGCTTGAAAGCTCATGGTGGTGAATCTTTGATGTGCCATTGTCTCTGGCAGCTGTTGGCATTGGGCGGTTCCTAAAAGCAGAGATTTTGTGATTGATTTATATCAGCTGGAGCCTGAACCAATGAACTGAATTGAATGAGGGTTTGTTTTATGAAATTTAAAGATGTTCTTCCATTAGGTATTTCCTCCGGCATGATTCTATCTTATTGAATATCTATTGTTTATTAGGTTTCTGTAGAGGAATTTAATATTTACTCTTTTTCTTTTTAAAAATACAACTCTTGCATTGCAACAAAATGTGTTTGGCAACCATGAGAGAAGAATCAGCCTTTTCAGTTCTTCAATGTCACTAATGAATAAATGGCACCAGTCCAGTTGCAGTATTAATTCAAGCCAATGCACACTAAGCTGAACCTCTTTCAACCCCTTTCCCATATTGCATGCCTTCCCTTTCCTGAATCGCACCCAAATTCTCTTCAACTGATCTCTATAGTACTCTGCTGAAGAGATTATTAAACAAAAGTGTCCTAATTGTGATCATTTATTCCACAGGGAGAGAGGCTTAAATAAATCTACTCCTTAATGTTAATTTTAAATAGCTTGTGTGCATACAGATATAATGTCATTATAATATAGTTCCGAAAGGCAGGATTACAGAATGTGTTTAGAACATTACTTTTACTACACCCACCAATCCCTCCCCCACTCTCCATTCAAAGTTTGTTAGCTTGCATATCAAACTGTGGTGTCATGTTACTGATACCCGATTAATTTCCTCAGAGGTTAAATTGTATGCAAGCATTTTTTTTGTTGGAATTGTGTCAGATTGGAGCCAGATGTTATATAGTAGGTTTCCTTTAAAGTTCTCAGCCAGATCAAAGTTTGCTTTGTGATGGTTATAGTAATGCCACAGCTGCAGAAGAGCGGAAGTATTTTCTAAATGCAAAGCTAGCCAGAATGTGATAATGTCTCTATCAGCAATTTCATTATCAACTAATGCTGCAGTCTTTGAGCCTATTCAATGTGGAATCCTTATGTTATCAAGAAAAAGGTGTAACACTCTGTCACCTTGCAGTTCCAACTGGCACTGTTAGATTCAATTGATCCATTTCTGGATGCTCTAGCTGTAGAGTAACCAAATGGTGATTTCCACCATTGCACTGTGCAATACCACAACTAAATCCCAGCAATCACAGGGGTAGAAGAAAGTCCTCACTGTTCAGCTTTTGACAGAGTGTAGATGAATGCAGTGATGTTGTATTTGTGGCTAAGGTTCAGACAATGCTGGAAGTCAAACTTTTTCATCCCCCAACCAAACGCCACCTCCCATGACCTAAACTGCATCTTACCATGACCAGATAACTGCAAAATACGTACAAAATGAAGAGTAGGATGAAGAAAGATGAGATATGGAGATGCACTTGACAAGGATCAACATTTGTGACTAAGGATTCCTGAAATGTTTAAGAGTCCAAGCTTTATGTCCGGTTGGTGGATCACATTGGTACTAGTGGCCTGGTGTGGAAAATTGCATGTTCTACTTTGCAGCATTTGCATACAATCCCTATTAATCTAGTGTGAATTTCTGGATGTCTCCAGTCAATCACTGTTACACCCACCTTCGTTAGGTGACCCAAGTTTCAGCGAATATATCTAAATTTCTATCGCCCAGCCATATTGGTGCTTGAAATCTTGTTTTGCTCCCCAGCCAGCAGTTAATTCTGCTCGTAAATGATGGAAGCTATATTCTTTGCTTTTTGTTCCCTGCCTTGAAAGCCCTGTCACTGGTTTATCTTCTGTGCTTATTGCAGATCTTTGAAATGCAGGGGGCCATGAAACCTGCAATTTTATTTTTTAGCCACAGCTCCTCCTTGACCACACAGTTTAATGAATTAGTTTTTTTTAAATTCAGCTTGCATATTTTTTGTTATTAACTAAGGCACTTAGTTGAGAAGAGTTCATAGGCGAGGTCATGAATTGCAGTTGCTCTGCCATTAAATTTCTAATGCCTAGATAGATGCTCTTAAAAACTTGCATATGTTATTATTACTCGAATATTAAGTTTCTGAAACCCAGGTCAGCAACAGAAACACATGCTTGTGATTTCAAGCTATTGACCCTTTAAATTCTGTATCCAACATTGCCTGGAACCCAGAGGCAAGGAACAGATGTCAACAACTTGATCAAACAAACTCCTCATTTTTCTGAGACAAGAGTTCCACTGTAAAAACTTCATAAATTACTGAGGTGTACTTTGAATTAACAGAGGAAACTTATTGCTGGAACTGAAATAGATAAGTGGGAAATCTTCAAGTACAGGGCAAGAAATTGTTCCATGACTTAAACTGGAGATGATTTGGGGGGGTGGCAGATTGGTGGGGGTGTGGTGGTGCTTGTTGCTGGCAGCGAGGGCAATGCACATTTTGTGAATGACCCCTTCGCCCTTCACAGTAATATTATATTGCACATGTGGCCCAAAGCATTGTGCCTTTTCTCTACTAGCTGAAAATTGAATAAAGCTTCTTGCCTCATTGTATTGAAACTTGCAGTGAGTTGTGTTTGTTTACCTGATGAGATTTAATCAGAATTAGGTCAAACATTTTAAGATTGTATGATGGTACACCGTATCCTTTGTGGTTCTGCTGCATTTGACAAATGCACAATTATGCCGGTACTTTGTGTATCTTGTGGATGTAGTTTATGCGGATTTTGAATTTGAACAAGCTTTTCAATATAAGGTGTGTTTCATATTTTAAAGTATCATTTTTGGCACCGGTGTATTAACCAAAACATCACGTATAGCTGAGAAATTTGGGCAGGTTATAGGTTGAATGAAGGCAATGGCAGCTGTAAAAGACTGAGTGGGGTTGGAGTATGGTTAGCATGGTGGAAAAGAGGTTCAGAGCCACAAATGGAGGAAGGTTGCAGATCAGATAAGGGTACTGAAGTTGTTGGGGAGTGGTAATATGGGTATTGTGGTAGTGGACCGTTATGAGGTTGAAATATATTAGGCTAGCATCAGAGGCCCAAAAGGGCAGGTAGGTTTGCGAGCAAAGGATAGGGAGTTGTAGTAAAGAGACTTACCTGTAGGAGGACCCATATTCTACTGATGAGGACCTGGTTAGGCTGATCCCTTTTAAGTTGCCACCCACTGTATGATAGCCTGCTTTTGCATGAGTGGGCTGCAGTGTTTGTGATCCATGCAAATGAATTTGAAGTGAGTGACAGCAAGATGTACATTGCAAGTGATTTAATGACATAGAATGTGCCCAGAGCAGCCCATATGCACACAGTTCCAAAACCCATCTACTGTTCTATTGGAACTATGCAGTAAATTTTCTTCGAAGTTTCAAATTGTAGAAACAAGACACAATTAACCACGTCAAACGATTGACACCTTTGATCAATAGATGTGGCTTTTTTTTAAGAAAAGTATTTAATAGTGTACTTTTGAAGATTAAGTACAACCAAACATCTCTCATTGTTTTGAAATTCTGCTAAACATTTACTTAGATGGTGATTAACCACATAAAGATGATTCTGTGATGTATATAAGGTAGATTGGCCTATAATCTTTAGCCATCTCTTGTCTACCTGAAGTAAATGCCCTGGTAAGAACTACCTTGCAAAGCCACCCCCAGACTTTGGCCCCCATCGTGTGGCTGAGCCAGAAAGGTTTAAAAACAAACTGGCTTGACTTTACTAGGCAGCTTAGCCAGCTGTCAAAACTGTTTTTTAAAAAAAACTGGTAATTAAAAACTTAAAACTATAAAAAAGATTAGAAGATTTAAATTTAAAATTCAGGTAAACTTAATTAATTGAAGAAATATAAATTAACTAATGCTGTGGTCTGTCCTAGTCATTCTATTATACGTATTCATATAGTTTCAGCAGCATTATTGCTGAAGGTATTCAGGAAGTTTGAGCTCCAATGCTGGACTCCACCGGCAAGGCATCCTTGGTAAAACTCTTGTCAGGTCTTCAGACTTTAGTATTTGATACTAAAACATAACCCCAGTTAGCTTTTCCCTCTGAAGAAGCTGGGTGACATTTTGCACGTATGTTTTATTTTCTCCCTATTTACAGTATTACCTGCATTTTTCAAACCAATTCCCTTTTCCTATTGGGTTTCTTAACTCTCTTACTTTGTTATTTAAATTTTGAATCTACTATGCTTCCTAGTTTTCTATCTGCTGAAAGTCTGATCAAATTACAGTGATTTTCTGAATCCATGTCCATCCACATTAGAATTAGCAATGTTAAACAATACTAATTTATGAAATACATCTTGGTCTACCATCCCCCAATATGACCAAACTCCACTGACAACTATCTATTGACATTTTCACCTTTTCAAATATTATTTTCATACTTGTATATCCAAAACATATTTTGATTTCCCTGATTGTAATCTTTGTTGTGAAAGTTTGGTCACTTTTAAAATCACATAGAGTCCATCACATTGCATGACCTTGGATACTTGCATTAGAGAGATGAATCAGCAGAATTTGCTACTTCTAAACCTGTGTACATTGACTATTTATAATTATATTATTTTACAGATAAAAATCCAAGATAATCCAATCCATTGTCTAACACGGCATTCATCTGCAACTGTGGGACCTGTCTTGGTTGTAACTTTCCTACAAAGAGTACTTTGAAGTATTTGTGAATTACCCATGTGTAAAGAAAGAAAATCTATTTTAAGGCATCTATAGCACTGAACAATAAATCTCTTAGTAGCAAATATCTTCCCATTTGAAGAAAGCTATTTTTAGTGAAAGCTCATTCTATATTGCATTGG
>JARFYF010000074.1:67920250-67930472 GCA_030265395.1 Rhina ancylostomus | reverse complement strand
ACCTCACACTTCTCCAGATTGAACTCCATCTGCCACTTGTCAGCCCAGCTCTGCATCCTATCAATATCCCTCTGTAAACTTCAACAGCCCTCCACATTATCCACAACACCACCGATCTTTGTGTCATCTACAAACTTGCTAACCCAGCCT
Organism: Rhina ancylostomus; assembly: GCA_030265395.1. NCBI lineage: Eukaryota > Metazoa > Chordata > Chondrichthyes > Rhinopristiformes > Rhinidae > Rhina > Rhina ancylostomus. The sequence goes on along the minus strand of JARFYF010000074.1, from coordinate 67,930,322 downwards.
TCCACCCCCTCGTCTAACAGGGGATATCAAATAAAAATACAGCAAAATGCTGCTTTTGGACTATTCTGGTCCCAGCTCCCCTCTTCCCATTGACATTCTCTTGGAAGGGAACGGGACACTGACTTCCTTCCCAAATGGTAAAATTGTAGTCGGTGCCTGATATTGCTATCTGTCCCACATCCACATATTTAAGGAAGCATTATGACAAATTCAGGTTGGATTCTTTGCCTCAGAGGTATCAGAATAGTCTGGCTGGCTATTCTTAACTGCCTGCCTGGATTCTGTTGACATCGATCTTTAAATTATTATCCCTCAGTAAATGAAAGCAAATTGTGCAATTGAACCATACAAAGCCTCTGTGGAAGACTCAAATTTGGAACACCCACTTGACAAAAATTCACTGCTTAAACAATGTTTAAAAACAAAATATGATCCAACCCATATCTGAGCTTATAAGAAACTCTTGGCAAGCATCCCACTTTAAAGGATAATTAAATCCATAAGAATTCTGGTGGAAAGTTTTTAGGAAGGAAACAAGTGAGGAGCAGTGTCAGAATGAGAGCTAACATTGAGCATTGCACTCAGGAAACAAGGTTTGGATTCCTTTTTTCTTATAGTTATCAATTTATAAACAGAAACTGATGTAGAAAATCCATTAGAATAAAGGATGGTAAAGATTTGTGAAAAGCATTGGAACTGTGATGCTATTAAGCAGACATCTGACAGAGAAAACATTGGTATAAAATGAAAGCAATGTGCCCAGTGACTATGTACAGGAAACGTATTCAAAAGGGATATGCACTTTAAAGTGAAATATGACTTTTCTCAGTTCAATCTTTCTAATTTTGACATTGCTGTGCAACTAACAAGTAAAGCTCTGGTAATCCAGACACCCAATATTTGGTGGATATTCAGGACTGATGCATGTTATTCATATTAATCCCCCAATACACTTTCAATTAGTTTTTAATGATATCACAGAGTATCATCATAAATTCTCCATTGAACGATGAATTTCAGGGAACCACAAGAACCAAAGATCCAGTGGGTCTGGGCAGATGGGAATTTGAGACTCGGTAAGTCTCAGTGGAGTGTGGGACTGATGGGGGTGTGAAGCTTGAGAAACATCACCTGGTAAGCCAGATGCCAAATCATCTGGATTTCTGAATGGTTGAATGGCAGATTATCAGTTTTACTATTCACATTTTTGGCGGTTATGTTTTATCTATGGGAAATTGCCCAGAGGTTTTAACCATGGAGTCTGAATGTGTTTGTGAGGTGGAAAAACGCCAGTCAGTCGAAAAAGATGAATTAGAATTACTTTTTGCATTTGTAGAGATCACTTATTATTAATTGAATGTATGTCAACCTACATAAGCCAAGAATTGGAAGGGGGTTTAAAGTGACTTAAAAACTGTTTAGTGAATTGTCAGTTGGTGCATCCACTTATTTACAGGTTATGTAGTCTTACAATATGAATAATTACTTCTGCTCAGGAAATAATGCCTGTGGGAAGCGAGCTTAAAATAGTTGAGGATTTTCTAAATGTGCTGTTTCAGCTGCTCTGTGGCATACATTACCTTGTTATTACATGGGCTTCCAAAATGAGTTATTGCTTCAATTCTATGAAGTTGGGAGCTCCTGCAAGGCACAATAATCAAGTGGCAGAAAGTTCTATATTAGTCATTTGAGCCAGGCTGAGACTTCTCAATAATTTGTGAAGGTAATGGACAATTTAATGATTTAGCCTGTTGCTCTTCTGTTCAGAAGGGTAAGTTATTCAGGGTTGCTGATACGTGCGGGAACTGCTTTACATGTGGACTCTGAAAGATGGGGTCAGGTTGCCTTTGGAATTGTCCTTAATCACATAGCTTCCACCCCCAAACACCCATTAATGGAAGGATGACCATTGGGCTAAGTAATTGTAAAGTCCTGGCGGTACTTGTCTGCTTCCTATGGTTGATGTTGATCTCCCAGTGCACCTCTAATGTACACAAAAGCAGAATAGTATGGAAACTGGAAATCTAAAATAAGAAGAGAAAATGCTGAAAAGGCTCACTGGTTCCTGCAGCATCAGTGAAGAGCGAAACAGATTTGGTGCATCAGGCCAATGACCTTTTGTCCATTAAATGGCCGTGATGAAATCTCAAGAGATTCTAATGAAAGGTCATCGACCTGCAGCGTTAACTCTTGCTCAGCTCTCCAGAGATGCAGGCCACTCTCCAGAGTATTCCCAGCGTTTTCTGTCTATTTCCTCTCTTGTGAGTAACTCATTAGAACAGTAGACTAAATGTATGTAATTGCAACTTGTAGCATGTCATTTACAGTGTGGTTTGCACTGATCTTGCTCATTGTTGAAATAAGGATTCCAATTGGTTTCAGTGATCCTGGGTACAGGAGGGCTGAGGTATTCTTTCCTTTCCACTGAGCCCTGTGCCACCTGAAAAGATGTTAAACAAGGCTGGGGTTGAACTTCTCTGCAGTACTTTAACTGATCTACATTAGGACCAGATAGTTAAGAAAACAATTTTGTGCATAAACCAAAAAGAAGTATCAAGAAGAACAAAAAGAGTGTAACTGTTTAAATTTCCAGGGAGCGACATCAGTTTTGAAGGTGACATTGAAATTGGCCATTTGGTGCATATTGATGTTCATGAAAATCAAAACAAAAACTGCAGATGCTGGAAATCTAAAGCAAAAATGGCTGGGAACACTCAGCAGGTCAGGCCTCAAGGGTGGGAGGAGAACCAGAGTCAACGTTTCAGGTCAGAGGCCCATCGTCAGAACTGAAAAGGAGAAAAAAGTTTGTAAAAGAGCAGGGAGGTTGGAAGATGCGATGTCCCTGATAGGGTAAAACCAGTTTGACCATGGGTAAGCTGTAAACAAGGTTACCTGGTCAATGAGTGAATGGGAGCAGTTAAAGGGTGAGAACATAGACAAAAGAACTGGTGTTTGCCCTGGTTAAATGAAATAGAGTTGACACCGAGGTAAGACAACTAGAAGGGGATAGCTTTTAGCTGGTGCACGTTTGAGATGTATGGAAACCTTTCTTCCTGTGTGGTTTCCAAACCAGGCTACTAAGAAACTACCACATAATTTCTCTTTCCCTGATGTGGAGGATGTGGTCTTGTAGCAAAGGGATTTCTTTCCTCCAACATGGAAGGAGGCCATTTCAAGTCAATCAAGTCTATGCTGATTCACAGAACATTCCCTTTCCCTATTAATTTTCCCTGTAACCTATTCTACCCATATTCCTATCCAGATTCTAGCATGGGGCAATTTACAGTAGCCAATAACATACCAACCCACATGTCTTTGGGATGTGAAAGGAAACCAGAGTATCTGGAGGAAACCCACACGATTGCAGGAAGAATGTGCAAATTGCACCAAAGGTTATGATTGAACTCTGGTTATTGGAGCTACGAGGCACTGGCTCTATTAGCTGCATCACTGTGTTGACCCTGTGCTGCACACTTGTAAACATTCTTGAATTCTATGTGTGGTGCTGGTGATTTAGGTTACAGCAGGGCTCCATTCCTGAGATCTATTCACAACATGAACAGTTCATGTCCAAAATGTGGCAGGAAACCAAGTTCCCACAAGGCAGGTGGTGCCTGCAGAAGTGCGTTGTTCCATGGAAATATGAATCCATCGTCTGAATCTATTTAAATCTCATTTTGCCATTCTTAATAATAAAGCAGCCTTTAACAAATTTAGCTTGAGCTTTTATCGGGCTAATAACAATATTATTTTAAAAGATTTATACTGCAGATGAGGTTTAAATGCTATTGATGATTTTAAAAAGAACACAGCTACTGCCCTGGATGGCATTTCTCTAAATAGGATTTGCAAAATGGACATCAATGTGTTAACTAGAACATATTCTTTATTGGTTCGATGTGACAAAATTCCAGCTAGCATCAAGAACGGTCACCTGCAGCCCTGCAACAGCCAGAATATCCATCCTGCCAGTCTTTCAAATGCTTGTTCGTGTACACCGGCTGTACATAAGTCAGGTATTTGTAAGCTGGGGAGAACTTGTATACAAATCAGTCACACAGAAATGTTAGTGAACTTTCTGCTGCTTATTCAGCTAAGACTCCCATTTAACCATTAGAACGTTGACCTATAAATAAGAACCATGGTGCTTTATGAAAGGTTGAGATCCAGTAATAAACCAGGATGACCAGTTGATTGCCTGCATCATCTCAGTTACCAGATTACTGAACCTACCACGGAGATTAGACTGTTCCAGACACATTACCAGCTGTATGTGTTGTCTTAACACTTTTTCCCAATTCTTCTCCCAAAACATTAGCCAACTGTAGTTTGGATTTGAGCCCTTACTGGGAGGAGAATTGAAGTAGTATGACATGGCATAAAATATTAGTGTATTCTCTCCTTTCTCCTGACTTCTTCATAGACTTGCAGTGATTCCAATATTCAGTAGCCACACTAACCCGGATTTCTGAGCAACCGGCCTTGTATCTGGCCTTCAGCAATTGGTTTCACATACTGTTTCATTTTGCTTTTTGATGGAAAACTTAAAATCTATTGAATTCAGATTCTGGAGATTTGATAACACAATTTAGATTGATATTTTGTGCACTAAAGGTACAGCTTTTTATAGGTGTTAAATCACCTTAGGTGGATGTAATTAATCCCTGGCAGTATCTGAGAAGCAAGAGAGTTCTCCTAATGCCATAGCTAATGTTTATCATTAAATCTACTGATGTCTGATCACTAGCTGTGTGTAGGATCATGCTGTGCCCAAATTGGCTACTTTATCTTCTACAATTTGAGGATTACTGGGTCATTGTTTGAGTATGAAAGTATTCCGTTGGCAATAAAGAGCTTTTGGGTTGTGCTGAGATTGTGAAAGATGCAAAAGTGTGTTTCCTCCTTCCTGGACTTCCAAATGCAGTACCTGTACTGGGTTTATTTCAGCCTCTTAGTGTCAATCCAATAATAAAATGGGATGCCAAGATTAAGCTCTCTATTGATAATGCAGTATTGGCCAGACTCTTTGGTTCTTGTTGGCTTCACAACACTGTTCTGGATCTTGCAAGTGGGAGAGACCAATCTCTTCTGTTGCATTCTACAACATACCAAACCACAAAGGGAAAACCTTTGTGTGGAAGTTCTGACGAGAAGCTGCATTTTTCAATGAATAAGTAGTGGTAACACTGAAGCATATGTCCAACACTGCCATTGTCCAAATAAAGTTGCCACCCAGAAAAACACACCAGGAAAGAACAAATCTCCCTTTTATCTTTTAGTCAGTACTTTCCAAATAAAATGCTCTTTTCAACCATTCTAAAGCAAATTAGTACAACTAAAGGGCCCAGCACACTACACCCCAAGGATTGTCAGCCCTGAATGAGCCCTGGGAATTGATTGTCTCCATCCCATTTAAGGTGTGGGGTGGTCAAAGTTGCAGTGTTTACAGTGGGCAGCCTTGATGTGCAGACTGTGATGGAACAACCAGCAGTGAGATTTCAGATATCCCCAGCATTGAAGACTGAGGCTGGCAGATGCAGTCAGTAAGACATTAATGTCAAAGTGGAAACCTTTTAATTCACATCTCAGCATAATGTGCCCTTAGCTTTTTTTGTGATGTACCCAATGGCTCTATATTTTGATGGTAAGGCAGGAAATGTACCTTAATTAGGTGCGCAACTGACACCAGAAAAATATCTGATGCATTCAACTGAATTGCACACAAATGCCTGACCCGATAAGTTCAATTTTACATGGAAATTGAGCTTAAATCACTTAATGAATCCAGTTTCTAGGTTATAGTTCCATAACCATGTCCAAGTAATTATGAGCATGAAACCCAGCTATCTCTTTTTGCAATCTGTGTGTGTGTGCAGAGCATCAGCAGTGCAAAAGGTAATCTTGAGATGCACCAATTCTGGAATACTGAGCAGATATTCGCCACAAACCAGCCTTACAAAGGTGACTCCAAAGTGAATCAGAGTTGTTGGCCAAATGGACTGTAAACCCATGCTAAAGTGATGACTGAAGCGTCTGCCTCTTTTGTTGGACTTAATAACATTTTATTTTTTCATGTCAAGATTCCCAACCAGTTGCCAATGATTCATAAACAATGAATCATACTTTGTGCATCCTTTTGCAAAGAAGAATTGTGTGTGTTGTACCTCAGGTCCATTCCATAGACAGATGTACAAGATTAAACAGTAGTGGAATTCATGGTTCAGTCACGGTAAATTTATGGTAACTTGCTGCAGTTGCCTTGTACGCCAACATGTTTCAATTTAAATAATTCATCACTTTTTTTGTTGCAGTCACTCATGAAAGAAGCCCAACTGCAGACTCAGTCATATATCCAGATGGACAATCCCATGGGAACTATGAACCTAAGCCTTCAGTTCCATATTCATTTTATGCTCAGGTAATAAAAGCTTCTAACTATATGAAATTTTAAAGAATATTCACCAGTTAAATCTGGGATTTGAGAAGCAAATGTAGGGAGAGATTAGCAAAACAAAACTGCATACATGTAAATGGTGAAGTGAACTTTGACCACTGAAGGAGAAAAAGCTGTTTTGTGAACTGCTTCTGTGCACTCCACATTGCCCTTGTCCTCATGGCCCCCTTTATGTGTGGCTGCATCAAGTTATGCATAGAACTGAAGTCCCTGGTGTTGTGAAGGATGGGCCTGGCCTCATTGCCCCACAATGTTCCATTCAGTTGGACTTTGCTGCACCAGCTATCCTTTGTAGGAAAGTTTCTCTAGAAAATTACCTATGATCACAAGTCCATCAGGCAGTGGTCAGTACTTCAGTTCTGCAAGCCCTGTGGGAGAAGGACATGGTGGATTCTGTGAGATGATTTCCTGAGCAAATTGTCAAAGCCATTTGGCAGAATATCTCATCCACAAGCACCAAGACTTGGCTTGGCTGGCAGTGAGCAGGACACTCCCTGTCAAATCCTTCCTGCACAGTCAGAGTGTCACTGTCACTGCATGATACAATGAGAATGAGATGATCACCCACCAGTTTGTGGACCGTGCATTTGCAAAGAAGGTCTGGAAATGGATGCAAAGATCCTTGTTGAGATTCCTCTTGAGTGGCTGCATAACAGAGGACTCCCTGCAGGCTGTTCCTAGGGATGCATACCAAGACAAATATCAAGTGCTGCGGGAAGATCATCAACTCAGTGAAAGATGTACCTTGGTCTACCTGAAACCCATTGGTCTTACAGTACAATGAGATGTCTGAAAGGGAGTGCTGCCACCTGGCACATTCCAGGTTGCAGGCATACATACTAAGGGATGCACTGAAATTTGGTGCAGATAATGCAAAAGCTTTGTGGGAAAGGACTGTGATGCAAGATCCTGGTGCCACTGGGCTCTAAGGGTCCTGTGTTACAGCTCCCCAAAGCCTGATGGGTGTATTGTTCAAAGGGGCACAGGAGTGGCAATGGTGCTTTGTACATAGACTACATTGTGATGACACTGCGAATGTATTAACTTGACAACACTATGTATGTGTAGACTGGACAACACTATGAATGTAAAGAAAGTCATGTACTACTTTATTTCTTGTGTATTTTTATGAATAAATTTTATTTTTGAAATAATAACAAATACTTCGTGTTAAACTAGCCTGGAGGAGATGAGCTAGGTGAATCATTGATAGGGGTGAGGATGGTACTGTGGACTGAAAAGAGCAAACAAGTGAGAACATTTCTTAAATAAGAAACCCTCCAGCTTTCCTGAGGTGATGCAGTTTAGCTCAACTTGACCACTAGTTTTGCAACCTGACAGTCTGATGTAATTTTCATTTTCAAAACTTTCATCATTTCCTCTGTCAATCTTGTTTAATGTTGTGAAAATTAACTTGGTTCTAGTGAGTGAGGTTTTTACTGTACATCATGGAGCCTTACTTCAAGCTTGTGTACTTGGCTACAGACATGGTCTCTGTCTGCATCAGCAAGTGCACAGTGTGGGAATGCAGGAGCTGATGAGTGCTTGAGGTAAAGGATCCAGGAAAGCATTACCCAAGCTACACTTGAAATCACCTTACTTTTATGAAATGGAAGTGCCCGCTCAGTCTTCTCAGAGTCGTAACAATCTCATTCCCCCACTTATATCACTGTAACCTACTCTATCACAAGCCCCCCCCCCACCATGCCCCCAGCAATTCATCCAACCCAATGGTAATATTTTTTACAGTAGCCAATTAATGGATGTGGGAGGAAACCAGAGTATCCAGGGGAATCCCACACAGACAGAATCAGAGATCGAGTCTGAACCTGAGTCCCTGGAGTTGAGGGATAGCTGCCCATGCCAGTATACCATCCCTTTGTCTTATCCAGGTGTGATACCTCATGGTCTTTGAGGGGTGGCAGTATCATGACATAGACCCAAACCTTTGTATTGCTTTTCTGCCATCGCCAAAACAACAAAATCTGTTTGCAGTGGAGAACTCAAAAATTGAACAGCGCCCATGAGTTTTGACATTTAAACAGAAATCAGTTTTAATTGTTGATATAACAGGAGTTGCTTCCTGGGACTTCATCACACTTTATTTTAATAACCACTTTAAGGAGCAAAACAAATTGCATTTCCTGCCTTGGGCACAGCTGCGGCTGTGAACTGCCAGCTGCCTTTCTCTTTGACTGCGGACTATTGTCGATGTGGGTTTCACAATAAGAATTAATCTGGAACACATTAGGCAAAACACTAAGTTAACAAATAGAATTGCAGCAAATACTACAAAGAACGTGCAGAACTATAGACCTTTTTACTGCCACAATTAAACTACCCTGAAGGAGAAATAAACTGTGTGATACTGCCCACAGAGAGAGAAAATTAACTGCTTCAGAGCAAAGAGCAAAAATATCCATGTAGATGGATTTTGGCGTCAGTCTCCTCCCCCTTCTCTCAACACGTACAGCAAATAGAAATGAACGTAATTTCCCATCATCTAAAAAAAGACCATAATGTGAATGTGAATCATTGGTCAGCCTGAACAGATTCCTGCTCATATGTTCCCCTACTCTAGCAGGGAACATGCCTGAAGAAAGCCTATAATGTGGGAAACCAGATACGAGGAAATGAGATGTTGAAAAGAAAGCAGTTACTCAAAAATGTGCCAGTTGTCCCCTTTAGCAGGTGAAATATCAAACAAATTACATTTGTTGCATTTTCCAGTCTGCCATCCTGCTTCCACAAGCAAAGCACAGTGAAGAGTTGCCCCCTTGTGCTGGCCTTTACTTCTGCGATAAGCTTTTCCATGTAGAGTAATTTCTTCCATTTAAAATCTTGAAGAAGCTAGGTCAGTGACAGTACAGTCAAGCTCTTAGAATTGTCTGCCTAATGATATCCCCACCCTACTATTAAATAAATGCAGTCTGGTAGCTTCCCTGAGGCAGGATCTTAATCTGGGTGCACACCTACTCCATAGCATTGATCATTATCACTCCAACATCTGCCACGTCATTCATTTTGTGCTCCCACCATAAAAATGTTTATTTTAGAATGGAAGCACCAATTAAACATACTAGTTAAGCTACAATATTTTTTGGAATCTTGACCCAATCGTTAGTGAGAGGAGATACAAGATTTTATCATGTTGTGAATTTTAAATCATCAAGAGTTTCCACAGATTGGTGCACAAGCAAATTATATGTGCAAAGTCATTTCTAATTAAAGGTAGATATCTTTAAATTCAGATCTGCTGCAAACTACAGCTCTATGTCTTCCTGCTCTTTGCAGAAACAAACATCTGTCCAACAACCAGACCAAGAACCAAAGGAAGATCCTTCAGACTACACAGATGACCCCTGGAGGATAACTGAGGAACAACGAGAGTATTACTTCAATCAGTTTAAATCTCTGCAGCCTGATATGAAATCCCTTATTTCGGGTAATGAACTTTATTCATTAAAAGAAAAGGGAGAAATGAAGGACAGTATTTATACAATGGTTTTCATTTTCCTTTATCCCAAAATCATATTACAAACAATGGTACTATTTTTAAAATGTACACGCTTTTAATGTAGGCATTAATACATGGCAAATCCCACAAACAGCACTGTA
>JARFYF010000074.1:67815725-67826082 GCA_030265395.1 Rhina ancylostomus | reverse complement strand
TATGGGTTCTATCATGAAACATCTGGATTTTGTAATTCCTTTATTTTCTCTCTCTATGTCTACGTTTTGTCTTCAGTCAGTGGTGGTTGTTGAAGAAGCCTTTGCTCATGTTTCACATTATGGCTTGCTGAACTGGACTTGGAGTTTGGGAATTTGCCACACATGCACTACGAGTTTAGTTTTTGGGGTTAATGTTTAGGATGTAACATTTTTACTTTTATTTTCCTTATTATCATAAGTAGTATTAATAAAATAGTTGTTAACACTTGTATATGACTTGGTGTGTTTCTTTTGTTGCTGGTTCGTAACAAAATGTCCAGGCAGAATGGTCATCCTTCTGTCTTGCATAATCAAACAATAAATTTTGAGCACGATATCATTCCCTTCATTCCATATTTTTTGTCTTTTATTACCTTGTCTTCAGTAGATGCTGATTCTTACTAATTTGCCCATTGGCACTAGCAATCCTTCATCCTTGAGCATTTCACTTATTATCATCTTTATTTGTAAATCCCTATTGAATAGGTAATGTTATAGACCTTAAGAGAAGGCAACATCATAGCCAAATGATTAGCACATTGTTTATGATATTATAAATGCATAAGATTTCAAGAACAATTTGCCAACAGAATAATATATCGTCAAAATGTTAAAATAATTTTGAAAATACCTGGAGCAGGCATTCTAAGGGATGCCTGTGATGAGTGAAAGTGAACAATCTTGCTTCTGTTTTTCTTGGGAGAGTGAGTTCCAGTGTTATCTCACCTGCTTATATATTAATTTTGGAGCTATAGTGGTTCTTATGCCAAATTAAATCGATAAATTTGCCACGCATTAACCTACCCCAATCTTTAAGAGGGATGCATAAAGCAGTACATTGTTAGTATTTCTAAAATAGTTGCATGCAATACAAGCAACTTTGCTTTAAACTATGTAATGCCTCAAAATCTTACATGAGCATACCTTACATATCACTCAATCGTTTGGAGCAACAGTGAAGATATTACAATTAGCCTGGGTACCACTGAATTACAGAAAAAGGAGCATTTAGTCAGAGTTTCCACTCCTTGTACATATCCAGTGACATATTTTCAAAAGAAGATTGTTAGCTCAACCAAAGTTAGGGGATTGGCTGCCAAATGTGCCTTTTAACAAGTTATTAAGGACCAACTTCTGGAAATGAGAAAGAGGAAAAAAAATTGGAGAATTATAGGGAAGTAAAATCCCAAATTATTTTTGTTTATCTTAGGAATATGTATGACAGAACAGTCCATTTGTGCCAACGGCAATGCTTTTTAAACAAAAATCGATCTGGCTTATTACTCCACACTTCCTAAAACTCTTGCAGTTTATTGTTTTGCTTTTTCTTTACAATATTTTTATTAAATCCATGAAAAAATACAGAGTACATGCATCAAGAAAGAGTAAAAATGCTACTAAATACATTGTGTTAAATCATACTTAAAGATCACAATACTCTAAATTAATAATCACATGTAATAGTTAAAGGGAAAAATTGAAATATTTTATTATAAAAGAAAATCTACTCCCACTACCAAAACTGAAGCTGTTTGATGGAAAAACAACAATGAAAAACCCTTAAAAAGTAACAACGTCAGCCAGTATCTGCATTTTAGTCACCAATCAGAGATTTTGAAAATAATTCAAAAAAGGTCCCCACAAGGTTTGAAAATCTAAGTTAGATTCAAAAACTGAACAATGAATCTTCTCTAGATTCAGGTGTGACATAACATCTTGTTTTGCTTTTTGAGTATACACACAATTCTCTTTTTGAAATTTACCTTTGAACCTGCTTTCACTGATCTGATCAACGGTGTGTTCTAGGTCCTAATTTATTCTGCAAAAAAGAAATTCTGTGCATCTCCCTGGTTATTTTGCCAATTACTTTAAATATGCATCTTCTGATTGCAGATTCTCCTATCAGTGTGAAAAAATTCTTTTTATTTATTCATTCAAAACCCTCTAATTTTGACCATTTTCTCTGCTGTGCTGTGAGCAATTCTGGATTCTCTTGTCACTGTACATAATTGGTTCATCATTGCTGAAACCGTCATCACCACAACCTGCCTATGGTCTTGACATCCTTTCTCATCTATGGTGCCCAGAATTGGACAATACTCCAGCTGAAGCCTAGTGTGTTTTATGCAGGTGTACCTTAACTTCCTTCCTTTTGTACTCAATGCCTGCCCTATCTGAAATTGAACCAGATTTTGCAGATCTTATTTGACCTTGTGATGACATTAGGAATGCCAACTCTACATTCCTCTTGGATTTCTGTGGTTCTCCAATTTTGGCATTTTGAGCATCCCTGAATTTAGATGTTCCATAACTGCTGGTTGTGCATTGCTTTGCCAACACCCTGAATTCTGAAATTCCCTCCCTAATCCTGTTTTCTCCTTGGGAAATGACCAAACCTTTTGCCAGCTTCCCTATTATCTCCTTATGGGACTGACTGTTAGATGTTTTCTTGATACTCTGGACAGCATCTTGGGACACTTGGTAATGAAGGTGACACAATGAAAATACAAATTGCTGTTATATAATCTGTTCATTCTTCTTTCCAAATTGCATCTTTTCACATTTGCTTCTGTGAAATTGCATCTTCCTTGTGAGTGCTTGTTTCACCAGTCTGTATATATCACCTAAAATATGTTGCTGTTTTCTATGGTGTTCATTGCCCATTACATGAACTTGAATTGTAATCTTTGAAAATGTGCCTCCTGTGCTCTAACCTCGAACATCAATTGAGATTTAAAAAAACAGTGGCTGTAATACCAAGTCCAGAGTGACACCCTGCACATTTTACTTTGATCTGAAAAACGCTGTTTGCCCTTAGTCTGCATTGCTAAGAAAAAAACTCTTATTACTGTCATCAAAACAACCACAAGTCGATATGAAACCCAATTATGCTTCCCAGACAACTTATGAATTCTAGTTTGTTGTATATGTGAGTTTGTACTTTTTAAATGATGTGTGAAGTGGAAAATTGAAAACCAATGCTGCTTTTATTAAGAGAAATTGTAAACATTGGGTCAGATATTATAAAAGCAACACAGAGGTAGATGGAAATAAATAGATGTAAGGTTCCCATGAGAACCAATAAGGGTTTTAAAAACAGTAGAAGACTCTACTCAACTAATTATTGAGCCCTTGTGCAGTCTGAAAATTGTATTGAACTGATTGCTATTTCTCTCATTTTAAGCATTTAATGTTTCTAATTTTGGTTGATTTAGGTTTACAGATTTGCTTCTTTGCACAGTTGTACAAGTTTGCTTAATTAAGGAAATTGCTATATTGAAAAATGATACTTCTGATAGAAAAGCTCAGTGTGATGGATTTACTTTTAAGGTGGTTTGTTTATTCATTCTAAGGAAGGATTGTGCTATAATTGTTTTTTCTGCTAACGGCTTTAGCACAATATATTCTACACATTGATTCCTCAACTGTCTGGAGATTAGGTGGATATCTCACACCACAGTTACTGCCTTACAACTGCACTAGTTTAATAAATTGTCATTCTTGCCTGTCCTCCTACTTCCTTATGAACAGCTTTCTGCAACAGACTTCTTGATGCATGGTATATATGATATACAATAAACCTATTGCTCCAGTTGTGTTTGTTATGAGTTTGAGAAATGCTGCGCTGGAATTCATGCTCAGAGCACCCACTGCATCAATATATATGTGAAAATTTGAAATGTTGAATGGAAGGGAATAAAGCAAGACAAAAACAGAGCTGACACATGGGTTAAGACTACATGAATGGATAATTTGATTTAATTTGTGTCATGGTTCTGAGTTCTGGCCCTCAATTTGGCTCCTTTAATGCCTTGTTGTCCAGCATATACTGAACTGATTACATAACGACACACACCTGAGCCCCATTAGGGGCCTAGCATAAGTACCTGGGTTTCTCTAGCACTATTTGCTAGAGTATTGGTCTACCTTTGGGTTTACTTTGCCTTCTAGTTGCTTAGAGTGGTCTACTTTAGAGCAGTCCTGTGTTCTCTATTCCTTTTCAAAGATCCAGTTCGTGTTGGGATTCCTCCTCAGATCTCTGAGGCAAGATTCCTTCCAGTTGCTGCCTGTGTTTGTCCTGAGGAAGTATCCTGACTCCAGTCTTGTATCGCTGTGCTGCATTTGGGTTCTCTGCGAGCTTGCTCCTTGATCAACATTGTGACAGCTTCTTGAGTCGTACTCCAGAACCACTTGCAACTCTGGGCCAAGAAACCCCAGCTTCAGCTGCACCTTCTTGCTAAATGCTGAGTTCTCCACAGAGACTAACACATGGCAAAAGCTGGATTGTCAAGGCCCACTGGATTGCCAAGGCAGTCCATTGGCTGCCAGTGCAAACTTTGAGTTTGCATGTGTTCCTGCCCATCTGAATGTAATAGAGCATACAAGCCCCACTAAATCATGCACATGTTTATCAAGCTGAATTTCCAGCCACGTCAAATGTGTAGCCTTCAAACAATTGGCAGAGCTCAATTTCACACCCACAAATCATAACAAAAAGTGAACAAGAATCCTTGGTGGTAAATTTATTGAAAAAGCATGTATATTTGAGAGTGAGGAAGAAGGAATAATTGAAATGATGCATTATATCTTGGTGTTAATAATGTTCTGGAGACCACCCTGGAAAGCACAAAGTAGCACCTTTCATTCCAAATCACTTCACAGCTGAAGATCCAACTGGCTGCCAGATTTTTTTAGGTGTTGGTTGAGACCCTGGGAGTTTTGGAAAGACAGCATCTGTGACTGTGTAACACTCCCTCAATACTGCATTGAAGTGCCAATGTTTGTCTTCAAGCCCTTGGTGTGAAACTTGAACCCACAATCTTCTGGATCTGTGCCAGCAGTGCTCTGGGTACTAAGCTAAGGTTGACATCCTAATACACAGTTGATGCTTATCTCCCTGACTGGGTGTGCTACAATGCTGCCTCCAAGGAGAGAGATCACCATGGAAATATAAGCGAACTTCCACATATTCCATGTGTCTGACACCAAACCACCAATTTTATTGTTATAAGTAATGGTATCTTCATTTTATTCTTCTGTCTGTGAATTCCATTATTTAGGTGGCAAATAGCAGCAGAAGTCCATGGAAGACTTGGTAGTAAATGTTGATAAAGTTTCAGTACAAAACATTTCATGCCAATGGGGCTGGTGATTTTTACTGTTGTTTCATTTATTCAGTAAGACCTCATCATTTGTAGGTAGTTTAAAGGTCTAACAATTGAATCGCTGAAGTGTTTAGTAAAAGATGTTTCAGGTGTTGTCAATCTGGAAGAGATTTTGTATTGATGGAACTAGCAAGAGAACTAAGCTCTGTAAATCTGCAGAAACTCTCATAAAACAAGTGGAATGCTACTTAAAATAGCATGTCTGGAATTTTTTTCCTGATCATCGTGGATGAGAGCAAAACGTCCAAAATTGTTCTTTTAATGAACTGAAATAAGCTTTTAGCCAGAATGCTGAAGAACACAGTTGTTCAGACATTTTTTAACATTGCCAAGGTCACGGTGTCAACAATGACTCAGTTAGTAGCACTCTTGCTTTAGAAGTTTGTGCATACAAGTCCACTGAAGAGACTGGAACACAAATTTGCTCAGAGAGAACAGAACCTCCTGAGACGGTGCTGTATTGTTGGGGGTATTATCTTTCAGATGAAGCATTAAACTGAAGTACTACTGCTTGACTACTCTGTGGGACAGCTCTCCAAAATTAGGTACAAATCACCAGGTACCAGTGAAGAGGATTTTACAGATCCCCTGGCATTACACCAAAAAAAAGGGCAGTAGGCTCTCCCAGGTCCCGGCCTATGTTCACCCCACAACCAACATTTTTAAAATACCTCATCTGATCCCTTTACATTGCTCTTTATGGGAATTTGCTATGAACAAACTTACTGCTGCACATCCTAAAGTATCTACACTTCAGAAGCATTCCATTGACTGTAAAGTACTTTGGCGTATCCGGGGGACTGAAGCAGCAAAAGGTTACTGAACTGTCCTTTCAACTCTGACACTTAGATATGTGATTTACCACGGCTGACTATAAGTACCCCACATTAAATAGAGAGAAAAAAACTTGCCTTAGGTAATCTCCAGATGTCCCAAACCTTGTAACATACAAACAGGTGCACAACATATTCACATTCTTCAGCTTGCCCTACTGTTCAATGAAATCATGCTGATTTGCATCTTACAGCCATCTATCAACCTTGCTTTCCTGCTCCTAATGCCCTCACCTAATTCTGCATCTGTTTTCATGATGGAAGACACAGTAAACATTCTAGAAATAGTGGAGACCCATGGGCTTACTAAAAATGAAGGATTTAAAGCAATTAGTAAAACCAAAGTAATGGTATGGGAGGAATTAACAAGATTAAAAGCTGACAAGACCCTTGGACCTGATGTCCAGTGGATGGCTACAGAGATAGTGGAAGCATCGCTTTTGATTTTCCAGAATTCCCTAGATTCCCACAGATAGAAAAGAAATGAGGGAAATGGCAATAAGGCATTTAGAAAATCATAATAGGTCTGGGCAGAGTCAATTCGAGTTTATGAAAGTAAAATCATATTTGAAGAATCTGTTGGGAGTTTTTTTGAGAAGTCTGTGGATAGAAAATATTTGGACTTTCAAAGGACAGTCAATATCTTGGTTGGAAGGTTGTAATTGGTGATACTCTGGTAGATACTCTATGGATCAGTGCTTGGATTTCAACAATCCATATCACTCAGCCCAGTTCACCCTGTAAAGTCCTCTTCACTAGTACCTAATTTTGGAGAGATGTCCCACAGAGTAGTTACTGTAAGTAGCTTAGATGAGAAGTCATCCTGGTGATCCCATACCAAACAGCAGAAGCAGCATAGCATGGATGGTAAGTTAACCCATATCCAACAGGTCAGAGCAGAGCTGTGCATTCCTGCCTCATCAGTTATGACTGTGGAGGACAATTAACCCAATAGTGGCTGGAGAAGGCCCCAAGAACATTCCTATCACCACATGAATGGAACCATAATCAGCCAGAAGGGTCAAATGGGTGGTCCCCCTCAGTCTTCTCCTGATGGAATTACAACTATCACAAAAGCCAGTCTTCAGCCAATTTGATTCACCCTACATGACATCGAAAGAGGGCCAAGAGTTCTGTATACATGAAAGGACACAAAGCCAGATACCATCTCATGTAGTGCGGAGGACATTATGCTCCAGAATTAGCTATGCCTTCCGACAGGCTGTTCAGTTGCAACACTGGAATCTTTCTGAGATTGTGGAAAATCGACCAGGTCGATCCCATCTACATACAACAGCGCATATCCAGTGCAACCAATTGATGTCTCATAGTTTATTCTGTATCAGCAGCAGAGTAAAGAATGGTGCCTTGGAGACAAGAACACAACAAAACAGGAGCAGGAGGAGACCACCTAGCACCTTAAAGCCTGCCTTGCCATTCAATATGATCATGGCTGATCTGTAATAGGCATCAACTCCTCCTCTGTGCCAGATCCTCCAGTCCTCAATCCTCTGATCTTTCAAAAAATAATCTACCTCCACTTTAAATATTTCTAATGATCCAGCTTCCACAACTCTCTGGGGAAGAGATTCACTACCCTCCAAGAGAAGATAATTCTACACATCTTGTTGTTAAATGACTGGCTTCTTATCTTGAAACTATGTCTTCTCATTCAAGGTTCTCCCACCAGTGAAAACATTTCGACATCCACCCTGTCACATGCCCTTAGGATCCTACATGTTTCAGTAAGATCACCCCTCTTTCTTCTAAACTCCAAAATGGATAGTGCTGTCAAAAACTACATGCACTCTGCTCACTGATGCATAGTTTGAGTTCCACTTGTTTCCAGACCTCACTATTGACATTGATACAAATTTACAGACCAAGGAGGTAAATTCCATAAGGAAGGTGGAAGTGACAGTCCTTGACATGGGGAGGCATTTGAGCGAGAGTAGTATCAGCCACCAGTGAGGCTGAAGTACAGGATCAGCTATAATCCTACAGAGTAGTGAAGCAGGCTTGAAGGGACCAAAGGTGTGCTCCCGCTCCTACTTGCCTCGTGCCTGAAAGGCAGTAAGTTTCTGAATTTTCGGCAACAATATGTACTAGAACCAGTAAGGGAGCATTTTAGAGTTAGTGTTGAATAATGAGCTAGATTTAGCTAACAGCCCAACAGTGCATATAGGTTTATCGAAAGCCAATCTTGATATTGAGATCAGTGCAGTGTTCAAAGGGAGAAACGCAACAAGCTCCCAGCACTGCAGAGTGAGGGAAGGCTGAAACTTGCAAGCTGCAAATTCAAGTTTCCCACAATGTAAGGAGAAGGGGAAATTATGGAATTATAGACCAGTGAGCTTAACATCTGCTGTTGGAATTTTACTAGTCTTTAATTAAGGATAAAGGGACTGAACACCTGAAAATTTTCAGTGGGCCAGAGAGATCCACTGTGAATTTGCAACGAGTGGGTTTAATGAGCTTGACTGAACTATTTGAAAAGATAGCAAAAGTAGCGACAGGGGCATTTCCATTAATGATATCAGTATGGACTTTCCAAAAGCATTTGATAAAGTCCCACACAAGAGATCGCTAGCTGACCTTAAGGCTCATGTAAATGAAGGCATTTCATGGATCTGGTTAGGAAGCTGGCTGTTGTCAGGAGACAGAGAGTAAGTATAATAGGCAAATGGACACATTGGCAGGGTGTGGGATCCTATTCGAATGCAGGTTGAGATTGCAACTGTTCGCTTTGTTTATAAACAATCTGATAAAGGAATAGAAGACCATGTATCCAAGTTTGCCAATAATACAAAGATAGATGACATTGTAAGCAGTATGGATGGAAATATTAAATTACAAATATATATTATTGGATTGAACAAATGGGATAAATTGAGGCAAATGGATTTCAAAATTGGCAAATGTGAAATCATCCTTTCAAACCTAAAATCAGTAGAATAGAACAATTCCTGAGATACAAGAGACGGCAGATGCCGGAAATTAGGAGTAAGATACAAAATGCTGGAGGACCTCAGCAGGTCAGGCAGCATCTACAGAGGTAAGTGGACGGTGGACATTTCGGGTCAAGACCCTTCATCGTTATCCTGAATTGTGTAAAGCAAGAGAGTGGAGATCTAAAGAAGCTTGATGTGGGTTTGGAGGTTGGGGTAGTAGTTGGTGTTGGGGAGTGGTGGTTCATTTACACAGATCACTGAAATATCCTTAACAAGTACAGAAGATAATCAGAAAAGGGTTAAAGGACTGCAGGCTTTTATACGCAGTGCTACAAATGGACAATACTTAGACCACTCCAGAGTACTGTGAGCAGTTCTGGACATGTATCTGAGCTAGGGTATGTTATCTCAGACCAAATGCAATGCAGTTTTACCAGAATAAGCCAAGGCTCTTTTTTTAAAATTTTATTTACAGCACGGTAACAGGCCCTTCTGGCCCAACGAGTCCGCGCCGCCCATTTTAAACCCCATATTAACCTACCCGTACGTCTTTATAATGTGGGAGGAAACCGGAGCACCCAGAGGAAACCCACGTAGACACGGGACAATGTACAAACTCCTTACAGAACGTTAAATTATTTCCACTGGAATTAATGAATGGAACTAGGAGACAAAGAACAGAGCCTAACCTTTCAGGTGTTGTTAGGGAAAGCTTCTGCAAACAACTATTGATGTCATGTCAATTATTAATTTTAAATCTGAGATTGATGGATTTTTGATAAGCAAAGGTTCTAAGGGATATGACGGTTAGGGTGGGGAAAGCAATTGAAAGATTGAGGTTTGATTCAAAGTCCATGATAAGTTCACTAGTGCATTAACTGGAATAACTTCAGTTATTATTTTAAGCTGTATTAAAGTCACCAGATGCCAGAGTGAAAATAGCAACAGGATAGGCCCAATAATATTCAAATCCCATTCCTTGAGAAATGTGATTTTATTATTTACAGGGATCCAAAGATTTTTTAACAGAAGATGGCATTTTGACACTGATTCCCTAAAGAACATGATACTGAAGTATTTCCAAGAGAAAAAAAATGATCAGGAGAGGAGGCTGAGAGAAACTCGTAAAGAATGAGCAAGAGAAGCAAAGCTGAAGGAGGACAAGGAGAGACAATTTTTTAATAGTTCTCATGACTTTAGCAGCACTGACATGGCTGTATTTATTACCCCTCCCCTGCTGCTCAGAAAAGAAAGGAGAAACATGGTGCGTCTTGCAAACCACAGCAAGTCCAGCTTCACATCCTGACAAGAGCTCACTAGAAAATCACAGGTGAGAGCACACGGATGCACACACAGAAGAGCAGGATGA
>JARFYF010000074.1:67789016-67799053 GCA_030265395.1 Rhina ancylostomus | reverse complement strand
GGGGGGGGGGGGGGGGGGGGGGTGGGTGGGGGTGGGGGTGGGGGGCGGGTGGGGGGGGGGGGGGGGACCGAGCGGGAGTCGCGCCGTTCCGGATCCACATGATCCGCTCCGCGTGTTCCTCGCAACATTTAAAACCTCTTCTTCAAAAAAAAGGCACCAAAACGGCAACTGATGATCGCAAAGGCGGAGAGAGGTTGGTCTGCTCTGGGAGAAGTCGCCGCGGAGTGGCGGGGGTGCAGAATGGCGTTTCCCGCAAGGTTGCAGTGAGGAGCCGTGGGGGTGGGGGCGGGGGAGGGGGGAAGAGCAGAAGGGAAACTTTGGGCCGGGTCTGCCATTTATTCTCCCGTAACTTGCAGCCAGGAGAGAGAGGGAGAGAGAGAGAGACATGCCTTTCCCCAAGCGCATCTGTGAGCCGCTGCTCCTTACTCGCCGTGGCTCCGCCGAGCGGCCCGCAGCCTTTGAAGAACTGCCCGCTGTCAGCAACCACACGCTGGCCCGGACCCTCGAGCAGCTCGCCGAACTGGCCAAGCACGCCTGCGGGCTCTTCCAGGAGATCGAGGACGAGGTGCTGCGAATCCACCGCCGCCTCGGTGCCGTCCAGCGGAAGATCAGCGACATCGGCGCGGCCGTGACCGCCCTGGACCCGAGGCAGGAAACAGTGCGTAAGTGGACTTCTCTGTGAGATGTTCAGAGTCAAGGAACCGGGAGATGTGTTGGCACCGAGCGCGCCTGTTTGACCTGTCTGTATGACCCGCGGGGAATGTTTGGAAACGTGTGACGCCCCCCCCCCCCCTCCAATGTGACTGAAGTCCTCTTGTCTTATCACTCGGTTTGAGCCTCTGGTCATCGAGCGCCAATCCTCAGCTTATTCACAGAGATTTGTAAACCTATTTCCAATGTGTTTGATGTTGGACGTGGATCTCCCCTCACCATTCACTCTGACACGGGCTTGGGGAAAGTTTTTATTTTGGAGTGCGCCGAGCAGGGGTTTGTCTGGTTGGTTTCGGGACAGTTTGCTTCAATCACGTGTTCTGTCTTTCAGTAAACACGATAATATTTTTGGACTTTCCCTTCATCCGCGCCTCTCCCCTCAGCAGGAGGAGCGGGTTCAGGTGTCCGTCCCTGTCCTCGGCTCACATTTGATGAACTCCTCCAGACGGCCGCAGACACTCGCCCGCCCAGGCTTTCCGCAGCCTGGCTGTGCCTTTGGGAGACTTCCCGCCCCCCACCTCCGCGCCGCCGGTTCCAAGCACTTTCGTCTTCGCGCTGCTTTCCCGGTCGCCGCCGCCGCCTCTGCAGGTTGTTCGCCCTTGCGCCGGACTCCCGACCGGCGATGCTAGGGCACTTTATTTTTAACAGGTGCTCCGGAGCCGGTCCCTGACCTCGGGCCGGGGAGGTGGAGTTGGGGAGGGAGGTGCGGGAGGACAAAGGGCCAGGTCCGTGCCCGAGGGGGAGAGATTTAAAACCACGGCTTTTAGTAGTGGCTCACAGAGCACTGGGTTGTGTCAGACACAGCTTGAAGAAAATAACAGGCCGGGCTGGACAGGTCCGGAAACATCAGCCAAGCCTTGAAATGATTGTATCCACTCCGACCTGCTTACAAAACATCGCAAAACAAAACATGTAACTGAGATCTCATTTTACGCTGTTGTATCAAATCGGTTCTGAAGTTACAAACACACATCTCTGTTTATATTAAACAGCGCGCTTGGCCGTTCTGTGAAGTGAACCAGGCAGGGATTATATCAGCGCGGTGAAATGGTGCTGTTTGAAAGTACCTTTAAGGCTAAGATTCATTTTCGAGGAAAACACGCCGGCTGTAATAGAGGGCTGGCCATGTGAATGAGTTGCAAACGCAGAACTAGACATTTTACTCTGAAATATCTATCCTTTGGTATTCGGTAGATTTGAGTGGAGGTTGTGTGCTGCTAAAGTTTGTGATGGTCTCACTCGTTGAACATTAACCCGCATGGTTCGCGAGTCGAAGTTAGCAGAGGCTCTTTGTGCAGGCGGTATCTGAAGCCCAGGGATTTTATTGAGGTTCAGTGCGTGGTGACAGGATCGGGCACGCAGCGAGTGAGCGAGAGAGCTGTCAGATCAGATCAGCCCTCGCTACGGTGTGACAGAGCGGCGCTTTCTGATGGGTCCTTATTGAGCTGTTCGGTCCAAGTGGCATCACCAACTCTCTACCCTCCAGATCTCCACCCCAACTCCCAACCAAGTCCGTCTATCAGAGTCCTAGTAACGTTACCGAGCGGACTTTGCGCTTCCCCACTCACCGGAACGGGTGGCGCCTCCTTCAAAGAAAGTGAGAACAGGTCCCGTCAGCTGGGGAACTGCAACCCACCTACTGCGTGGAATCGCTTCAGCTCAGCCACAGTTCAAATGGCTGCAAATTCTCATAATTTTCACTGCCCAGTCACCCGATCCTTGCTCCCCAACTGTGCCCTGACAGACTGGAACCAACCAGAGGTTAAAGCGACAGATTTTTTTTTCTAAGCCAACCCACCTAGAAAGTTTAACCAGACTGCTCGAATCCAGTCTGAACTTTCAAACCCACCCCCCACACAGCACATTCTCCTCGTTTGCTTCAATTCAGGAAGGTTGTTTAGATAGGATTGCAAGGACTGTGCTCAAATCGGTTGACCACACAACTTGTAATTCATGTAAATCGATATCGAATTTAAATGGCCGTGACTTCGACTAATGCCGGGCATTTGATGATTGCCAGGTTTGTCCCCGGCAGTCTCGCGTTTTCAAGGCTGGTATCGTGTTGAGTCAATAAATTAATAAAACACGATCGTGGATTAATGCAGCCTACAGTGAGCTGTGGCCTAGTGTGACATCATATTTGAGAATTTTTTTTTACATAAATATCATTGAAGTGAACAGAAATCTGGAATGGTTCAGAATAACATGGCAATCTGTGCATCTGTCGACGCGCTTCAATTAATCTATCAAGAACAAAAATACAAAATCTTCTAACTAGTTCTACACCAGCAGAAGGACCTCACGGTGACTAATGGCTGAAGGGATCCCATGTGGTCTGAAATTAATACTGAGTGGATGTTCCTCTAAAGTTTGACGTGATTCCAATCAGTCATCTTTTGAGGCAGCTGGAAATTTGGATTGCTAACTTAACATTGTTATGCTCTGAATGTGACTTTATCCAGAAAACAGCTCAGATGCATATTCTTCTGTTTTTTAAGTATCAATTGAGCATATGGACTCTGAGTTGTGAATTGACTACTGTAACTTTGTTTTTTCAAGAAAGAACAATTCATTAATAATGTCCAATTCCATAACTAGTCCAACTCATTTGCATTGTTCCTAATCCTTGCTCCATGTGTACCAGGTGCAATGTGATGATGGTCCTGGAATGATTTTCTAGAAAACGATGCCAGTCCCTGTCCCCAAACAATCACCATAGTACCAGTAGGCAGAATGAAGTTTTGAGGTCATTTCTATGACTCTGAAAAACTGCTTTGAAAGTATCAAGACCATATCATTATGAAGGTTGCTTTTTCAACAAGAAAAAATAGAGTTGCTTTCGAAGATTATGTTAGGAATTACAATGGAGTGCTCTTATAGAAAACAAAAAGGCCAAAAAAGTCTATTGATTACTGTGAGTGAAGGTACTTACTAACTTAAATAAAAGCTGCCCAAAAGGTTTCAAATCTGACTTGGAGTATGTTGAATTATTTGTTCTCAACTAGGGTACTAGTAGGGTGCTACAACTGACAAGGACATGCCTGTGATAGGGTGGAAAGTATTTCTAAGGTTCATCTTCTAAGGTGCTACAGAGAAACTACCAGTAAAAATTATGACCCTGGCCAGGGAAAGGCCTGGATATGGTGGTGATGCCTCCTCCTTCCTCACTCCTGTTCCCAGATGTAAAGTGGTCTGTAGATTTGCACTGCCTCAGGTAGCCCATCCATGAGAACAGTTGACTGAGAAGGAAGCCAATAGTGGTAGAATGTCAGCCTGCTATAACCCAGGCTTTTCAGAATGAAAGGAATAAGGTAACCATTAAAGAAACAAGCTATCTTTAGGGTGGTGCAGCGGCACAGGTAGTAGAGGAGGTGCCTCACAGCTCCTGTAACCTGGGTTCAGTGCTGACCTCGGGTGCCCTCTGCATGGAGTTTACATGTTCTACCTGTGACCGCATGGGTTTCCCCCATATTTCCTCCCACATTCCATCCATCGTGGGTTGGTCGGTGAACAGGTCGCTGTGAATTGGCCTTGATGTGTAGGGTGTTGTAGAAACTGGGAAGAGATGATGTGGAGAGAATAGGTTACAGGGAAAATTAATGGAAGGAATGGAATTGCTCTGTGACCCAGCATACACTTCATGGGCTGAAATGGCCTCCTTCTATGTTGTAAAGAAATATGATATCTAGTAAGAGAGCCAAAATATGTTTGTGTTGTGTTGGTTACACACTACAAGCATGTTCAAGAGACTTTAATTATCACTGCCTGTATGACGTAATCACTTAAATACAGTGCCTGGGACTAAAGGATGTCTTTCCTCAGTTACCTGAGTCTGCTAAGTTCTATGAGCACATGCCAGACACTTGGAATGTGCAGATGCGTGCATGCTGGAGGCATGAGGTCTATTCCATGTATACACTTTGCATCTCAGAAATTGCTGCTGAATTATGCAGAGTAAGATCCTTGAGTTCAGAAGGAACTCAAACAGCTGCAGCAGGGAAGAAATGTTTAGACGTGAGTTCAAAGACTTTTGGATAGTTTTGAAATCCATCTATTTCCTCATAAAGTAGATCTTGTTTAAAGTGTAGAGTCAATAGTCATTGAAAGAATAAGTAGAAACACTCTATTTGGTTCTCAAGTTTCTAGAAGACCAGTGTCTCAAAAAAATCGACTTCTAAATATACTTGGTTAACAGTGGATCGATAAACTATTAGAATGACAGGGCTAAAAAATGCTGGCAGGTGACTAAACCTTCTGCAGTAATGGTAACATCTGGAGATTTATATTTTGTAATTATAGCATCAGTTACTTTTAATGGCTGGTTTTGCCTGCAAGAGGCTGTCAAGTCAACTGGTCATAAATTATTAGCTAAATTAGAGTGCCATTGTTTTCATTGGGAACCAGACCATGGGTGTGTTCTGGGAATAGTAATGGGCTCTTGATAGTATTTTTCATAAATGCCTGTAATTCTTAGTATCGTGGAGATCATGCACAATAAATAGGAGGAGGAAAGGGAACTTCCTTAATGATTATACTTTATGAATGGATTTAAGAATGTGATCTTTGAATGAATGAATCACAGCAAATTCAGATTAATCTTAGAACATTAGTCTACTTCACAATGAGTAGATTCTTTTCCATTTTATAATGAAAGAACAGTGAGAAATTGTGCCTCGCTCACTACCGTATTATCACTGTGTATAATCGTTAATTCTTTCATTATGCTGTGCCATGTGAAGTCTATGTAGTGTTGTGATAGGGGATCTAATGGTACATTTACAACTTCAGCTTCTGTTTTCAGGTGGTGCTGCCAATACTCTTACACAAAGTGATGACTGCCTTCTGCGGGGGTGGTGCAAGGCCATGCTTTTCTGCAGAATGTAGAAACTTACCCTGCTACTTTAAGAGATATGACAAATTCAGATTAACCTTGGAACATCAGTATACTTCACAATGAATGGATCCTTTATCATTAACAAAAAAATGTTAGGGGAAAATAAATAATGCTTGGTTTAATTCACATTTCAATTCCTTACTTAGTTCAAATGCATTTTGTTCAGACCATTGCCTTCTTATTGCATTTATCACTATTCTAATGGCACTTTGCTTTGCTACAAGGGTCAACTCTTTGTTGCCAGGAGTGGATTACCTGGCAAAAACTGTCAGCGATTGCATACTCACAAGTTGTATTATTTATTCACTTTTAAAGATATATCACAGTGATTTGCTTGTCAAGCATGAAAAATTAGGATCTGGAGGCCAGATCAGCAGGATCATTTTATGCACTGTGGGCTCGCACTGAATCAGCTGTCTCTCTCCCAAGAATAACCACATATACCAACTGCATACAGTGTGTACACTGTAGGATGTGTGTTCTGCACTACTGTGCACAGTTTGTAATAACTGCAGTAAACAATCAAGATATCTCAATACAGTGCAAATTATATCAAATGCCATTACATAGGTTTTCAAGTCTGCTAAAGGTAGTTCTCTACAATGTAAGATTGTAGGCTTGAGATTCTCTCACACCTGAAAGCATTTTCTCATTTTAGCAATTAAAACATTCTAAAGTATTAACTCACCATGTTGACTTTCTAGGATATACAAGCAGCTGCAGAAAGGATGAGTTGTGTAGGGCATGGAGAGCCTTTTATTGCCCACACTCCACACTAGAGAGAGGAGATTGCCTGGGGCACAGTATGCCCTTGGTGCCTACAAATTGTGATAGTATCCTTCTATTCACACTCTGGTTTGCTGGACAGCATGGAGCAGCAGCAATTATATTCAATGTTTCTCTTCTCTACCCTGTGAAGTTGTGCTTGTTGAGGGATTAAAGCAGTTCAAAGCATGCATCGATGGGGGTGAACCTCAAAATCATTTTTGTCTCCATGGCTCAGAGATTGTGGGGAGACGTTAATCTTTGGTCACCAGTGCTAAATACATGCAAGAGTACTGTCTGCTGCTTATACTTACCTCTGCACATCTTTTTCCCCAGCTGTGGCAATTGAGTACAACCAGTGGTCAATATTCCCACACATGTTTAGAGCTGGTGACAAAGGACACATTTCTCCCACACATTAACTGTCCAATAGCTTAGGGGTAAAATCTGTGATATTGCAATAAGATCAGAAATTGGATTTCATGTTGATGTGTCTGTTGCTCAGCTGATTGTGTAGGCAGGAAATAAAAGTCGAGTTGATCCCAGAGCTACCTAACACCAAACTCTTTTCATCACTGCTTGTTGTTCAAATTAACCTTGCTTTAAAACAGATGCAGAGTCTTCCACCTGCCAAATGATTCCATTGCTCTAGGGACCAGATGTCACCCATTGCACAAGCCTTCATTTATTATTACTTTCATTTTAACATTGGCATCATAAAATGTGGCAAGTGTCTGATTTGTACATGTAAACATATGTATGTTAAGCAATACTACAAAAAGGTAAAGTTTTAGAGTTAGCCTAACAAGCTGTCCTTGATATAATGACATAGATAGATGTTTTTTTTCTACCACGCAGCTGAAGAATAATCAAAGAACTTGGCTAAAGTCACATCCAGAAAATGAAAGAAGGGACAAGTAGAGACACATTAGAGCAAAAATGAGAAATGTGGACAAAGTCTGACTATGGAGAATGGACTGATAAGAGTCTGGCTTCCTGGACCTTGTGCATTAGTATTAATATGCATCATAAAGTTTACATAAAAACTAATGGACTAAATGGCACTGTGATACAAAGGGTTCACTGGATTAATTTTGGACATTTAATCACTAAATGGTGCCTTTTAAAAACCTTTACTAGTACATCCATGCTCAATGACGGCCAGCCATTAGCAAAGGTATGCTGTGGCTTCTGATGATAATAGGATCCATTCACCGTACAAAACCTAACAATTTCTCATCTGTATAGCAATAGTGTTCTGTATGAATTTGTATAGTGTATAGCTCTGTTTCTGTGCTATGCGTGGAAACCTTGTTTGCATTGCAGCAATAAAGATTTCATCTGTTGATGGTTTGCAACTGGGACAACAAGTAATACTGATGTGTAAAAACTGGAGACTCATGGACACCATACCTGCTTTGAATCTATAATTAGCTGTTGATAGTCTCTTCTCCTTGGACATAAGTTAGATGGGTTCTGTAATAATGGCTAGTGTAAGAGGTGCATTAAATAAGTATTAAGACTCCACTTAAGCTCCATTTGGATATTCTGACTCCAAGAAATGTGATCTGCAGTGGACTGTAGTATAAATTTAGCTTAAGTGACAGTGAGGAATGCAGCATATGAGCCTTTGACCAAATTGGATATTGACCCTGAAACGCAGCAGAATTCATCTTGTTTAAATGTGATCCTGCATGCAAGTAATGTGGACAAACATTTGAGAAGTCATCAATCAGTCCTCCTGATGCCATGGGATGATGCCAACCCTACAGAGTTAGGAAACCATGATGATGGTAAGGCTGTTCTATTTGGCCTCAGCATTGTTGAGTTAGAGAGAGGAAATGTGCAGGTTTCCCAGTGCTGACCAACATTGAGCAATCCCTGGTGGAAGTGTGGCTTTGATAAGCACCAACGTGCAGCTGGAATCAAGATTCCTGTTTGACTCCCTGTGGTGGAAAAGTCTAGCACCACTTGTGGTCAAAGCTACCACCGAATAATATCCAGTTAGGGGAGGTAGCTGCAGATGAGCAGAAGAGCCTCCCCCATTCTACTGTCCATGTTCTTTTAGGGATTGGTCATCACACCTTGACCCTCATCCACTCTGCCATTGAAACAGCCACGTGAGCACTGAGCGGTAATCCAACCTGAAATTGTTTGATTTGAATTACCCAGTTCTATCTATATCACTAAATATATTGGCAGCTGTTAGAAACTAAATGCTTGCACTGCCTCAAGCCATGCAAATCTCTTGGTTAAGTACAGCCCCTGAAGTCACATTCCAGGTGCACTTAAAACCTTAAAGTGGCTTTAACAAGAGGATTACCTGTGTTCTAATACACTGTAGGGATTGGAGGAAATGGATATTGACTGCTATTCAGAGAGAAGGGGTGATTAGCACACACTTTAATAACTAGCATCTGCATTTTTTTTTTCTTTTCACTCCCTCTAAAACTTGTGGTATTTCGTCTTAGTAAAGACCAGGAACAACAGTGAAAGCTCATGTTGGTAGTGCTGTATTCTATAGAATCCAGCTCAGCATCACCATTATGAGCTTTAGCTCTTGAAAGAACTAAAGCTGTCTGAGTCAATCATTTCAACCTGCATCAGTTACTGGATATTGTGGTTAACCCTACTTGCCTGTGCCATAAAAAGCATAATGCTAGGATGCAGTGAACCAAAATAAATAGGACTCCTCATTGTTCACATTGACATGTTGATCCCGTCCATTGATGTGAAAAATTGCCAACAGTGGCATTTTTGCTTCCCATATGCCACCATCCTCTCTGGTCATTTTCACAATGCTGTCTGTGGGAGCTGGTGATTCACACAATGGCTGTTGCATTTCCTACCCTGCTACAGTGATTATATTTCCACACAATGTACCTCATTGGTTATGGAGTACTTTGGAAGGCCCATTGCTAGGCGATGCACAGAGTCAACTCCATGGTTCTATCTCTTTGCCATTAACCAACCAATTAGCCATACTCCGAGGCTAAATTTACTTGGCTCTTTCACCAGGGCACTTATTGCAAAATACATATCACTCAGTCCTTAATGTGGAACAGCATTGGGTGGATGGACAGCAACAATGGACAACCCTGAATGTTAAGTTATCCACAGCCACCAGTCCCATCCCAGAATGACATTGTTAAAGTGGTAATTAGAGGCACTTTTTAAAGTTTTCAGTGACATTTTCACATGTGAGTATTTTATCATCTCTATATCTTTTGGTAATGTTAAGATCAAAGATTATAAGTACAAAAAGATGAGGCTTATTATACATTTATTGTTCAGTTATTTTGTCTTAATATTTTACATACTATATAACTACAAGTTGCTGTTACATACAATGAAAAGGCAAGAAGGGGAAATAATTAATGAAGATGCTAGGTTGATGACTGAGGCCAATGATAACTTGTTTTAACAAGATAATAACATTTAGTGACAGGACATACCCAACATTTTCTAGTTAATTTTTAAAAAATTTTATTTACAGCTGGTAATAGGCCCTTCCGGCCCAATGAGTCTGCGCTGCCCATTTTAAACCCATGTTAACCTACCCATACGTCTTTGGAATGTGGGTGGAAACTGGAGCACCCAGAGGAAACCCATGCAGACACGGGAGAACGTACAAACTCCTTACAGGCAGCGACGGGAATCGAACCCC
>JARFYF010000074.1:67707042-67731110 GCA_030265395.1 Rhina ancylostomus | reverse complement strand
AAGATTGCTGCATTTCTTAAACCAGGCAGAGTGCAGAAGAACAGCAAAGCATGATCAGGTTTTGGAAGGAGCTGTCTGTTTGAGACCATATCACTGTGATGGAAAAAGCTTGGATTGTGTTGTGCAAAGGACTTATTGGGAAGTTACTTGACTCATTTTCTCGTCAGAGTGAACGAAACCAGATGACTGTGAGCCGCCCAGGGTCACAAGGGCTTATTGGCCCATCTGCAAATGATTAGCTTCTTGCAAGCTGGCTGTATTGTACATTTTCTTAATAGTCTGTCTTAATTGTCATGTTGTTTTGTTACTGATGCTGGTGAATGTTAAGCAATGACTTTGCTTGTGCTTTGCAAACTGCATTGTGCAATCTGTTTAAAGATGTTATAAGACTATATGCACTAAGATGTTCAATGGAAAACTGTGGCATACTTTCAAGGCCTAAAGTAATTGCTTTTGCTAAGAGGGTGGGGTGGGGTGGGGAGAAGAAAGCAAAATACAGTTTCTGGAAAATTCCAGGAAGCTTTCCACACCCTTCCAACTAGGATATTCATGACATCCCAAACACTTTTCAGGAAAGTTCAGGCTTCCGCCTCCAGCTTGTTCTTTCATGCATTGCAGAAGAGGGGAAAATGACTATATCCCCATTTAAAGAATACTCAGCTAGGCTCAGCTCCATGGAAATTCTGCCACTAGCCTCATATATCAAATGTCATATGAGATCAATGTTGCAAACAATCTTTATTGCAACCTGGAGGGGTGGAAGCCTTCTCAATGTGGTTCAAGATTGGTACTCTTTTTTCAATATGGCAAAACAAAACCCAAGATAATATTCTCATCACCCCAGGCTTGGACATGGCAAACCATCCCTTAATGCTACCCCTTTTAAGTAAAGGGAGCCATGCTGCTGATATGGAAGCATGTCATGGTGTATCCACCAGCTAATTACTTGGAAGCATTCCACAGACGGAAGTGATTTAAGGACAGATGGAATCACCTGGGACAGCCCATCAGCGGGTCAGGTGTCCAGTGAAGTTTAAGGATCAAAGCTTCTCAATGTGCCTCTTGATGCCACAGCAGGCATTGCTGCTAATCACATTAATTCTTGGAGGTGTTGCTTTCTGTAGAGCTCCATAATCTGAATTAGCGCAAGCTGCTAGTGCATTGCAGTTTTTTTTTTACACTGCAAACAAAATCTTCTGAAAGTTACATTGACCTCTGGCTTCCTAGAATGTGGTTCATTGAAATTCAAGTTAGATTATTGCTAGAAAATGCAGTTGCTTAAAGCTGTTTATATGAAGCTACAAGGCTGTAAGTTAAGTAAATTATTTGCTTCCATTCTCAACCCTATCCCCTGCAGTAAAACGCCTTGCCCCAATTGCTAGGTGGTACATCTTGACCCCTCCATTCTTCCCATCCCCGATCTCTCAGTCCACCTGAGATTCCTGGCTGCCATATCAATGCTCTTCCATAAACTGCCAGTCTCTGATCACAATAGGGACGGCCCCTCCTCGCAAATGACCTGGTGCCCTCATTTTGGTTCCCTCTTCCTCTAAACCTTGAGACATGGTTCAGCCCCATTTGCTCCATTGGAATTTGTAGAATTTATTTTCTTTCCCCTACTCCTATCCTCCTCTCCTGCAGACCTTCACATCACAAACTAATCATGGATGTAGTACTTCAGACTGGCTGAGCACTTAAAGTCTGCAGAGTCCACCTCTGATTTCCTATATCAGTCAAATTTCTAGAAGAATGCTGCTTACATCAGATGTTCTTTTGGAAACCTAATAAGTGATGTGAAACAACGCAGTAGTGCAACTAGTAGAACTGGTTCCTCACAGCACCAGGGAGCCAGGTTCAATCCTGATCTCTGGGAAAGTCCGTGTAGAGTTTGCACATTCTCCCTGTGCCTGTGTGGGTTTTCCTCTCGTATCTCAAAGATAGGCCATTTGGTTAGTTAATTGGCCACTGTAACTTGTCCCCAGTGTGTAGGTGAGTGAAAGAATCTAGGAGAATTGCTGGGAATATGGGGAGAATAAAATGGGAATTTGTGTAGCTTTGGTGTAAAGGGGCATTTGATAGTCAGCACAGACTTGGTGGGCAGAATGGCCTGTTTCTGTGCTTCATGACTTAAACTTTCTACTCTTGCCTTAATATAATGAAGTAAAGATTGGGGAAGAAAGGTACTTTTGTTTTCAAATCTACTTTTGTTTACATGGTACAAGCTAGGAATGTCTCTCTCTGATGCAGAGCAAGTGATGTGGCAAAACCTGTTTGTCGTACAGCAGACCTGATATACCACCACATAACCAGTGTGATCCAGCCCATCCTGCAGCACTGTGTAGGACAAATGTTTATCCATCTATATTTCCAGGCAAGTCGCTCAGAAACCACAACTGAATCTTTTGTATACATTCTCCCTGTAGGTGTTGCAGGGGATAGCACACTTTCTTGGCTGTTCCTGGTTGCAGGAAGGATTAGATGTTGGCTTCCAGGAACACATGGTTATTATTTATTAGACAAGGCAGCAACTTGCATTCCATATGGACTACAAATCTGATCCATTGGGATCCAGCTAGTGTACAGGGTGCCATCATCAGACATGCTTCAATGAAATCTCATTGTGACTGCCACTGTGGTTTCATTTGGTCTTCCTGCAGCTGAGTAACTTGCATAAGTAGTTCAAAATCTGGGCTCCTGCATTCCCAATTGACTGGGGTGAGGTGTGTTGCTTCAACTGATGAGACAAGTTTCTTTGTGGAATGTGTTTTAAATGTTATAATGAGGCAAACATGTGCAACAGCATTTTCAGACCCAGTTGAATGTTGAATAGGCCACAGGGCTGGGTTATTTGACTGGTGGCCCATAATAGTCTGCAATGTGGGCAGGGTATGATAGCTTAGATTTACAGAACACATCATTTAAATACCTGGTGAACACTGAACTTGTATCTGCCATTGTAAATATTTTCAACTCTGAAGTGCAAAGGATATGTCTGGGAATTTAAATTTGACCTCCTTTGAACAGGCATGTCAAACACATGCTGTACACCATACCTGTGTGACCTTAACATTCTTGATGTTTATTGCAGGGTTCTGTGTCCCTGCCAGCCCACTCCCACTCCAGAATATGCCCTGGTGTCAGATCAAGTCTTGCTTCAGACGTGATTCAGGATGACATCAAGTACAGGCCTGTGAGAGTGTTACGATGTCAGAAACGGTGTTTTTCATAGGGATAAGATCCTGCCCATCTTCCTAACTGGGTAAAATGTCATGTGGCAGTATTCTGAAGATGGGCCAGAGAGTCCTCCCTTGAGCCTTGATCAATTTTCATCCCTCAACCAACATCACCAAGTCAGATTATCTGATCATTAACATGTTATCATTCATATTTCCTTATTTACAAATGAGCTATTCTGATTTGCTAAATTGCAACAATGATGCATTTTAAAAATGTATTTGACTGGCAATTTGGAATGTCCCAGTTATGAAAAGTGCTCTCTAAATAAGTCTTTTCATTCTATACTTACAAATGTTAAAGACCTTGTCTGTGGGCATGTCCCATCAGATTTTGCACTGTATTTGCACTGTACTATTGAGCCAACACTATATATAGTATAATTTATCATAACCTCTCATTCTCCAATCGGTTTGTGTACTCCAATTCCCAGATCAGTTATGTTGGACTGGGAGGGAACCATTTAGCTCTTAAAGGTAGTTCCACCATTCAATGAGATTATGGCTAATCTGTGGCCTAACTCCACATCCCTCCTTTTCTCATTTCTCTTGATACCAATATGGCTATCAAAATTCTCAGTCTCAGATTTAAAATTAGCAACTGACCTGAAGAGGTCCTACATTTTATAACCACTGCTGAAAGACCTAACTATAATTTTTGCATTGTAACACTTAATCCTAGACTCCCCAATGAGCAAAAAATACTTTTTCTCTACTGACCCTTTTAGTTCCTCTTTTAATATTTTCAAAAGTTCATCCTAAGCACTCCTTATCTCTGAAGAAATTAGAAAATACTATCTTAGTTTTTGAATAATTTAATATTTCAGGTATAAATCTGGTAAATCTACACTACCTTCCTGCACAGATAACATATCCTTCCTAATGCATCCTTAAGTTATCATGCCCAGGATTGCTTTCAGTGTTCCAGGTCCAGTCTAACCATGGCTTTGTAAAGCTGTAGTTTAACTTCTACCAGTCTTCCAGGTATGAAGGGCAGCATTCCATTAGCCCTTACAATCATGATTTTACTCTTCCTTGTACATGACATTTTAATGTTAATCATACATGAACCACCATATTTCTTTGGACCTCCACTATTCTAGATGTTCACCATATTAGAAACTATTCTTGCTTAAGCACAGCATAAGGGTTGCAGCAGTACATTACACTCTACCTCTGAGATTGGGTCCCACTGACTTCATTGAAACCAAATTTTAGAAGTAGATTGCAATGAGTTACTATTAATGTACAACCTCCAGGCATCTGTTCTAACCTCTTTAGGTCCAAAGTGCTCCAATTCACATTTCCCCACATTGAAACCCCATTGCTGTCATTTTTCTCATTCACTTTGTCTCTTTTTATCTTTCTAATTGATTGCCTTCATCCGTGCTGCTTTTCACTATTTAACCAGAAATGATATTGCAAAATAATGGGAGCATGACTCAGAATGGGAACTGGATTCCCAAAAGATGCTCAGTGCATCCCATGTTCTTTGTGGTAACATTTGTACTTCACTCGTTATGTGCTGTATTATATATAACAAGTTGTATAAAAAAAATTAGTGGTTGCACCCATCAGGATATGACTAGATTGGTTTAGACAAAGCAGAAGCGAGTGGTCTGAAAAATTAAATTAACTAAAATTGCCCCCTCTTCCTTTTAAAGGAAAGTTCCAGGGATCTGTGAACTTTCCTGTTTGGTGTAATTGCCAATGTGTTAATTTGTGTGCATGAATTTTATATGTTTTGCACTTCCAGTCTGCCACTGGGTCTCCACCTGTCTGAAGGTGGGAGTGATGCATTATGTATTGAGGAAGTGCTGAGGATGAACAGTGAGACCAAACCCAGAATCCACAGGGTTACATATAGGGATTTTACAGACACACGGTGTGCCAAGTACAGAAAAGAAAAACAGAATGAAGGGGTTCCACCCACTGGGTACTTCATCAAAACTACCTGCTTGTCTGAAGCAAGTAGAGATTAGTCGTTCAATCACAGTCATCAAGCATGTATAAATCAGTGAATCAAAAAGATTCATAGCATGAAAACAGAAAATGCTGGAAGGTCGGGCAGTATCAGTGGAGGGAGAAAGAGTTGATGTTTTAGCCATTGACCTTTCATCATAATCTGAAACTTCAAATTTGTTTCCCTCTCCACACTTGCTGCCCAATCTGAGTAGTTCCTCCTCTTTTTGTTCTGTTTTCAAATGTGCAGTAATTTGTTTTAGTAAAAACATTTGATTCTAGTTATAAGCCAACCCCATTTTCTTGCACTGAAGGCCATTAATCAATTCAACTGCAAGCTTGATATTAAATGTATAAGTGAATAGAATGTTTATGCACTCCACTGATAAAACAATCATGTCAGAGTATGCTTTGTTTAAATAAAATAGTGTCTTTATTTTAAATGCACTGGCAATCTTCACCTTCTTAGATTCCTGTTGATATCTATTCATAGCTGCAGGTTAAAGTAAGAGGAATTTAGCAATCTGTGTGACAACGTGGTGGTCTGACCATATTCTGATGAATGCACCTCGCCTTGTTCCTTCTACCCCACTCATGACTCCAGGCAGCAGACAGATCTGCCCTATACTGATTTCTACCTACAGACCACCTGGAATTAAGTCCAACTAGCTGGCAGTCTTGGTTGACAATGGTTTCTTCCTTGGTCATGGCCACTTGGGTTATTGCATTAATGTTTTTATTTAGGTTTGGCATGAAGCTGGAAAGTTTTTGATAAAGCAAAACAATTTTTTTTTCTAAAGCAATCCTTGTATTCCAGAAAATAAATAGTAAACAGATTGCTGCTTCATGTTTTGAAGTGACGATGAGGCTCCTTAAAGGAATGTGCTTGGGAATCCAGGTGTGACACTAACCACATCTTGGCAAGAGCTGACAGTGAAACAGTGACTTCATCCAATTCAGGTCATATGGGTTGGGAGTGGGATGTAGAAAGTTATTTTGAAGCAGTAGGAGGCAACTTAAAGAGAACAGAGAAAATGTCATTCCATATCTAACTTGTGCTTGAGTGCCTGATACCAAGACATGAAGAAAGAGTTGCCGGATCACTAGCACAGGGATCCATCATCTCAATGACTGCAGAATTCACACACTCCTATCAAGTAAATAAACAACCACTGCTAGTTAGGATGAATCTCACATTGAGCCATCTTGATTAATGTGGGCACAAAGTTTGTTTTGACTAGCCAAGTAGCAATTCAAGGGTTCCTTCAGCTCTTAAAAGCCCCTGTCCTTCTCTACAGCAGAACTTTGGGAGCTGTGTCAACAAGCTAAGCTTGTAACTGGCATAGATCATACTTATTTAAATAACCATTCTCTACAAAGATAAAACTATTCCTCTCTAAAAGTTTAGTGAAAAAACAAAGGTCTAAAAAAAGAGGTTGCCGGAGCTGTTGACACTTCCTTAATGTTTGGCTGGGAAAACACTGCTCTTAAGGGTCTGGGAGACAACAGATGCATGTAAAAGATTTTCATTTTTGCAACATCTTTCTGGACATAAAATGTCTCAGATCATTTTGCAGCAATGAATTGTAGGAAACATGCAGGAAATGTGGATATTGCTGCTTTAGGGATTTTACTGAGAGAATCAATAGGGCTTTGTTCAATGTTTCATTCAAATATTAGCACCTCCAACAATGCTACACTCCTTCATTACTGCACAGTCACATCAGGCTGGACTTTGTGCTTGGGTCCCAGGAGTGAGACTTAACATAACTTTTTGACCCTTGATTTGAGAGGGCTACCAATTGAACCTTGGTTGTCACCTTTCCTCCCTATGCAAGTTTCCACATTGCCCAACATAAAGGAGCTTTCATCAGAGAAAGTGTTGAAGGATCAATGGGGTTGCATGCGTTGGGACAACTGGGATTTGTTCTATTGTATATAGATACATTACTTGGTTCCCACTGAATAGGGAACAATGTTTAGTTTTACAATCACTTTCTAGATAGATGTTGCTGTGTCCTCAACATGAGATAAATGTAAAAGGATATTCAGTTCTGATGTTAAATTCATTACGTTTGAAATCTCCATGAGAACAACTCATTCTGCACGTAGAAAGACTGCAACAATGTATCTCTATGCTTGGGACTACGTATCTCACTTTGAGGAGAAATTGCTGCTTGCTACTATGCTACTTTTTCCGAAGTGAAATTTGCAATTGCAGTGAATAATTGTGGTCTGTTTAACTCCCTCCCACGTATGAACAAAAGCAGCATTAGTATTGAAAAAGGGATGTTGCTAGATTACATAATTGTTATTTTCTAATTGGCTATCTGTGATGATGGCTTCAACTCTGTATTTCAG
This sequence comes from Rhina ancylostomus, assembly GCA_030265395.1. Lineage (NCBI taxonomy): Eukaryota > Metazoa > Chordata > Chondrichthyes > Rhinopristiformes > Rhinidae > Rhina > Rhina ancylostomus. The sequence goes on along the minus strand of JARFYF010000074.1, from coordinate 67,723,554 downwards.
ATCGTTAGAGATTTGAGGAGTTTCTGTATTTGATTTTCTTCAGTGTAGTATTCACAGCCAAAGTATTCCTTTGACATTAAAAATCTACAGTAAAATGATCCCATCACCAATGATCCCACTTAACTACTACTCAGTTCATAGAAATATGGTAGAAGAATAAAAAAGTGCTGTTGTTAGGAATGCTTTCTATATTCTTTTTAATCATTTTCTTTAATCACCACACTGGCTTTTCTGTGACATTGCTACATAAGTATTGTGGGGTTTCCATGGTTGTAGGATTGTAATGAACTGAGCCTTCATTATAGTATTTATTTATTTTAAAATCAGAATAAGATCTTTAGCAATGATCTGTAATTGTTTTTCAAACCAGAACCCTGGGGTCTACTTCAGCAGGTACAATGTCACAGATCTGATGATAGAGACTAGACCACACGGAGATTGGGGGTGGGGGGAAAGCAACAGCAAAAAAGCATTAACCTCTGACCCTTTTGTAGCTTACATCGACAAGGTCAGAACCATCTCTTAGCACATTAAAACTCTTCCTATAATCATTGACTGGTATTATCCCACATTCAAGTAATACTTTACATCACCCTTTTCTGCACAGTCCTCCTTCCTCCACATGTGCACACATATGCACTAATAAATTCTCATCAGAAAAACAGCAAAATAAAACTTTATTTATTGATGGTGCTTCTGGGACATAACCCCCTGTGAAGTCAGCAAAATAGTGAGAATCTCAAACTCTAAACTGAAACTCGGTGCCTAAAAACATGATTGTTTTGCTCTGTTTATTTTACCATGTAATTGAGAGTGGACCTTTCTCCAAGTGAAATACAACAACCATTTTACAGTTTTCTTAGGCTTCTCTGAAAACTTGAATGGGCCTATCCAGGCTAAGTTGCATTTCTGTGTCTTGACACAATTTCTATGTTTCCCATGAAGACTGTCATCACAGTGGGTTTCTCCTTCAAGTAATACATCCTTCTACCTTGGAACTACATCACTGTTCATTCATCATCACCAGTTCTCATCTCCCAATCCAACAGCATGATGAAAGACCTCTAACAGAAGGGCTACAGTGGTTCATCAATTGATTCGCCATCACCTTCTCAAAGCTGGTGAGCAATGGGCAATAAATGCTGGACTTGCTAGTGATGGCTGCAAACTGAAACAAGGTAAAGTAAAAATTCTGGTGTCCTTATTTGGGAAATATCATTGTCAAGGAAGATTGGGAGTTGCCCAGTCAAATTTCCAGAGAAACTCAAAACAAACTGTAGTTGTGTTGGACTCAGCGAAACATTCATAGTGAAACAGAGGAAAGCAATTAAATTTCTAGACACGGATTTTTTTTTAAAGTAGAATTTGAGAAATTCTGTGTTTTGCATTCTGAAATGCCTTCACTTCAGGGACAATTATGAATAGGCAACAAGTATCAACACTGCCATTGATGTCCATGTCCTGTAAATGGATGAATTGAATTGGAGATATGCACAGCTTTTTGTGGAGGCCAGTTTTACTATTATTCTCTTGGTAGTTCGCATAACATTTGGCAATAACATTCATTGTTATCTAGAAACAATGAATGTTATTGGCAAATCAGTGGATGGTGACTGTTTAAGCAGATGCTTTCCTTAATATGTTGTTCAACTGTTTCAAAATATTCTGTCAGTTATGGAGTTGATTAGGCCTGAATGAAGCATTTAGGGAATAACATTCGTCTCTTACTCTTTTTAAAAAGAGTAACTCATCCCACAAAGTTCTCCATATAATTCCTAATGTTATTGCTTTTGAAAATAATCAACCTCAGAGCCTTTCACTGCTGTGAGATATTGTGGCACTGAGTTTGTTTGTTTACCCAGTGAACTGTCATTTAGCCATATGGCTCTTGCTTGGATTGCAGACTCCAGTCTAGAGGGAGCCTGAGGCCAGGACATGTAACTCCCCACACCGAAAGCTCTAAAGGTAAACGGGCAAACAAATCTTCCATTACTCGATCATAGTAATTAAAAGGAAGGGCTTTATCCTATGCTTTTTGTAGAGTCTGCTTCAAGCTCATTATTAGCTTAAAGTCCCTTTGCAGTTAATCAGATGCTGTGATTTACTTATTTATATAAGATGCCATTTTATTAGAAGTTAATTCCAGAAATGTTACAAAATCCTTGATGGATGAGGAAAGTCAATTTACACATGTTAATCTATCCACCCAGAACTGGAGTCCTCCATTTAGGTCCATGAAATGACTCCAAGGCTTTTGTCTTCATCATGCTGCTGGTATATTCATGTTCATTGTTCATCCCTCTCTGTGTAATATCAGTTATCATTTGCTGGCTTAAAACTCTGTCACTTCATCCTGTGCTGATAGTTAATTTAAAGTCGTATTAACAGGGATAATCTTTTCCGTAACATTTGCACTATTCTTGTATAACCAAAATCTCATAAACAAAAAAATACTTAGCAAGTTAGGTAGCATCTGTAGTGAGAGAAACAGTTTCTGCAGAACTCCAAGCTGCCTCCTTTCCTGACTGAAAAGCCAATGTCTCGTAAGGCAGCCTTGTGGTTCTTCTCTACTGTTTATAGTACATGAGCTTTCCTCTGACCACATCTGAGCATAATACTCAAGTTACGTCTTGACCAGAGTGCAATAAAGCTTCAACATAACTTCCTCTTGCTTACGTTGTTCAATATTTATCGGCTTCGTTGACTGCTACACTGCATGAATTGAGTAACAAACCTAATAAAAGTTTGATGCCGCTTTAACCTCATTCATAGCTATTTTAACATAAAATAGCAAAAGTGTCAATTGGCAAGAATCCCAGGGAGTTCGTACTACCTCAATGCACAGTTGATCTGTATGAATGGTATGCAAGACAAGATGCTAGCAAATAGGACATGGAGGAGACTGAAAATGAGGATCAGAGTCTTCAGACTGAGGCATTTCTCAACTGTGACCCATTGTAGCTCGGAAAGCAAAGATGCTACATGAACAGGATGTTCATCTGAATGTCTCAGATGGAACATTGGATGCTTTTGATGAAGTAGAGTTCACTGAGCGTTGAAGGATGGAGTTTGGCCAGATTATTGAAGCAGTGGTGCCTAGATTATCCAAGCATTTACACTGAGTCACATAAGAGATAGGTAACCAAAAGCTTGGTTAAAGAGGTATGTTTTAAGGAGGTAATTTAAAGACGAGAAGCAGAGCGATGGAGTTGTTTTGAAAGGGAATTCCATAGCTTAGGGTTTTGGCAGTAAAAGCTATAGCCATCAATGGTGAAGCAGAAATGAGTAAGGGCATGTAGGGTTTATCCTGTGTAAAGCTGTGCACCATCTGTTTACCATGTTATTGGGAATCCACAATTTCTTGCCAAAAATTCAACCCTTCTACAGGTGAACATTTGCTTGTGGTGGGTTTAACTGGTCTAAAATTAAAACCTTTTCACAAATGCAGGGGGATTTGATGCAAAAGGGCAGAGTTTAACAACTGTGCTCATAGGAATTGACTTGTTAGGTACACTTTAGCTACTTAGTGGCTATATTCAGGGAAGCATTAGTGGAGCCCTAGGGAGCTGGTTATCTCTCGGGTCCACTCAACCCAGTGTCTGCATTATGGAATGCAAGCTTGCTTCACGTTTGTACAAGAATAAAATTATGCATGATAATCCAATGAACTGGCACCCTCTAATTGTTTAAACTGTCTCCAAAGAGTAAAGTAGGAATGTTTGAAGCAAACACATTAATCTACCTTCCTGTGTGACATAAAACACATAGTTTGGGAAGGGTGTGAATTCCCTTATTTTCTAATAGGACATGCTAATATTATTATGACATGATTCCCCCATGAAGAGGCTTGCACACAGAAGTCACAGGATTTGGTCTCCTATTGTGTTTATAATGAATGTCAGAACCTGCCTTATGGTGGGATATGAATAGGTGGTGTGGTAATTCCAACCTAAGGAATACAAGTGGATTCATTTTTTTTAAGAAGTCTGAGGTACTCAATTTTGTGTCTTGTTAGGACTTGAGGTTTTTTGTAACTTTATGAAATAATAACTTCTCACTTCCAAATGATAGAAAATTCTAATCAGGTCTTGTTATCTAAGCTGCTCCTCAAAGATCTTCTCTAAAACCTACCTCTTTGACTAAGCTGATATCATCTGCACTGACATCTCTATGTGGTTCAACATCAGTTTTTGTTTTGTTTTGTACAAAGTGCTTTAAAGCACTTTGCTACCTTTAAAGGTGCTGAGTAAATGGAGATAGTTGTTGGTATTGACCATTCTTTTAATAAGAAGACTGTAGTGTTGAGATCATCCCAACACTGGTGTTTATGAAATGAAAATACATGGTAAAAGCAAAGACTATAGCACTCAGTCAAATTTTCCATGTGAGCAGTACACCAGTGCCTCAAGAGCTGCTGGAACAATAGTTTAGCAAAGTCACAGGAACATGATCCAAAAATTCTGAATATCTTCCTGATTTCCCATGGTTCTGATGGCTGCCGGTTCTCATGACATTGTGGGATCTGAGTGTCACACTCTTGCCAGACAAGAAAATTTATGGATTAGCATTTTGTGTTTGGATTGTATAGCATTACACCTCTTGTGGGAGCACAGATTAGTAAAACATTATTTTGTTTGTATAAGAAAAGTAGGTTTACGCATAGGAGAGTCATCATAAATTGTGTATACCTGCTGCACTGGTTGCTGAATACTGTGCAGCCAAACTCTCGAGGCATGAAGGTCCCAGATTTGGACATCTCCACCCACACCCACTTCCCCAAATCTGTGATTAATGGATGAAATATTGTTTCATCAATATTATTAATACAATCACTTTCCCAATATTATAACATTCCAAAGCAGTTTACAACCTATAAGTGTTCTTCCTGAGTTGTCATTGTAGGAGTCACAATGAGCTCCCATGACATAATGAGCTTTTGAGCAAAGGGCAAGTGTAAGGCAGGAGCTCCCCAGCTCTTTGAACTAATGTCTCAGGATCTCCAGCATCCATTGTGAAGGGGCAGATGGAGCCTCACTTTTTCACTTGATCTGAAAAACAGTACATCAATCTGCCAGGTCTGTGCTGGGCAAGCTGCATAGACTTTGTATTTCAGTGTCCAGAGTGGGGCTTGAACCCAGAACCTCTCGAATCAGAGGTGACAGCTCGAGCAACTGAGCCATGGCTGGTTAGTTGGGGTGAAAACAAGGGCACTGCAATTAGCCTGTTGACACTTGACATCTAGACCAAGGCATGAAGAATGGTTCTTTCGATGAGAAACCGGGTGCCTGAGATCAGTGCAGTTGCATCCTAGCGTGGGTCTGTGCCTCCAGGAGAGGAGAGAAGAAAATTAGGAAACAAAATACACAAAGCTTTAATAAATTAGCAGAAGGAAGACAGACAGCAATTCAACGTCTTGTAATGAAGACCTTGTTTCAAATCCTTTTATCTCTTGAAGTAATACTTATGTGTCACCAATGTGACTAGGCCTCCAGGCTATAACTAATATGAGCCTCTAAGTGTCTGGAATGTACCTGTATGACATTATCAATCCTACAAAGTTTACAGCTAGAATTATCCAGCTGAACTAGGCACAGGATGGCAGGAAGTGCAAGAGTCAGCACATCAGGCTGGGTTGATTATAGTTGTGATCGAATGCTCTAATGTTTATCTGCCCACCCCCTGCCAACCTTCCCTTTCTTTCCCACCCCCAACCTCGACCACTTTACCATTTCTGATGACCTTCACATAACCCCCTGCAATAGCACAGTGACGAGCTTGGCAGCTTCCCCCACTGAGCTAAGTGGCCATCAGGGAAGATTCCCTTTGCAGAGGTGTCAGTCACTGAGCAAAGATGGAACCTCTTTGAATGTGTAACATTTCCTGTAAGTCTTGTTCCTTCTAAGGGGCATCAAAGCCCATTAATTATTAATGTTGTTTTATATTGAAATATACTTGACAAAATAATGATCAGCGAGACATCTGGAAGAAAACCTGAGTACTCAGTGAAATACAACGCGTTTCTCTTTGTCCTTTGGTTTGGTAGTTTGTTAGCCAATGGGCTAAGATTCTTTTCACAGAGGCCTTTTGAAAAGTCAACAATAGGGAGACCAAGTATGTAACAGTTTGGAACACCAATTCTGTCCCTTCTGCCCTCCTGTTGTAGAAGGAATGCTGAATAATAACCAGCAAAAAGGGGGGGGAAATTGTATTGATGTACAAGCCATCCTTGGGTAACAAACAGGTTCTGTTTTTACAGACGTCCATAAGTCGATTTTGTCTGCAAGTCAGAGAATACACAAAAATCACTCTATGGTAACTACCTCCACGGTAAAGTAATGAATGGCATCAAAAGCACACAAGACTGTTAAGAAAAATTACTAAGACTAGAGAGAGAGAAAAAACTAGTTCTGCCATTCGTAGGAACAGACAAGAGTACAAACGTTGGACTTTGGAATTTAAAAATGTTATGGGAGCTCGTTCGTTGGTAGGGATGTCCATAAGCCAGGTGGTTGTAACCCAGGGATGGGCTCTAATGCCTTTCTGAAGTTCAGGATAAGCTAAAGCACTTTACAGCCAAGTACTTTTGGAATGTGTCAGACTTCTTCTACAAGGGCGGCTTGTGAATGAGTGAGAGGGTGAAGATCAAAAAGCAAAGGAAGCCTCCAAGTGTGGAGCTTGTTTCCTGCTTTGTACCCCATGTTGTTGCTATGTTCAGAGTCCTAGCTCCCGCTCCTTGCAAGTAGTCAATGGTGACCAGACTTCAGCATTGAAAACAAGAGGCCAAGAGCATCCTTATTGTTGAAGTTGAATTGGGTGGCCAGTTCTGGCAACCGCTCATACACAGTTGGATACAGAAATCAGGAACTTGGCCAAAGGTGCCCAGCTCCTGCAAAGGTTCTGCTGTACAGGTTTCTCATTGCAGAGACTCACTCATGGAATACATGGGATGGCATCAAACTGCTGGATGTATAGTCACTAAGCTCAGCAGAAACTGCTGAGTTCCATTTGGAAGTGCTCTTTCAATGAGATCATAAGTGTTATTTATTGCCAAACAGCCCCTCTGGCACTGAAAATTAATTTTAGCAAGGATGGAGAATTTCTTGGTGTTATTTCCCATGCACATCTTTTGATGCTGAGATTGGGTTTCTGGATCTGGCAATTCTAACAAAATTGTTAATGTGTTTTTAACTCCATTAAAGTGTCATATATGAGAACTTAGACCATTAATTGCTACTTAGTAAGAAATAAAGCATGCTTCTCGTATCCTGTTTTTCCACATTGATCCTCCCTGATTTTGTTTAGTATATTGATTTTGGTGACATTTTCATAAGGGTCAGCATTTCTGTTTGAGATTTCCCACATACAGAGCGTACAACCTTCACCTATAATAAGATCTCTTGGAAAACCAGCAATAATCTCGGGCAACCATTTTTGCCCTTCTAAACATCCATCTCTTTTGAGAGTAATTTTAGTCTTTTGTTTCAAAAAGAACAAATGCGACAATCAATTTTTCAAGGATATAAAAGGTGAAAAGTACATGGATGTAACCAACTCATTTATCAAATGCTACAGTCATTTCTACTGAAAAAGAAACCTGTTTTTAAAAATGATAAATTGAAAGAAAATGTTCGTAAACCTGTTCATTATGTGGATATATAGCAGCACTGAATAAAACGCATGCCTGGAGAACCTACGGTGGGTTGATTCATCTACCTGGTTCCAGGAATGAGAACCCCTCGCAAGGAGAATTAAAGAGGAAATTGCAGCAGTGAATCAGGGCAGGGGGCCCACAGTTTGATGACTTGTGGCTACTAGCCCTGGAGTCTCCAACAATCTCTGGGACATACTGTGAGCAAAGCCAAAAGAAACAGTATAAAACAAATCTCCAGTGAGAACTTCAGCTGCCCCTGGAATAGTATTTTAAATTGTTGGCTATGTACAAGGCAGGAGTTCCAAGGCACCATGTGCAACTGTATAGATCTCACTTGTAAGATTTTCCTCTACTAGCTCTGTCACTGAAGCATAGGAATTAGCAGGACATTGATCTCGGTACATTAGCTACATCTGGTGACAGGTCATTCTGATGAGAGATTGTCAATCTGAAGCATTAACTTTGTTTCTCTCTCCACAGGTGCTGCCTGACCTGTGGAGTTTTGTTTCCATATTTATAGCATCTGCAGCATCTTGCTTTCGTACTATTGATTACTTCTAAGCCTGCTATCTTTGAGTGCACACACAAATAGGCACACAAGTGTGCATGTGCACTCTACCACATCATGGATAGTGATTAGCAGAAGGCACTCTGGCAGACTTGCCTTAACTAGCTGGGATACAATAAGACTTGATATGTACTGAGATCAGCCAACTAAACATAGGTCTGGCATTGAATTCATTATCTACTTTCCAAGCTCTGATGCCACTCTGTACCAATCTGTTATCAATGCAGCTGGAGCTTTTGATTTCTTGATGGGTTTCTCTCTGACTGTGGCCATGCTGAGGTACTAATACAGGAATAGTTTGCATTGGCCTATAGTTCATCAGCTGGATGGTGATCTACCTCCAACATTTGGATTTATATGAGAGGGATGATTGAGCCAGAACTTGGACAGATGGGGATGTGTGGCCATGGTGGGAGTGAACACCAAGGAACATACTTAAAGGAGGACTTGCCTCCAAGATCAGTGGCAGATGAGGAGGTAAGGATGGTTTACTACTGCTGGTGCCAGGGCAGGCCTCAAATCTCCTGCCTACACCATTCCTAGGAATGGATGCACAGATTGAACTGTAATGCAGTGTCAGAACCTATAATACTCACCACTTAATTCTCACATGCACAGGCTTCCCTACATTTCACAAAGTCCTGGACTGAATCCACAAAAAATACCATCAAGTCTTAGATAACTTCAAATCCCATATCACACAAGAACATTGTGCCGCATGAGAGAATTTCAAGCAGTGTTTAGGCAAGAACAGTATCTTTAATTTAGGTAATAAGATTATTAAAGGGGGTGAGTAAGTGGAAAGGATGGGTGACTGGGTGGAAAGATTGGTATAACTAGCACTTAACTATCATTTCCCAACCAGTGAAAATTCTCAGAAGTCCTTTATTGGGGGGGGGGACTGAGTTTCAGTCTTCTAATCCATCACCACCCTTAAGCATTGCTCTACCTTCTGACCACATGAGATCCTTCATAACCAACTTGACCTGCCAGCACAGTTGTAAAAGTAGCCAGCTGTAGTGTCACAAGTGTTGGACAGCCACCTCGTACCTGATACCCAAAACTACAGATTCTGGAAATTTTAAATTAAAACCCAGAAAATGCTGGAAAATACTCAGCAGGTTAGGCAGCATCTGTGGAAAGAGAAACAGTTAATGTTTCTGGTCAAAAACCCTTCATCAGAGCTGATGAAGATTTTTGAAAGCATTAACCATTTCCTTCTGCAGTCTGTATCTGATTCTGATAGTAATTTATAACCAGGTGCTGTGCCCATGATTTCAAGCTTCCCTATATATTGGCACTTGTGAGAGGTTATCCAAGCTTAGTTTGAAATGGAAAACTTCTGACCTTGTTGCAATGGCACTTTTTTTCCATCACATTCCTAGCAGCAGGAATGTGGTATGAATTAACAGAATGAAATAACTAAATCCAAATCAAAATTTGTCTGGAACACACAGCAGTAGTCTGGTTGTGAGGCAACAGGCTCACAAGGAGCTGACATTAACCCGATGTATGTCGTTATAGTGAGAGGTGTACTTGAACTTTCCTTTGCCTTGGGACCTATGCATGTTGGGAGAAGTTTGGCCAGATCTTCAACTCGCCCCGGAGCAAAAAATGACCATTATCCATTGTGCTAACAAGCTGATTTTTCACTTCCGATTAAATCAATGACACCGTTCCTTTAGGCAGATGTAATGTGTTTGCAGAAGGTCACTCATATGTCAGCCAGGGTGGTGAGTATTGGAACAAGGAGATCATAAAGTTTGAATCTATCCTCAGTGGACGTTAACACCATCTGCAAGCTACTAATTCACTGGGTTAGTGAATCGATGGTTTTTGTTTCTTCCCCTCTATTTCAAGTAAGGGTAAAGGTATGGCACCTTCTTCACATTCCGGGTAATTATTTTCTTCATTTAGGTGTGGCTGGCAATGCCACCATTCATATCGCATCCATGACTGCTGTATCAGAGGGCACTTAAGAGTTAACTGCAGGGATGGATCTGGGATCACGTCAGTCCAGCCTTTGTCCCCCTGAAGGGCATCAGTAAAGCAAATTGTTTTTTGACTTCCAGCAGTTTTTTTTTGGATAGTCGTTATTCCCAATACTAATTGTAATTGGTTTATTATTGTCACATGTACTTTGAGATACAGTGAAATGCCATTTTTTTTTGCATGCCATCCAGATGGATTGTTTCATACATCAGTACATCAAGTTGTACAAAAGAGGGGAAAACAGAATGTAGAATATAGTGTTACAGTCAGAGTGCAGTGCAGGTAAACAAAAAGTACACAGGCCATGACAAGGTAAATTGAAAAATGAAAAATTCATCTTTATTGTACAAGAGATCCATTCAAGAATCTTGTAGTTGAATATAAATTCCACACCTACCATGGTGGGATTTGAACTTTCATCTCTGGATTATTATTCCGGGCCTCTGGAGTAATAGTCCAGTAATTTAACTGCTGCACCACCACCGTACACTAAATGGTAGTTCAAGACAGACCATGGAATGAGCTTTCCCAATCTGTGCCCCTCTATGGGTGTGTTCACCTAGGCTGCCATCAGGAACTCTTGGCTCAATTGATATTATATTGAGCTGGAGGCAGGCCAAGATGTGGAGACAAGAAGATCATGGATTCAGTCCCACATCTGTGGTGAGTTAACCGATCTCAGCACACAGCTGGTCTGCATGTATTTGAGTCAATGGAGCAATCAGCCAGGGAGCCCACAGCTGATCACTTTGTGATGTGGTAGAGTGTATGTGCGCATGTGAATAGGCTTTAATGTAATCAATATATCCAATTCAATAACCTGTTACTCCCCAAGGTTTAAGCGATCATGAGGACTGCATTATTGAATGTTATTGTACCTGATGTAAGTGACTGCCAACCACAGGACAACAAACTTTGTGGGAACCAGTGGGATGAGGGGTGTGGGAGGATATTTTTTTAAGAAACTATTCTTTCAATAAAATATAGTTAGCACTCAACAGTATAGTGTTTGATCTGGTTGCTGTCCTGCCAGCCTGTTGTTTTACTGCAGTGTTTTGATTCTTTAGTAACTCTGTGTAGGTGTTAGGAAAGGAGCAAAGCTGTTGTTGGCACAATAAAGCAAAGACATGTGAAATGAATGTGAAAGGAGTGATTCCCAGCTTTGCTGCGATAAACAATCTTGGTTAAGGGTATAGGGGATGGTACTACTCACTCCCTGTACAGACCTCATTGACTGAGGGTACAGTAACTTGCAATCTGAATGGAATATCTACCCGAAACTTGTTGGTCTCCCAGCACTGTGAGATGTCCATAGCGGAATGCTGCTGACTGGCATATTCCAGGCTGCAGGAGTACATGCTGAGGGATGCACTGAAGCTGGGTGCAGCCAACCAAGGGCTCAGTGGGGAAGGACTAGAGTTTAGGGTTCTTCTGCCACTGGAGAGGGAGGGATGGGGTCAGGTGAGAAAGCTCCTTAAATATTGTAAGTACGGGATTGGGGTAGCACCCCAGGGGGCCACATGAGTGGCATCGGTGCTGTGTTTTTTATATATAAGAAAGTAACACTAACGATTGATCTGCACACGAATGTAAAGGTTTGCACTGTTTTATTGTTATATATAGTTTGTTTTTTTTATGACGAATAAAGTTTATTTTGGAATTTAAAAAAAAACTGCACTAGGCTTGCTTAACGCCAGTGGGGTGAGCTGGTTCAAAGCTGAATTTCATGGTCAGGGAGTTGATGGAGCAACCAGAGCATGCTCCCTTCAAGCTTGTAAGAAATGCTGGCAAAGGAGATAAGCTTGTGCAACATGCTGCCTGTTAGTGAATGAAGGTAACAGACCAACCAGATATTAGTTGTTTATTGTGGGATTTGCATATTAGTTGTGTGTAGAGTCATTGATAGCTGTTGATGTAGAATTTGTATCACAGAGACAGGTTATTTGCAGCAATTGCAGCGAAAGCCTCCTACCCCTACAACCGTCACCCCAACCGTACTTCACCAAATCTATTCAGCTCATCTGATTCCTTTCTCCCTGATGTACAGGAGGAAGTCCCACACCACCAGGTTCAAGAACAGCTACTTCCCTTCAACCATTTGGTTTTTGAACCAACCAGCACAACCCTAATCACTACAGTTTAGCAACACTGTGATCACTTTACACCTTGATGGACTTTGTTTTTTCTAAGTATGTTCTTTCTTGGATGCTGCTGCTAGTTTTTTTTAATTGCACCTGTGCGTACATGTACTTGTGCATATGACAATAAACTCAACTTTGACTTTACTCATCTAAATGCACCTGTCCCATTCACTTTATTCACATCAATCTCTGCGGAAAGAAGTGCCTCCTGAATTCATTAGTGGCTATTTTACATTTATGGTCACTGGTTTAAGACTCCCCCCAACATCTTCACTACATCTGTCCCTTCATGCCATGTCATAATCTAATAGGTCTCAATCAGATCACTTATCAGCCGCCTTTCTATGGTAAAAAGAGTCAAAGTGCAGAGAGATGACAATCTCAGTCTCACTATATTCTTTGGCTGAAGTGGACCTCAAAATAATTGTTGTCACCTGATGTTGGTAACAAATGTATTTGTCTCTTAATACAAACTATTAACCAGCCTTAGTTTAATAGGTCCAGTGTCATAGTCCTTTAGGAAACATCAATGAAAGAGAAGAATAACAGACAGCAACAAACAAAATGCTGGAGGAACTCAATGAGTCAGGCAGAATCTTTGGAAGGAAATGGACAGTCTACTTTTTGGATCAAGACCATTCATCTGGACTGCATGAAGGATCTCAACCCAATATGTTGACTGTCCATTTTGCTCCATAGATGCTGCCTGACCTACTGAGTTCCTCCAGCATCTTGTGTGTTGCTCTGGATTCCACCATCTGCAGTCTCTTGTTTTTCCAATAAGAGGCAGTATTTCTGTCAATATCTTTGTCCTGCAGTCTGAGTTTTCAGTACCATATTCCCATGGTAGGAGCATTACCAGTCTTCAGTGCAGTGCTGAAAGTATGCTACATTGTCTGAGCTGCCATCTTTTTGATAAGACACTAAAATGAGGGACATTTTACCCTCTGTTGAGACAGAGAATATCCCTTAACACCATTTTAAAAAGTAAAGTATAAAAAGCGGCCAACACCAGAAGCAAGTTATCTGGTAATTATCACATTTCTCTTTGTGGTATTTTGTTCTGATCTATTTGGCCAACCATTTCTTACATGAAAATGGTGACTTCAGAAATACTGTTTATACAGCACTTTGCAATGTCATGAGCTTGTGTATAGCGCTGCACAGGGATTAGCAGCAGGCATAGGCCATCTTGCACTTCAAACCTGCTCCATAGCTGATCTCCCACCTAAGGGCCATTTTCCAGCACTATCTTAACATCTCATTAACTATCAATCTCTGCATTGAATGATTTCAAAGCCTCTGCGCCCCTCCAGGGTCCACTGTCCTTTGATATTTCTCATCTGGGTCCAAAAGACCCTATCCTTATTCTGAGACTGTGGAACCTGGTTCTGGCCGCCTCAGTCAGGGAAAACATCCTCCCTATATTCATCTTGCCATGCCATTGCAAGAATTTTAAAAAATGCAGTGCCCTTCTTGGAGCTTAGAAGCTGGGCTGGGTAAGGAACGACAATCCATCTGGAGAGTTGTTTCTACTAATCAGACATCAGATTCCACAGTGGAATGAAATTTAATTCCAGATCTGTAAACTGGAGATTGGAATGGATAGTTGAAAGTACATGGAGAAATATCTGGAATTTCTGTCCTCCATTGACGACTGACTCCCACGCCCTACGACCTGTTTGGTGTATGTGTGCGCTGGGACAGCTTAATTATTTTCAGACTTTTGTCAGGTGAGGCATTGTGGATAAGCAACAGATTAGCTGAAGATGTGCAGAATAATCATGACTTATTAAAATTGTGACACATGTTTCAAGAAGTGAATGGACCAACACTATTCCTAATATTTAGCAATCAATGAAGAATGTTATTTTTCTGGATTAGCTGTACCAATAGGTCTGTCAAAGTGCCTTAAGAATACAAATTGTACATGCAACCAACCCTTCATACCTTTAGAATCATCAGAACGGCATAGAGCACTAATGGATTTTACCAATGAATGTTTACCAATGGATTCTTTTGGGGAGTTCCCATTAGTATTTTATAAGTGATCATGGTTGTCAGTTTCTTGGTAAAGAACCACAAAAAGAGCATTTCTTTAGTGTTAGAAATTGGGTTGTAAATATTGACTGGGATACAGGTTAAAATCTGTCTTTGGTAGCTAGCATCCTCGTGGCTGAGTTGAGAAGGCATGGGGCCAAGTGTCTTTCCAGAGCCTTGGGCACAAAAAAACCCAGACTGATGTTCCAGTGCAGTAGAGAGGGGGCATTGCGCTATCAGAGAAGCCATCTCTCAGATGTAACACAGACTCCAACAATGAATACAAATGATACTGTTCTGAAGAAGAGCAAGAAATTTATCTTTGCAGTTATGGCCAAAATGTGTTCATAATTCAATGTCACCATCATAATCTCATCATAATAGTACAGGTTATGGGATTTCTGTGCATAAATTGGCTACTTCGTGAAGCAATGATTCTACCTCTCGTCACACCACAGTTAAAGGTCCAATTTTATGGGGTAAAATTTGAAGCAATTGACCCTGCTCAGCTAGGCCAAAGGTATGGCGAGATCTTCAATTCAGGTTCCCTGTCTTCTGATAGCCTGAAGTTATTCCTGATGGGTTCATCACCTGTCTTTCCATGCACAACCACCATGCATTGTTCAGCAGCTTATTCTCTCATCTGCAAATTATTTTTCCAAAGATTTATTTTGATGCTGATATAATATTTCTCTGGAGTTGTTTGCTGCTGTCCCCATATTAATCTTTGATGTCTGAACTCCATGGCAGGCCTGGAGAGTTGGCTCAGCTATGATAGTTCCAGTTAGGCCTGCAAATGGACCCATGCTAAAACTGGTGCTTGGTTTGTTTCAGTGGTGCAATACTAAACTATAGGAAGTGACTGGAATTGAGAACAAAATAGATTTCCATATTTCCTGAGAGCATAGAGGGAGGCCTTTTTGACCCATCATGTCTATGCCTGCTCCCAGAGCAATCCCGTTCCCAGTCATTTTCCCCGTAACCTATTCTTCCTACATTCCCATCAACTCCTCCCAAATTCTACCACTCACTGACAGATTAGGGGCAATTTACAGTGGGCAATTAACATATGAAGTTGGAATGTGGGAGGAAACCGTAACAAACACAATGATACTGCTTCCTCTTTAGATACCTGTCAATGGTCTAGCCGCCACAACCCTACGTGGTAGAGAATTCCAGCGATTCACTCCCCTCTACAACAAGAACGTACTTTGCAAACTCCTCCGTCTTTGTCCCTTAAGTTTTTGCTATCCCGATCTACACTTCAATAAAGTCCCTCCATTACTATTCTGTGGCTTTTGCATGTCTATGTAAATTCCCTCAAATTTGCTTCTTAATATCCTTCCCATTATTTGGAAGCTTATAGAATAGTCCAGTATTGTGATGGCACCACTACTGACCTTTAACTCTGTCATTAATCTTTATAGAATGTCTTGTCTCCAGCACCAGGGCCAACATATTCCAATTGCCAGTTTCTAGTGTATCCCTATAAACATCAGATTTAGGCAATAAACCATTCTTCACACTTCCGTAATACAACCATACATGTTCAGGATGAGTAATATCATTCCGTGTCACTCAAATATTAAATTTGACAAGGCAGTCTGGACCCAGCATCAATTGTTGTTGCTCGGTTTCAGCAGATTTTTTGTTTGAACAAATGTTGGCGGAAAGAAAATATTCATTTTAATCCCAGAAAGGGTTTCATTGGGAAGGCTGGACCCAGGACCCTGTGGTTTTCACACCCTTGTGGCAAAATGCAAATTCCACAATTTATTTTCTCAATTGCTTATTAATCAATTACCACTTTTTCTGCTTTCTCTTCTTCTAGTGTCACATAATGTTGCCATTTTCTGTGGAGTAAACCTTTAATATCATCGTTCATCTTCAGTGAGGCAGACTTTGCAGGGGTTGAGTAAACTAGGTCACTGAACTAAGCTTCAATTTTGGATGAAATCAGAGAGGACAGGATTTGCATATTCCATTTCTATCGTGTTATTTATAGGACCGAAATAAGAGCCAGAAGGGAGATGCTGTATAAACAGGAAGAATTACTTTCATCTTGGGGAGTTTACTGAGGATAAAGTTTCAATTTCTTTGGCAAACAGTAATTGTACAAC
>JARFYF010000074.1:67692694-67704046 GCA_030265395.1 Rhina ancylostomus | reverse complement strand
GGGCTCAGGTGTGTGTCATTATGCAATGAGTCCAGCATGGAATCCATGTGCTATACAACAAGGCATTAAAGGAGCCAAATCGAGGGCCAGAACCCAGAACCATGACACTCGTATGTTTCAACAGGATCGCTGCTCATTCTTCTAAAATCCAAAGAATACAGACCCAACATGTTTAGAGCTGAACGTCCTTTCTTGGTGCTGTGCAGCAAAGTGACAGATGTTGCACTGCAGTGATATTGTTCCTGTTGGAACATGCACAGGTTGCGATTCAACTCATTGTTTGAAGCCTGAGACTACAACAGCCACAGTGGGAGGATGTCAAGCTGTATTGTTGCTTTTCTGAGGTTGGAGCTAAGAAACATTGTGAGAAAGAGGAGAAGGAACTCTTCTCTGTAGCTTGTGTGTTCTACCTGATCTAGAGTGCAGAGAATAGTTGTCAAACCTAATACAGTGTCCTGACTGAGAAAAGCAAACACTCAAAAACATTTCTAAATAGATTTTTTTTGACAATTTTGCAATCTTTTTTAGGGGACCTGACAGAGCAGGGAACACTATTTTAGACCCAGCACATTGGGCACAAGTTTCTTCAAATCTTTTCTTCCTAGTTCCAGGCTTCACTCTACACAAACTTCAGTTCATCCAGTAACGTGTCATATTTATCCTTGGGATTTTTTTAATACATTCAGACACATTGCTTGATGAGTGAATATTCAATAACAAAATATTTTGCCTATATTAATGTAAATGCTTGGGAACTGGATGGAGTCCAACTCATTTTATATAAAATCTTCCTAAGAGCAGAAAGCTTTATTCCAGCAGTCAGGGGTGAATTTGAACCCATGTTCCAGACATCATGGTCCTATGACGACAGAGCAATGCTTTCCATCTTTACCATTTCTTTGGAACTTCTGTCAAACTCTGCTCCTTGGTTGGCCAACTGAGTAGGGGCCGTCTCCAGGTAAGGAGTGGGTTCCATTTTTGGAGACATTCACAAGTCAATTTTGTTCTTAAGTCAGAAAATACACAAAAACCACTTGATATGGTAACCGCACCTCCACAGTATTGTAATGAATGGCATCAAAATGCACACAAGACTAAAAAAGAACAGTTACTAAAAGTGGAGAGAGACGAAGCAGGTTCTGCCATGCGTAGGAACAAATGTATGTATGTACATCAGACTTTTGAATTTAATAATATTGTGAGAATTCATTCCTGTGTGGGGGTGTCCATAAGTCAGGCTTTCATAACCCAGGGATGGCCAGTATAAGTTTGCTTAAAAGTTTCCTGCAGCCACTATATTTTAAGTTCTTGCTTTTCATGGACTTGTGCACTTTTGCTTTTTGTCTATTAGGAGGTTATTTCGGCTCAGCCAGGAATTATTGTACAGCACAGAAGCTGCCATTTGGTGCAATAATTCTGTGCCATAATACTGAGAAAGGCTTTTGTCTCCATCCCTTTCACAGATCCTCTGCATGCTTTTGGGGAACAGTCTGCCTTTCTAGGCAGTTGTTGAAAGCTGACAGAGAAAGGAAATATGAAGCAGACAAATATGGATAAGGATCTGGTGCTAACTACACTGAGGATAGAAAGTACACTGACTAGAATTACGGGTACCATCTGTTATCAATGCAGCCATTGAATACCACTGTTAATTTATAATTGTTGCCTACTGTTGAGATTATCCGGAATCTACATAGCACAAACCAGAGGCTGTGGCCAGAGGTGCATTTTATTAAGGGATCCATCTGAAAGGAATGAGAGGTGTTTTTGCATATTGGTGTTGCGCTGATTCACGGTCACACAATTCCACATCTGAATAGCTGCATTAAGCTATTTCTGAATTTAGCTAGGGGCAGACATGGGGTAGACACTCCATCAGAATGAGGAAGCTTCTACTCCTTTGCAGTCTGCAGAGGCTAGTGATTTCAAAGCAATATTTCAAACACACCTCAGGAAATCTCTGCAACCACTCGAGTCCCATGGGATTTCTGAAGGATACTTCGGACAATCTCAGATAAATCATTTTGTGAATGAGTAAAAGCTGATAAGTTGGCAACTGATAATGTTCTTATGTCAGTTCGCCAGTGCAGTTGACCAAACAATGGGTGTAGCTGCCTCTGTGCAGTTGAACATCCTTCCCACAATGTAGACATATAACACTGACAAGGAAATGAGCATATGTTTCAATTTGGGACCTACTTAGTGTCAACCAGCAGGTATGCACCTCAAATGGAACAGCATGCTTCACAATCGTCAATTCATCTTGAGTTACTCTCTCCGAAATTTTGAATGTAAAACCTTGACTGACATTCTAGTGCATTTCTGAGGGAGTGTTGGACTGTCAGAACTGCCATATTGGTAAAATGCTTTCTTACTAATTCAAGTGTAGGTTGTGCCAGCTGTGGCCTTCTGGCCTCAGAGTCAGAAGGTTATGGGTTCACATACCTTTCAGAGACATTACACACACAATTATGCTTTCGCTGTGTGATACTGAGAGTATGCTGCATTGCCAGGGTGCTGGTTTTCACACTAGATGTTAAGCCGAGCCTATCTCAGGTGGATATATTGAAAATTTTTTAATTAAATTAAATTTTATTTACAGCATGGTAACAGGCCCTTCCGGCCCAATGAGTCCGCGCTGCCCATTTTTTAAACCCCATATTAACCTACCCGTGCGTCTTTAGAATGTGGGAGGAAACCAGAGCACCCAGAGGAAACCCACGCAGACACAGGTGAACGTACAAACTCCTTACAGACAGCGGCTGAAGAATAACAGGGTAATTCTTCCCTGCCTCCTGGCCAATATGTAATCCTCAACCAACATCATTCAAACAGGTGATCTGGTCATTACCACAGTGGGAATTAGCCCTACACAAATTATCTGCTACTTTTTCTACGTCACCATACTTAGAAACATATTTCACTGACTGTAAGGCACTTTAAGACAAAGTGAAAGTCCCTCCATAAATATCATCTCTTTTGTTTAATGACACCCCCAAACAGGGGGTGATGGGTCACTTTATTGACCAGTGGGATGATGGGTTTGCCACATGAGGAGAGGTTGTATCGACTTGGTTTATGTAGAGTTTAGAAGAATGAGAGGGGATCCAATTGAAACTTCTAAAATTTTGGCAGGGCTAGACAGACTGGATGTGGGAAGGATGTTTCCCCTGGCTGTAGCACTTGGAACAAGGGGACACGGTCTCAGTTTTCAGAACAAAAGTAGAAGTTTCTTCACCCAGAGGGTGTGGAACCTGTAAAATTTGTGGCCACAGCAAGAAGCAGAGGTCACTTCCCTCAATATATTCTAAGAAGTTGGTGAGACCACACTTGGAACATCAAGCACAATTCTGGTTGCCCAACTAATCAAAGGATGTCATTAAGCTGGAAAGGGTGCAGAACAATTTCACCAGGATGTTGTCAGGACTAGGGGTGTTTGATTTATAAGGAGAGAGTGGATAGGCCGGCACTTTCTTCCATGGAGCATGGGAGGCTGAGGAGTGACCTTAGAGGTATAGAAAATCATAAGAGGCATAGATAAGGTGGGTTATCACTGTCTTTTTCCCCCGGGTAGTGGAGTCTAAAACTAGAAGGCAAAGGTCTATGGTGAGAGATTTAAAAGGGAACTGAGGGGAAACTTTTTCATACACAGGGGTGAGCGTATGGAACGAGCTGCCAGAGGAAGCTGTAGAGGTGGGTACACTTACAATATTAAAAGATACTTAGATAGGTACATGCTTAGAAAAGGGTTGGAGGGTTATGGGCCCAACAGGCAAATGGGACTAGCTCAGACAGACATCTTGGTTGGCACTGATGGGTTGGGCTGAAGGGCCTGTTTTCTGTGCTGTGTAACTCAATGACTCTAAGGAGATAAATAAATTTCTAGATGCAAATGGCATCAGGGAGAACAAGAATATGGTATTGAGATCAATGAACAGCAATGATTATATGGAATGATAAAGCAGGGTTAGAGGGTTGAATGGCCTACTGACATTTGGGACCTTGCAGTCCCCAAGAACAATATCATTAGAGTGAGGCTTTCATCAGGTTAAGATTGAGTTACTTCAGTAGAACAGATTTCATCAGAATGCAATAAAGATATCCCATAGAGAGGGTTCACCCTTCTATGTTTGCAATACTGAAAAATTGTACAACCCTGGCCATAATTGGCAGCACAAACTGTGTGATTTAAAAAAATGACTGAGGGGCTCAAAACAAGCCATTTCTCTTCAGAGCATATTGGATTGTGGAGCTCCTCAAATCAGCATTTCCCATCGGTACATCTTCAAGAATCGTGAACTGACCTTTGATAAAAGACTCTTGAAATAGGAGAAATAAACTGCTGTCTGAAGAGCCAATGTTTAAGTGAAAGCACACCAAAGGATATCTGAATCAGTTTTGCAGATTCTGTTTGTATACACTGGTGATGTACTTGAGGAAGCCAGACGCCCACAAATGAGTAAATTTAGAACTGACATTACACAGGGAACCTACAGCACTGAAGTGAAGTCCACTGTTAGCAGTACTATGACCACTTTGATTACTTTGCACTAAAATGGACTTTTATTTTGTTTTTGTTGTGTTCTTTCTTGTAAAAATTGCATTTAATTTGTTTAACTCATGTTTTTCTTGTTAATGCTGTTTATATGATGCTGTGTGCCTATAATGCTGCCGCAAGTTTTTCATTGCACCTGTGCATACATGTACTTGTGCACATGACAATAAACTCGACTTTGTTCTGGGATAGTTTTCACATTCTGTTCCAGCCACCTTCTACTCTAATTACCGACTCCTCCCATGCCCCTAACAGCTTCTCTCTCACGTACACATCAAACTGTATTTTAAAGACACGAATGCTGTCTGCTTGATCCAATGCAGGCAGCAGAGTGCCACATTTACCCTGCCCCCACTGTGTAAAGAGCCCTCCTAACTTGATCTATTAATGACCGTCTTACATTTATAAGCCATCAGTGTGGACCCTCCCAAGAGTTGAAACTGATTTTCCACATCCTCCTTATCGCACACTTCCATAATGATGGTGAGAAAAGGTTGACAAGCTAAAGCACAACAAATATAGATAACCCATTGAGCGGCATTTGTTATCAGCCCATATTAGTCTCTGAGGAATACACATTACTCCTGCTTTGAGCACTGAGCTGTTAATCGTCAGTGTTGCCAAAGAAAGAAAACACCAAGAATAAATGAAAGCCGAGAGCTGCCGATGCTCCAGCCTCTGTGAGCATTAGAACGATGGATGGTTTTT
Organism: Rhina ancylostomus; assembly: GCA_030265395.1. Lineage (NCBI taxonomy): Eukaryota > Metazoa > Chordata > Chondrichthyes > Rhinopristiformes > Rhinidae > Rhina > Rhina ancylostomus. Next base: position 67,698,783 of record JARFYF010000074.1, on the reverse strand, counting down.
CCAGTGATGCACACGGGCGAGATGTTTGTGCAGCCTCCTGCGTGTTTTCAGCATGTGTCATGCCTGCTGGTGATGAATTGCAGCCGGAGCAGGGTCACTGCATCACTGAAAGCCTCCTTGAGTCCAGACGGCGGGGGTGAACCTGCAGGCAGCCTTTCACTGAGTGTGAAGGCTGGAGGGCGGCTGGATAAAGTTAGTGAAATGCCCCACTTTACATTTACTTTTGCTAAAGGAAATTGACCAAAGTTCAGATTTAAGTCTGTGCACATGGCCACTCCTAAAGGGGCAGTCTTAACAATCAGGAGTGGGTGTAGATCTCGAAACAATCATCAGCAAGCCTGTTCTGGAATAGTTACCGTGTAGCCATTCTATTGGGCTATTAGTGAAAATTGGAGTAAAGTAATGTTTGTATTCAAGGGTAAAAAGATGGTGAAAAGATGTTGATAAAAGTTTCTTTTATAAAATTTACCACTGACCACCAAGTGACCATTGTAACACCACCAACTAGTACATCTGATGGGATTGACTGAATGAGCATTTTGAAAAGCACACGCAATATTCTCAAAGCAAAATGAATGAAACTGCAAATTCTGCATGGTTGGCAGTTACTGCAGCATGGAGTCTTAGTCAAAAGCACCACTGATTTTTTCAAGTTGGTCTTTAAGTGTGTTTTTAGTTTTATTCATAAAAATTGAAAAATTCAGGCCCTACCTATGCAGCCCATTGGATATCTTGTGAAATGTGTTTTTACAAAGAAAGTACCTGCACTCCATTTTCAATAAACTGTGTATGGAACCATATATCTAGTGCCTATCTAACACTTCATGCTAAACAAGTCAGAGGATAAGAAATTATATTTAAGTCAAACACAGAAGATGACTTTACTTATGGCTGTTAAAATAAGATTATTTTTCTGTAGTGTAGATTATTTGGATGAATTGATTTTTTTAAATAAATCATTCAAATGGAATTGATATATTATACCAATTTTCTTCTTTCAGTATCCCAGGGAATGAATGAGAGGCTCTGTGGGAGTTTGCCAGAGGACTTGTATTCCTCTGGGAGTTCACACCAGAGATAACCTTTCAGTGCCCTCTTTGTGATCACAGCGTTAGATGTTATGGGCCTGTGGGGCAGGCACCTCGTCCTGAAGCCACAAGCTGTTAAACAGTGACAATAAGTTTATAAAGCTCCATCATTAAAGAAAGGAAATGGAAACCAGTGTTGGCAAAACACCTTGCAGTAAATGAGGGCCTTTGGCTCTTCTCTTTGTTGTTATCCTTTGCCCATGTTGAACTCTGGTTATCTTCCACTCAACAAATAGTAAATAGTAAACAAGGGATAATCCATCTCCTAAGCAAATGAGCCTTTATGATGACATCACTCTCATGAGATACGAGTGCAATAATCTGCGATTGTGTTTTCAATCCATAATGCAGAATAAAATGACTTATTTTCTTCTGAATTATATTTTCCTTGGTTTCTCCAATGGCTCCAGGCCAAATATATGTATCGATCAAAAAATTCCCCAGGTCAAAAGCAGAAACAAGATATTACAGATGCTGGAAAGCTGAAATAAAACAGTAAAGACTGTGAATATTCACCAACTCAGACTACAGCCGTGGAGGGAGAAACAGAGTTAATGTTTTATGTTGATGACTTTTCATCAGAACTCATCAGTTCTTTCATCAGACTTGATAACGCTCATCAAACTGAAACATTAACTGTTTCTCCTTTCACAAGTGTTTCCTGACCTGCTGAGTATTTTCATTTTCACTTTCAGGTTAGTACTTGTGTTGACTCAGTTAGGTCAAGAGACCAGACTTGGGAGTACTGTGTGCAGTTCTGGTCGCCCAGCTATAGGAAGAATGTCATTAAGCTGGAAAGGGTGCAGAAAAGATTCACAAGGATGTTACTGGGACTTGAAGGCTTGAGTTATAAGGAGAGGCTGGATGGATTGGGGCTTTCCTCCCTGAAGTGAGGAGATTTTCTCTCCAAGAGTAAGGGAGTCTAAAATTAGAGGGTGTCGATTTAAGGTGAGAGGGAAGGACTTAAAGGGGACCTGAGGAGCAACTTTTTCACACCGTGGATGGTGGGTATATGGAATGAGCTGCCAGAGACTGGTGCAATTATAATGTTTAAAAGACATTGGACAGGTACATGGATTGAAAAGGTTTAGAAGGATATGGGCCAAATGAAGACATATGGAACTAGCTTGGACAGACATCTTGGCATGGACAAGATGGCCGAAGGGCCTGTTCCTTGCTGTATGACTCTAAAGCACTCGCTGATCATAATTTATCTTGTTTTCCTCCACACAAAAAATACCTAAATTTGGCAGGATAGGGTACCTAGAGAGGTGACATCAAAAGTTTTTTTGTACAACAGATTAACAATATAAGACTTAGATCAATGACATTTTCAAAGATCTAGCTTCAAAGATAACAATCTGTGAGCAAAGCTGGGAGTTTGATGTGCATATTCCATATGTAGAAAGGGTGAGCTTGACTGAATGACACCCCAACAGTTTATTGAACAACTGGTGAGGCCAAATGTCTTCCTCCTGTGCTGTAACTTGCTACTATTCAAACACTCTGTCACTTCTCTCTCCTACCAGTGTAATTCCAAGTTGATCATTATTCAAACTGCTTTTCTATTTACTTCATTATTGTTTAGATATTCCTATTGGGAACTGTGTTTGCAGATGGATGCATATTTTCTTCATGTTGAGTTTTAAACTTTGAAACATTACTGTAGCTTTTCCTTGTTCAAAGTTTGTGAACAAAAGTTGTATTGTTTCTGTGCTTTCTTTCTGGTCTAATCAAAGATCTGAAACCTATTAACTTCCAAGACAGCATAACAATCCATCACATATGTGGTAATCATACAAAGACAATGATGCTTGGCTGTCACTGTTTTCATTTCTCTCCTACTACTAAATGTCTCCAGCTAACAGCCACACTCAGCAACCTGCTTGTACAAGATAAACATAAAAGTGAAAGCTGAAAAGTGGAACCGCCCATTGTTTGAACTTTGACCCTTCCTCTTGAAATATCCCTTCCAAGCAATGGAAATTCACAAAACGCTTCCCTCAAGCACTAAAGTCTTTGAATCATCTTGCCACCAGCTTTGACCTGGCTGATTCGGGAAGTGAACAGCAAACTTCAAAGCACTTGTAAAACGTCCCCCAATGGCTTAATGTAACCTATTGTCTGTGAGGTACCAAGTTAGATGCTTGCTGTATGCTGACATGGCTGACCTCTGATGGGATCAGGGCAAATGCGCTCTAATTAGCCTTAGTTCCTCCAGTTAAGAAATGAGAAGTTGGGCCAGGCTTCTCTTTCACCATGCAGCAGCCCTTGCCATAGGAGTAGTTCTGATAGTACATTGGGGTGACACTTGGACCTGAGTTTAATGTTTTTACAGTTGAACAGCTTTATGTTGTTCTAGCAGGGAGTTGATGGAACATTACCGCAGTGATTTCGCAAATTCTGGAGCAAAGGAGTTGCTTTTTGTATTTAATCGGTTCTTTCATTTGGGTTTGCAAATATTTGAAATAATTTTTTTTTAGAAGGTTGGGGGAAGTAGTGGCAGAAGCTATTAATGTTGGCAGATATTATATCCTGAAAGCACCAGAATTGGGGATTCAAATGGATAGGCTTCAGTTGGATTTTATGACCTTCTCAATCACAGCCTTGAAAGCAGTGCACTTTACTGCTATGTATTCTTTCTATGAAGAAACTGCTGAGGGCACAGTCATCAACCTGGCATCAAAAGAATCAGACAGACAATATAATTCCATGCTGTCCATCCATTTCACTTCAATATTTTCAGAGCCTTCACCACTACCCAGAGCCTAACTGCAGCAGGAGTAATGTTTCTTTATGATTTCTGAAGTGTTGTTTCACTGATAGCATAATGGGCTGCCCATACGATGCAAAAATCCAGTCACAGATGAGATAGGCCGTTCTCCTTAAACCGCCATTCTTCTTAAGCCCCCATTCCTCCACAGTGATTTCAAGAATTTTACCTACACAGCCGTTCACATGTATCCCACCTACATGCTGTTAAGTGTTCTATTTTTATGTAAATCCCCCCCAGAGATTGTCTGTTCAAGTGAGAATTCTCTTCCCTACTAACTCACTGCCCCGATGAGGCCAAGTCTTGTGGATATTTCCTTGATCACGTCAAAGCATCAAATTACTCCTGGTTTTAAAACAGTTACCCCTACTCCTTTTTCCACATGTTGTCCTTTTGAGAGACCTATGGTTAAGAAAATTTACCTCCCAGTCATGCCAAATCTGTGGCCTGGTCTATTTGTTGGCTGACACTTCATACCTTTAAGCCATTTGGTGCCTTGGTTTATTTTGGTAATTAGTCATTTAATCTAAATTTGTTATATTTATTCAATTATTTAATAAAATTTGATTTTTTTTTGTTCAGTTTCCTGTAATTAAACCTGTGAGGATCAGATGAATAGTTTCCTTTTTAAAAATCTAGAGTCAATTTGTGTCACTCCCTTGCTCGTGTGTTGCAGGAATAAGATCCAGGAACAGACTGTTGGCCTTTACAATCTGCCTGTCCCCTGTTTTCTAATCAGCAGATGTGTAGGGGTCCACCATCGCATTACTGAAAAGCAGAAAGTCTTTCAGGCACCCTATTTCCAGTCTCATCCATTAGCACAAAAAACACATTTGTGTATAGGCACTCACTGTTAACCTTGCTTACTCTTCGGATAATTATGTCTGAAATGCTTTGAGAGTTCTTACAGATACTGGCTAACTACACCATTCTTCAATGAACAGTATTGACCCTTTTCCCAGATTAAATTCCCGAAATTAAATTTGCCAATTTACCAGCCACTTACCAGGAGGCTCCACTCCAGGACCGACGAGTCGCAGCCACTTTCCTCGGAAGTGTGGTAAGAGGGCTGGGCTGAAGGTGAGGCTGAAACAGTGCAAATACACGATCCGCTTTTTCTTCCCCCCCCCCCCCCACCCCCAGCATACTACCAGCTAACGTCCAGGCCATTGAGACAAAGTGGATGAACTAAAGGCAAGACTGACCTATCAAATAGAACTGAGGAACTGCTTTGTGCTATGTCTCACCAAAATGTAGCTTATACCTGCTTCACCTGACTGTGCCATTCAACCTGAGGGCTTCTCAATCCACCAAATGGACCGCATGGCATCCTCAGGCAAAGTTAGAGGCGGAGGGATCTGTTTCTTAATCAATAACATGGTGCTCAGACATGATGGTCCTGGGGAGCTCCTGCTCACCCAGCCTGGAACATCTAACGGTGAAGTGTCGACCATTCTACCTGCCACAGGAGTTCACTTCAGCTAGCCTGATGGCAGTCTACATCCCACCCCAGACGGACATGAAGGCTGCATTCAATGAACTATACTCCGTGGTCAACAACCTTGAGCCAGGATACCCTGAGGCCCTCTTCATTATTGCCTGTGACTTCAACCAAGCTAACCTCAAAGGTGTGTTACCAAAGTACTACCAGCACGTCTCCTGTCCCACCAGGGACCCTAACACCCTTGACCATTGCTGTACAACTATCAAAGATGCCTTCCGAGCCACTCCTCACCGTCACTTTGGTAAGTCAGATGACTAGGCTGTGCTGCTCCTCCCTGCATACAAACAGAAACTGAAATGGGAGGATCCAGTACAGAGGGTCGTGTCCAGTGCTGGTCTGAGGAAGCAGACGATTATCTACGCAACTGCTTTGAGTCAGTGGACTGGTCCGTGTTCAAAGACGCAGCTGCCGGCCAAGATGAGTATGTCACCACCATCACGGACTTTATCAGCAAGTGTGTTGAGGATTGTGTACCAAAGAAGACAATACAGGTGTTCCCAAACTGGAAACCATGGATGAACCAGGAGATCCACTCTTTACTGAAGTCGAGGACTGCAGCATTCAAATCAGGTGACCCTGACCTTTACAAGAAACCGAGATATGACCTCAGGAAAGCTATCGGGAATGCTAAGAGATGAAACTGGTTCAAAATAGAGTCCCAGACCAGCCATCAGTTGTGGCAGGGCTTGCATGCTATAATGGGCTACAAAACAAAGTCAGGCTA
>JARFYF010000074.1:67681654-67692594 GCA_030265395.1 Rhina ancylostomus | reverse complement strand
ATAGGAAGAATGTCATTAAGCTGGAAAGGGTACAGAAAAGATTCACAAGGATGTTACTAGGACTTGAAGGCTTGAGTTATAAGGAGATGCTGGATGGATTGGGGCTTTTCTCCCTGAAGTGAGGAGACTGAGGGTTGACCACAGACTTTTCTCCAAGGGTAAGGGAGTCTAAAATTAGAGGGTGTTGATTTAAGGTGAGAGGGGAAGGATCTAAAGGGGACCCGAGGAGCAACTTTTTCACACAGTGGGTGGTGGGTATATGGAATGAGCTGCCAGAGGAAGTTGTAGAGACTGGGACAATTACAATGCTTAAAAGACATGGGACAGATACATGGATTGAGAAGGTTTAGAGGGATATGGGCCAAACAAAGGCATATGGAACTAGCTAGGACAGGCATCTGGCATGGACAAGATGGGTCAAAAGACCTGTTTCCTTGCTAGATAATTCTATGACTCTAAGATTGGGAACTATTTCAGTGAACAACCCTTCCGCTCACTCTGCCTGCCCCCTCTAGCTCCTCCCCTCTGGTCTGAGTAGTGAGTGTCAGCAGGTTAGAAGACCTTCAGCACCTTTGCAGTCATGCCTCATCTGGTTCCAACTCACAATCGAAACTTATATGCTTCCCTGCAAGGGGTAACAGACAGTATGACTTGAAGACTTTGAAAAGGATCTTAAAGCTGGCAGAGGGAACACAGAACACTGCAGACACATCAGATGTAACTCATGTGAAGCTCTCTTCAAGCATCAAAATCTGCTTAACACAAAGGACTTCCAAATTTATACCAAGTAATAGACAAATGTTTCCAAACTGTGAGCATTCTCTTTAAAGGATCCAAAATGTCACTGTAAGTTGTTTTAAAAACAGATCATCAAACATAATAAATGATCATTGTAATGTGGAATTGTATAAAAAATGTTTTGCGAATTACATTTAATCTCAGCTTTGCAAACTTTTTAAAGTGTAAACTTTAAGGGACCTACCCCTTCCCCTCCAAAATTAAATAAAATTACGAACATGGAAGGAGTTTAGACAGAGCAGCTCTCAGATGATTCATTATGAACTGTCATGCCTTTAATTTGGAAATACAAGACAGAACAAACATGCTTTTGAAGATGCTATGTTGATTTATTCGAAACTACAACATCCACAGACCAAAATGTTACCTCCTCAGAAAACATGAACTGGATCAAGATACCTGACTGGACTGGAGTGGGCACTGTACTAGAGTAGCTTCAAAAGTTTTAAAGACTTAGACTGAACAGACATAGTTTTTCACCTGCTGGGTACATTCTGAGCCAGGTTCCTCAATAATGCAGAGATTAGTTGTGTAATCCACTACAACAAAGAATTTTGTGATAATCTGCTCCCATCTACTGTACTTGAACAGTGTTGTATATAAACTTACATTAAAGCATCGTCTGCAGAACCTCAACTAAGATAAGATATCTTTATTAGTCACATGTACATCGAAATACACAGTGAAATGCATCTTTTTGTGTAGACTGTTCTGGGGGCAGCCCACAAGTGTAGCCACGCTTCCAGCGCCAACATAGCATGCCCACATCTTCCTAACCCGTACATCATTGGAATGTGGGAGGAAACCGGAGCACCCGGAGGAAACCCACGCAGACACAGGGAGAATGTATAGACTCCTTACAGACAGTGGCTGGAATTGAAGCCGGGTTGCTGGTGCTGTAATAGCGTTACTCTAACCGCTACACTACTGTGCCTGCTCAGGTGCTCAGGTGCAAATGCCCCAGAAACCACCTTTGAATCAGGAAAATTAGAAAGAGTATCTCTTTGTTTAATGGCCCAGACCATTATGTACTCGATTTCATATTTTTCATATGCACGCAGAAGCTGAGAGAAAATTCCCATCCAAGTTAGTATTAGCTCCCATTTCAGATTTATATGTGGGGTGATTTCAGAGCAACCACAAATGAGAGAGGCAATGATAGCACTTCTTGCCATTTTCACAGATGCCTTGGAGCAATGTTGGAGGATTTGGGCATCTGAGACCCTCATACAAACTCCGAAGTCGAAGTCCAACAGTGACATTTTCATCTTGGGGTACTCAATGCCTGCTGTCAGGATCACCTACAAAACTGGGTGGCACAAGGGTCCAAATCAAAAGGTAGGCCAAGATGGAATGTACAGGGTTTCCTTGTGGACCAGAAGCAGCAGGAACTAGCAGTGGTGTTCATACCCTTGACCACCATGCAATGACTCCAAAATTGCCTCCAAACATTCATGGTTGAATAGCATGCTAGTGTTCACAGGAGCAAATGAAACATTCAGGTACTGGAAGGTGGCCAACGTGAGGTGTGCCTAGAGCTCAACCTTTGCAGGACAGGAGGGAAGAAAGGTATTTTAAGGAAAGCGATCGCCTCAATTTAGTTAAGCCTGCCTCCATCACCCCACTTAGTAAGGAGGGACTGAATGTTAAATGCACCCCCAACTGCAGTGAGGTGAAGGGGGGGTTTGCAAAGAATACAACCTTGATTGATTTCTTCTGCATTATCCCCAGAACCTTTCTAACAGAAGAGTCTCATTAAGAAATTTAGATGATACTAAAACTACAAATACGAAACTCAAGGGTTTAATCATTAATTCAGTTTCTAAGTCCCCAATACCCAACTCCCCATCCAGTACCAGGTGTTGGGTAAGCAATGTAATAAGTCAGATGCCCTGGAAGGTTTGAAAGTAAAACTGAGTGGTGCCCATGCACATTTGGGCTGTTGCCTTTTATTTTCAGATGATGCCACCCAGGTACAGCAAGTAATGGGGTATCTTGAGGCACACTACAGATCCCAGTGCAGGACCAAGAAGGGAAACTCGTGCCAGTAATTCTCTGCCTTTGTATGTGTAGGTGGGAGTAGAATTTGACAAGGGAAGTTCCATTAGATTGGGAAACAGTGGTAAGGTGTTGGAGGAAGATCTGACTGACAGTGTCAAAGGTTGCTTTTAGGTCCAGCATGAAGAGAGTTAATTTATCCAGTTACATTCATATAAGGATGTCAACTCATGGACTACAGCAAATGCAACCTTCAGTAGTCCCTCAGCATCGAGGATGACTTGTTTCCATTCCAGATGTGTGTAGGAGCTGGCTGAAGTCTATGTGGAACCTGCACCTTTTGCTATAGTTTGGGGGGGAGGTGCTTAACAGAGTGGGTCAGAGGGTAGTTTGTGAAGCGGTACGCTCCTTCGCCATAAATGCTGGGCTCTGGGCACACGAGTTCCCAGTGCCACCCTGAATCCTCCACTTTGAGTGGTCATAAGCCAGAAATTCCCAGAAATCGGTGGTGCGACCACTTTTACAAGGAGATTTTGAGAACATCTTTGAATCTTTTCCTCTGTCTGTTTCCTACTCTCTTACCTTGACAGAGTGCGGAAATAGAGTCACACTATATGTGGAGATGATCATGATCCAGAATCCGTTTTGACAGGCTGTTCTGAGAAACCCAAGTACTGAGGTAAGCCCACCCCTTCAGTGATAACTGCCAGAGCACTTATCATACTGGGGAGGAATTCATGCTGGCTTTCACCTGTTCACTGGCTGCGACTTCAATGCACAAGCTGAGGAAACCCTGAAAAGCCAATTATCCTGGGTTTCCATTGCTCTTTTGCTGGGATTCTCACAGGGGGAGAGTGCAAAAACCAGGGCTGAGATTCATCACCTAACCCCAATCCCACAGCAACATAGGTTGCTTTGATATGGATGTGAATGTAGGATGCTTGAGTGTAAGTTTGCAGATGACATGAAAATCGGTGGGCTTGTTGATCGTGAGGAGAGTAGGTTGAGGCCACAGTATGATATTGATCAACTGATAAGTTGGGCAGGGCTTGATAAGTGTGAGGTGATGGTTTTTTTTTGGGGAGGGTTGGGTCCAATAAGGATAGGACATACACCATGAATTGTAGGGCAGTAGGGAATATTGAAGAACAGAGGGATCTTGGTGTACAGGTCCAAAGATCCCAGAAGGAGGCAGCACAGATGGATAAAGTAGTGAGGAAAGCATTACTGGCATACTTAATGCTTGCCTTCATTTCACGGGGCATAGAATACAAGTGTCAGAAGGTCTTGGTACAACCTCATAAAACATTGGTTAGACTGCAGCTGGAATATTGTACGTTGTTCTGGTCACCACACCCTTGGAAAATCATTGTAGCACTGGGAAAGATGCAGAGGAGATTCACCGGAATGTTGCCTGGGATGGAATGTTTTGGTTATGTGGAGAGGCTGGGCTTGTTTTCCTTGGTGCAGGGGAGGCTGAGGGATGGTGATAGAGGTGTACAAATAGAGTTATGTATTCAGTAGATAGTAGGAAACTTTTCTGCATGGCAAAAGTGTCTAAGTCCACACAGCATGAATTTAAGATGAGGAATAAAAGGTTTAGAGGAGATCTAAGGAAGAATTTTTTTACCTAGAGGGTGGTTGCAATCAGGGATGCACTGCCTGAAAAGATGGTGGAGGCAGGTACTCTCACAACATTTAAAAAGCATCTGGATGAGCGCTTGACTTGCCAAGCATAATAGGCTATGGAGCAAGTAATTGGGATCAGTATAGACAGGTACTTGATGATCAGCATAGTTGTGGTGGGCCAAAGGGCTCATTTCTATGACTGATGGCTGCTCTAAACGAGATTAGTGGTAAATGGGTTAAACGTGTGTACATTTGGGTCACTTTTAACATTTTATGAAGAAAGGAAGACCTGCATTTCTGTAGTGCCTTTCACAACATTTGAAAGCACTTTAAAGTCAATGAAGTATTTCTGAGGTGTAGACATGGTTGTAATGTAAAAAAAGGAATATACAATAAACTCCAACAAACAGCAGTAAAATATTGGTAAGATTATCTGTTTTATTGATGTTTGTTGAGGGGCAAATATTGTCCAGGATATACATGACAGCTGAAAAATAAAAAAAACTGGAAAAAACTGGAAATTTGAAACAAAAGCAGAGAATGCTGGAAAAGCATCTGTGGTGAGATAAACAGAATTAACAATTCGGGTAGCTTTCACATGGTGATTGACCTAAGACATTAATTCTGTCTCTCTGTCTCTCCCTCTCTCTATCTCTCTCCCCCCTCGCTATCTCTCTCTCCACAGATGCTGCCTGACCCACTGAGTATTTCCAGGATTCTCTTTTATTTGTAGGAAATAACTACCCCTGTTCTTCTTCAAAATGTTGCCAAGGGAACTGAGAGAACCTCGGTTCGACATTTTGTTTGAAAGCCATCACCTCCATCAGTACTGCTCTCCCTCTGCACCCCAGTGGGTTGTCAGCCTAGGCTTCTGAGCTCAATCTCTGGAGGAGGGAGATTTGAAACTACAAAATTCTGACTGGAGGCAACAGCACTACCATCTGAGCCACAGCTAATACCTTAAAGTGGGAATGCATCAAGAAACTAGGCTGAATTTAACTGTTTCATTAGTTACAGTATCAAGCAATTGTGGTCAAAGAAGCTATTTTCTCCTACCACAGTCTATTTACCTCATTGCCTTTTGACAGTATTTTCATCAAGAAAAAGGAATAGAAGTAGCAGATCCTTCCAATCATTGCTGCAGTTCTTAAATGTTATACTAAATAATGAAGTAAATCTGGAATCAATTTTTAAAAACTAGTCAGAGTAACCACACAACTACCACATCATTGTAAAAAAAAGTCTAGTACACTTATGTCCTTTGGGGAGGAAATCTGCAACCTTTACCCGATCTATATGTGACTCCAGACCCACCTATGTGGTTAATTCTCAATTGCCTCTTCAGTTCAGAGATAATTGAGGGTCGGCAACAAATGCCAGCATTGCCCGTGACGTCCACATCTTGTGAACAAGTAAATAAAAAGAACACTGCCATCAAAATTACGTTGACACGTCATGGCTGATGAGTATTTAGTACAGGGATCGCTGGCTGTTCATTAACCTTGCTGGCTAGCCCAATGGTTCAGTAGTAATTCTCAGGCCTCTCAATTTGTAGTGTGTATTTCTTGAGCCCATTGCTAGCAATTTATATGATCACCACTTATTCATTCAGAACTGTACTATTGTTGATAGTGATGTGTTGAGCTGAGATCCTGTTGTTCCTTACAAGTGAACACACACTTGTTTTCGGCACAGCTTTGTGGGCCAAAAGGCCTAAATTGTGCTGTAGTTTTTCTACGTTTCTATGAATAAATTACACAGTGCTGTTAGGAAAGAGATGGTAAATTTTTCCATTCTCCTGTCACCGTTCACCATAAAACAGATCGTCCTCTTGTTTTTTCCTTTGCTATTTTTAAGACCTTGCTATGTGTGCTAACAGGCTACCTGCACTGCATACTGTTAGCAAGTCCTAGGTTGCTACCTTACTCAAGGAATGTGGATTTGTGACTTATGAGGTTTTACGAAGTAGCTCCCAGACTGGTATTATTACACTGTGTCATCCAGCTTGAATAATGTCTTGGTTTGATCCCAGCCTGCTTTGAAGTAGTCAACCTCAGCTAACATGGAAGGGCAATCAAGCAGCCATTAGTACCATCAGCTGGGTGCACTGGATAGGGTGGGAGCATCGATAGCGGCTTATGCTCCTGTGGCAGTCTGATTTAGTCACCAATAAAAAGCATTCTACAAGTGTGAGTGGAACGATAAAAGATGTCTTAATTAATAAAATTTTAAATGGAATAGGTGAATGGAAGATGTGCAACGTGATGGATACCTTCTAGATTATGAAGAACTAGGGCAAGATAAGTCGTAATAGACTGCTTTCACTGATTGAATCAGTAGCAAACACCCTCATTATTTAAGATATTAATCACCTAAAGAAATAAAGCCAAGAGTGTAGTACATTTCTTTGCCAAGGGCTGATTTCGTAAAATCTGTTAAAAGGGGCATAGTTGCTCAAGTAAAGAGACACATGGAAACTGAAAAGGTACAGCGGGGTAAGATTAGACCAGGTGACGTATGAAAGAATATATGTAAGAGCCTTTATTTTGGTAGTATTAGAATATCAGGATAATTTAACTCCTACCTTGAAAGGAATGCAGGCAAGAGTTGAAAGGCCATTATGCTGTGCAATAACTGTGAAGAAATAGCTAACATGATGTCCTAAGCGGATACGTTCTGTCCCTTTTAAGGTTAACTCTAACGGATTTTGCAAAGATAATTTCTCCCCATCCTTATATAAACAGTATTAAGTTGTATTTCTTTAATGTAATAACTAAACAACCAAGCAAAATGAATGTACTTCATAAATTATGTGGTCTGCCTGCAGCTATTTTCTGCTTTTAAGAAGGTGAGAGAGGGAGATGTCTTGGATTCAATCAATTGCTTTAAGACTTGGGTATTAAATTAGAAACACGTTTTACAGCTTAATGCTTAATTAATCCAAAAGATTTTAACAGTGAAACTGAATGTTTTTTTAACATGCTTTATTGTGCCTATCTAAATAGATTTTTTAGGTTAATTAAATTAACTTGTCATCTGAATTAAAGAGCAACATTTTTGTTCGTCTCACTATCAAGGACTTGATATGCTATTTCCTGACACCTTTCCCACTGCTACCCTAACAGCCCAACTTCACGATCTGTCTTCCACTCTCCTCTCCTTGTGGTATTGAGGCATGGCCATGTGTAACATAGGGTTTCCTGTAAATTGGAAGCTTGCCTTATCAATGCCGCAGAGTTAATTTTATCAGGTTGTCTTTAACCTTTAAGAGCCAGATGTTGTCCAGCACTGCGGAGCCAACAAGGATCGCAGAGTGGGTGGCTCCTGATACCATTTGTGTCTTTGGCTGATCCTTCCTGGGATGTACAATTCAGTTCAATGGAATAGGAGTCATTGAGGCTGGGGGGCATGACAGAATGACATATTGTACATGCTTCAATTCAGTTCCCATTTAAAGACCCTGTAACTCATCTGCCCTGTTCATTACCGCACAGAAAATACTCCTTCATGATTTTCACACAAAATGTAAATCTCTATTACGTTTGAATACTGTGTAATGAATAATGAAAGATGGCCACAGGACATGTCCGTAATGAGGAAACAGCTGATTTGTGATTCACAGCTGCTGCAGCACCAGGAGCATTTCAGATTATTGTGATGGATTTTAGCTAATCCTTATCCCTCCCCCTCCCTCACCCCAATGAAAGTTGTTAATTAAGATTTTGTGTGTAATACAATAGTGGACTCACAAAACATTTTTCTTCACACAGCTGTTATACAGTGACCACTAAATGATGAGAAATGCGCAATGATTAGGGAGAAAGTTGTTCAGAGGGGTTTACTTTGGTTTCTGCTTCAGTTGTTTGTGCTGAGCTATATTGGATCTAACAGGAAGGCTTGGGTACTGAATGGATAATGCCCATCCAGTCCAATGCCACGCTGGGACCCAGCAAATCTTACAGGTGCCTCCTGTGGAGATGGCCATCCCCCTAGACAATAGCTGGCAGTCAGCAGCAGCTGGGACACTAACCAGGAAGCCAAGTGTGGACAAGCCAGAGCCTAAACAGAGCCAGAAAGGGACAGGGTGCCTCAACTGAACAAAGAAGGGTCAGTAGGGAGCAAGGTCTAGCTCCAAGCAGTGTGTGGGAAAGGATAATTAAGGAATAGAAGCAGCAGACATCAGTAGCAAAAGAGACTTAAGGTTATAGGCTTCTTCCTAGCCACTGTGACCACATTTTTATAGTAGTCTTAATATGGTTAGAGTTGTGGGATTCTTAGATGTGCCTCTGCTTGTGCTTAAAACCATTAAGCAGGTCTTCCCAGGAGCTCTGTCATTACTGCGTCACAGGAGGTCCTGGAGATTGTGGTATCTGAACTACAGAGCCATATGGTTACAGACCACAGTGTTTCCCAATAAGGAACAGGAGGACAAAAAGCTCAGCATGATAACAGTATGTAGAATTCCCTAATAATATCAAAGTACAGAAGTTGGAATCTGATAGACTGTATTTTCGGAGGGAAATTTTCCCACAAGTTGAGCTGCAAAGGTGGACCATATTGCAGGGAAAGATAATGAATCATTATTGAGCCAAATTCCATTTTTATTTACTAGTGATGATTTTTTGATTATTGTTGGGGTTTATGGCTGTTAGATGTTATCTCCACTCCAGCTGGTAGTGGCCAGAATGTGGGTGCTGATTTACTTGACCATTCCTTTACTCACCCTCCCCATCACCTCCCTGTCCCCAGCAAATACAGATAAAGGGGCCACCTGTCGAGTCCCAAAGCAGCTCAGCTGATATCAGATCATTCCAGGAATAGATCTTGGAACGTCAGTGGTCCTGAGCAACCAACCAACCCCAAGAAGAAGCCAAGTTAACAGAACAGGGACCCGGGGGGTCAATCCAAAGGACTGCTCTAGAGTCCACCCAATTCTTCTGTGCCAATGTACTGAGATCAGAATCACACCACTCCTCAAAACTTCAGAGGTGACATTTCCTCACTGACTCTAAAGGAAAAGGAAACCTGTGCCACACTTGGCAATATTGCTCTGCTGCCAGAGATGAGTTCTCCCTCAATTTGTCCCTGCTTTACCTCCTGTGAGACTACAAGACTCATCACAGTTCCTTAACATACTGAAAGAGAGGCTTGTGTTTATGTGGAGCCTTTCACCTCACTCTCAGGACACCCCAAAGCCCTTTATGAGCAGGGAAATGCTTTTGATACGAAGTTGCTGTTGAAATGTAAGAAGAGTTGCAGGTGATTTGCACACAGCAAGATGCCAAGAGGAGCAAATTGGGAATGGCTGGATAATCTGCTTTTGTAATACTGAATGAGGTATTCATATTGACGGCACACTGGCAACAACTACCTTGAAATAATAAAGCCAGGGGATCTTTTACATCCTAATAGAGAGTCGGGAGGGTCTCAGTTTTAAAGTTATATCCAAATGATAGTGCAGCACCTGACTGGGGAGTTTCTAAGTGGGTGTGAATCCATTGGCCCCAAAGCAAAGGTGCTACCGAATGAGCTGACATGATTACCCAAGCAGATCAATAAAGCTGGACTTTGAGGTGAATTTTCAAGACTTTGCTGGGGAATGATGGGGTGGGTGAAAATGTCCGACCCGTTTTCCATTTTTGAAGTTGTTTCATTGTGATTCTCCGAGGCCCTTGTCTGTTTTCTAACTGATGGAATTGTCTGGAAGAAAAACAGCTCCTGTGTTTAGTGCAGAGACCCTTTCATGCCTGTGTCATGTTGCTTCTACTTTTCAAAACAGGATGTGTGAGTTGCTGCCCAACAGAAAAACAGCTGTAATTTAAACATATTTTCTAACATGTTCCACACAAACAATTCAGTTACAATTAATGCAGACTTCCTGTGTGGGAATAGGCATTGAAGTCATGCTCGCTTATGCTTTGAGGCCATTATCACTTCATAATAAATATTTATTTGAGTGAATTTTATTTGTTCCAATTAAGTAATAGGCTTTTTTCAAATGCAATATCCCCATTACCTTGTGGGAATCTCTACTCCAAATGGGGGTGCATTCAGGAGGGAACTGAGCAACTTGGACAGAGCAGTGCTGCACGTAATAAAGCTGCTGCCTCGCAGCTACAGTGATTCAGGTTCAATCCTGACCTCGGGCACTGCCTGTGTGGAATTTGCACTTGCTCCCTGTGACCACGTGTGTTTCCTCCAGGTGCTCTTGGTTTTATTCCAAATCTCAGAAACTTGTGGGTTGGAAGGTTAATTGGTCATTCTAAGTGGTCCCTAGTGTGTAGGTCAGTGGGAGAACTTTGGCAGAGGAGGGTGGAGTGCAGTTGATGGGAGTGTGGGGAGAATAGGTCTCAGGGAAAATCAGTGGGTGAATGGATGGGCTGAAATGTCATAAGGAAACATGGAAATATGGAAATAGTTCAAGTATGGCCCAGGACATTTTTTGTCCTGACAGCTGAAAGAAATATTTTACCTGATTTGAAAGTAACCAGCTTCCTCCTTTGCATTCTGTTAAT
>JARFYF010000074.1:67576780-67587601 GCA_030265395.1 Rhina ancylostomus | reverse complement strand
GCAATTGTATTGCAAAGAATTCTAACATCTGCATAAGACAAAATGGATGGGCCGATTCAGTCTATTGATTTCTGGTTCTGTTCTGAAACTTTTTGTAAAGAAGACTCGTGTTTATGTACTTTTCTTTTTTGAACCACAGGATGTCCTGCAGCATGTAACAATCAATGAAGTAATTTCAGGTGTATCAGGAAAATACAGAGGACGAACAAAAGTGGCAGGGGTGTAAAACCTCCAAGGCTGCCTCATCAAGCATCTTAGGGGAAGCATAGTGGAGCTGCTGCCTTACAGTGCAGAGTTTGCTTGTTCTCTTTGTGACCACATGGGTTTCCCACATCTTTTCCAGTTTCCTCCCATATCCCAAAGGCTTGTGGGTTGATAGGTTAATTGACCGAAGTAAATTGGTCTAGTGTGTAGGTGGGTGGTAGAATCTGGGGGAGTCCATGAAAATGTGGGGAAAATAAAAATGTGATTAGCATAAATGGGTGGTTGATGGTGTAGACTCAATGAGCCAAAGAGCCTGTTTCTGTGCTGTATCTCTCTATGACTCCGTGACAGCCCCTGTGCTACCCAGTAGATGCTGCATAGGGATAGGCCACCTCTGAACCCACAAAGATGTAATGGAAGCAAGTCATTCTTGACCTTGAAAGTCTTCCTGAGAAAGATACTTGAAATAAAAAGCTGCAGATGCTGGAAATCTGAAGCAAATGGAAAAAATATTGGAATTGCTCAGAAGTTAAGTCATTCTCTGTGAAGAAGTAAACAGAATCAGTGTTTCTGATCAATGATGGTTGTTGACTTGAGAAGTTAACTCTGTTTCTCTGTCCACAGATGCTTCCAGACTTGCTTTTTTTTTACTTTTGTAAGAATGGTACTTCTCAGGTTATTCAGGAATTGCCAATTGGTGCACCACAAAATCCACAACAACAATGCAATAATATCATTTGTGTTAGAGATGTTGGTTGAAGAATAAATATTGACCAAGACACCTGGACAATTTTCCCAGTTCTGTTTTAAAGTAGTTTATAGGATCCTTTATGTTCAGTTGAGAGAAGAGACTATGCCTTAAATTCTTGCTTGGGAAGCAACACCTCTTAGTCTGCAGCACTCCATCTGTGCTACAGTGTCAGCCTCAGTTGTGTGTTCAAGAATCTGGAGCGGTTTCTAAACCTGCCACAACTGACCTCTTGTGTCCTCCAATTTTCTTTTCTCATCTCTTGAAGGCACTGAAGCTAGCTGGGTAACTTTTCCACCATCTGACTGTTAGACATAGGCTGTATCATGGCTGAGTCTTTTTCCTTTCCCATTCCAGATGCCTAAAAGTACATCCTTTCCCAGTTCAGTGAATGGAGCCAAGGACAACTAATCAACTTTGCAACATTTAACAACACCCCCAGTGAGGCCATTAACTCAATACTAAACAGGAATTGAATATCAAATCCTTTTTCTGTGTTCAGAACTGAGTTGCAGATTTATCAAAAATCCTTCCAAAGTATGAGGTTTTACATTTTGTTTTAAAAACAATGATAGTACTCATAGATCATGTTTTAAATTGCATATATCTTCATCAAATTTCCTGTTGCCTTTTACAGTTGCTGCAATCTGTTTCCATAGTGACATAGCTTTGCACCAAAGCCTTAAGTCATAACCTAGGTTGACATTCCAATGCAATAATGAAGGAGCACTGTTGGAAGTGCCATCTTTCAGATGAGACATCACACAGAGGCCCCATTTGCACTCACGTGGATGTAAAAGATCCCAAGGAACCAAGTGAAGAAGAGTAAAGGAGTTCTCCCTGGTGTCCTGGACAATATTTATTCCCCAACCAAAATTACCAAAACAGATTGCTCATCATTTCACTGCCACTTGTTGAACTTGCTGTGCAAACATTGGCTGCTATATTTCCCTATAATAGTGATGCCACTCCAAAGTATTTTCCTGCCAGCAAAGCACTTTGGAATCTATTTTATAAATGTAACTTTTCTTTTTTGTGAGGACTGAAAATCCTGAACTTGTGTCTTCCTTACATCAATTTTCTTTCCTTGTTGGACCACCAGGCAGGGCTAGGAATTCTACTAAAGGAAGGGATTTGGGAATGTTGAAATAGTTTGCTTGGAAGGGTCAGCACCCAACTTGCCTTTCATTAACTATCAAAGTTCACACCAGTTATTACCTACTCAACCCCTGCTGCCACATCTCAACTTTATCTTGGGTGGAACTAAATCAGCTGGAGGATGGCCAGTGTATTCTGTTGCTGTTAATTGTCCATCCTTCATACATGAGCCATGAAGAACACAGGCTGCCTATTTTAACTACAGAAGGCAGCAGAGTATGCTTTGAATTTATTCTCTCTGGTATGCACCGGTGCGTGCTATTCAATAAGAATCTCTGGATAGAGTTGGGACCTTGGCATTATTTAGGGAGGAGAGATGCTGCTGTTCATTTGTTGTGACAGACACCAGCCACTGTAATGGACCTGAATAAAATAAGACCAGACTATGAAGTTTTATATAAAGCTTTCTACAGAGACTTTAAATTTTACTCAAGTAGCAAAAGCAATTTAAAGGAATATGGTGCTGTGCCAAGTCATCAGCAGTAATTGATTCACCAATTCAAAAAGGTAATCAAAAGAGATGCAGATCACTGATGAATTGACATTGATCCAACTTGCACCAGGCATGCATTAAACTGGTTGTTCCAGAAGGAGGGATGGTTACAATCAGGTTCAAGAAAGGTCACAGAATCATGCAATCTACACAGCTCCTACTGCTCAGAGCAGGGAGGTCTCTTGTCATGATGTGGTGGAGGTTATGAATGTATTTGGCTCTGGGTCAATGAGTAGCACTCCTTCCTCCAAGTCAGAAGATTCTTGGATTGAGTCCTATTCTGCAGATTTTGACTATAGGCTAAAGCTCCGGTACTGAGTCTTTGCTGTTGTGCAGGGTGCTGATGTTTTGTGGATGAGATGCCAAATTGTGACTCACTCTCTCAGGTAAATGTAAAAGTTTCTTTGGTGTTTTTTTCAAGAATAGCAGGGGTTGGATTGTAATCCCTGGTGTCATGACCAAAATTTATCCTTAAGCAACAAGTTATCTGGTCATGAACACATTGTTGTTTGTGGGAGCTTGCTATGTTCCAAATGACTGCCACAATGCCACACACTGCCACACTGCTACAGTACAGAGGGAAGTACAGTTCATTGGCTCTAAGGCACCTCTGGGTGTTCTGAAAGGGATGTGAAAGGTGCTCTTTTCTCTCATTGGCTTTTTTGGCACCACCATGTCATTTTAACAAAATATTTTATCTCAGCCCAACCCACCTCAACCCTGTGGTGGGCATTCCACAGCCCCAGTATCTTAACTAATGTGAACATTGCTCATTAAAGACTACATTATAGTGGAAACCTAGATTCTTGTGCTGAGATCTATGGAGCAGACTTGAACCCACAACTCAAAGTGAGAGTGCTACCAACTGAAATGCAGCTGACGTGTAGGGACTCTGGTTGCAAATTTGTTCTTTAAGACATATAAATGTAAGTTTAGAAATGTGTGTGCACTAGCTTATTTTATCTGTGAGAGATAAATTATTACCTGCAAAGGAAGCAAGCTAAACAAATTTCAAAAAGGTATTCTGGATGAGTGGGAATATGCTCATCTTAATATGCATGGTAAGCAAAGGCCAATGATGAACTGGAACTAAAAAAAATGGGCCTGGCATTTAAAGCACTCTGGCCCAAGTTCAAGATAATAGGCTTTATGCCAGATGATTTTTCAGAACTTAATTTAGGAAATGTCCTTTGAGCACAGGTATATGTTTAATAAAAACAACCTGTATATAATTAGACATACTTTGTTTTATTCACTTATTTTACATCATCCAAGTCAAAGTATTAGTTTGTTTTATTTTTTTTGAATAGAATAAAATAATTGAACAGGGCTCAAACCTGTATACCAGTTTTGATTATTTTTCAGGAATTTTTTTTTCCCCTTGTTTTCCTCAATAACACCATTTACCTCCTGCTGATCATTTTGTGTTTCTGAGACCTTTTCTTCAGCAGATGTATTCTCTTTTCTGGGCCTTGTAATACCTTCAGCAGATGTGCTCTCTTTAGGCCCAGGTTTAGATTTACTTTAGCTTGGTGGATGAGGACAGAACAAATCAGTTATTTCCACAAACTTTGTTGTATTAGTCTCCTGAGTGTTATTTTCTCTGATGTTCTTAGTTCTACCCTTTCAGCTTTTGGGCTAGTTAATGTCCATGTTTATGACAGCATGTTCTGGGTTATCCAGGTTAGGTTCATCTGGTTCTTTTCAGCAATGGACAATTAATCAGGCTATTCAGTGGAAATCATAGATGAAGTCTCATTGAAAGGCAAAGTCTCGCATGAACTAGCAACACAGCAATGTCATAAATAATAAATACAAATCTAAGAGAATAAAATTAAATAAAAATAAAGAGTGGATAGAGTGTTTGTAAACTTGACACTGAGTACATTTGTTCTTTCATTTAAGTTTTTCCTGAAGACTGGCCCATCAACCTTTGAGGGTCTTGGCCCCTCTGGCATTAGCCAAAATTTCCAGTTGGCCAGTACAGGCCTGGCAATGGCATTTATTTATTGATGTCTTCCTGAAATACATCATTTATCAGTGCCTTTTACCAACAAGTGCCAAGGACAATCCCTTATATTTATTCAGTTAATGTAGTATAATCAAGTGCAATAGCTTCTGGATTGCTTTGAGATTGGATGTGGGGCGGGGTTTGTTAAAGTCAGGATGCCTTCCATCCCTGATGCACCCCACCTTTGCAGGCCAAGAATTCGGTATGCCCCTATTCCTTGCAGTGGAGCAACTGCTGCATGAGGAGCTCCTATTCTTCAGCAAAAATGCCCACTCTTGATCATGGGAGACTGTGTTTCAAACAGGCAGAAGAGGACCACAGAGAAATGCAAAGAATATTGCTACTATGTAAATGGATGTCTATCCTTGCAACTCATGTACTTCTGTTCAAGAGTTTGCTCTGCCTGAAAACAAGAGTGGGAATTTGCTTTTGAACAGTGCCTTTAGCATAAGGGCATTTCTCAAGGATTGATATATAAGTCCTTAGCATGCCCTCTTTCTGGCCTTAGCACCCTGTTGTCATGGACCATCAGAGGCCTCTAGTGGTGACATTGCTCCAATAGCAGCTTGATTGTTCCAATGCTTGATATGCTGTTGGCATTTTATTGTCCATGAATCAAAATGCATTCCTAAAGTGAGAAATTATAATCTAACTGTACAGGGTTCGTTCAGCTCAGCATTCTGTCAAAAATCTATGAAACATTGACCAAACTGTGCCAACCATCTATCATGGGTCAAATTTATTGTTTGTATTCAATGCCTAAATCTAACACATTGTTAACTGTCACTTTCATTACACTGTGTCATAAGAAGAGAAAAACCTCCAGTATTTCCATGGTTTTAATTGTGTTTGTTGATCTCAGCTCAGAGCAAATCTTCGCACTGAGAGGGATGATTCAGAGTACAGGAGGGGAAAACATTTTCCACCAAGGGCTAACTAACAAGAACAATGATAAGTCAAAGAAACAGAAATTCCAATTTTGACCTCTGGGGAGAGCAGCTGTGCGCCCTGTCACCTTTTGCATCATGGATTCTGAGTACATTTTATCTTCATTTATTCACCAGAGTTGACATCACTGGCAAGGCCAACATTTATTATCCATCCCTAATTACCTTTGAACGTAACAGTTTGTGAGCCCAACTCAATTAAAAATAAATCAATCATCTTGCTTACACTTATAGATATCAGAATTTCTTTCTCACAGAAGTTTAGTGAACCACATGCATTTTAAACCAATCTAAAAGATTCATGATCAACATTATTGACCCTTTTCAATTTCAGATTGCTTCACTAACTGCATTTAAATTCCTCAGCTGCTCTGATAGTGGGATTAGAGTTCACATCATTATCCAGGCCTCTGGATTACTAGCCCTGCAGTAAAACCAATGTACTCAGTGAATGGTGATGTATAGGTCAGCCTCTTCCATCTTGCAATGGTGATACGATTAAAAGGCTAAGTATTAACTGGAACTATACTATTTGTACAAACCAGTTTACCTCACAGAAGCCTGTACCTCACACACTCTTTCAAAAGCCACATTGAGACAATGGAAATTAAAGCCAGTGCCTGAAACAACATCATCTGGAAGCTTGCACACTTAAATCAGAGGGCACACCTATCCATAGTTATAACCTCCATGCCCACTCTCTGTTACTCCAGTGCCAGATAGATTTTCTGGTATGGAAGAACTCTGCCCACTCAAAATAAAATTGACCCGGAGCTGAATGGTAGCCACAGAATATCATAAGCTGCCTAAGGCCAATGAACATCAATGGGTGTATGTATCCTTCCTGGAATAACACCACCAGATGTTGAGAGAATTGTGGCCAGACAAGAGAAAAGAAAACACAGAGGATGACGGACACAGTCTACGTGGCACCCTGTTGCAAAAATTGCCTGAGATTGCAGGGGGCTTCTTCATGACAACCCAGGGAGCCAGCACTACAGTTACAACCATCTGTGGAATGCTGTGGCTGGCCTGGCTTGTAAATCTTGATAGTGGGGACAGCATGAAGATTAGAGCAATAATGCAGCTTCCTGCAGAAGTAGAGGAGACTACCTGGAAGGCCCCGCACTGCCTCCATTACCATGTCAGCTGGTCAAGAGCCAATGCAGTTAAATAGGTATGTGCTACTATACCTGAGATATACAACTGCAGTGAGAGGCAGACCATGCAACCTTTTGGTTGGTCCACTACTTGAAGACAAGCCACATATGGTCTGGTATGCCAACATGAACCCATGAACAATAAAAGATATGATTTTGTTGCATGAACATGAGAAGATGATCACTCTTACCAGCCATACCTCTCAAGAACTTTATCCAGTACGGTCCTTGATGGGCCTACTGGATCATGATTGGCTAAGAATAGGTACAGATTATGTTGAAGGCCTTAAAACTGGATATATTGGATTGAGACAAAATGTGAATGATGATTAATTCTAGAAGGGACTTCCCACTGGGACTCAAGTTGAAATAAAATATTAAGCCAATGCTTGGATTATTACTTGGGACAGCCCAGCAAGCAATGTGAGTTTTGCTCTCCTTTTGGTTGGTTTACCAACTCAGGGTAGTCCTGAACTCATCAGGTGTTAAGACTAATCTCTGGAGAATCCCAAAGGAAAAGTCATGGGGACATTTAAAAAATAAATTGTGATTTTCTATTTCAATTTTCTTTCAGTTTTTTTAATAGCTGTAGCAATATTGGAAATGGGGTAAAACTACTATTTAACTAAATGGGCCAGTTGTTATGAGAGGTCCTGTGATAAAAGCTTAAGGAATATGCAAAACCATTAAGAAACTTACTTGTGGGCCGTGCCTCCCTTACGCTAATATGATTGTGAATAAGCACCCTTGTTATTTTAATAGTTATGAATCATGGACCTAGTCAAGGTGGAGAAATCAGCAGAAGGTGTTTTCTGGGTGGAAGACTTTCAGGGATGGTATCTTTGATTTTGGGATTCACTGGAAGGTGATGTCTGATTTTCAGACATTAGGAATAGTTCAGAGTGATCCAGGTAATGGATAGGAAATATACGGATGGAACAACTAGGTGGAGAAGCCCTTGGAAAACAAAAGCTTTCTGTTCCTCTCCAGCCTGTGAATCCAGTCAGCCTTTCACCTGTTTGTGCAAAGTCCTAATCCACTGATAATTGAGCAAAGCTTTTCCAGCTTCCTTCTCCTTTGTGCAGGCTGCTCATGAAAGACAATCTCTCCCCCCCCCCTTAAATCCATCATTAGAAAAAAGACAGGATCAAATATTTTTCCGAGTCATAATGAGGAACCATAGCTCTTTGTTGTTTTATTCCATCAAAAATGGAGACTGTAATCGGCTTTGAAATGAATGCTGGAAAGGTTTACAAAGACGTATTATTTCATGTTTGGAACTCAGGCCAAAAGGTGGAAGGCAGAACTGAGAGTATTTATTGTTCTTCAGCAGACGGTGTCAGTTTCAAACCTTCCAACTAGAGAAAACACTCTACTCCACAATCTGATCCTGAAGAGTTGCTGAAGTTTGTTTGCATTGACACAAGCCTCTTTTGGAAAATATTTGGTCAATACTACATTTACCACTGTCTTTTAAAGAAGTACAAGGTAGCTCTTCTCAGTGTGCTGACCATTATTTACCTCTATCACTAGAGTATCTAGTCGACATCACAATGTTGTTTACAAGAGCTTGTTGTCCACAAGTTGGCTGCCTCTTGCTGCACCACAACAGTGGCAACACTTGACAGTGCTTGATTTCCTGAGAATACGAATTGCTAATATAAATGTAAGAAATTAATTTTGCACTCTGCTCATGTTTCTGAAAGATCAACTAGGATAGGGCACCGAGATTCTGTGTGTGAAAGTGGTATTAGGTTTGCCTTCATGTTCAACAGGTTGCCAACATTCAGTGCCAAGATTCACACCTAGGGAGTGTGTTTCCAACTTCATATTCGCATCAGGGAATGTCACCAGCCAAGGACAAATATTAGAAATACATTTTTGGAAAAAGCACATAAGAATGTAAGAAATAAGTGCAGCTATGAGCCATATAGCCTCTAGAGCCTATTCCATTATTCAATAAGATCATAGCTGATCTGACCTTGGTTTGAATTCCACTTTCCAGGCTGAATCTCATGACCCCAGATTCCCCTGTAGTCTAAAACACTGTCTTAGCCTTGAATATTATTTAATGACTCAGCATTCACAATGATCAGGGGAGAGAATTCCAAAGATTCACTACA
Organism: Rhina ancylostomus; assembly: GCA_030265395.1. Classification (NCBI taxonomy): domain Eukaryota; kingdom Metazoa; phylum Chordata; class Chondrichthyes; order Rhinopristiformes; family Rhinidae; genus Rhina; species Rhina ancylostomus. The sequence continues at coordinate 67,578,757 of JARFYF010000074.1, read as the reverse complement.
CTCTCTGAGATTAAAATCCTCTTCATCTCAGTCTTAAATGGCTAACCCCTCATCCGAAGACACTGCCTTCCTGTTCTAGATTACCCCAGTGGGTAAAGAATCTCATTTCATTTATCCTGTCAAGCCCCCTCAGAATCTCATGTGTTTCAATGGTATTACCTCCAATTCTTCTAGGCTACAAAGAGCATAGGTCCCACCTTCTCTATCATTACTCACAGAACATGAATCAATCTTGTGAAAAATGCTGGCTCTGATAAATGTTGATCACCATAAAGAGTTAACTCTTTTCTCCTTGCCATATATGCTGCCTGGCCTGACCAGCTGAGCAGTTTAAGCATTTTCTGTTTTTATTTCAAATTTCTAGCATCAGTAGTATTTTGCTTTTATATCAATCTAGCAAGCCTTTGCAATAGTTCCTACACAATGTACTGAAATTTCATGATGCTACATCAATGGATAAGGATAGTAGGAAAAGAACGCCTGTTGTTATTGAATAAGATACCCGGAGAATACCAAGGCCCATTGAACTGTCCAACATAATGAAAGATTAATAGGTTACACAAACTGGAACCTTTTATTTCACTTTTTGATGGTGCAAGTCTTGATTTTGATCTGTCTCTTCCAGGTATAATTAACAAAGTGGCAGTTTCAGCAGTGATTGCTTTACGTGTTATTGTACTGTTTAACATCAAAGTGCAATCAGAGGGATCTATGGAAGAAAGGCACTCATCAGCAGTTTGAGAGCTTATTGACAACTCGCTCTGACATTCACACTCTGGCTTTGTGTTGCCCACAGTGTTACAGTTAAAAAAAGTCTTCAATCACCAGCCAAGAAATTTCACCTGTACAATATAAATCACAAAATCTAAACAAGTACAGATCCAGAATAACAGGACCAAAGGTTTAAAATGTAGGGCAACTGGATTACATGAAAATCAGAATTGTCTGTATGCTGTGATGGAGAGAGCTAGTGGCACTTCAGTGGTATACCAGGTTTATGGAGGGAACATTGTGAAGAGTCGAGTCATTATTACTGTTGAAAGCTGGAAAAAGGCTGCAAGGAGGGCTTGGTCTATTTAACCTTAATACTGCTGAATCAAAATGAATGCCTTGTATCCTGTACAACACAAGTATAGTGAAGTATGGATTTAAGCAGTTTTAGGCAATAATGTTAAAAGTATAATTCAAGGTCATAACACAACCAGGTCTATCCTGTTGGAATTTTTGGTCCTGAGAAGGAAGTCTTCCTGGTTCAGGTGAAATAAAAAGTAGGTCAGGCCTGAAGAATTTACATCCTGCTTTTATATCAAGATATTAAATTTATAGATTTTGTGACCTGAATATTTAATGTGCAGTGCTGCAGTAGAGAGCATTCCACAAAATCTCCCAACCCACTAGCTTCATGGGTTTTATAAATATCAGTTCCTGCATACAGAGTACTAAAGGCTATTTTACATTGGAAGAGCCTCAAAGAGAAAACAATTGCTGCTCTTTAAAGCTTCAAATGATAGTTTGATTGCACTCAAAACAGTTAATTTACATTGGGGTTCATTCCAAAGTCACATTCTGTAAATGTGCACCAACGTACCTGAGGCCTTATTGTGAATTACATACATCAAGTAAGATTACAGATCACAGTGAGGTTCAAGGAAGAAAATGAAATTGGTCATGGAGAGTGAATTATTGTAAGACCCTGAGATTCATCAAATATTACTCGGGTGGATTTCGCCAAGGTTCTTAATTTATCAACTGTAAAATGGCATTTCAAGAAACCTTCTACAATTAAGAAGAGAATTTGCATTCATGTAATACCTATCATATCCTCTTCAGAATATAATAACTGTTGTAAATTAGAAAGTACAGCAGCCAATTTGCAGATTACAAGTTCCCTGAAATGGCAATGTGATAATGGTCAGGTTCTCTATTTCAGAAACATTGATTGAGGGATATATATTGGCCAGGACACCAGATATAATT
>JARFYF010000074.1:67397159-67407522 GCA_030265395.1 Rhina ancylostomus | reverse complement strand
GTGTAGATAAGGTGAATAGTCAGTTTTTTTTCCCTAGGGTAGGGGAGTCTAAAACTGGAGGGCATAGGTTTAAAGTGAGAGGGGAAAGATTTAAAAGGGGCCCGAGGAGCAACTTTTTCAGCCAGAGGGTGGTGGGTGTATGGAACAAGCTGCTTGAGGAGGCTGTAGAGATAGATACAATTATAATGTTTAAAAGATATTTAGACAGGTATATGGATAGGAAAGGTTCAGAGGGATATTAGTGGGAAGATGGGACTACCTCAGATACACAACTTGGTCAGCATGGACAAGTTGGGCCAAAGGGCCTGTTTCTGTACTCTGACTCCAGATAATCTTGTATCTCCACTGATCAAGGACGCACAGAACATGACAAAGAATATTTAAAGAAATAACAATAGCCATAGGAGAGAGCATAATGCAACAAGAACCGGCAAGAATGGATCAGTGTTGCCTCCTGCCTGATTTCCCCCACAAGCCAGATAAAAAGATGTTTAAAACCTACCATAAAAAAGACTACAAGGCAATGAGGAAACAAACAGCAAGAGAATGCTGAGGAATAAGAGAGGGAAAAAAGATCAAACATGAGGAGAAGGAATAATAGTTGCTCTGTCTCCAGTATTTTTTGTTAAATACAATGACTTTTGCCACAGGAAGCTTAAAGCATTTGAGCTGTAGGTTTCTACTGTTAGCACACTGTCAACTGAATGAAGAAACTTAATCACTCGGATGATGACAGCCTCCTAATGTCTGCTTTACAAGCAGTGTGCTACTGTCCCTGACAGTTCTAAATTCTGAAACTGGAAGATGCATAACACCCAAGATTTTTTATAATAGGGAATGACAAAACTGGGCTTTAGTGAAGTACAACAGGACTTGGTGTTTATAAAGATTTCAGCATTTTCTTCATTTTAAATCCCTGCATTTCATTCCCCACCCCAACTCCCACCACCATATTTCCTAGTGATGTGGAAGGCCTGTCAGCAGACAAACAGAGAATTCTTGAGTACTCGAGGGGAGTTTTTTTTTCCTTCCATGGAAATGAAGTAACTTTTGAACTAAGAGGCAATTGCTAGGAGAACCCCGGAAATAATGATACATTACATGGAATTGCTTATAAACAGACAATTCAGCATGTCTGGCCCATACCAGTGTTTTAATGCTGCATCCTAGGCTTCTCCCACCACACTTCATCTAACCTCAGCAGTATATCCAGAAAATGCTGGAAATATTCAGCAAGTCTCCTTTCCTTACAAAAAAATATACCTGCCATTAGAGGGAGTGCAATGAAGATTCACCAGATTAGTTTCTGGGGTGGCACATTCACAGCACGAGGGGCAATCGAGTTGATCTGGGATGTATTTTCTAGAGTTTAGAAGAATGAGAAGAGATTTAATTGCAATTTGAAATTGTAACAGGGCTCAACAGGCTGGGTGCAGGGTGAATGTTTCCCCTGGCTGAGGAGTCCAGAACCAGGGGTTACAGTCTCAAAATAAGGGATTGGCAGTTTAGGAGGGAGATGATAAATTTCTTCACTCCTGGGGAGAATGGAGGATGGATCTTTAAAAGTCTTTACCCAAGGGGGATGTGCAGACTCAGTCATTGTGTTCACTACCTGGAAACTAAGGAAATCGAGGGATATGGGGTTGGTGCCTGAAAATGGAGCTGAGTTAGAAGATCTGCCATGATCTTGATGAATGGTGAAACAGGCTCGAAAGACCAGAAGGTGCTCTCCTACTAATTATGTTCTTGTTCTATAGGTTAGGCAGCACTGCTGGGAGGAAAACCAGAGTAAATGTTTCAAGATAATGACCCTTAAGGATCATTGAAGCAACTCTTCTTTCTGTCTCCACGGATGTTGTCTAATCTGCTGAGTAATTTAAGGTTTCCAGCACCTGTGATATTTTACCTACATGCATGTAAATCTGGATTTGTTTTAGATTGGATACACATTAAATAGAAAATCACTGTTTGGAGAATCCAGGTTGCAAGTTCTGTACAATTCAATCTTCCACATAACTGAAAAAAGAAGCTTCACTTTCATTTAATTGGTCTATGATGGCAACTTTTGATCTATCAAAGGAATCTTCTGTTTATAATGGATGTAATCATTCTAAATTGGATGGGAGTGTGTTTGCACAAGACATCATTTTAAACTACACATATCTTGTGCATGGTTAGTTTAGCTAGAGTGGTAACAACCCAGCGTTTTTTTAACTACTGTTGGGTTTTGCAAGATGGTTGGGTTTTGCAAGCCTGTTGTGTATAAACAAACCACAATGCAAAGTTCAAATTGGCAGGAAATGGCGAGCTGATCCCCACGGAACTGCCAGCATTTCCTTGCATAAATGGCAGGAACTTGTATGTGAGCACAGAAATCCACAACTTTCTGGCAGCTGTTTGCCAGCAGTTCTATAACCACATTCTGCCATTCGATCCATTGTGGAATTCTGTAGAATACTCATGAAGTCCAGCAGTAATGTGTAAAGTTGTGACAATCTCCCAGCACTTTCGCTAGGCAATCTACTCTATTTCAATAGAGAAATAAGTTGTGAGGGATTAAGGTCAGTGTAAGTACACTTGTGTTTTAGAATGGAATTTATTTGAATATTTAATTGTTTTTACATTTTCTTGTAAATTTGTTATGGCTTAAATTACTTTTTAATTGTTTTGCAACATCTTTGAATATTCCTGAATAATAGAAACAGCGAGTGCTTCAGCAGCTTGCCTCTGTTAAAAGTTGGTTAGTGGTTTTGTGTGTGGGGCTTCCTTTGGCCCTCTTCTCTAATTGGGTTTGTGTGTGGAAAGCCCAGCTGCTTTGCAGAGCCAACTCTGATCTAACTTCATCTAGCAAGCTTCAGAAATCTCGTTTGGCAATCAGCATCGAAAGATGAGGGCTAAAATAATTTTTAGGCACATTGTTTCAACTTTAGTAATAACGTGAACTTGCTCTTCATTTGTTGCAGAAGCATACCTTAGTGTTAAAGTAGAAGATGATGCGGAAGCAGTGATATTTAATGGAGCCGAAATGGTGGATGTTCAGAATGGGTCTTCGTCCCCAACTACTGAAGATCAGTCACAAGTGAATAATCAGAAAAGATACCTGGCTGCTGTTGTTTATGGTAAATATAGACATTGGTATAACAATTGGAGCCCCAGGGTCCAAAGCTAAACATTTTGTTCCCTTCTGTTGTAAGAAGAATAAATTCTTTGTCCTGCTATCTCCTTATCAGAAATAAAGAATCAGTCTTATGTTGACATTCTTCATTCTATTTATCTAATTAACCAGGATCCTAACTCTTTTCATTACCTAACTGTCAGATTGTTCCAATCATTCTGTTGGGAATTTAAAACAATTCTTGTCTTCACTCGTATAGGATTCTTGTCATCCTCTTTGGTGTATTAGTTAATATTTGTGCATTCCCTGATTTTTTTTTCATGACTCCACCATCTGTTTCACCTGCTTGTGATCTTTGTTTTAGAATTCCCTCCCTAAGCTTATCTACATCTAGAACCCTTTGAAATTTAATAAAACCAGAAAATGCTGGAAAATCATGTGATCCCCATGTTACGGGGGGTTGCGTTCCCTTGTTTACATAAATTTCGCGAGAGGGAATTTTATTCCCTATCTCAAATTTTTGGGTAGTGATTTGTGAATTCTGCATAAATTTCGCGAGAGGGAATTTTATTCCCTATCTCAAATTTTTGGGTAGTGATTTGTGAATTCTGAAAGGGTGAATTTCCTTTACTTGAATGGTTGTAACGTGGGGGTTGCCTATACTCAATGGGTTCGACAACATCAGTGGAAAGAGAAGCCATTAACATTTCAGGTTAGAGACTTCAGGACTGGGAAAGAGAGGACACAATTTTGTTTTCAGAAGGTCGATGAAGAATGGGTAGAATAAAGGGAATATCTCTCATGCAATGAGACTGTATCACTTGATGTAGCCCAGATCAGATTATGCTGTTTTGTGTCGTATGTTACCAATAGTAAGACTGTGGGCCATGCCTAGCAGACTTGACTATGGTCATAGAAAAAGAAAAACTGGGTTAAAATGGTGACAAGCAGAAATCTCCAGTTCTGATACAGACAAAAAGAAAGAGCAAGTTGCCTGAAGTTGGAGAATTCAATATTGAGCCTTTTCAGCTGGTTGTTAAAACCGAGCTGTTCTACTATCTTAATGTGACAGTGCTAATCTTTGTTTGATGTTGTTCCTGTGATAACCCTTTTGAGGTTGTGCTGTGTTTCTTACATTAAAGACACAATACAATTGTTAACTGTGACTGTTGCATATCAGAATGAGGGGATTCCTTCATTAATCTTTTAGCTGTAGAGAGTGGACATTATTAAACTTCCCTCGTATTTGGAATCTATCTTGCTGCCCTTTGCTGCACTCAAAAATATATAGGCTGTTTTTGATGTTGGCATTCAAAACAGGCTACAGTACTCCAACTGTGGTTTGGCTAATGCAATGCAAAGCCTTGGGTAACCTCTGGATTTGTGTTTCTGGGTTTGCCATTTCCACATTCTACCTGCCTTTACCAGTTACGTTGCTATTTAGAATTGTCTTGTTCATAATTGACATTTTATATAACCTAGGTGTTATAGTTTTATTAAAGAAGCAGCTTTTTTGACTTTTTCACTTTCCCCATCCATTTTCTTTTAGTACAGCAATCAGGAGTAGAAGGTGCACCTGGTGACCCCAGCATGAACACCACTGAGTCAGCAGGAAACCTGCCGCAGGAATGTGTGCCAAATAGAGAAGAGGCATCACCTGATATCAGATCGTGCGAGGCTAGACACACCAGTGGAGAATACAGCTATGTTTATAGGTCAAAAAGGAGGAAAATCACAGTCAGTAATGCAGTATGTGTTGTTACCTCATGAGGAGGGAAGTTTGGGGTGGTCAGGAAAAGTATGGGACTCTTTAATTCAAATTACCAAATAATTCACAAAGGGTTAATGATGAAAAAGAGCAAAGTAGAAATTTATTGTCCATGCACTGTGTTCATGTTTGGCTAAGGCTAACTGTTGACCAAAGCAATTTCAGGATGGGACTGTTGCTCGGGAAATGGAATTATTCAACTGAGAGCAACAAACAATCTGCTGGAGGAACTCAACAGATCAAGCAACATCTGTGGGAGGAAAGGAATTGTCTAAGTTTTGGGTCAAAACCTTGTATCAGGATTGCTCAACCTGCTGAGTTCCTCCACCAATTTATTTGTTGCTTCAGATTCCAGCATCTGCAAACTGAGGGTCTCTGAACTGCTACCCAGCCTGTGTGATCACTCCATTCAGAGCAGAGCATTATATGTATATGTATATATGCCAGCACTTGACATTTGTTCAAACAATGGGAGTCTGAAATCTGTTTGTATTGCAAAGTTTGTTTTGGCATGCAGCTGGCTCCTGATAAGATGCTCCTTCTGTGTTCCATTATTGGCATATCATGCCACCACCAGGATGTTTTATGATGAAATAGATAGGCCTTATCTTATTCCATTTAGCACTTCTTATCTTCCTATAGCAACTACAAGATGAAAAATTATTATAGCAGATAATTCTGAATGAATGCTTGATCCTGGATAAATGTGGATGGTGTTTTTTCCCATCTCGCTTTTGAAAGGAGTTATCTAGCTTTAGGTGTGCATGTAGTGTGAGTGTGTGATGACAACAACCACAGGATTCATCCCCCTTTAGTTTTTCAGTTGTATTTTACTTGTGTCCTTTTTGCCTTGCTGCACTCCTCCAAAGAAATAGTGGCAGTAATGTCTATTAGAGGAACTGGGACCCATCTGATGACAACACAGTGCTTTGATCACATTTTTAAATGTCAAGGGAGAAGCCACCTGCTTAGACCAGTTTTGTAACTTAAGAGTTGCTGGCCAAAGCATGATTCCCAGCTGTCAAAATGTTCTTGCATTGCATTAAAATTGGTGCATATGCAATTCTCATTTTAGTGTGGGAGGAAGCAAGATTTTTCTTGATGATAATTGTACAGAAGAATAAAATGTTACCTTGCATGTCTATCTCTACTACTAAATATTTTGGAGACAGAAGAAAGACCGCAGATGCTGGAAATCTGAAGCAACACACAAAAGGTACTGGAGGAACTCAGCAGGTCAGGCAGCATCTATGGAGGGAAATGAATAGTCGATGTTTCAGGCCGAGACCCTTCATCAGAACTGGAAAGAAAGAGGGCAGAAGCCAGAATAGTTCCAGTCCTGATGAAGGGTCTCAGCCTGAAATGTTGCCTTTTCATTTCCCTCCATAGCTGCTGCCTGACCTACTGAGTTCCTCCAGCATTTTTTGTGTGTTGCTAAATATTTTGTATGTGTTTATACATATTATCTGCAGCCTCAGATGAGAACAAGAGACACTGGAGATTATGGTGACTATGAAGAGAATGGTGATTTTGTTTATGACTACAGTGCTGACAATGAATGTGTGAGTAATCCTTACTGTCACTGGTTCTGTTACGTATTCTCTTTTATCTCGCTTAGTACATGCTCACAATCAATGTATTTTAAGGAAATAGACCTAGATTAAGACAACATTGAAAATATCCACGTCAAGCCTAGATAGTCTTTAATCATAAAATCTAAAGTGTTTGTGGAAGGTTCAATTATTTCATTTCCCTTAAAGCTTAATTTCCTATGCCACCTGTCTCCTTCATATCCCGTTCCCCTACCTATGTCAAATTACAGATTTGTCCTGCAGTGCATAGTCTTAGTAATGCATGATCCACCACCACTTAAATGTACCATTTCTTTGCACTGAGCTGTTATGATCTATGATGCAAGATATCTGAATTCTTTTTCTTACTGCCTGTGCTGCTGTCTAGTTTGTCCCTTGTAGCTGGAAATGCTTTAATTCCCAATCTGACTGATGCATTTTGGCAGACTTGAAAATTCAGTTTGAGGGTTCTAGATTGTCAAATGTTGCTTTTCTTATTACATTTTTGCCATCCATTGAAATGTGCACAACATGGCAAATGGTTCATCTGGTTCCAAGGCTGTGTTAATTGAATCAACTGCCTAGGCAGACATAAATGGCCGTTGTAAATGTACATGTAAACTGAGGGTCTCCATGATTTAGTTAGGTCCCCTGCCATCTCCTTTATAACACACTTGGCATCCAGTGTAGTGGAATATTCAGCTTCTTGGTACTCTGTTCCAATTGTTGGACCAAGGAAAAATGCTCATTAATATCTTGGGGGAAAAGGAGAAAATTGAAAGCTGTATTTGTATGCTGCTTAAGGTAAAAGCTCTGTGTATTTATTCAGGAAAGTGTAACTCAGAGTATTTGTATTTTATACAATTGCTATGAATCAATGCATTTTCTTTTCTACAGGCCAGTGACATGTCAGAAGGTTCTTATGTTACAGATCAGCAGAGGACTTTAGTGGAAGTTCTTAATTACTGCCAGGTAACTACTACCTCAGTGATAATCTGAGCTCCTTGTGTACAGTTCTTTGAAATATTTTTGCAAATTTAATCTTCTATTCACAGTTCACAATAGAGTGAATCTAAAACACTAAAAATCTGTTGAAGCACAAGGAGCCTGTATTTTCCCTTAAAGCTTAATTTCCTATGCCACCTGTCTCCTTCATATCCTGTTGCCCTACCCATGTCAAATTACAGATTTGTCCTGTGGTGCATCTGTAGAAACCACTCCCTGCCTAGCCCTGTAGGAATTAATCCACGAAATGGTTTAGAATGTCTGATTTTTACTACATGTATAACCTGTCTGTTTTATTTTTGTGATGATAATGGCCTACTATTTGTATTGTGTGGTGTAATATCAATAAAAAGGTTGAGTAAAATAAGAAACTTGCACTGAGTTGGCACATAAGGCCTGCCTTGGGTTAGTTAACAAAAAAACCTATCTGAGTAGGTCCCAGCTGTGGAGTCTGGCACTAGGATCCCACTTCAAGTAGGTCCCCCTCGACCTAAATCCTTTCCCCTTGAGAGAACTCTCCGTAGGGTTATCCCTGGGTAAAGCACAATGTAACCTTGAAGATAACTTGGATCAAACCTTCATTATTTATTCATGAGTGAAAATTGACCCAAATTCTCAAATCTCTCTCTATAACTCTTAATTCTGTTAAGATGTAAACTATCTATGCCATGTTCTTCCATTATTTTTCAACAAAAAAAATTATGTCTTTTGTCACTATTCTGACAGTCTTCCTTTTCCTGACAGGTAATGTATGCTGCCATCCAAAGACTGGATAAGAAATTTGATGTCCTACATCGTAGGGTCACAGAGATGCACCAGGGAAAAACAAAACCTATGTTTTTCAAACCTGTGAGTATTCGTGTTATCAGCCACAACAGTACAGGGGGTTGTATTTACTATCACCAAAAATGTCAAATAATTTGTGAAAGCAAAAAAAAAAGCTGCAGAAGCTAGAAATATGAAACCAAAATAGAAAATGCTGGAGATATTCAGCAGATCTGGCAGCAGCTGTGGAGAAAGAAACAATAAACATTTTTAGTGGATGGTCCATCACCAAGTGATTCCTGAGTCAGCTGGTGTTCACAAATTGTGCATTAAATCCATTGTCTCTGAGTGTGTTATGTTAATCTGGACCCTTTTAATATTACTCGCTCTCACTATCTCAACACTTTGAGTACTGCACTCTGTGATTGCCTGCCAGGGGCCCAGAAGAGTAGGAATGACCTTCCAATTCTATTGTCTGCCCAACCCAGGCCATTGTTCATCCTCCCCTCCCCTACAACAGTTCCAGATCCTAGCAGCCTCCATCTCTTGATCCATCTGAACTAGACAGCCTGTCTGCCCAAGTGCTTAGGAAGAGCTGAATGAAGGGGTCCAGGCAAGTGAGATCCCAAAGAGCACACCACAGAAGATCCACAGAATTTGGATACATCTGTGAAGTTTGAATGTTTTACTTGGAAGAAGGGATGAGCTGTAGCAACAAAGCATTCTACTGTTTTGTCAACTCCAACCTGCATTTCCCTCCTGTTATATCCTTCCCTGGCAACTCTGAATACTACCCAGTTTCTTTTCTATCCAACCCATTCTGCTTAGCTGAACTACCAGATAAACCTGTGGTAGTTGCCTAAGGATTGCCATTAAGTGACAGGACAGGGCCTTAGAAAGGCCTCCTCTCCCTTTTACTCACCATCGTTACCTAACAATTGAAGGCCCTCTCAGTGTCCAATGACTTCAGTTAGTCATAGGAGACCTGTGGATTCTCCAGGTGTCTGAGCCCTCCTCTGTTGCCGTGGCTGTTCATCTGCAGCGAGACCTCCAGTTGCTGTGAAACTTAGAATGGCAGCTGTGGTGAACGCTTGCTCATGACAAGGGGACAAACTGAAGACACAATGTAATAAGCAAAACGAAGCCCAAAACGTTTATGCAATACTAGGTATCTGTGTTTATGTGGTCAACTCAAATGAAGTGGAAGAATCTTGCTGTCTTCTGCTCTTCCAAAATGACAGAACTGTGATGTAAATATGAGGACTTGCTGAGTGCTGTGACAGGATCCATTGAGCCTTGTCCTGAATTTGAGAGTACTGTGATTCTTGTAATGCAGGTGAGGAAGTCTATTAGACCAAAAGACAAGTCGAGACAAGAAAGCCTGATGCAGGTTCTCAGCCCAAAACATCAACCATCCCTTTTCCTTCACAGATATTGCCTGACCTCCTGAGTTCCTCTGGCAGTTTGTTTTTTGCTTGAGACATGAAGGCCTTTGGATTTGGTATAATTTCAGAGATAGCGATTGGGGTTCAATTCCTGTCACTGTCTGTAAGGAGATTGTATGTTCTCCCTGTGACTGCGTGGGTTTCCTCCGGGTGCTCCAGTTTCCTCCCACATTCCAAAAACATATATGGGTAGGTTAACATGGGTTTAAAATGAATAGCACAGACTCATTGAGCTGGAAGTGCCTGTTACCAAGCTATAACTAAAATATAAAATTTAAAAATAAGGATAGGTGAAGTTCTTCAGTGGCTGGTAGAGCTAACCTGGTGTGAGAGCATCAAAGACTGGTTCTGCTTTCTCCCCAACATTCAATTCCACTGAAGTCATTGGAATCAAATGGCATGAAAACACCTGATATCTGATACCCTTGCATATGATTAGAGTGGGCCACCAAAATCTGGTTTCTCCCCAGGCAGTTGGGTGCTCTGGTTGGTCAGGACCACAAAAGTATATATTTGAATTGTGTATTAGAAGAAGTCGTCATTATCTTTCAAAGTTTAAGCTTGGTTTTGAGAAACATGTATTTTCTTTTTATATATAAATATGTTTCTTTCCTTCAGAAGGTCAGTGTGCATTTTGAACTCCTCGCCTCAATAAAGTGGTCAGTGCACAGCTGAGGTCAGGCTCAGTGTAGAT
>JARFYF010000074.1:66884028-66895184 GCA_030265395.1 Rhina ancylostomus | reverse complement strand
TCCAAATGGAGTTTGAGGATGAACTCTATAGGTCCATAACCAGTGTCTTCAATTTAAATAAGGGCAATTACATTGGCACAAGGGAAGAGCTGTTCAAGGTGGAAAGGATAAACAAGCTAAGAGACAGGTCAGTAGAGGAACTGTGATATGTAGTCAAACAGCCAATCTATTAATGTTTAGCAAGATTTGATCCCGAACGGATACCATGAAAAAGAGGCACAATCTGTGGTTAACAAAAGATGTAAAAGGATAATGTTAAATTGAAAGGTAGGTTATACAACATGGGAAGAACTAGTGGTAGACGGAGGACTGGGAAATTTTTTGGATTCAACAGCAGAAGACTGAAGGGCTCATTAAAAAGAGAGAAAATGAATTTTGAGAGAAAACTTCCATGTAACATCTAACAGTACCAGTTTATTTGGATATATAAATAGGAAGAGGGTGGCTAAGGTGAATGAGGGCATCTAAAGAACAAGCCTGGTGAATTAATAACAGAAAACAAAGACATGGCAGATATGTTCAATAAATCTTTTGCATCAATCTTCACTGTGGAAGACATTGCTAATATCCCTAAGGTATCAGAAGGGCTAATTTCAAGTAACATGGTAGAACTCTCAGAAATCCCAATTACAGGGGATAACATATTGGAGAAACTCTGGGATAAAGGTGGACAAGTTGCTTGGATGGGATAGACTGCATGCTAGAATTTTAAAGGAGGTGGTTGAAATTTTTCATAACTGGCTAAACCCCAAGTGGGTACCGGAAGATTGGAAAACAGCTAATGTGACTCCCTTTTTCAAAAAAAGGAGAAAAGCAGAAGGCAGGGAACTACAAGCCAGATAGTTTAACTTTTATTGTTGGCAAGAAGCTAGAGTCAATAATCAAAGAGGAAACAGCTCATCATTTAGGAAAGCTGAATATAATTAAACCTAGTTAATATGGTTATGTGAAAAGTAAATCATGTTTGACAAATTTGCTTAAATTCTTTGAGGATGTAACGGAGAGTCGATAGAGGGGAACCTGTAGAAATGTATTTAGGTTTCGAAAAGGCATTTTACAAGGTACCACATAGGAGGCTGGCGCACAAATTAAATACCCATCATATTGGAGGAAGTGTGTTAGCGTGGAGTAAAAACTGGTTGTCTCATAGAAAAGAGAGAGTTGGAATAAATGCATCCTTTTCAGACTGGAAGGAGGTAAGTAGTGGAGTACCACAGGGATCAGTTCTTGGACCACAATTGTTCACTATTTACTTTAATGACCTGGAGGAAGGAAAAGTATGTAATGTTTCCAAGTTTGCCAATGATATGAAGATAGATGAAAGAGTGTGTTGTGATAAGGATACTATGATACTGCAATAGATTTGAATCAGAATTGGGTTTATTATCACTGACGTATGTTGTGAAATTTGTTGTTTGCAGTAGCAACATAAAAATCACTATAAGCCACAAAATAAATAAATAAAATTGTGCGGAAGGGGAATAACTAGGTAGAGTTCATGGACCATAAAGACTATTAGATGGAATTCATTATGGGAATATGTGAGGTCATGCACTTCAGTATCTGGAATCAAAAGGCAGTTTATTATCTAAATGAAGAAAGATGGCAAATAAGTAAAGTATAGAGGGATCGAGGTGTTCCAGTGCATGTATCACAAAAAGATAGCTGGCAGATCCAACAAGTCTTTAAGGCAAATGGCATTTTGGCTTTCATTGCAAAGGGGCTGGAGTTTAAAAATAGCAAGATTTGCTGCAATTGTACATGGTGTTCGTGAGGCATCACCTGGAATACTGCATACAGTTATGATCCCCTTATCTAAAAAGATATAGTAACATTGGAGGCAGTACGAAGGAGAATCACTAGCCTAATTCCTGGAATGAGAGGGTTGTTGAACTAAAAGAGATTAAGTAGTTTAGTCCTGAATTCCTTGGAGTTTAGAAGAATGATGTGTGACCTTATTCAAGCATGCAAGATCCTAAGTAGACTTGACAGGATAGATGTTGGGATGTTTTCACTGGTGGGAGAGTCTTCAACATGGAGACTTAACTAGAAGACACAGGGCTGATCATTTAAAACTGAGGTACATAAAAACTTCTCACAAAGGGTGATTGAAAACTCTGGAATTCTCTGCCCTGGTGGGTGGTAGAAGCTGGATCATCAGGAATAATTAAAGTGGAGGTTTTTAAAATATCTGGTAGATTGAGGAATGTGGAGAAATGGCACAGAAGAGGTGGCCAACATAGAACAATGATGATCATGTTAAATAGTGTGGTTAGCTTGAAAGGCCTGATGGCCTACTCCTGCTCCTATTTTCTTTCTTTCTTGTGTTGAGATAGAAATTCTATTCCAAGGACAAGGAAAGTATCAGGTTGGCCTGTTGAAGCTTTTGATATGGGGATTCAAATAAACTCATTAACTGCTTTCGACAAAATGCTGCTTAAAGTCAATAATGTGATGAAGATTGAAAAATTACCTGAATGCATTTTCTGACAATAAATTTAAGTAAATGTAATAGCAAGTCCACAGACAATTGAAGCAAAATTTAAAATTTTGTTAAACTCTGTAAATTATCAAATCCAGTGTCCGATTATTTAGGAGTCCCAATGGTTTGATATATGACCCTCAAGATGATGTTTTGTGCACTCTCTTCTGACTCGCTGTGGCCCTGAATCTTGTGCTCCTGTCTGACTCACTAAGGCACTAGGTCCCTTGAAACTTATCAGGTTCATGGAAACATTTTTCTACCATGTGACATTTACCTGTATATGAAACAAAATATGAATTGAAGGTGTGTTACTGGGAATAACCATAAATAGTCTGGAAAATCTGCTAATTTGGCACCCACCAGCTTCATCTAGTGGGGACCACTGATAAAATTTCAAAGGTAGACGTGTTATAGACCCTAAAGGTGAACAATTTCTTAAGTGTTGTTTGACAGCTACTTCAGTCAATGCATTTCATTCAACCTTTGCTGTACTCCAGGGTTCATGTGATTCTGGTCGGAAAACAGTTGGAGGAACTAATTTGTTAGTCATATATCATTGTCACAAATTTGAGTTCAGTCAATTACGTTAACAGCTAGCTTTGGCAGGAGGAAGAACCCCAGACTTCATGGCTGCATGAGGTTTAATCTTTTCATATTGTGGGTAGATTCAAGAAAGCGTATATTAGGCCACTGTGCCATCTTTCTGGCCCTATTGGAGAAATGGAATTTTTTGCAACTCCCTTTCTCTTTTGAATGAAAGGAATGTAAGTGCAATTTTGAAAGGAAGGAAGGAACATTTTTTTTGTATACTAGGTAAACAAATGCACATTTAAAGGAAATGATAAACATTAGGTTTTATTACATTTTTGAAAAAAAAAGGTATGTACTGTCTAACTATATTTAATGTGTTTATTCCCAGAAAATGAAGAAGTTAAGGAGACAACATTGAGGGAGCTTAAAATGCTCCGTACTCTAAAGCAAGAAAATATTGTTGAACTTAAGGAGGCTTTTCGAAGAAGAGGAAAGCTATATTTAGTCTTTGAATATGTAGAGAAGGTCAGTGATACAAGAACAATTTCTGAGCTAGAGATTTTCTGCCTGACTTCAGAGCTGGTTTCTTCTTCAGCACTTGCAATGAGAAAGTTTTCCTCAATTGCTCAATGTGTAACTGCATTGTATGACGTGGTTGTTAGCTCTGCAAAATGCTGTGGTCCTAGTGTCCAGGTTCTGTCTTTTGTCTACCAGATTAGGAAATGGCATCCAAAGTTCTAACTGATGTACTAAAGAGCCTCTGTTTTCTTGGGGCTGAAATGTAAAAAAGACTTGAATTCCTGCATGTAATCACCACCAGCGAAAATTGCCAGAAATTTGTAGGTGTCCACAGGTAAGAACTGGATGGGTGATGCTAATTCACAAATATCACAAGAGTATTATCAAGCCAAAACCAAAAATACCAAAACTTTGCTAAAAGTGTCAGGTTTAAAATAGTACTGTGGAGATGTACAGAGCCTTAAATAAGGAATTCCAGAGTTTTGAGTCTAGGCAGCTGAAGGTAGAACCTCCAGTGGTGGAGCAATTTAAATTTGGGATGCCTAAGAGACTAGAATTAGATCAGCCTTGGTTGTGATGTCAGTCTTCTTTTACTCTGCTGTTGAGGTGAACGTAACAAATGGCCTTTTCAGCTAAAGTGTTTGAGTTCCATGTGAATGAATGCAGAAGATTACATGTTAGTTTAGAGTAGATTAAAAAGAGGACAAAAAATATTTGGAATATGTGATCTTTGAGAAAAATGCTTTCATTTTATTTTGAATGTATGGTCATGTCCTGTAATACTGATATCACTGTTAAAATAATTTGTTAAATTTAGTGGAAGTGTTAACAAAAGGAGCTGTGTGCTAACGCCTAATTTTACCATTTAAAAAAAAGGAATTACTATATTTAATTTTAAAATGCAGGTTTGCGTTTTTATAGAATTTACTCTATTTCTGCAGTGCGAAGTAAAGTTCTTTTATGATGGTATAGAATGAATGTATTTTTTGTTCTGGTTTCCAGAATATGCTCGAATTACTTGAAGAAATGCCAAATGGTGTTCAACCTGACAAAGTGCGGAACTATATCTATCAGCTAATCAAAGCAATTCATTGGTGCCACAAGAATGATATTGTTCATCGAGGTAACCATTCAAATAGTTATAGCTGTGGAGTCTGTTTCAATAACAATAAGTGTATCCTTTTTTTTGTTGTTATCATGTTCAATGAAATACATTCTGCAAGGAACATGATTTTGTTCTTATTTGCAGACTTTTGTGCTGGTTATGAGGAAAACTCAAAATGGTAACTGATTTTGCCAGTAGCTCATTTAGTTCTCTTGAACTTGCAATTCTTCTGAATAAATGTAGTGGTGGAACACAACTTATTAAGAGCTCTCTGTTTCAATCCCATATCATTACTATTATGCAAGGTAATGCAGGTTAAAAATGGAATATTTATATTTAACATTTGTTGACACAGGAGATTTTTGAGTGGTGAATGGTTTTGTAGAGTCAGGATTTACTGGGGTGCTGATCTTAAATTGGAATGAACTCTTACTCTTTTGTTTTCATTTTTCACTTTAATATTTCACTCAAGTGGACTGTTGTTGCCTACATAATCTCATATCTTGTACATGTAGTCATGCTTTGTGTTATTCATGGTAAGAGTTAACAAACATATTTTCTATCTGGGTGTGGGGTTAGAACATAGAACAGTACAGAGCAAGAATAGGTCCTTTGGCCCACCATGTCTCTGCTGACCATAATACCAAATTAAACTAATCTTGTCTGCCTGCATGTGATTTATATCCTTCCATTCTCAGCATGTACATGTGCCTGTCTAAATGCCTCTTAAACACCACTATTGTGTATGTTTCCAGCACCATTCTGGCTGTGCATGCAGGCACCTATCACTGTCCTTGTAAAACAACTTTAAACTTTCCCCCATCACCTTAAAGCTAGCCCCTCTAGTATATGACATTCCTACCCTGGGAAAAAGACTTTGACAATCTACTTTATCCATGCCTTTCATAATATTATAAACTTCTATCAGGTCTCTGATACTCTGGAGAAAACAATCCAAGTTTGTCCAACCTCTCCTTATGGCTAGTATTCTCTAATCCAGGCTGTATCCTGGTGAACCTTTTCTGCATCCTCTCCAAAGTCTCCACATCCTTCCTGTAATGGGGTGACCACAACTGGACGCAATACTCAACGTGGCCAAACTAAGGTTTATACAGCTACAACATGACTTCCTGACTCTTGTACTCAGTACCTCGGCCAATGAAAGCAAGCATGCCATGTGCCGCCTTTACCACCCTATCTACTCATGTTGCCACTTTAAGGGAGCTTTAGACTTGGACTCCAAAGATCCTTCTGTACATCAATACCCTTAAGGGCCCTGTCATTTACTGTATATATCCCCTTTGCATTTGACCTCCCAAAGTGCAGCACCTCATCCTTGCCCAGATTAAACTCCATTTGCCATTTCGCTGCCCATATCTGCAGCTGATCTGTATCCTGCCATATTCTTTGATGACATTCTTCACTATCCACAGTTCTACCAATTTTTGTGTTGTCTGCAAACTTACTAATCAGCTCAACCACATTTTTGTCCAAGTCACTTATATATGTCATAAACAACAGAGGTCCCAGCACTGATCCCTGCAGAACACCACTGGTTACAGACCTCCAGTCAAAATAACATCCCTCCATGACTCCCCTCTGTCTTCTGTGGCCAAGCCAGTTTTGAATCCAATCTACCAACTCATTATGGATCCCATGCATCTTAATTTTCTGGATCAGTTTGCCATGAGGGACCTTGTCAAATGCTTTACTGAAGTCCATGTGGACAACATCCATTGCCCCACCCTCATCAATCATCTTTGTCACCGCTTCAAAAATAACTCAATCAAGTTTGTAAGACATGACCTGCTCCACACAAAGCCATGCTGACTATCCTTCATAAGTTCATGTTTTTCTCAATGTGAGTGAATCCGATCCCCAAGAATCTTATCCAATAGTTTCCCTATCACTGAAGTGAGGCTCACCAGCCTATAATTTCCTGGAATTATCCCTATTGCCCTTAAACAAAGAAACAACATTGGATACTCTCCATTCCTGAGTTGCAGAAAATATCATTGCTGAACTTGATTTTGTTCACCTGTGCACAGTCCAGCAGTAATCAAAAGTTATCAATCAAGAGGGAATCCATGTGTGATATTTTGCTTCTCTTCCTCCAAAGCCCAGGCTTTAAGGCCTTACAATGTTCATACTGATGCCTGAATCTGATTATCATACTTGGGAGAGATAGGGATTCAATCTGCTACCTTCGTAATCACTTGTTAGTTCCATGTCTGATATTGAACTGACATTTTGATGCCAGTGATTGGAGTGTGTTTCTGTAAATATTTCAAATTGAAGTCATTTTAAACTTTGGTTTCATGTCTAAAAGATGTTCCCTTCAATTTTCGCTTCTAAACTTTTGCCAGAAATAAGAACAAGGCAGTTTTCAACCATATAGATACTGCTCCAATGATCATCTACTCAATGTTATGGGTGCCTGAGAGAATAACAGAGTTTAATCAAAATTATATTTGGTCACCTATTCCTCAGTGTGCTTTGTGGACATTTATGAGAGGAAACCAAAGAAACTGCAGATGTTAGAATCTGAAATAAAAACTGAAAATGCTGGAAACACTCAGCAGGTCAGGTAATGTCTTTGGAAAGAAACAGTTAATGTTTCTGACTGAACTTCAACCTTCATCAGATTATTGTTAGCAGTCTTTTTGTCATAGTCTTTAATCTAATGACAATGTCTCCATTTTGAATGCCATTTTTAAAGTGAAATGTAGGGTTGACAGAATGAAATGTATTGCTCAAGCAATTTTTAAAATTTAATGTAAAGATGCAAATATTCTATGTACATCCTTAGAAGCATTTCCCAGTTGTGAGTTAAAACCAAAAATTGAGTTCCCAATTATAAATTATTCTGTGTGCCAGATTAACTGATATTGACTGAATATAACCAGTCTTTGCTGTCCTGTCTATTTAGGCAGTTTGAAACTTAATGATACCAGTCAAAACCTATGTCAAAAATTGTAAGAACTGTTGGCACAAGTTTAGCATTTCAGGAGGTTGTTTCTGTTCAAGGAGGCTGCCTGATCTGCTGAGTGTTTCCAACATTTTCAGTTTCTGTGCAAGTTACTTTAATATGTATCATTCATGCAATACTTACCTATGCACCCTGATTCAAATCAAAAATAAAAAATGATTAATTTGAGCTCTATTTTTGATGTATTCAAAATAATGGAGGGCATATTAATTCCACAATAATCTTTCACAATTTGGTGGGTGTTTTTAAGAAATTTCAGTCAAATAATATCCTTTTTGAAGACCTAGTTAACTAACTGTGAAATTTGTTCTGTTTTAGATATCAAACCAGAAAATCTTCTAATCAGCCACAATGATATGTTGAAGTTATGTGATTTTGGTAAGTCATTTCTAATTTATTCATAGTGTTTTTCCATATTAAGCTAACACTCTGCTTTAGAGGGTACATGCTCATTAATTTTCAGCTGAATATATTCTGGATGCTAAATAAGCTACAATTTCCATAATGTGTCTAAGGTGGCAAAAGGCACCAAGGCACTTTACAATACATTAAATAAAAAGAAAAGTCCAGTTATGTAAGGAGATAATGAACCAGATGACCAAAAGCTTGGTCAAAGAACTTCTTGAACTAGGAAAGAGAAGGAGAGGTTTAGATCCAATTGCGTGTAATTTATTTGACAATTTTGAATTTTATCAACTTTGTGCACTACAGAACTTTAACTCATGGATAACTTGATTACTTTGTCTGTGAAAGCAAATGTGATCCACTAACCTCAATGTGGAATTTTTAGTCAAAGAAGTTTTAGAAATTTATATTGAGTGACCTTCTCCATGTTTCTGGATTAAGTAAATTGAACCGATGTACATTAAGATAAGATTTTGGGCTTTCATTTTTCTTTAAGAAAAACTAGAAGACAATTTCGCAATTGAAAGTCAATTTCCAAGAATAGTAAGGTGTTTCTTTCAGTTTTCTTTAAAAACAAACTGAGATTGTGATTTGCATAAATCTGCAAATTTTATTGGCATAGTTATTTGTCAATCATTTTTGAATATCTGCACAAGTTATGTCATAGGCACACTTTAATTATATAAGACCAGAATATGCTATCAAAATGATCATAGATTAGGGTTTCATGTCCAGTTATAAGTACTTGTGGCAAGGCTGCTTTATCATGTGATTTACAAATTGCCAATTATTTGATGATTTATGACTCCACTATTTGCTTTGCTGGCAACCTCCCCTTGAATGTCAACAAATGCTGGATTTGTGTTGTCGAAACAAGTTAAACTTGCTGCTGCAAATCCACTCAATTGTTTTGTGGTTTAAGGATTGCATAGGACAGCATAGGAACAGGCCAAAGTTGTGCTGAACCAATTACATTAGTAATAAAATGCCCAACTAAATTAATCCCTTCTGCCTACACAATGCCATATCCTACTATTTCCCTCACATTCAAGTGCCTATCTAAGAGCTTCTTCTAATGCCCCTATCATATTTGCCCTAGGCAGCGCATTCCAGGCACCCACCACTTTGCCCCACACATCTCCTTTGAACTTACCTCCATCACCTTAAATGCATGCCTTCTGGTATTATTAGACTTTTCAACTCTGGGGAAAAGATACTGGCTGTCTATCTATGCCTCTCATAATCTTAAACCTCTTTCAGATCTCCCCTCAGCCGCCGTCACTCCAGAGAGAACAACCCAAGTTTGTCCAACCCTATCCTCATAGCACATCCCCTCTCATCCAGGCAGTGTCTTGGCAAACCTCTTCTGCACCCTCTCCAAAGCCTTGACCTCCTTCCTATAATGGGGTGACCAGAACTGAATTCAGTACTCCAGATGTGGTCTAACTTAGTCTTATAAAGCTGCAGCATAACCTCCTGACTCTTGAACGCAATGCCTCGACTAATGAAAGCAAGCATGCCTTATGCCTTTACAGCCCTATCAACCTGTGTAGCCACTTTCAGGGAGCTATGAACTTGGACCCCAAGATCCCTCTGCTCATCAACACTGTTAGGGGCCTTGCCATTAATAGTGTACTGTCTCTTGACATTTGATCTCCAAAGGTGCAACACTTCACATTTGGCCAGGTTGAAATCCATCTGCCATTTCTCTGCCCATATCTGCAACTGATCTATATCCCGCTGTATCCTTTGCCTGTCTTCTACGCTATCCACAGCACCACCAATCTTTGTATCATCTGCAAACTTACTAACCCACCCATGTACATTTTCATCCAGGTCATTTATATACCATACATCACAAACAGCAGAGGTCCCAGTACGAATCTCTGTGGAAAATCACTGGTCATGGACCTCCAGCCAGAAAAAGCCCTATCTCAAACTAGAGACCATAAGTTTAGAGTAAGGGATAGAAGGTTTAGAGAGGATCTGAGGAAGAAAGTTTTCATCTAGAAGGTGGCTGCAGTCTGGAATACATTGCCTGAGTGAGTGCTGGAGGGAAGTACTCACATATCACATTTAGGAAATACCTAGTTAAGCACTTGAATCGTTTCAGCATAGAAAACCATGGACCAAGTGCTGGTAAATGGAATTATAGATAGGTACATATTTCTATCTGCCTCACATCCTGTTATCTGCCACAGGGAAAGTCATTGTCAGGGTCCTTTACAACTGCCTTCTCTCAGGTGGCCAAAATGTTGCTCCCAAACCACAGTGTAGGGTTTGGGGGCAACACTTTGGCATCTGGGAGAAGGCAGTTGTCAGGAGGCATCTGTCTGGAAGTACAGAGGACATGATCTTCATTGTGTGAGTTCAACAAAATGCCAGGAGCAGAACCAGCCGGTATACCTAAAGGAAAAAAACTGCAGATGCTGGAAACCTAAAACTAAAATAGAAAACGATGGAAACACCCAGCAAGTCAGGAGGCATCTACGGAAATAGAAACAGTTATCATTTCAGGTCCAGAAACTTTGTTAGATACCTGACCTATTTTGACTTCACTAAAGAGGTTGACTCCATCATTTGGGAGGGTCTGCAAATACTCTCCTCAAATTTGGATGCCCACTGAAATTTGTCTCCATCTTACACTTGCTTCATGATAGCTTGTATCCTAACACATGCATTCTCAATAGAGCCAATCTTAGTACAGGTCCATTGTCATTGCCTCAACACTATTTTCCACCTTTCTCACATGATATTTCAACTCATCTTCAACAAACTCCCTGTTGGAACTGATTGACAGGTCTAACAAAAAACTGCTCAACTATGTTGACATTGGAAAAGGTAGTCCAAGGTTGACCCTGGAATGGCTGAACTGTCCTTTGGTGACAGTTAATCCTCAATATTTTCAAAGAGACAAATTCTTAAGAAGAGCGCTGATCTTCTCCTTAACTCCACATTTCCATGTATCCATGGTAACCTTTTACTTGCTTATCAAATACCTACCTGTCTCTGCCTTAAAAATATTCAAAGATTCTGCTTCCACCACCCTCTGAGGAAGTAATTTCCAAGGATTCATGATACTCCGAGAGAAACAATACTTTTCTCATCTCTGTCTTAAGTGA
>JARFYF010000074.1:66845762-66858360 GCA_030265395.1 Rhina ancylostomus | reverse complement strand
GCATGCATACAAGTTGTGAATCATTCCTGGGAAGTGTAGCATAACTTTTGAATAAGGTGATATTTAAATTGCTAAAACTGTAAGATTAAAAATAGCTTTGTATGTAATTTTTTTTTAATTGTGTTACCAAAAGCTGTTGGCTGCATTTTGCTTGGATTTCCATTTAGCATCATAAACAAATCCAGTTCTATGTTTACATTTTAGCCTGGAGGATATCATGACATACACTTAGAAGATGGTATATCCACAAAAGAAAATAAATATGTATTTTCGGACACAGTGCCCAGAGAAAGACGAGTACGAAGTTATTATGAAGGTAAGTTTAGAACTCATTGACCTATGGAAGCTGATAACAATATGATGAAGCAAATTTTAACATTTATTGTTTGTTTAGATTATTCTTCATTGGAGGGAACATTCAGTGAGAGAGGACCAATTAATGTGCCAATGACTGGTAACATTCAGTCAAAACATTCCAAAAGACATACTGCTATGGACCTTTGGTAAGAAAACAGCCACTTTTCTTTGTTTTCTTGGTTCTTTAAAATAAAATTGAAATAAATTTTTGAGGTAGCTAAAAAGCAATAGCAGTCTAAAACCTTGCTTTCTGACTTGAAGTCTTTGGGAGGAGAAGTTGTCCACTTTTATTCAGTTGACTATTGATGAATTCAGAATTTAGTTACATTCAGCATTCACTTTCATGTATTGAATTGCGTACAGCAATTACATTATATGAACTGTGAAATTAATTTTAACTTCCATCTGTTTGGATGTTGGTCAAAAAACTTTCTGTTCCTTGAAAACAAAATTATTAATAACAATATTCTGATATTAAGTTGATTTTTAATCTTAAAAATCTTTTCACCTGGTGGGGGTAATGCTTTATTTACATTTTGCATATAGGTATGAGTTCAAGTAGATTAGAAATATTGGGAGAAGCTTTTGAGGATCTAAGGTCAATTTTTTTTTCTAATGAGCAGAGGATCAGGAGTAGCATTTAACACCTTGAACCTGTGCTCTATACAGCGAGTTCAAGGGTAACTGTGATCTAGCTCCACTTATTCTGATTTTCATACCTTTTTGTTTAACAAAAAAATTACCTATCTTGGATTTAAATTATTCATTTGACCTTGTAACAATTGCCTTTTATAGAAGTAAGTTCTAAACTTCTACCACTTCCTAGATGTAAAAATTGTTTTTCCACATTCATTTGTAGAATCATTACAAAATGGGAAAGGAGGTCATTCTGACTCTCTACAGCAAAAATTTAGTCAGTCACTTTCTCCCACTCATTCCTCCAGCCCTGCAGTTGTTTTATTCCCTCAGCCATCCAATTCCTTTTTGAAAGTGAAAATGACATTACATTTGGGTGCTGAATTCCAAGTCGTGACCACTAGTTGCATGAAAAAAACGTCTTGCTTGTGTAACCATTGGTTCTATTGTCAATCATTTTAAATCCAGACCCTTTAGTTCTTGACCTTTTCACTGATGGAAACAGTTTCCCTTTTTTCACCCTGTCTTGACCCTTTGCTCCTGGAAAAAATAACTGGTATTCAAACTGTGCCCCTGAGCCCAAGACTGCCCATCCAATAGAAATAGTTCCTTTGTTTCTACACCAGCAGATTCTCTGTACATGTTGAAACTTCAATCAAATTAAGTTTAAATTCCAAAGGAATACAATCTTAATTGTAATTGTACCTGCAATTCAGTATACCAGCCTGTCCCTCTGAATCCCATGTATCGTCTTTAAGATCTGGTCCTCAGAACTGCTCTCAGTATTGTAATAAGTATTTCAAATGTACTTAAATACTGTCATTAATATAGTGAAAGCATTCTATGGCACTTCATGGGAATGTTATCAAAAGGTTTGAAAGTAAGGAGATATCTGAGCAGATGCCTGAAAACATGATTAGAAATGTGGATTTCAAGGAGAGTTTTATCAGAGAGTAGAGGCAAAAAAGAAATTCCACAGTTTAAGGTCTTTTGAGCTGGTGACACAGGTTCCAGTGTTGGAAGAGGCAAAATTGGGGATGCTGGAGAAGTGCAAATATCTTGAAAAGTTATAGGGCTGGAGGAGATTCACAAATGCAATAGGACAAGGCCAAGAAGGGAATTGAAAAACAAGATGAGGACTCTAAAACAGTGCAAATTCAGAGAGGACATGGGAGTAGATGGGAGAGAAATTAGAGAAAGATGTGAGTTCAGGTTTAGGGAAGGTGAGTATATTAAAAGGTTTGACGTGGGAGACAAAAGTTAAGGGCAGGGGAGAGAGTGTTGGAGATGCAACAGAGACTGCTAATTGGTTTCAAACTCATCCATGAGCTCCTTGGAGTTGAAGGTGGAAGAGATACTGGAGAGGAGTGGAAGAGGAGATGAAAAATATGATATTCTTCAGTTCAAGGATATTGTCATGGATGAGTGATCAGTTTTGGATGACAAAAATATGGCCTTTTTATACTTCATGGTCCAGCTAGACCTGGCAGTGAATGGCTATCTGTTCAAATTTGTATCCTTTGGAGGTAATGGAGTAGAGATAAGGTGCATACCAAGAAGAAGGTGGTAATAGTTTTATTCCAAGTGAGCCTTTCAAAGTTGGATGCGAGGGTGTGATTGAGCAGAATGCTAGCTATAGTATTGCCAATATGAATGGTGAGCACCCAGAAATATTTAATCTGAAATCTAGGCATAGAATTATAGAGTAATACAGCATGGATACAGGCTCTTTGGCCCAACTCATCCACACTGACCAAGGTGCCCATCTAAGCTACTCCCATTTGCATGTGTTTGGTCCATATCCCTCTGAACCTTTGCTATTCATGTATCTCTCCAAGTGTCTTTTAAATGTTGTTTAAAACTAGCCTCAACCACTTTCTCTGGCAACTTGTTCCATATGTGCTCTAACCTTCTGCATGAAAAAGTTACCCCTCAGGTCCCTTTTAAATCTTTCTCCTCTCATCTTAATCCCATGCCCTCTAGTTTTTGATTTCCTTTCTTATCTCTTTTAAATCCAACCACAAAGAAACTGCCATTTGCTAGGATATCCTTGGAAATTTTTGGTTAATTCCTCTAGAACATTTGCCAAGTTGAAAATATTTATGCATTAATTCGGTGGATGTTCAGTGTATTATATTTTTTTCTTAGTCTTTATTATATCTTAACAACATGTGAACTTGGCTGAGGTTTATGTTTATTTGGCACAACTGGATTGTTTTCTCAATTATATGGAGCTGGCATTCAGTTGAGTGAATCATAGAGTCCTAACAACATACAACAAGGCTATTCAGTGCATTCTGCCCATTCCAGCCAAAATATTCTGTAAATTAATCCTACATTTCAACTCTTGATCTGTATACCTGCAGGTTATTATTCTGAGTGCTCATTGAGTATTACTTTAATAATTACATCAATTTTATCATGTATACAGTTCTTCAGAATGGATTCCATTGATTGTTCTTGAGTCTTAATCAATTTCATATCATTGTGATAATAAAAATTAAAATTATTCTTCATTTCAGGAAAAGTACAGAAAATCTTAACATAAACCCTGCAGAGCAAACTAAGGAAAAGGGGAAAGGTTTCTTCAGAGCAATAAAAAAGAAAAAGAAGAAATCACAAACTGTAAGTTTTAATTTTGTGTAAGTTTCTTTACAATGGATTGTAAGGTTGGGGAAGGGTCAAAGATTGATCTTAAAATATATTCCCAGTGTTTATTTTATGTGGAGTACTTTCTAGATCTAATTACTTTCTGACAGGTGTGCAAAAGAGGAATTAATTATACAGTCAAAAGGGCAAATTAAATGCAAAAGTTTTTTACCCTCAGCACCCACGATAAAGCTGTTAAAGGTAGCAGAACTATCCATTTTGTGTATTTCCCTCAAGCTCTCTTCAAACATATTAGCAGGGAACTTCAGTTTATAGTCAAATAATTCTATTTGATTACGTTAATGCATGTAGTCAATGGTATGACTTGATTTTAATACCATTAAAATAGTTGCGGCACTGGAACATTTTTCAATTATTTTCAGAGTTCCTCTTGGGCGGTATGTTTTGGTAAGGAAATGAATGCATATTTACAAAAGAAAATCTGGTCACAACAATGTTGATATGTCCTTATTGGGCAATTTCCTATTTTTAGAATTAATACATTTTCTCATCCAAGTAATTATATTGGTGTGAAAATAAAATTTCCCCTGTGAATTGTAATAGCAATGACAAAGTGAAGCTGCTTTTTAGACTGAGTTTGTATAAAAATCATCTAGTTTATCATTGGAAAGGAGGAATTCTCATTTTCACGCGATGCAAAATCTCCTTTGTGAGTTGAAGTATTAAATTAAGTTTGAAATTCCAGTTCCTTGGAAAGAAATGGAAGGCATTTCTAACATGATGGATCCTTGCTGTGATGCAAGTACCTTGGGTGGCACATGGTTTCATACTCAGTGAAAAGCTCCTCCTTAAGGATTAAGGGGCGGCATGGTAGCATAGTGGTTAGTGCGACGCTATTACAGCGCCAGCGATCGGGGTTCTATTCCTATTGCTGTCTGTAAGGAGTTTGTACGTTCTCCTGTGTCTGCATGGATTTCCTCCAGGTGCTCTGGTTTCCTCCCACATTCTAAAAAGATGTACAGGTAGGTTAATTTGGGGTTTAAAATTGGCGGCGCGGACTTGTTGGACCGGAAGGGCCTGTTACCACGCTGTAAATAAAATTTAAATTTAAAATGCAAACTTGTGTCTTATTTCTGAACGGAGGCTAAATACGAAAAAAAAATCTTTTCAAATGCTATTTTGTGCTTTTGTGTCTTCCTATAGCCAAGAGCTTATGAAATTACAGAATGGTTACAGTATGGAAGGAGCCCCTTTGGCCAATCAAGTCTGTACTGGCTCAATGCAAGAGTAATCAAGCTAGTCCCACTCCCCATTCTTTCCTCATAACCGTACAAATTCTTCTTTGGGATACTAATTCAGCTCACTTTTTAACTCAACGATTGAATCTACCTCTACTTCTACTCCTGGCAGTCCATTCAGATGCAAGGCACCCACAATGCAAAATAATTTTTCCTCATGTCACTGAAGGTGCCCTTACCAGTCATCTTTTTTCAATGTTCCTTAACTCTTGAACCCTCTGTAAATGAGAACGCTCTGTTTATCCTGCCATCATCCTTGTTTCCTTGCAAATAACTTTGTTCCAAGGAGAACAACATCAGCTTCTCCAGTCTAACCACGTAACTAAAGACCTTACCTAGATCAGCTCTACCTCTACTTGCAACCATTTTCCTGTTCACATGCATACACAATGGTTTAGGTTCCCTTTTATATTTGCTGCTAGTCTTCCCTCAGGCTCTTTACCTGCCTTTTACTTTCTTTAGAGTCCTAGAGTTGTAGAGTACAGAAATGGGCTCTTCAGCCAAACTTGTCTGTACCAACCAAGATGTCTATCAGAGCTAGTCCCATTTGCCTGCATGTGGATCATATCCCTCTAAACCTTTTCTATCCATGTAGCTGTCTGAATGTCTTTTAAGCATTGTGATTACATCTTCCTCTGGCAGCTCACTCTATATACCCAGTATTCTCTGTATGGAAAAAGTTGCTCGTTGGGTCTATAGTAATACTATTAGTGCTATTAGGATTGTATGAATTAATCTGGTGTGCATGAACTTGTATAACCATCAGCGGAGTGTTAAATTGCAGTTTAGATAAGAATTTGCTGACAGTGCTTCAGCTAGCTAGGTTGGAAATAATTTGCCAATTTCTTTGTCAATCAGGCTATGTGACACCTCTGCTGTAAGTGACTTAGATTCATTTTATGCTCATATTTTATGCCTAACTGTTCTTAAGTCACAACATTTTTCTGAAAATCCATTGTAGTGTGTTTTCTCTGAGCTTTGGAATAGGCTGTTTATTGAGTAAGTTGACATTTTGTTGACATTTTGCTGTGTGGTATACACCCCACCTACAGTTCATAGCTGACAGTCATGCCAGGAAGTTATCTCTTAGGAAAATTGTGACAGGGATATAATACAACTTGAGATTTTTTTTTACTTTCAGTGTTAGTCAGATCTGCATCTAGAATGTGAACTCTGGCTAACTTCCCTTGACCTACTCTCTTTAAACAAGATCATCCAAAACTTTGCTGCCTTGGTCCTTCCACACACATTCATCCAGTGTTTTTGTTTTTTGTGACGTACATTGGCTCGCAGCTAATTAATCCCTTAATTTAAAATTCTTACTCTTTCACTTTTGTTTTCCATGGGGTTATCTCTCTCTATCAGTCATCTCCTCTGAGATTTTAATCCTCTACTGACATATTCATTGAGTTATACAGCACAGAAATGGGCCCTTTGGCCCAACTCATCCATGCCAACCAAGTTGCCTATCTGAATTAGTCCCATTTGCCTGCATTTGGCCCATATCCTTCTAAACCTTTGCTATCCATGTAGCTGTTCAAATGTCTTTTAAGTTTTGTACCTGCTTCTACCATTTCCTCTGGCAGCTCGTTCCACATGCTCACCACCCTCTGTGTGAAAAAAGTTACCTCTCATGTCCCTTTTAAATCTTTCCCCTCTGACCTTGGATCTGAGTCCTCTAGTTGTAGACTCCTCTACACTGGGGAAAAAACACTGTGGCCATTCACCTTATCTGTGCTCCTCATTATTTTATATACTTCAATAACATCATCTCTCAGCCTCCTATGCTCCAGGGAAAAATGTTCCAGCCTATCCAGTCTTTTCTTGTAACTCAAACCCTCCAGTCCTAGTAACATCCTTGCAAATCTTTTTTTTTGCACCCTTTCTTGCTTAACAAAATCCTTCCTATAGCTAGGCAACCAGAATTACACACAATTCTCCAAATATGATCTCACGAATGTCTTATATAGTTGAAATATAACATCCAAACCCTTATACTCAATGTGCTGACCAATGAAAGCAAGTGCATCAAATGTCATCTTCACCGTACCTGTGCCACTACTTTCAGGGAACTATGACTTGTATCCCTAGGTCTCTTCATCTTACAATACTCTCCAGGTCCCTACTATTTGTCATGCAAGTCCTGCTCTGGTTTAACTTGCCAAAATGCCAACACTTCACACTTGCCCAAGTTAAGTTCCATGTCATTCCTTGACTCAGTTCTCCAGTTCATCTAGATTCTGTTGTAATCTTAGATAAACTTCTTCACTGTCCATTTTGATGTTATCCGCAAACCTGCTAACCATGCCAAACTACATTCTCATCCAAATTGTTAATGTAGATGACAAAGTGGACCAGCAGCAATCCACTGGCTACAGGCCTGCAATCTGAAAAACAAATTTCAATTACCACCCTCTGATCCCTACCACCAACATAATTTTGTATCCAGTTGGCTAGCTCACCCTGAGTCCCATGTGATCTAACCAGCCTACTATGCAGGACCTTGCCAAAGGCCTTGCTGAAGTCTGTGTAGATAATGTCTAACGCCTGATCTAATAAATCCTCTTCATCCCTTCTTCAAAAAAAAGCAAAACGCAATCAAATTTGTGAGAGACAAATTTCCATGCACAAAGCCATGCTGACTATCTGTAACGAGTTTCTGCCTTTCCCAAGGCAGGTAGATACTGTCTCAAATCCCCTCCAGTGACTCTCTCACTGCTGATGTTTGGCTCACTGGCTTGTTCCCTGGTTTGTCCTTGCAGCACTGCTTAAATTAAGGCACAATATTAACCACCCTCCAGTTTTCTGGTACCCGAGCTGTGGCTAATGATGATACAAACATCTTTGCCAGGGGCCCAGCGATCTCTTCCCCGGCTTCTCACAATTTCTTTGGATACACTTGATCGGGTCCTGGCGATTTATCCACCTTTATGCACTTTAAGAATCTCTCTTTGCAGGACTGTTGAACTATGTTGTTCCGAACTAATCAAACTACTAATTAAATGCCTAACTACATAACAACACAAGAACCTATGAAATAGGAGCAGGAGTAGGTCATCTGTCCCGTCAAGCCTGCTCCGCCATTCAATAAGATCATGGCTGATATGACTGTGGACTCAGATCCACCTACCTACCTTTTCCCCATAATCCTTAATTCCCCTACTATGCAAAAAACTAATATCTTCTGCCTATACAATGTCCATATCCCTCCATTCTCTGCACATTCACATGCCTAGCTAAGTGCCTCTTAAACATCTCTATCTTGTAATCTTCCTCTCATAATCTTATAAACTTCTATTGGGTCTCCCGTTAGCCTCTGCCACTCCAGAGAAGAAAACCCAAGTTTGTCCACCCTCTCTTTATAGCACGTCTTCTAATCCTGGCAGCATCCTGGTAGACTTCTTTTGCACCCGCTCCAAAGCTTCCACATCCTTCCTATAATCGGGCTACCAGAATTGAATGCAATATTCTAGATGTGGCCTTATCAGAGTTGTATTAAGTTGCAATGTAGACTAGTTTGCATCCTCCTGAGTAGCACTATAACAAATCTCCCTACCAGGTTATTGGTCTCCCTCCAGTTAGGTGCAACTCATTCCTCTTGTACAAGCCATCTCTGCCCTAGAAGAGATCCCAATGGTCCAAGAAGTTGTATCCATCCCTCCTGCACCAGCTCCTCAGCCACGCATTGCTCTTCAATCTCCTCCTATTAGTACCCTCTTTAGCATATAGCACTGGGAGTAATCCAGAGATTGCAACTCTTGAGGTCCTGCTTCTTAACCTTCTACCTATATTCACTCTGCAGGGCCTCATTTCTGTTTCCACTAATTCTAGTCTCTGAGAGCCCAAAGCTCTGGAATTTTCTCCCCAAAAACACTCTATCCCTGTTCTCTTTAAGACTCTGCCGTTAGTGTCTATGTGAATCAATGCAGCTGGATCCTTCCCACTCTTCTCCAGCCCAGAAGAGATGTCCTTTACCCAAGCACTGGGTAGGCAGCACAGCCTTTGTGATTCTTGTCTTTGAGGTGGATAAGTGTATGTTCCTTTAATTATGCCATTCCCTATAACTACCACATTTCTTTTTTTTCTCCCCCCACTTGATTGGCTCTCTGTGCCATGGTGCCTTGCCCATACAGGGTGCAAGAATCTCATATCTGTCGGACAAGGACTGAGGCTTCTCTGGAACTATCCTTTGCATTCCTCTACCTACTTCCGCAATCACACTTTCATTTCCCTGACCATTTGCCAATTTAGAGACAGTTAATCTAAGGGGTGTGACTGCCTCTTGAAATACTGTGATTGGGTAAATCTCCCCCTTCCTGATGTGTTGCATTGTTTAGATCTGGGCCTGTAGTTTATTGATCCAGAGCTAAAGTTCCTCAAGCAGCCAACCCTTGCTGCATATCTGGTCACTGTTTGCCACAATTGGTTCCAGCAGTTCTCATGTTGCAACTATAGCATACTGTTTACCCAGCCATCTGTTCTAATTAATTAGTTGAATTTATTAGTTCAATTACTTTATATTGGATTTAACTTCTTTAAATATGCAGAACTTGCTCACACTGATATGTCCTGATTTGAAATACTTGACCAATCAGAATAAACAGAAAGGGAATGAATATAAAATACGTACCCATCGCCTACCTGCATCCTGTGACCTCACACACAGGCATGCTAGGTATGGCTTTGCTGGTTTAGGATATTCCAGATGTCTGCCTAATCTAATGCACAAGTCTATTTTTAATATGGATTTGTTTTGGTTTGTGGCAATCATACAATGTTTGAAATTTCAGCAATATTATAGCAAAATATCAATGAGTTCCATGTTGTTCTTAATGAATTAGAGGAAGTCACATGACCAAATTGGTACTTTTGTAATATCACGGTTGGATCTCTTTAAATGAGTGAAAGTGGACACATCTATGATTGGTAGTTTGAAATTGTTAGTTCAAAACCTGCACTAAAAGAAAAACGTCCTGTTTGTACTTGCTAATTGTTTGGGAAAATCAAAACTTTTCAGTCAAAATCACAGAAATATATCAATATGTGTGTTACAGTGTGTGTGCACTTGGTATATTTATATCTTTTATTACAGGCAGACAACAACGATGGAGAAAATCCAAGTATCAGAAAATCCCTCTTTCCTCTTTTTAGTGCAAAGAGCCATTTAAAACATATCTCTTCCTCAAGAGAACTTCCTGTAGTCAATCTTCCCATGGTATTCACTTTACAATACTGTATTCCTAACAAGCTGTAATACTTCAACGCAATAACAGCTAGAGCATGCACATACTGAATATATATTTCTTTGAAATGGATTGGAGTTTGGGTCTTCCTCTGTATTCTCATAAATAGAGGGAATGCAGATAGGAACTTTACTATTGAGAGTAACTGGATACTTCCAACTTTTCGGAGAAAAAGAGCTTTCCTTTCTTGCTGCCATTGAACTAACAGCATGTACAAGAATCAGAAGGTTTCAGATTTGGGAAGCAGTAACAAGAAAGACACAGCTGCATGGAATGGAGGAATGCTGAATTGTATACATGATTTAACTATGGTGCTTCTTAGAGAGAAAAAATCTGATATTTTTCATGAGGATTAATTCAGAGATACACCTGAAAGATCAATTCGTAAACTATGCTACATAAAAAGCTGTGCTTTTAACTATGTTCACACTGTTGTAACCTTACGGTTTAGGTGGAAATCAAGTTTGTTTTCACAAGACAGCAGACATGCTGCTGATCTATCTCTTGTATAAAAGTTCATTCATATCAATAATATTGATTTTCTTGAGATTATGCACAATTGGCAGAGTTTTTCCATTGTAATGAACATGAGGCGCTTGTTTGCTGTCATTACACCGCAGAGCTGTCAACAGTTTCTGAAGTCTGTGCATTCATGGGTTAAGGCGTAATTTCAGACCTGTTTTCAGTATCCATGCTTTTCCAAAGTTTGTGGTTTTGAAGTTCTTACAGATGAAACTTCTCTAAATTACTTTTCGAAATCAACTTTTATGAATAATGCTTACTATAAAAGCCCTTAAAAACTATCCTTGTTGAATAAATAAAAAAGCTAACTTTTTAATGACCCACGCTGAGCCATAATTACTGTGAAAATTACCATGTCCCTGAAGTATTAACTTTTAACTGAATTCCCCAAAGAATATTTCAAAATTCAATAATTTTGAAAATTTTAAAATGTTTAACTTTATATTGATTTATCATGGCTTCTGCCTTAATCTCACACATGCTCCAATCTTTATTTTGGGTCCTGTAAACTATTTAAAATGTTGATTACTGTTGCTGGACTTCAGAGGTCCCCCATAACTTATGGCAGAATTAACTTAACGTCAGGAAAGGAGAAATTCCTGCCATAGAGATCTTTTGGAAAAAGGACCAAAGCATCCTATTTGCTGTCCCATTTTCTCATCCATAACAAAAACTTGCATTTCAGTTTATATCTCCTTGCAAGAACAGAGGAAAGTCTCTTTCTAAAATTAATATTTTTGGCATGTGCAATTGTAGTAAGCAGCTAAAACAATAAATCTTTGCATAAATATTCTACAAATAACTGTTATAATATTAATCGTCTACCTCCTCCTCTGATAGGCACCATAGAGGAAAATTTTTGGACAAAGCTATGTAATCTTTCATTCAGTCTAGTTTTGACATTCCATCTTGACTACCAGCTGCATACATATTTGCTTCATTACCAAGATTCTATTCACTCTGTTTCCAGGCTCTGATCGAGCTAAACTCTAAAGAATGCATGTCCTTACCAAAGTTGAAATCCAAGAGCCATAGAATATTATGTACAAGTTCCTGTGGTAATGTAAACCTCTTCATTTTTAGATGCCTTGTAGTGATGGCCATGATCGCCAGGCATTACAGAAAGCTCTACAGTCCCGTCAAAACAGAAGTAAGGACTGGCCCACGGACAAAATGGTGGATGATCAGCCTCAGGTATTTTTCCAAAGCATCTTGGACTGTTTCATAACCAGTGAAATATTTTTTGATATGCACTCACAGTTGTTCAGTCGGGTAATTTGAACAAAATAGAATTAGCTTTTGCAGTAATTTCTGATGCGAATAATTGCTCTCCTTTTCAAAAGTGGTTTTGTGCTGATGTTGTTAATTTTTCCTTTATTAGGCCATTCCTTGGGATTGAGGATAACTTGCTTCCATGACACTTTGCATGCTCTCCATCACTTCAACAACTTCCAGTTCCCCGGTCCTGACCACCCCATTTTTACCATGGATGTTGAGTCTCTGTATACTTCCATCCCCTATCAGGAATGCCTTAAGGCTCTCTGTTTCTTTCTTGATAACAGACCCAACCAGTTCCCCTCCACCACCACCCTTCTCCGTCTAGCAGAACCAGTACTCACCCTTAACAACTTCTCTTTCAGCTCCTCCCACTTTCTCCAAATTAAAGCCATGGGTACTTTCATGGGCCACAGCTATGCCTGCTTACCTGCCTCTTTGTCAGCTGCGTGGAACAGTCCACATTCAAGGCTTACACCGGTAACGTGCCCCCCCCCCCCCAAACTCTTTTTCTACTACATTGACAACTGCATGAGGGCTACATCCTGTACTCGTGCTGAGCTTGTCAATTTCATCAACTTTACCTCCAACTTCCACCCTGCTCTCAGATTCACTTGGTCCATCTCTGACACCTTTCTCCCCTTTCTGGATTTCTCT
>JARFYF010000074.1:66820533-66832188 GCA_030265395.1 Rhina ancylostomus | reverse complement strand
AACCATAAACCCAGACTGGAAGCAAGTCATCCTTGATCCTGAGGGAGAACTTCAGAAGAAGAAATGTAATCATCAAAGACTATGAACGGGCTGTACTTCATGGTCTGCACTGTGAGACCCCTGGGATTTGTCGATTGGAGTTTGAACATGTAATGAAATAAGTTCAAAAAAGTAGATATTTTGAATGGTTCCTGATCATTGGTATTCAAACCCAGTTCCACATGCTGAAGTATTGCTGCATTATAGCCTATCTCCTCTGCATTTTTCTTATTGAGGCCTCTAAAATAGCAGCAAAGAGATTTTAATGAATTCTTGATGAAGTCTGGAAGGCGATATAATAACTAAATAGTTGTTTCATTCATTGAGTATCAAAGATGTTTGCATAAACTTAATGGGTTCCAAAACCTTTCCCTTCTGTGAACTATTAACGAGGAAAAACATTCGAAGTAACTGAAATTGTGATCCCATTGTGGTGTTAAATGTGACATTTAGCACAATCAAACATTGAGCCTCTAATAGGAAGAACTGCTTGGGCATTTAAACATCTACATGAAATTAATTGAATCCAGTTAGATGGTTGGTATGTCAACGAAGTGATCATAATTGGTTTTTTAACAGCTAATTTTCCACACATTTAAGGAGTCGTCAGTACATTTTCAAAAAAGAAAACCGTTAGAAGAAAATTTTTAATTGGTTTAGGTGTGTTTTATTTCTCTTTCGTCTATTTGGTTGAATGTTGCTGCCTTTAGAACATCTTTCAATAGGGATGAGGAAAGATTTATTGTAGTCTCACTTCTAATATCAGAAATGATCTCAATTCCCCTCTCCAGTAGTTACCTAGAGGGACACCCTGAGGGTGATGGAACACAAGAAAACTGTTCCCAATATTGGTCTGGATAAAGAGAAGAAAGGAATCATATTGGTAAGTTGGTTTATTATTGTGAACATCTTTGTTTTGCATGCAATCCACATAGATCATTTCATTACATCAGTGCATTGAGGTAGTACAAAGGAAAAGCACTAACTGAATGTAGAATAAAGTGTTACAGTTGCAGAGAAAGTGCAGTGCAGGCAGACAATAAGGTGCAAGGGCCATGACGAGGTAGATTGTGAGGTCAAGAGTCCATCTTATCATACTGGGGACCATTCAATAGTCTTATAGCAGCAGGATAGAAGCTGTCCTTGATCCTGGTGTTACATGCTTTCAGGCTTTTGTATCTTCTGCCTGATGGGAGAGGGGAGAAGAAAATGTCTGGGATGGCTGGGGTTTTTGATTACATTGGACGCTTCACTGAGGCAGTGCGAAGTGTTGACAGACAAAATTTCTTGCCTGCTTTCCAATACTCCAAACATTTCATTTAACATGAAAATCAAAGGGACAAGAGGTCTTGGACCTGAAACGTTAATTGTTTCTCTTTCCAAATGCTGCCTCACCTGCTGAGTGTTTCCAGCACTTTCTGTTCTTATTTCATTTTACATGCCTGGTAGCCTTTTATGGGCTCTCTCAATTAAGTCCTCAATACAGAAACATGTATGTGTGAGATCTAACAGTGCTGACACCTATACCATTTTATATCATAGCCCTGGGTGCAAGATTTTCAGGCCCAGGAATACCACATCCAGCTTCCTCTCCGAAGTCAGCCTCTACATTGTAATTGGTGTGAGTATTTGAGTTGGTGGTATGCTAAATGAATGTCCCCACACTGTATCACACGACTCTCCCACAATAAAGGTTTACTGGCAGCCCCTAAAAAAATGTGGACCAAGTCCCATGTATCAGGAGCTACCTCTCACTGCAGGTAGACACAAGGCCACAAGATATCGGAGCAGAATTAGGCCATTCAGCCCACCAAGTCTGGTCCGCCATTAATTCATGGCTGAATTTTTGTTTTCAACCCCCATTCTCCTGACTTTTCCCCATAACCCCCTTGCCTATCAATCCCTGCCTTAAATATACTGATGTTTTAAGATCAAAATTTCAGACCTGACACAAAGCTCATGGTCCACTTGGCAGTAGTTATTATGATCCCTCCCTCCTTATATGCTTCAGAGACCTGGACTATTTACAGCAGGCAGTTCAAGGCACCAACACTGTTTCCACAAAAGCACTTGAATTCACCAGAAGAATAAGTGAACAATGGGAATGTCCTCTTCCAGGCCAAAATCCCCAGCACTGAGATCCTAGTTATTCTTAGTCAGCTACACTGGCCAGGTTATTGTTGTTCCCAAACTTGACACCAGTCTCCCAAAGCAGACAGTCTATTCCACATTCTGTCATGGGAGATTCAAAAAGTGCAACATTCTCACCAACTCCTGAGAACCTCTGGCCAATCTCTGCTCAAAACGGAGAAGCATTTGGGATCGTATTGGGAACCTCAAGGCCATATGATGAGAACACTCAGAAGTCCTAAGTGTGTGCTGGATGGAGAACACCACAATAAAAACTCACTCCATCTGTGGGCAAGTTTGCTGTTCCCATATTAGCCACCTCAGAACCCATAAAAGCATAGTGGAAGAAAGTCATCCTTGATTCCAATGAATTGCCTAAGAAGAAGAAGAAGAAGAAGATGATGATCCAAAAGTAGAAAAGCACAAGAATAGGATGGTGGGGAGAGAAAGAGGGCACAGCTTGTAAATAGCTAATTTTGAAATTACAGGGAAATGGGATTTGATTGGTTAAGGCAAT
Organism: Rhina ancylostomus; assembly: GCA_030265395.1. Taxonomy (NCBI): domain Eukaryota; kingdom Metazoa; phylum Chordata; class Chondrichthyes; order Rhinopristiformes; family Rhinidae; genus Rhina; species Rhina ancylostomus. Next base: position 66,829,502 of record JARFYF010000074.1, on the reverse strand, counting down.
ACTGTCATCCACTATGGTTTTAGCGCTACTGCTGGCCACAGACTAAGTAATGACTGTTCCAATGAATTGATGTAATGAATTGATCTGTACAAATGGTTTGCAAGACAAGTTTTTCAATGTACCTTGGTACAAGTGACAATAATAAACCAATACTAATACCAATCATTGGCAAGCATACCCTCCTCAATGGGGTCATGTTGGATGGGGAAGGATTGAGATTATCCTGCAGCACCATATTTTCACTGGCTGGTTTGCAGCTGCTGCTGTCAAGAAATATGCACTACTTTGTTTTACAAAAGAGAGAGGAATGTGTGATAAAGAGTGCTGCAAGACAGTTTGAGTTGAGCCATGGTTATATGATAGGCAATGTGAATGTCAGGTCTGAGCATTGATAGAGAATGTTGATGTGTGATAGGCATATGGAACATTTCAAGGATAATTGAAGCTGATAATTCATTTAGTGAGATACAATATTGGAAGACATATTCGTTAACTTTACACATTGATGTGAGGTCCCTGATATCTTGCGGCTCAGTTTACCATATTTAAACACATTCAACAAAATGAATGAATTTGATGAGCCAGATTTCTGTGTTTCATGTTTTTCATTTTCTGTTGGAAAATTTCCATTTCACCTCATGATAAATTACAACTAAAATTTCAATTGGAGAGAAATTACCCAAATTTCCAACAGAGCGTTAAAGCAAAGGTTAAATGGGATGATGCAAGATTTTGCAATGTGATTACTTACCCAAAACCCTGGCTATTGATTCTTGCTTTGTTTGACATCCATGAAGAGTACCAGCCTGTGTAATGATCTTCATTGGAACAACTTATCTGATCTTTTGCAACAGTTCCAGATTCAAACCCAAGGGCTCGGTGATAAGGACACTCTGAAACCAAAACAAAAAATAATAACTTGTGAAAGTTTTTCCTGCAAAGCCTTCTTAATGATTAATGTAAATTAATTTCCTTGCAGGTTGTCAACATTTCAACAATAACATACTGTATTTATAACAGAATAAAAGGTCAACAGGTACAATAGCAGACAAAATTTAATAGCAAGCCAAACATGGAGATACAAAGACAGATGAGAAACCAAAAGTTTGGTCAAAGAGGTGGGTATAAAATAGTACCTTAAGAGGGGATACAGAGACCTGGTGATTTCAAAAGCCTAAGGCCCAAACAACTGATAGAATATTGAAAATTGGAAATGCACAAAACCAATCTTGCAGTAGCTCAAAGATTACTGGACAAAAAGAGAAAGCTGGTGGGATGAAGAATAAATAACATTAATTCAGGGTTCTCTAGATAACTGTAAAGGTTTCCCATTCTCTTCCAGTCCTTCTCAAAAGCTTCATGAGAATCCAAAGGTGAAAGAGAAGTAATTGAGCAAAAGTCATACCAGAATGACTTTAGAAGGAAATTGTGACATACAGAAGTGGAAGAAAAAGAATAAGAACCATTGATGTAGTTTAACCCAAAGAGCTTTGAGGAGAGCAGAACTGAATGTGCTATTCCCACTTTGTCATATTACTTTCTTTGGACCTCTTTTTTTCACCACTGTTGTTGAGTCTTTTTCCTCCTGAGGCAAGTGCCTGTGTTCAAGCTACCAAGTCTTTTTAACTTGGGTTGATTCATGAAGTTCAGCAATATTTCTGGAATGGTTTTCAGCACCATATCCTCCTTGCTTTCAACTTTTATTTCTTTATTCTATCCCTACCAACCTTCAACCTTCAACAGCTAAGCACCTGGATCTGTCTACTTGGTACTGGTCTTAAAGGGACATGCAAAGTTTAAAAATTTGTCTGCATTTATTCTGAAGGTCACCTGTGAGCTGTGTGAGGTAGCTGTTGCTGAGGATTCAGTCACAAATATCTTTTTTGACATTTCTTGGAGCATCCCTTTCACATGGGACAATAGGGCTCCATTGCATGTAGCAAGTCCTCTGCACCATTGCATAAAAGTAACTCCCCTTCATTTTTCTGATGCTGCAGGACAGGCTCCAGGACAGACTTTGTGAATTTGAATCACTGAGGACTTTTGTACTTGAATGTCCCTGAGTAACTTGATGTTATCTGGACTGAGTTGCTCTTACTAATTTGTTGAGTCTCTGAAGCTTATTTATTGCTATTTTTGCTGTTTCACTCTTACAAGTGACAGTGAAATATAACTTATTTAATCTTCAGTGATGGTCAGTGTGCATCTGAAGATCACATTAAGATATGATTAACTAATGACCTTGTGTACTTTTTATATCATTATTACATTCTAATAGTGACCGACAACTTTTGTGGTAGATGCCAGCAGTCAGTTCTGTGCAATAGTCCAACCAAATAATCTTTATTCCCCCAGGAATCAGTATTTAATTTTATTACACTGATGCATTGTGAAACAGATTGTTTTCAGAGTAAAGTCTGGCTGGATCTTCAAGAATACTCATCAAAATTAAACTAAGTTCCTTCTAAGACTATATTAAAATGTTGGTATGGTCATTCTTACCTGGCATACAGTCTAACATTGTTGGTCCTTGTATCATTCCCCTGGTTCTGTTAGGTCCATCATTGCAATTACATTTGCAAGCCCTGTTACATGACTGATCCTCCTTTTCATCCTATCATTAATACAGAGAAAGTAGATAAGTCTCAGGCAGCCCAGAAACCTGTTGGATGACACATATGGAAAATTTGCTTTGAAGTTGCTGAACATTGTTCCAGTAAAATACACAGACTACTGCTGCTACAGAATATGAAAATTTAGATTTTGGCAAACAGGGGAATCAATGAAATGGAGAAAAGAGGTACAACTCTGGTATGTTTAAAAAAAAACACAAAAGTTTGCGTTGAGAGAGCAAGGAAAATCATAAACTGAGAATAAAGGGTACCAAAATTGAAATGTGACATCACAGGAAGGTAAGGACTTAATTGCAAGAGGTCAAGAGTAAAAGTAGAAGAGCGAAAATAAAAGAGCAAGTAGAAAGAACAAGAGAATGAGAGGAGACAACAGGAGTGGTGGAGCATAAAACATTGGGTAAATAGTACTGATTGCAAGGTGTCTTTACAAGAAAGTTTTCTGAAGCAATATGTCGATGATCCTACTAGAGAAGGGGTTACACTCACTATCCTCTTAGTAAATTAGGTTGGGCCAGTGGTTTATGTGTCATTGGGGGGACACTGTGGGATCAGTGACCATAAGATAGTTATGGAAAATGGTAGGACTGGTCCTCAAGACAAAGTCCTAAATTGGGGAATGGCAAATTTCAATGGCATCAGGCAAGAACTTGCAGAAGTTGATTCAGAGAGGCTGCTTGCATGTAAAGGGACACCTGTCAAGTGGGAGGCTTTCAAAAATGGGATAGGAATAGTTCCTGTTAGAGTGATGGGGAAGGTCAGCAAGATTAGGGAACCTTGGTTGAAGAAAGATATTAAGGGTCTGGTCAGGAAAAAGGAGGCAGGTATAGGCATCTGTGATGAAGTGAGTCCCTTAAGGGGTATAAGGGATATAGGAGTACACATAAGAAGGAAATTAGAAGGGCAAAAGGGGGCATGAGATGTCATTGGCAGACAAGATAAAGATGAATCCTTAAAAATTCTGGAAGTACATTAAGAGCAAAAGGGTTGCGAGAGAGATTAGGTCCCCTTAAGGATCATTGTGGTGATCTTTATGTGAAACCACAGGAAGTGGGCAAGATCTTAAATGAATATCTTGTCTGTATTTACTATGGAGAAGGATATGGAATATAATGAGGCAACAGTGATATCCTGGAGCATATCAACAAACAAAGGAAAAGGTGTTGGAGGTCTTGAAACACATTAAAGTCGATAAATCCCCAGAGCCCAACAAGATGCATCCAAGCATGTTAAGAGAAGCAAAAGAGGAGATTGCTAGGGCCTTGGCAGAGATTTTTGTATCTTCATTAGCCACAAGTGAATTGCTGGAAGACTGGAGGAAAGATAATGGTATGTTTTTGTTTGAGAAGGGCAGCAGAGAAGAGCCAAGGATCTACAGGCTGGTGAGCCTTACACCAGTGGTGGGAAAGTTGTTGAAAGGGATTCTGAGAGAGAGGAATTATTTGCATTTAGAAGGGCAAGGACTGATTAGGGATAGTCAGTACGGCTTTGTGTATGTGGGAAGTCATGCTTTAAATATTATTGAGTTTTTTGAATAGATGATGAAGAGAATTATTGAGGCAGGATGGTAGACATTGTCTACGTGGACTTTCACAAAGTCTGGTGGGCTGGTCCAGAAGGTTAGAACATGGGATCTAGGGTGAGCTAGTTTAGGATTAAAGCAGGGTCTGGATCTATTGGGAAAGTGGGCAAAGGAATGACAGATGAATTTAACTTGGACAAGTGCAAAATAATGCATTTTGGGAAATTAAACCAGGGCAGGACATGTAGGGCCCTGGGGAGTGTTGTTCCACAGAGAGACCTTGGGGTACATAATTCCCTGAAAATGGGAACACAGGTTAATAGGGTGGCGAGGAAGGTGAATGGCGTGCTTGCTTTCATCAGCCAAGACACTGAGTAGAAGAACTGGGAGTCATGTTACAGTTGTACAAAACATTGGACAGGCTACATTTCGAGTAATGTATGCAGTTCTGGTCACCACACTATAGGTAGGGTGTGATTAAGCTGGAGACGGTGGAGGAAAGATTTACAAGAATGTTATGTGGTTTGGAGGGCTTGAGTTATCACGAGATTGGACAAGCTAGGGCTGTTTTCCTAGGAGCAAAGGATGCTGAGAGGTGACATGATAGAGGTGTTTAAAATTATGAGCGGTATAGATAGGGTTAATAGCCAGTGCTTGTTTCCCATGCTAGGGGTATCTAAAACTAGAGAGCATTGGCTTAAAGTGAGAGAAAGGAGGTTTAAAGGGGAACTGAGGGGTAAATTTTTCACAATGAGTAGATGGTACCTGGAAGAGCAGCCAGAGGAGGTGGCGGAGGCCGGAACAATATCACATTTAAGAGCCATTTGGACAGGTACTTGAATGAGCAGAGCAGAGAGAGATGTGGAATTAATGCAGGCAAGTGGGATTAGTAGACATTGGCATGATGGTCTGCATAGATGCAGTGTGCCGAATAATATATTCTGGCTTCTTTTCAAACAAATAGGGAAAAATCCCAAAAAGGATTTGTTTTTGGATTTAGTAATGGGGAATGAAACAGAGTAAATAAGAGAAGTAAGGCAGGGGAACATCTAGACAAGTGGCTATATAATACGCTTTATAATGATAGTGGATTAGGATATAGGCATGACAACACCATATTAATAGATTGGAGGAAAGCTGATTATGAGAGACTGAGAACAGAAGATAATAGGGAACAGTACTGGCAAACAACATTATAAATTAGTGGTCAACTAGATGCCTGAAAAAATTGAATTCCATGATTAAGAAAGAACAAGCTAAACCTTCATGGGACTTCACGGTTCAATACAGACACAAGGGAGCAATTGAGTATAGGATAAAAGAGGAAATGTGGAATTAATCAACACGTCAAAAAATAATTAGGATGGGAAAGGGGGGGCTATGAAATTAAGTTAACAAGGAATGTAAAAGAAAATATTTTAAAACAATAATAAAATAAAGGTCGGGGTAGGTATAGGGCCAATAAGGGATAGGACAATATAACAGGAAATTGGCAGCTGTACTATATCATCATTTTGCTTCAGTATTTGATAGGGAAATAGAACAATGGGCATGACACTGGATGAAGAGAATAATGAGATGAACAATGAAATATTGTGCATTTAAAATTAAAAAATGGTGGTAAATGAAATAACTATTTAAGTTTAATCAAATTCAAAAAAGGATAAAATTGCTGGTCCACACGGAGTGCATCCACACATTGTAAAAGAATCTAGTGGTAAGATAATAGAGGCATTACAACACATATTTGGTAATTAGTTAACAAAAAGGTTCAGTGACAGAGGACAATTGGATAGCTAATATGCATTTTAAGAAGGGGAACGAAGCACATTCAGTAAATTTATAGATTAATAGCTTAATATCAGCAGTAGGAAATTAATGGCACCCCTACCATAGAACAGAACAGAAAAACATCTAGAAATGAAGAGCATAATAATGAATAGTCACCATGAAGGGGAATTTTGCTTGACCAACCAATTTTTGAAGAGATAGAGGAGAGAGTAGAAAATGCTAATGTATATATTTAATTTATCTAGGTGTTCAAACGGCTTTTGATAAGGATCTGCACATTAGACTAATAAATAGTATCAAAGAATATAGTATTAGCGGTAGGTAGCAGAATGATTGCTATCTGAATTCAATATAAAAAGCAGAAAGAGGAGTAAAGGCTAAGGTGGAAAATGGTGGGCTGTAATGTTCCACAAGGGTCAATGCTGGGGCTACAGTTGTTCACAACTGACATAATCAATTTAATCTTTGGAACTAAAAACACAATTTCCATATTTGTGGATGATAAACAAATTGAAAGTTATAGCTAATACTAAGGCAAAAATAAATGTACAGGATGGGGAAATAATCGGCAAATGAAGTTCAACACAGATAAATGCAAGGGAATACAAGTGGAAAAGAGAGGTCACTCATTACTTGGACGTTGCATTTCTAGGTTAGGTAGAGAAGCAAGGAGATCTCAGAGTACAAATACACTAAAGGTTGTGTCACAGGTTAGCAAGACCATAAAAGAAACAAAGCAAACAGCAGGGTTTCTTTCTAGAGGAACAGCCTTGAAAAATAAGGAAACTATGCTAAACTTGTATCAAAGCATAGTTAGACATACTTAAGGATTCTGTGTACATTTAAGATCCCCATATCATAATAAGGACATAGAGGCATTTAAGAGGAAGCAGAGAAGCTCTACAAAGAAGATAGCAGGAACAAGAGGAGATACATATCAGGAAAGCATGGATTTAATGAGTCACTTTCAACTTGGAAAAAAGTTGAGGCGTGACCTAATTGAGGTCTTGAAAATAAAAGTTTTGATAGAGTGGATACAGGGGGAATGTTCTCCTTGTGGGATCAGCAAGAGGCCATCAAATGAGATTGTCACCAAGAAATCCAATAGGAAATTTGGAAGAAACATTACCCAAAGAATAGCCAGAATGTGAAACTCACTCCCATAGCGAGTGACTGTGGCAAATAGTATAGAGGTATTTAAGGGAAGGCTGGACAAGCATATGAGGGAAAAGGGAAGAGGACATTAGGTTGATGGATTTGAAGGTGGTTCAAGTGAAGCATAAACACTAGCATGGACTGTTTGAGACAATTAGCATATTTCAATGTAGTATGAAATAATCCAATATAATCCCACCCTAAACAATTCACAAGACTGATTAAACTGATTAATGAAAATGGAGTGCTTTTGTGAGTAACTAAAAGTAAAATTAATCATATTTTAACATGCTTATTTGATAAATATGTAAATTATCAGGAGCAGGGTCATGTTTTAATAAGCCTTTAAAAAAAATAATTTCTCTGCTTTCTCAAACAACATAGTTAATGAATACTTTGGTTTAGCTACATGGATTTAACAGTTACAATTACTATTGTTATCAATTCCAAATCCAGTATTTGAAACATCCTCCCTCTAATTTGTATTAAACTATAGAAGACTTAAATCATTTTTAGTGATTATTTAATTAGTCTGTATGTCTTTGGAAATAATAGACAGGGTTTAAACAATGCTTTCTAGGTATTTACCTTCTTCTAAAGGCAAACATTTTACAGAAAGGTCACATCAAAAATGTTTGCCTGGGAAAAACAGCATTTTAACAATACTCTAACATTATTCTGAGCCCCATACCTCAGCAGCAGAAAGTGACGAGAAAGCTTTGCCAGGTGGATTTTGAGAACAATTGAAAAAGATAAATCAAAAGAAGACAAGTATTAGGTTCTCAAACAACACAAGTGCAATTAGGTTCATTTATTATTTTTCTAAAATGACAAATCAGAGAGGACATTTAACTAGTCCATTAGTACCACTGTGCAAGGTTCTTCCTCACTAATGGAAACTTGTACATACTTTCAGCAATGAGTCCTGGTATTATATAATTACTGAGATATTATCACACATCTTGGACAGAACTCTTAAGAATGTAATGAAACATTTTAATTTAAGTATCAAAAATATACTAAATGGGGAAAAATAATTTATGAATTCTGATATTTTGAACAGTTTTTGATGAACTCTTTTTATCTTAGCAGAAAGTGGTCAACTTACCTTCAGACAAGAACAGAATAGAAAACAGGATGCCTTCTCCCTTCATCTTTCAAAGATTATGCACGCAGCAAATTGAAAAACTGCTGTAGATCCAGAAGGATTATCCTAATTCTCCACGTCATTGTACTTCATAAGGATCTTAACCCTTATCGCTTCTTAACTCCTTGTCCTTATTTCATTATTTACAACTTTTTTTGAAGCCAACAGAAAAGATTAGTGAGAATGAAACATTTAGACAGCACTGTAAAAGAAAGGAAAGGACTTACATTTCTTTTGACACAAGAGATTCTGCAGATGCTGGAATCTGGAGCAACACACATAAAAATGCTGGAGGAATTCAGCAGGTCAGGAAGCATCTAGGGAGGGAAATAAACAGTCAACATTTCGGGTTGAGACCCTTCATCAGGCCTGGAAAGCAAGAGGGCTAAGCCAGAATAAGAAGGTCGGGGGAGGGAGAGGAGAACAGGCTGGCAGGTGATGGGTGAGTCCAGTTGAGGGGGGAAGGTAGGTGGTTGGAGGAGTAGGGATGAAAGGGAGTGATGTAAGAAGCTGAGATGTGATAGGTAGAAGAGGCAAAGGGCTGAAAAAGAAGGAATCCAATAGGAGAGGACAGTAGACCATGGACTAAAGGGAAGGAAGTGGGGAATAGATGGGCAGGTCATGAGAGCGGGGGAGGGGAAAGAAGGTGTGAGGGGGCCGCAGGAATGAGGGAAAACAAAGAGGTGGGGGAAAGGGGAAGGGTTACCGGAAGTTGGAGAAATTG
>JARFYF010000074.1:66572299-66582944 GCA_030265395.1 Rhina ancylostomus | reverse complement strand
ACTCTAACTGTTCATTTGTAGTTACAGCATAATGTCTCAAATTTATATGCTATGCCTGCAAGTTTTATTTTCCAGGAGTCGGGACTTGGAGCAAGAGTGGGAGAGTTTAAGAGAGGCAAGTCTCATTGATTGGCTAATTAGTTAATTAACAGCAGCCAATAAAAAGGCAGGAAGGTCAGGCAGAGTGGTCAGTTTAAGAGTGGGGAGCTGGTAAGAACAGGTACAGTTTTATTTTCCTGTTCATCCTTAGCACTTGACTCAGTGTGGGCAGGATGGTAGTGTGGGCAGGATGGTAGTTAGGGCAGTGGAATGCTCCCCCTGTGAGATGTGGGAAGTCAAGGAAACTCATGATCTCCCTGATGACTACATCTATGGGAAGTGCACCCAACTGAAGCTTCTGACAAACTGGATCAAGGAACTGGAGGTGGAGTTGGATAAGATATTTATTTGTTAGTCACATATACATCCAAACACACTGAAGTGCATCTTCTTGCATTACTGAGAATGTGCTGGGGCAGCACGCAAATGTCGTCACTCTTCCGGCGCCAATATAGCATACTCACAGCTCCTAACCTGTACGTCTTTGGAATGTGGGAGGAAACCAGAACACCCAGAGGAAACCCACGCAGACACTGGGAGAACATACAAATTCCCTTACAGACAGCGGTAGGAATTGAACCCAGGTTGCTGGCGCTGTAATAGCATCACACTAACCACCACATTACGGTGCTGCCCTTATTCAGGATCATCTGGGATGCTGGAAACATTATAGATGAGGCTTTTACTGAGGTGGTCACACCTAAGATTCAGGCTTCAGATAGATGGGTGACCACCAGGAAAAGTAAGGGGACTAGGCAGTCAGTGCAGGATTCCCCTGTGGCCATTCTCCTCACTAACAGGTATGCCTCTCTCGATACTTTTGGGATGGGGGAATTGGGTGGGATTAGAATGATCTTTCAGGGGCTAGCATCAGCAATCAGGTCCAGGAGGCTCAGAGGGAAAGAGTGCAGTCAGACAGGGTAATAGTGACAGAGACTCGATTCTGTAGCTACAGATGAGACAAGGACGGTGTGCTGCCTCCTGGGTGCCAGGGCCAAGGATGTCTCTGAGCAGGTGCAGAACATTCTCGGTGTTTGGGGTGTGGGAGGAGGACAAACAGCCAGAGGTTGTTGTGCATGTTGGTACAAACAACATGGGTAGAACAAGGGATAAGGTCCTGCAGAATGAGTACAGGGAGTTAGATAAGAAGTTAAGAAGCAGGACCTTGAGGGGAGTGATTTCCTGATTATTCCCAGTGCCACATGCTAGAAGGGTCAGAAATAGAAGGATGGGCCAGATGAATGTGTGGCTGAGGAGCTGGTGCAGGGGGCAGGAAGTCAGGTTCTTAGATCATTAGGACCTCTTCTGGAGTAGAGGCGACCTGTACAAGAAGAAAAGGTTGCACTTGAACTGGAGAGGGCCAATATCTTTGCAGGGAAATTTACTAGTGCTACACAGGAGGGTTTAAACGAGATGTGGGGGTGGGACTCTGAGCAGGAGCAAGTCACGAGATAAAGCAGTAGTCAGCAAGAGCAAGTTTAGTAATCTGGATAGCCAGGGGCACAGTAAAAGGGAGGGAAAAGAATACTCAGTTAAACTGCATTTATTTCAATACACAAGGCTTAACAGGTAAGGCAGATGAACTCGGTGTGGATTGGCTCTGGGGAATGGGATGTTATAGCCATACAGAAACATGATTGAGAGAAGGGCAGGACTGGCAGCTCAATATTCCAGGGTACAGATGTCATAGGTGTGTCAGAGGTACAGGTAAGTGAGGAGTGGGTGTTGCCTTTTTGATGAGGATGTAATAGCAGATGATATTCCTGGGGAATGTGAGGTCATATGGAACTTAGAAACAAGAAGGGGAGGGTCATTTTGGTGGGGCTGTATTATAGAGCACCAATAGTCAGTGGGAACTTGAGGACCAGGTGTGTAGAGAAATTGCTCATGAAAATAATAGCTGTATTAGTGGGAGATTTTAATTTCTCTGGTATTAACTGCCTGGATGGGGTGGAATTTCTGAAATGTGTCCTGGGAAGTTTCCTGAGTCTATACTTAGAGGGCCCTACTCAGGAAGGTGCAGTACTAGATCTGCTCTAAGGGAATGATGTAGGGCAAGTAACTGAAGTGGCAGTCAGGGAGAACTTTGGCTCTAGTGACCATGATTGTACTAGTTTTAAGATAGTGATAGAAAAGGATAGTACAGGTCCAGAGGAAGTGGTTGAGGCAGATACAATAGTATCATTTAAGAAGCATTTGGATGGGTACGTGGAGGGGCAGGTACCATGGATGGGTATGTGTACATAGATGGATACAGGCTGAACGCAGGAAATGGGGATTAGTTGGGTGGGCACTGTCGTTGGCATGGACTGGTTGGGCCGTAGGGCCTGTATCCATACTGTATTGCTCCATGACTATGCCCTGACAAATGAACACAAGCATGCCGTATGCTTTCTTCATCACCCTATCTACTTATTTTGCCACTTTTCAGGAAAATATGGACTTGAACACCTCAGTCTCCCTGTTCAACATTCCTTAGTGCCCTGCCATTTACTGTATACTTCCTACTCTTATACGACTTCTCAAGCACTTGGTCTGCCTCCATCCACTCAGGCAAATTCCAACCACCCTCTGGGTAAAAAAAGAATTCTTCCTCAGATTCCCTCTAAACCACTTGCTCTAATTCTATTATGCCCTCTGGTTATAGTCACCTCTGCTATGGGGAACCATTTTTTAAGACCATCTACTCTATGCCCCTCAATTTTGTTTACCTTCATAAATTCCATCTGCCCAATTTACCACTCAATCAACATCATTCTGTAGCCTACGGCAATTCTCATTACTAGCACCACTCCTAATAATTTTTGTGTAATCTGCAAATTTACTAAACATATCTTCTACATTCATATCCAAACTGTCTTCATTATAAATCGGCTTGAATCATAGAAAGGTACAGCACAGAAACAGGTCCTTATGGCCCATCTTGTCCATTATGCCTACTTGCTTTAATCCCATTTGCACACATTAGGCCTGTATCTCTCTACTCCGTTCTTAACACGTACCTGTCCATAGGTCTCTTAAACATTGTAATAATATGCTTTCACAACCTCATCTAGTGGAAAAACCTGTCACTCAGATCACCTTTATATTTCTCCCCTCTTGCCTTAAACCTGACCGTTCTAGTTTTTGACTCTCCTATCAATCCCATCTATGCCCCTCAATTTTATAAACATCTGAGGCCTTCTGCTTTTCAGTGAGAATTAACTCAACCTATCCAATCGCTCCTTATTAACTTTAGCCCTCAATTCCAGGCAACACTCTGGTGAATTTCTTCCGCACTCTCTATTGCTACCACATCCTTTCTGTAGTGGCAGCAACCAGAAATATACATCACACTCTAAACACAGTCTACCCAATGTCTTTACCACTGCAATGTGACATCCCAACTCTCATACTCAATGCCTGGACTTATGAAAGCAAACCTGCTAAATACCTTTCTCATTACCCAATTTACCTGTGTCACCACTTTCAGGGAGCTATTGACATGACCCAAAAGGTCTCTTTGTACATCAATGCTTCTAAGGTCCATGCCATTTACTCTTTATATCCTACCAGAATTTGACCTCCCAAAAGCAACTCCTTGCTTGCCTGGATTAAATTCCATCTGTCACAGCTCCAGCCAACTTTCAAGCTAATCTATGCCCTAGTGTACCTTCAAATTTTGACAAATCAAGTTTTGAATAGTATAGTCACTAGAAAGGACATAGGGCAAAGCAGATTGTATGGACTGGATCACTTATTTAATTCAATATTGATTTCATGAAATCAACATTAAATAAATTATCCAATACATAGCATTGTTTTATTGTTCAAGACTGATTTTTTTTTTAAATGTGCGAACCTAGAAGACAACTATTAGCAACTTTTCATTAATTTACGTTTAATTCTTAAGACTGGAGAAAACTTTCAAAAGTAAAATCTCAGACAAAGTTAAATGTGATTTCCTAATTTTCTCAATTTTAGGTACAGTTGTGCTTGCTTCCAGAATGTCAGGAAAACTGTTTCAAGTCTGACCCTACCGAGCCCATCTTGGCTGTCAGTTAAATCTTTTAGTTTGTATGAGAAGGGCAGAGCTTTTGTGGCAGAACTAGTACCTTTATCTAAAATTATTCATGTAAATAAGTAAAAGTCTTGCAGTGCAGCACTGGCTTAAGTTGGAAATAGCAATTTCTGACTTGTCTGTGCTGCTGACCTCTTGTGCTATGGCTGCTGTGCCAATTCTGGTTTTATGCTCCATATAATATCTTGATGCAAGATGGCTTCTCCAATCAGAAATACATGATTTGCATGCACCCAGAGTTGGTAGAAAAGCAGGCCAAGGTGACTGGTTCTCCAGCAAAGCAGCAGGGAAGAGCAGCTCAATTCCAAGTCATTTACTCCAGTCCCATGGAAAGCATGAGCAAGAGAGATGGTGGGCTGAGACTAGGGGGAGGGTGGAGAGAAGAAGGGATAAGACAGAGTGGAGGACCGGTGCAGGGAATTGATCAAGACCAGGAAGAGAAGGGGACAGGGATAATCCCCTTCGCACTTCCCCCACCCACTGTGCAAAAGCCAGGTGAAGAACTGAGGGTTGGCATGGTTGAGTTATAAACAAGGGTAAGTGTTGGGCAAAGCCAGTAGTGGGATAGGGATTAGGGGCACAGGGGACACAAGATCAAGTGGGGGACTACAGTTACAATAAATTAATTCTTCATTAATGGTGTCAAATAGGAAACAATTCTAATTTACACCAGTGCTTACATACATGTATGGTGCTCTCGGCTTCAGTCTGCAGATTGGTTTCTATTAAAATGGACATTACTGGCTAACAAAAGTTTAAAGTAGTGAAATACTGCTACTCTGGTTTACACAATGACCAACTACTTCACTGGAAACCTGTGGTCTAAAATTTATCTGCATCTTTAGCAGAGGTGGCTTTAACTGCAAAGGCACAATGAAGAGGCAGTCAAATCATCTCCACTAAGAGCAAGCAGCTCACTCAAGGATCTGGGCCTCTGATGGTGTGAGATAAGATCGGCAGATCATGGTGGCATGTAGATAGCATGCATCAGTCTACAGCAATTGTTGGGACCACTTGTTTACCAGTTTTATTGTTTTAAACCAAGTAATCTCTTATTGCCAACTTCTCATTCACGTAATTCTTCCATTGATATTTCAGTGGATTCACATCAATACAACCTTTAGAATATTTTTAAAGAAATTAATATATATCTCCAGCCAGCAATATTTATCTCCTTAAATGACTGGAAATCATGCAGCTAGGCATGTGATCTTTGGCTTGATAAATAAAATCTATATACGGTCAACTATTTAAGTTTAGATGGTTTAACAACAAATTTGCTTTGAATTATAGAAAATCTAAAATTTAAGTCCACCAACAATACAATTACAGCATTAGCAGGCTTGAAAGAATTAATATTTTCCCTTTGGCTGCAGTGCATGTAGTAATCAAAATAATATGGAAATATTGTATTTACCCCCTGGGCATGCAGATAATCCATAGTCTTCGTTATTGTATACAACACAGCATTAGCTTCACGTTCTGAGAAAAACTTTTGCCTGAGAATCTTGTCCAGCAATTCTCCTCCTTTCATTAATTCTGTTACTAGATACACAAATTTTCCATCATGATAAACCTGTGGAAATGACAGTAATATATATAGCATTACAATCAATTTTGAGTAATTGATCACTCAGTAGTACTTCTGCATGCATTATTTCACCATTCAGTGGGAAGTCTAGAATATAATGTACAATGTTATAATCAGAAGAATGAAAGGGGACTTCATTGAATCTTAATGGATCTGAAGGATGTTTCCTCTTGCAGAATTTAGAACTAGGGGTCGACATTTCAAAGTAAGGGGTCCTCCATTTTCGACAGATGAGATGATTTTTTCCTGTTTAAATGACATGCAATCCACAAGTTTGAGGATGCAATGTGACTGAAGTTAATGAAAAACTGCACTTACATCTTTCAAGGTAATGATATTGGGATGCTGCCCATAGCGCAGTAGAATGTCAATCTCTTCAGAAGGATCTCTTTTGCTTCTATCAATTATCTGCAAAACACAGTGATTAAATTGTGCAGTACAACATTAGTACAGACAACCCTCAAATTATTATAGAATATCAAATGGTCTTATACGATCATACCAACATTGTCTTGTGTAAATAATACACAATGTTCAAGGCACTTGATGAATTAGACCTTTGAGTTACATCAGGAACTAAAAAATGTATCCATTTTTTAGGTTAAAAAAGGCTCCAATTTAGAAATCTCCCATGATATTTGATAGTACTTAACGCCACCAAATTCTTCTCAATGCTCTATAATGGGAAGATACATGTAGATGTGGTCACCACTGACCAGAAACTTTAACTGAACCACTGTAGGTAATAACAAGCAAAAGGCTAAGTATTCTCCACAATTGACTCCACACCCGAATCGAAACCATTATATCATCTGCAAAGCACAAGTAGAGCATGTGATGTAATCTAGCACTTGGCTAGATAAATACAACTCCAACAGAAGTAGCTTAACACCATTTAGTACATTCACCTCTTCCACTGTCACTGCACTTTCACTGCTGAACAAAACATCTGGAAGCTCGCAACAATTTGCCAGTTTTCACAACAATACTTTCATAACCTTGAGTATTAATTACAAGGAAGCAGGCAGCTTTCACTTGGGAATGCATCACATTCCCCTCCAACCTGGAAATGGATCATTGTTTTTCTGTTGGTGGGTGAAAATCCTGTAACTCCCTATCGAGTACAAAAGAAGAACTTTCACAAGACCTGCAGTGGCCCATAAAGGAGATTCTCCACTACCTTTCTCAAGGGAAATTAGGGATGGGTATTAGATTTTTACTTTGTCAGAAGTGCCCCAATATCATGAATAAACAAATTACCACACTTCAAACATTCTCCCCCAAGTAGAGGGAGTTTCTCTTTAGAATCCTTGAAAGAGGAATCACTGTTAAGCTTGTATTGTTATTCTACCTTACTCAACACATCCAAAAATCAAACCCTTGCACAATACAATTAAGAAAATGGTCTGTATGAACTGGATGCAAGACAAGATTTTCACTGTATTTCAGTGAAAGTGACAATAATAAACCAATTACAAAATGGTTCGAGGGAAGGTAAATAGAAAGGGAGTGGTGTTGGGGTGGGGGAAAAGAACAGATTTCGAACTTTGAGGACAAATATATCTTCAAGTTCTCATTACTACAATATCAGAATACATTGACATCCAAAAGAACATGAACCCTAACAAATGAAAGTAGTAAATCACATTCAGATTGAGCCAGTCATGGACTACTCACCAACTGGCAGTACTGGTACAGTGCATAGTAGTTCTACATCAACTTTCATAAAGCTTAATGAAATATCCATCCCTAACACTAGCTGAACACCCACTCTCACTAGGAAGATATTTCACCTCTGACCCAAACTTGAAACTGAAACTGTTACTCATACCATTGTCATTTTTGACTTTTGTGCTCACCTAGTTGAAATTGGATACCATCTGTCTCTACAAGCTTCCACTTATCCAAAACACTGCAGAAAAATGGCAGTTAAGAAAAAGACACCGAAAGCATTATTTATTTCCGAGTATTTGTACTACAAAACTGGGAAAAGAAAAATAGGTGCTTACCTTGACAGCATAATCCATATTAGTAGATCGGTTCACACATCGTTTGCAGATTGAGTAGGAACCCACACCAATGTCCTCTTTCAGGTCATAATTGTCAGCAAACTGAATACTGGTTCTGTGCAACTGTAGAAAGAATAAAAATGATAAGTGAGTCTAAACCGCATTGTTTTCTTCATTGTGAAGTTTACGGATCTTAAAATATTTTGACGCAGGAGCCTTGAGATCCTTAAACTATTCAGTTAATTTATTAAAATCAATTAAAAATATAACATGATCACATGTTTAACTTCTTTAGCCTCCTGTCATCTTCCACATACTGTTTCATTCACTCTAGCCTTTTGTAAATGTTTTAAATTTTTCAGCTCCCTTCATTTACTGTTACTAGCTATCTGTACTCATTTAATATGTAAAAAAAACATACAAGATAAATAAAGATTGTTGTAACATTAAGACATGGGATTGCACTAGACCAGAGAACATAAGAAGAAAGATATAGCTGATTGTATCTTAATTCCATTTGCCTTGACGTGTAACTCTTAATAAGCTTACTACAAAAAAATCAGCTTTGAAATTTGTTTGATTTAGCCTGAGTTGCAATATTATTTTTGATTTTTGATAATGTAATGAGGGTGGGTGCTGAAAAGGAGGGGAGTGTTTTATTTATGAATTTCAAATTTCTGAATCAAACTTATGAATCTAACCAATTCATTGGTATGGTTTCGCCTTTGTCACTGCCAGTATCTCGCACATTACAGTGAATAGTCAGGGGTTTTCCCCCACTGTATTTGCACCTTGATTTAGGGAAACCAATGTCATACACATCATTTTATTTCTTTTAATGTGGTTCCCAAAGAATTTGATATGGAGCTGCAATTATTATTGAACTAAGATATATCACCCAATTTCTTCACATGAAAGCAAAATGAAACAAATGCTTTTGATAAGTAAAAGGATATTTTCTTTGAATTAATCATTCTTGCAAGCTTCAAACATATCTTTATTTGTAATTTTCACTTTCATTACCTGTATAACTGGATGTGTAGCTGTTTGCATGGGCTGGGGTTCTTCCTCTGAGGTATTAGCCACAAAACTGAATCCACGAAAGAGCTGATGAGCATTGGCACTAGGTGGAATACCAGGGGAATCTAAAGAGCATTATATCTGTCAATGGGCTTTACATAGACCATATTCCTGTGCTTCTAAAAATACATTTAAATGATATACATCACATAACAGAGCTATTTATAATCATTCTCCAATTGAGGGAGTCAGTCATTTAAGTCTGGTTGAATTTTGCTCTCACACCACAAGCAAAGAAACTACAGAACAAGTAAAAATTGAAGTTTTGCATGCAATGGTTATACAGGCTGTCTCATCACTAGTTGAACTGGCAGTAAATTTAAGGATCATCTGCTTAGATTTACAATGACTTTTCATTTTCATTACCTTTTGGTGTTTTTGCTGTAAACTCTGGATCAAAATAGAAAGTATCCTCCGGCCGACCAATTGCAGGTTTGAAAGGTGGCTGTATTTCTCTTCTGCACAATTTCTGAAATTAGTAATAAATGAATGTATATTTGCTGAAACATTGAGAGGAGTAATTGTGCAAAAGAATGAGAAAAAAAAAATCCAAAATAAAAAAGCTATTATTGCAAGATTTTGGGAATGTAAGAAAAATTTAATGGCTTACTTTGATGAAGCAACAGAAAACAATTACAACTTTCTATACAAAATAACTTTTTACAGTAAGTTAAAAAATTAAAATCCAACCCAAAAATGACTTTAAAAAATCAATGCACAGTATTACTTACATTCCAATCAATAGTGGAAAAGAAACTGTGTCTCTTAATTTCTTCCACACCATCTGGACCTGCTCCTGGTATTGAAATTAAAAAAAATTATGATCTCCCTCTCCACCACCTACCACCTCCTCAATACTTCATTAAAATTTTTCTATTCATTGTTTTATAATCTAAAAATTAAGGATGAGGAAACTATTTCTATTAGAATATGTATCCTTGCCATCAGTGTCACATTGATGTCAAAAGTAGATCTTTAATTGTTACCATGCCATCCTTATGTAGCTCAAAGGCCCTCAATGACCACAGTGATCATATTGACCATGCACAATCATTTAAGTAGCAAGATGTTGGCAGATGTTACTTGGCAGAATAGTCTAACAGAAAACTGACTACCAAATTGCTGCATTTGAATTGGGTCCATTGCTTGATGGCTGTGCAAGATCTTTATTCTTACTATCTAGCATTATTAGAGAATCAATGAAATAAGACTTGCATTTAAATCAACCACCTTTTATATCCATTGCAGAGCATCCAAAGCACTTTTCAGATAAATTATCTTTGAAGTGCTGTCACTTTTGCAATAATAACTGTGCTGGTCAAATTACGTGCAGCAAGCACTGTCAAACAGCAATGATGATAACGTAAGAAATTGTTTGTTTTAGTAATACTGAGCAGGGATAAATCTTAGCTAGAACTTTATACCATTAATAAGGAAATCCCCCTGGTCCTCTTTAAACTAGCACTACAGAGGCTTTCATATTCACCTGATAAAGGTGATGAATTCAGTTGGTGCTTCAACTAAAAGGCTGCACCTCTAGCTGTGTAGCACTTGTTCACTTTTCCGATTGTACCAGCTGCAGGATAGATCACCTGCCAATTGTAACTGTGCTGGTTCATTGGAAGTGTTTCATCCCATATACCTGCTATGTTTCTTATTTCATTTACTTATTTCATTAAGAAGTCTTCAGACAGCAGTTTGATTCAACAAAAAACACTATTTCCACTGGCAGAAAAATCTGAACTCTCTGAAAACTAATCTAAAATAACTGGGGGCGGGGGGGGGGAGAAGCCCAGTGAGAGCAAA
>JARFYF010000074.1:66561018-66572289 GCA_030265395.1 Rhina ancylostomus | reverse complement strand
CCCCCCCCCCCCCCCCCCCCCCCCCCCCCCCAAGCCCAGTGAGAGCAAAGGAAACATTTTTTCTCCTGTTAACATTGAGTCTTGATCTGGAACACACTGCCTGAAGGCAATCTAATTGTAACCTTCAGAACAAAAGGAATTAAATCAATAATGAAAACAAAAAGGATATTTTGAAGGCTACAGCCAAAGATCAGGGAAATGGGACTAAGATTAGGCATGCTCACAATAAACCAAATTACCAGTTTCTGTGCTTTACAATTCTACAACTGCATTGCTTAAACTCCTAGTGCATTATAATCACAATCATAAATACCTAGTCTATTTCCAGGATTACGTTTGAAAAGCATTCGCAATAGGCTTTGGGAGTCCCCGCTTAAAAATTGTGGCATTCCCAATTTTGCTCTGCAAGAAACACATACAAGCAATTAAAAAACCTTTACTATGCAGAATGGAACATAAAAACAATACTTTTGACCATAAAAATTATATAATTTACAGGCTCAAAATACTGAAAGGTACTTACTTCAGGATCATCGTCATGGTTTCTTTTCTGTCCTTCCCTTGGAAGGGCAAGGTGCCTGTAAGCATTTCAAACTAGAAAGAAATACAGAATGAAATTTACTCTACCGCCATTTTCAAATACAGAGTGTCCATGACAAGGTGTCAGCTAGAGTTGGAATGGTTCGGATACAAGAAAACAAAGTTAACTTGTTTAGAAAATAGTCTTTTTAAAGAATGGAAGAAACTGAACTAATGTCATCTACCAGAGCAATTTCTCCAGAAAAGTTGATCAGAGGAAAATACCATACAAATTAAGTACATTAGGTCATCAATCCAACTGTTAAGCTTGATTAGTGCAGAGATTACACAATCATCTTCATTCCGACTACAAACAACATAGTCACTACAAGAAGCGTTTTTTTAAAAAAATGAAACAGTACAAAATAAACCTGACACATTCAACACACTACCTCCAAATGAAACATTCCCAAGGAATTGCAAGATAAATCACTTAATAATAGGATCACTGCCAAGCTTTTTCCAAAGCATTTCCTTGAACAAGTCATTTTATTTTAAAAAGCAATTTAAAAAAAAACAATGGAGACAATGTCAAGAACAGTGTGTCTTTTCAATTCTGGAATATCCCAGAAGCAATCATTCCAATACTCAAGGCCTTAGAAGAATGTAGACAGGATCTGATCAGGCTCACAAATTGGATACAAGCAAACAGCAACTTAATTCTGTAAAATACATCTTTGGCTAAGATGCTTAATTTTAAATAAGTCTCTAGTCCATTGGGTTAGATGTTGTAGAAATTTCACTGGAGTTGACAGAAAGTTTTGAGACTCCCACATAAATGCTCAAGTCCCAAACTTAACAGCAAATGCTGCCAGCCCACCAACCATGGACTCCACATGAAGCAGAAGCTTACTATCCCACCGCTGTACCCAGCCACTGGCACTAACTAATAAACATTTAATGAAACAAAATCCTCTAATTAAATTGCCATTCAAATGCTTTGCTAGCTATTTATGTTTCTAAAACTAGTTGCTTAGTGGCATAGAGATCATCTATTAAATGTACAATTTCCCCAAGATCCAACTCTGGAAAACAAATACAAGTGGGGAAAAAAAACTCAGATCTTTACAACCTTGCTCTTTGGAACAGTATCTGAAATCCAAATGAAGTACTGAAAGTTTTATTCAAGTATAGTAACCCAAGTGAAGCAAACCCAAGCAAAGGAAAGCTTCAAACTGACAAAAGGTGGCAGAATAAGAAGAGAGCCCAGTGGAGCCTCAAGAGTGCAGAAAGATAGCATTTCTTTAAAAGAAAGCATAGGAAAATGAGTAACTGCCAATCAGGAATTTGGCAGTTCCACTGATGTTGACGATTTGTTTAACTCCATTATGCAAATTATTCAACATCCTTAAAATAAACTCCTTTGTTTTGAAATTTTCAATTGATCCAGCCTCAGGTTTTTAGGAAAATTATAGAAGTGCTACACAAAAGCACTCAAACGGTCTCAAGTCAAACGTTAAGGTCATCACCTCAGTACATTTGGAGTCATTCAACACAGGAATCAAACTCTTATGTTTATTAATCTGCTTGCTTGAAGGAATTAAAAGCCACATCAATCCATGTCAAGAGTCAAGACCAATGAACCTTCTGTACTAGTTTGGTGGCCAAAATCAAATATAAATGCTCAGATGGAGTGAAACCAATAGTTTGTACAGATCTAGCGCAACTTGAAGCACTTTGCATTCCAGTGCCATTGAGATAATTAAATAGACATTTCAAAATGTATTTTTGCCTGACTTCATAAAACCTCAAATCTTCCTGTTCCTCCATTGGTAGGCCAGAATTGGAATCCTGGCCTACCAATTCTGATTCACCTATTTTGGGTCAAAAGTAGATAATCTTCAATTTCTGATATTAATTTTCTGCCAGAGTTTTCCCCTAGTGACTTTATTAAGTCCCTTTGTAACTTTCTGCACTAATCTCTAGGCAGTTTGGGTACCGCAAGTTGCTTATTCAATGCAACATCTTAAGTATGAAAGAAGAGACATCATCAGCATACTGTTACTATTTGAGATACTTAATTCTGAAATTGAGGCAGGGGTAACAGAAGCTAAGTTATAGCACTCTCAGCCAGAGTTCTGGACAACTGATCCAGGAAAATAAGTTTGAATCCCACCATAGCCACTGGGGAATTTAAATTTATGTAAAAAGTACATCTTAAAACTAAAGTTAGCCTCAGTAACAGTAATTCAAGTACCATTTCTATGACTTTGGCTCTGCTTTGCTTTTTCTATTTGTATACTCTTGCCTGTTGAGAATGCCCTATAATCTTAATTTTAGCCACACATTACACACACATAGCTGTATAATCTGCAATTTAAGTGCCACATTAAGTAATTTGGATTTGCGCTATCAGATATACTTTTTATTCTATCCATCCCCCCACTCCCCGTTACTGAAAACAACTGTTTTTCTCTTTCCCAGTTCTGATGATTGATTCTAGACCTGAAACGTTAACTGCTTCTGCTTTCCATGGATGCTGCCTGACCTGCTAGGTGTTTCCAGCATTTCCAAATTTATTTTATGTTTGAGAAAGAATTTTGAATAAACTGACCAAATACATTTCAGTGCATAAATTCCAATGTAGTCAAGTTGAAAAGCTTACCATTAGAACACCAAAAGACCACCAGTCAGCACTCTGAGTGTGACCCCGTCGGTTGACCACCTCGGGTGCCATGTACTCCACAGTACCACAGAATGAATAGGCTTTCTTCTCATGATCAATAGACTCTTTGCTCAACCCAAAATCTAAGTGTAAAAGAACTTATTTTAGAATTCATGCCATTTATCTAGTGTACAACACTTGTATAGTTCTGATAGTTTTGAATTCAAATCAATGCATGTATTAAGTTATATCTTACGGCAACAAAACTGATTTTATGGCAAAAAGTAGAAAAGCTATTGGGGTGGGTGTCTGGAAGTGCCACCTGACGTTTAGCTGATGCTTACAGCCTGCTGTGTGTGATTTACAGGAGAATCATGGCACACAGACCTCAAGCTCGACTGGAACTGCTGCACTGCATGGTAAATGTGGTCATAGGAAAAGCACAGGCAATGGGCCATCTGAAGCATATTCTGACTCATTAACTATTTGACATATTAACACCAGGATACAATAAGTTAATTCCAGTTCTTGGAAAAGATATATAAGTTGTTAAGGAATGAGCACACTGGAAGAGTAATGGCTGCTCTTCCATTGAAGTCCAAGTTAATGATTAATAATCTAAATTCACAAGTTACCCAATTGATTTAGAGATCTTATTATCTAAAATTCTAATTTTCTAATTTAATAATTAACAAACCACTTACGAACCCATTGAGGACAAGTAGTTAGCAAACTGCAGGAAATACCACAAAGTTCAGCAGCATTGCTTTGGCAAAAGGATTGCATTTGAGAATGGTTCTGACTTTAAGCATTTTGTCTGAATTTGCATCTAGTCATACTTTTCAAACTTGCTGTAATCATTAGACTATTAACAACATTGAAAAATAGTGTACCCCCACATTACAGAAGTTCTGGTAATAAATTCACCATTACACAATTCAAATGACTACCAAAAAATTTAAGATACAGAATAAAAATTTGCTCTTATGGAATTTGTGTGGAAACAAAACAAAATGTATACAGAGAACTGAAATAGTATCAAGGCTGCTGGTTCTCAGTAGGAGGATGCTAAATGGTTTAACTTTGGAAACTGACAAAGCAATCTCTTCTATGGTATAATGATACTTCATCAAACAACACAATATCCATTTCTAAATCTATCCATTAATTACAACAACCCTTTCTCTTCTGCTTACAATTCAATCAGACTTCCCTTGCTTGTAGGCCACATACCCAAGGGGCATTACTGTTGACAGAAAAACTGACAGAGAGCAACACATCTCCACTGATTAAATAGAAAAAAAATCACAATATGGATGGTTTGCTAGGAATGCAATCCCTCTGTAACTTGGGGATATACTGCAAGGTTACTTGTAGGTTAATAACATATGTTACTTTCATGGATTTTCTCATTTTTCTTAAAAGCATATTCACACCAACAGAAGATACCTGGGGGATAATTACACAGATTGTTTGGTAATTTTTAAATAATCAACAAATTTTTATAACTAATACAATCAATGCTTCACAACCAAAGTATAATAGAACTTTGGATCTCTTTCTAGTGATTGGGAAATAAAACCATTAGAACGAAATTACATGACGCAGTTGAGCCTGGCAAATGCTGCAAGGTGGTGAAAATACAGATTAGCATGAGGAGTCATACTGCTTTGACGCGATAAATATAGCACACTATATCTTTGACTAAGCAATATAATGTTGTTTTTACGGCATTTTAAATATTGACGCATATAACTGTAAGGCAAAGGGAAGAATTGGAGGGTGGAAGACAATGGCAGAGTCAGAGCTGAGTTTTCTGGACATCCTAAAGGAGAAAGGTGGAGGGACTCAAAGACAGTAGTCCAGAGAATACAACTAAATGCAGGGATGTCAACAGCAAGGTGGAGGGGACAGGGGATCATGATCAACTTTTTGACCGCTCTATATTGTGAGACTCAAGTGTCATTGCCAATGATGTTAGTGATACTTGTGTTTTTTTGTTATCTGCATAAAGTCTATATCCCTATCCCTCGTGAATAACAAGGACAGTGTACGTTTTATGCTGTTTCCAACCTACAAACTTTTATAAACGAGTAAAATCAGCAAAACTAATGAATTTACTCACCTGTCAATTTAATGTGGCCCTCTTCATCCAACAAAATACTGAAAGGGAACAATTACAAATAATTCCTTGAAATGGTACTGAAAAAGTTCACTTCAGTAAAAAGGACAGGCAGAACTAATTACAATCAATCATGTGCAGAAAAGTAGAGACTCTGCAGACCACACAGAAGAAAAAAGGCCAAAAAATATAAACAGCTTACTTTTCTGGCTTTAGGTCTCTGTAGATAATTCCCAGACCATGAAGATGATCTAAAGCAAGTGCCAACTCTGCCAGGTAAAACTTAACATCCTCCTCAGTGAACATGACCTTGAGAACAGAAACGATGTGGAGTAGAACAAATTCAAGTAGGCCATGCTTTGAGAATGTACAAAATGCAAGTAAAAATAGCTTTGGACAAAAATCTAACAAATTTTTTTGATCAAAGTTCTGTTTTATATAACCTTGTGCATGTGAAATGGCAAGTAATATCCAGATATGATAGCCTCTCACTCTAGACACGAGAGTAATTGCACTGTATGAACATTCTTATGTAAAACAATGTCGCAAACAGTTTGAGATGAAAAAGGAACCAGAACCAGGAAGGAAAAAGGAAAAGTTGCAATTTATGGGACAACTAAAGGTTTGTTTTAAGGTCTTTGAAGGAGAGTAGCAGCAAGGCTGAAAATTGTGAAATGTTGTGCAGTCAAAACTAGAATGGATAAGGGGAGATGCTGCTGAAGTTTAAGAGGGCTCATTAGATACATGGGTTTGAATAGTTAGATTTAGAGAATAGCAAGCTCTGGTAGGAATATATTAAAAAAAGAAAAAGACTTTCCAAATGTGTAATCAGAGAGGCTGAGAATGACAGCTTGCAAACTCAGGTACCACAATAGGATAAAAGAATTCAGTTTTTCCCTCCATAGTCTTAGCATGCTGAAAGGGCATTTATTAATTATTCTTAGTTGTCAAGTAACAATTTGGGGATTTTCATTAATATCGTCTTTTATATCTAGGTTATGCCTTGTTTGAAAAAAAAATGGGATGGTAAAATAGAAATGCATTCCTAAGCAGACCTTAATCAATAATGCAAAAACAGGAAGATACTCATCCCATTGAGCCTTCTTGGTTATGTTCCACTGAATGTCAGGACTTACCAAAGCAGTTTATTTGCCTCTTTCATTAAAAAATGGTCATATGAAAAGGGGGGGGGGGGAACAAACAGCCTATCTGCATAACCATTGCCATAGACTTCTTAAAAGACTCCCTGGCTGCCATGTACTTTCATGGGAAAGAACAAAACAAAGACAGATCAAAAGTACAATTACTTAGATGGGAACTGCAAAACTCTCCTGATCATTCTGGGTGACTGAAAATAGTTCAGAAGACCATAATGAATATTCTTCCAATGGATGTACTGGTCTTGTGGAGTTTTAAAAGAATGGTGACACTGAAATACAATTTTGCATCCTAACTGCAAGGCAGCAGACAAAAGGGTATAGGGAGAAAATTCCAGGACTCGGAGCTGAAGGAACACTGTCAGTAGTGGAGTAATTAAATACTCAACTGACTCTAGGGCTGGAGAAGACTTGACAAAAGCCAGGTGAGATCACAGAGGGATTTGAAAGCAGGTATGAAAATTAAAAACTGGACAGGAAGTCAGTTCAGGCCAGAAGGTTCAGGGATCTAGGATGGACAGAGAAGAAGTTGGAGTTCAAACAACTAATAATGTTCAGGTGGGATGGAAGATCAGGCAGAGGAATACTGAAGACTTGCGGTAACAAGGATTTTGGCATATGAGATAAGACAGGACAGTCACGTGATATTCCATGGGTGAAGCACGTAAGCTGAAAGACTTATGAACGGTCTGGTTCATCTGCAGACACTTGGCATACAGGCTTGGGAATGATGCTTACAGTGAGAAAAAAGTTAACATTGTCCAATGCCCCCAGTATTTACTGGGAGGAAGTATCTGCTCATCTAGTATAAATGACAAACAGAGTGACTAATCAGAGGAACTGGAAGTTTCAAGTCTGGTGGTGGTTGGAAGCTGATGTAATGTTTTTATACATTTTAGCAGAGAGGCAGCATGGACATGCAAACAACTGAGAATAGATCCTGGGGAACTACGGAGGTAATTATGCAGAATAGGAAGTCCTTGAAGACAATTCCAGGCCTTCAGATAGATGGGCAGATGTAAATGGAATCAGGCAGGGGCTGCCTCTCTCCTACAGATAATGTAGAAATTGAAGGAAAACAAATCGTTCAGAGCCTTTGGTGTTCATAACCAAAGGGTTCTGAACAAGAGTGACTGAAAAGTGTCAATTACTATGATATATGTCACATACATAATTTTGATAAGAGCATTTCAGGACCTGCTTAGGGATATTCAAATATTTGTACAAGAGGCAATGACAGCTATATGTACAAGTATTACTCTCAGATTTACTCAAATTTCATCACGTCTTTCAAACAGAAGGTTGAGAACCTCAGCTTTGTACCCAAGTAATTCCTGCCATTATTTCATTTCCAATAATTACCCCTAGTTCCCCTTGCACAACTGAATGCTGTGCTGCAAATGGATGGTGGAAGGGAATATTGAGTCTATTTTGTGAACTCACCACCTGACGCTATTTCTTTGTATTGAGTGTTTTGACACTACCACTGAAGCCTGGGTAAAAACATTCCACATATTACAAAGCAGGATAAGTCCTCTGGTCTCTGTCAAATGCTATTTTAGGTAACAATGCATTGCACATGTGAAGTTCTTACCTCCTTGGACAGTCGTGTAAACAAGTCACCTCCCCTGAGAAAATCCAATAGAAGGTAAAGCTTCCCTTCAGTCTGAAAAGCTTTGAAAAGATGTTAGTTTTTATGGGCAAGAATTGAAAGCTAGCAGTGAAGACTTGACTTAATACAGCATTGTTTACAACCCCAGAATATCTTAAAGCCATAATATATTTTTCAAGTACACTCACCACTAAAAAGCAGGAAATGTGACAGGAAGGTATTATAAACAATAGGGTAGATTTTGTGGCCAGTTGCTCACCACTTATTACACTTATAGGTACCTAAAGATTTTCAGATGGCTTTGATCAGCAAGTTAGAATAATTTCGAGTATCTCTCTGGTATCACAGCCACAGGATTTGGTACCTTCTGAGCAGGACAACCAATGGAGAAAACTCAAACTGAACAATGCTTACTGAAAGACTAAATGAAGGACTGTAAGCTATACCTCAATAAAATAAATCTTTGAAACAAAATAGGGAAAGAATATATGGCACTGGAGGATAAAACTGACAAATTAAATTTTAATTCAGTACCCAGCAATAATTAAATGTTTGAAGGCAAGAAGCTTCACATTTGTAATAATGTTCAATGTGACAGGGATTTTTTGAAATTAAAAAAATAACTTGTGCTTGAATAAACACTGAACATTTTCTGGTGAATTTATTAGATAATTGCTGGACATCCCAACTGCAAATACTGTACCTTCACAGCTTTTACAAGTTTTTCACATCCGTTCTATCAAGGTGTCAATGGAGAGCACCAGGGCATCCGAGACACAACTTCATAAAACTGATGCTTCACTGTGCAATTGCTGACTGAAACTTGTCTAATTTTAGATTGCCTCACGTTACAATCAACTCAAAATCCACGCCAATGTGATAAATTCTGATAATTCTTTTGATATGCTACTCAGCTGCCAATACCAATAGAGTTGGGATACATTTCACTAGCTACTTTTCTATACCCTCACAATCCATATTTCATAGATCTGATTCTAGATAATCAAAGATTAGTCATAGAAATGGCAACCATCTTAACTTCTAAAAGCTCATTCTGAAAGATTTCATAACGCAATTATTTTCAGGATCTAATGATATTTAGCCTTTTGATTAATTAACTCCCACCAATGTATATCAAGATTATTACAACTGTAATTTAGAATCTTTAGATTGTTTAAAAGGACAAAAAATATAAACTCACCATAGTGTAACTTGACAATGAATGGATGATTCACTTCAACTAAGATGTCACGTTCCATTTTAGTCCGAACACGATCTCTTACTGTGATGAAAGTGCAAAGTAAGGAAGTGCTTCAATAAGCAAGGTTGTTAACTGCAATAAATTTTATGTCATTGAAATCAAAATATTGATTTGTTCACTAAATTACTGCTGACAGATTAATACTAAAACACACAAAAAGTGCAAAACTTGTACTCAAATATTAAACAAGCTATCTTTTCAGATGCTGATTGAGTTACATTCTCTCCAACTGATGTATAGCATTTAAGTACTAGTAATACTTAAATTGCAGAGCAGATTGACAATGCTCACAACCCAACTCTTAGAGCACTATCATGCTGTCAGGCAAGAGGTTCTAGGATTTAGACCTTATGCCAATGATTATATTGCTTGTGGGACTTGAAGGGAAACTTGCATGTGGCAACATCCCTATCATCTGCTGTCTTTGCTCTTCTGTGTGAAAGGTCACAAGTTCCACAGGGTTACAGCTTCATTGTTTATCCCTTTTCTTTCTTTAACAGCGACATAACATTAACCGTCTTCCAATTCTCTGATACTATCTCTACAGCCTATAAAGATTGAAAATGTTTGACCAATGCATACTTATTTTACATTTAATTCTACCCAGAGCATGTCAACTCACAATCTTTTGTAATGTTAAATCGTTCATCCAGTATTTTTGTACCCAGAATTCTCATACAACCCATAAATTTTGTAATAATGTTAAGCAATTAAAAATGAAACATTAATCTGAATTTGGTGCATGAGATTCCAATGCAATTTTGTTCATGCACTCTCTGCCATCAGCCTACAGCATAGCAGCCCACCCTCAGTCCATCACGTGTTTACAAGTGGCAATTGTTTCCAATTACTACTTTGGGAAGAAATGCAAAGCCCAAAGCAATGCCTGCTGTCTCTACATGAAGACTTTGTTTTGCTCAACAAGCCCATCTTCCTTAAACCCCCCCTCCCCCTCCAAGCTAACCTCTCACATTTGCCAGTGTCTTTCCAGCTATCAACAGAATCTTGCCCTTGATGCATATCACAAGTTTCCTGTTTTTCATTTTATCTGAGCTTTTATTTCCTTTGTCACTGAGAACATTGGCTTTGGATGCTCTAGTCTGTATCTGAATTTATTTCCTCTGACCACCTAACCCCCTTGGAATGCCTTTGTGTTGCTTTACCACTTGACTTTGTAGTTAACTTGTGCTAGGTTAATCCACTATTTATCATGCTCTTTATTCCTCCATTTGTGTTCACAAGCTTCCTTATTTTATGGCTAATCCATTCCTCTTTGTCCCCCTCCATTGCAAAAAAGTCCTGACAAAACAGACAGCAAAAGCTTGTCACTGTTTTGTTACATCAATCATTTTTAAAAGTGTGAAGCTAATTTTCTATTTCCATATCTCCTTTTGCTTCTTGGTGGATCAGAAGTCAGTTCTACAGACTGAAGTATTCAAGTGGTACAGTCACATCCACTCCAAACAAATAGTATTTTCATTGTACAGTCCTGCACAGAAAACTACCTCAGGGCAGATGCTGTAAAACTGTTGGTTTTGTGTACTCTGGACGGCAGAGTACAATGTGTGCTGTATGCACAGGCTGTGGGGTTGTCATGAAAAAAATCAAGCCCTAATCTGGTAACTTCTAACCAATGTAAAAATATACTAAAATAGACTAGTCACATACTTGGGATTTTAAGCAGAGAATTTCTGCAATTCACTCATTAGCAATTTTGCAGCTTTACAGGTAAAAACCTATACAACCATTTATTCGAAGCAGGGGAGCTATTACATCTGAATATTCAGTCAAGGCATTATGAATAGGGTGGTGCTGTACAATACGATAATCGACTCTCAATAATAAGCTCTTGAAAAATCATATTTAAAAGAATGAAAAATTCACCTTTTAATGTAGCTTTTTTAAGCACTTTCATAGCATAAAGTTGCCCAGCAT
>JARFYF010000074.1:66548927-66560980 GCA_030265395.1 Rhina ancylostomus | reverse complement strand
AAACAAACACACTTTAAACAACTCACATATATAACATCTTTAAATGTAGAATAAAAAACATCCAAAGTTAAAAACACAAGTAGACAAAAATTGCCACAAAGTCGTCAATGATGTGTACAGAAACTGAAACTTGATCAGTGAGATGGGCTCATTTTACAGGATGAAAAAGATAGATGGGTTTTGGCAGGGAATTCCAGAACTTGGGACCAATATCTAAGGGCAAAGTAGACACTGGTGAGTGCCAAAGGTCAGGAAAAACCAAATCCAAAATGGAGTAATGATGAATAGCATAACTTGTAAACTAAGCACAAATAAAAAAACCTACAGATGCTAAAAATCTGAAATATGAACAGAAAACACCGGAAATACTCAGCAGCCCTGGCTGCATCTGCAGGAAGAATAGAACAAACAAAACTGGGAAGGAAACAAAAGCTTGTCCTATCTTTGTGCTCCTTGTCTGTCCATAAACTCTTTGGGCAGATGGAACCAGGTGGGGAGCGTAATGAGTCTAGGTAACAAGTGAGGGAGGGAGGGTTGAACATAGGGAGAGAGACCTAGTGGGACTGGGAAAGCGACACTGGTTATCTGAAATTGGAAAATACACTTTTCATACCATTGAGCAGTAGGCTAGCCAAGTGGAATGTGAAGTGCCAGAGGGTGGGGAAAGAGGATGTCTCTGACAGGGTAAAACCAGGGTGACTATGGCGATAAGCTGTAAACATAGATATCTGTTCAATGAGTGAGTGGAAGCAGTTAGACAGTGAAAATGTGGACAAAAGAATAGAGGAGTTGAAAATGAAAAGCAGGGAAAATGCTCAGCAAGTTCAGTTGGGCATGTCCTCCACGCCAAGAAAAAGAAAACAAAGGAAAAGCAACATACAAGCTGTTCGCAATGAGGTGCTATCTGCAGGTGTGACCCCAAGCCCCCTGTTGCCTGCCACTTTAATTTTCCATCCCACTCCTGCTTTGACCCTCTGGCCTCAAATTAAGAGTGCGATGATACATTGCCACTTGTCTGAATGAGTGAAATTCAAGATGCTCAACAACTCCAGTGTAGATTTGTCTTGTGTAGTGGACCAGGTTATTTGAAAAATGTTCTAATATTTCTGCAATTTGTGAAATATCAGATGGTGCTGGATTTTCATAAGTAAATTTGTATTTTTTCCAAGCGGAAAAGAAATAAAATCACAGGGTCCAATTTTTGGAAATACATTGACATAATCACATGGAGTGAACATTTTCACACTAGATCATATCAGCAAGATATAGTAGAAAATAATACAAAATGCTCTGAAGTTATCAAGCGTCTTGGA
This sequence comes from Rhina ancylostomus, assembly GCA_030265395.1. Lineage (NCBI taxonomy): Eukaryota > Metazoa > Chordata > Chondrichthyes > Rhinopristiformes > Rhinidae > Rhina > Rhina ancylostomus. The sequence goes on along the minus strand of JARFYF010000074.1, from coordinate 66,559,667 downwards.
AATGAGTAGCATCACATGACTCACTTGAAAGATAATGCTACTACTTTAAGAATGAGTTGAGGTAATTTGAGTTAAGCTCATTTGTCTTTCTGGCATTGTTTAAAGCTTTCAGGACTCAGAGCAATTCCACTGTAATTTCTCCAATGAGATGAAGCTACTTTAAACTGCAATCTCAAGGTAAGTAATCAGGTTTAACCTTGGCCTTCACCTCATATTTTACTTGGGTAGTCTACTGCCCAGTCGTATGAACAATGCATTTTCCGATTTCAGATAACCCACTCCCAGTGTCTCTTTCTCACTCCCACCAGGTCTCTCTCCCTTTGTTCCTCCCTCCCTCCCTCTCCTCCCTTCCATCCCTCCCTCACTTGTTACCTGGATTCATCACCCTCCCCCACCTGGTTCCATCTGCCCACCACCCACATACCCATATATCTAGGTCTCTTCTTCCTTGGTTCACCTTTCCTATTCCATTTCCTCCATCTGGCCCCTGCCCCCCTCATCTGGTTCCACCTATCATCTACCAGCTCTCTCTCTCTCTCTACTTTTCCCGCTCCCCTCCGGTATCTAGTCCCATCTGCCCATCAACACCCCCTCTCTCCCTCCAAAAAAACCTGGTTCGTCCATCACTTACTAGCTTCTGCCTCACTCCTCCCTCTAACTTCTATAGACTGGCTATCTTCCCTCTACAGTCTCAGTGCAGTCAACCATCTCTTTGCCTGCACAGATGTCACTTAAACTACTGGAAGGACTCAGTACTTTAGCACTGCACAATTTCTGGGCTCCATTTTTTTTGGCAGCAATGTTTGCATGACTGCCTCATTAAACCAACAATTTTTATCAGTCAGATCATTTCCTTCCACAGCAAGGCAGAAATGACTTACCTAGTTAAGACAGGAGGTCAAATCTTATTTTGAGGTCAAAGCTTCTCTAACTGCTCGTTTCTGCATAAGCTATTGCAAACTTTATTTGATCAGATTTATTTTACGATTAGAATTACTGTTCCACCACAATCTTACTTTGAGTAATAAACTATGCTTATGATAAAACTGACCAAAAATAACAGTTTAATGGGTTGTAAGACCTTGGAGATGCTGTCACTGTTAGAAGCTTGTTAGAACTAGATAAATAAGCACAAGGCATGCACAAGCCTCAGGTGTCTTATTTGTTCATTCATCCAATGTCAAAATTACTGTTAAAGACAGCATTACACATCTGGACAACTTAAGACACCCCTGAAAGTCTGACTTCAGCAATACCCGATCTTCAGTGAAATGTACTGTATGTCACTTGAACACAATTTTTCAACTGTGTATCACTAAATCATGCACAGCTTAAACAGAAACAAAACAAAAATTCAGGGGATAAGCATGTGCATCAACATTTCAAGCTTCTCTCCTTTTATGTCTATTTGACCTTTTGGGTGCCATTTTTCATCAAAAAAGTTTGGAGCTCTTTATTAGTCCCCAAACATTTAAATTGCATTCTTTGTTTAGGTTTTCACATTTTGGAATCTTCAACAGAAAATACTTCTTCAATAATTTCTCACCTACCATCTCAAGCCAGATTTGATGAAAATGTCTTATCAGTGCATTTCTCTACGAACTTATGACATTTGAAAAAAAATCAGTTTAATATTCCCCATAATTTCCTCAACTCACATATTGTTGAATCAAGGATGAAAATATTTTAAAAAATCAAGGCTTTGCTGAACTAGGTGTCAATGAAATTTGGAAAGAATTATCTACTGTTCCACTTCTCTTCTATTTTAGCGTCTTAAGTCCATCTCCCCACAAAACACTACAGATTATTAAACTTGCAATTTTGCCTGTTAACCAAAGACTTAGTAGTTGCCCCAGTGACAATCTCTTAACAGTCAATCTCAAGAGCCAACTCACCAGTAGTGGTTCAACAGGTAGTGCAGCTGCCCTGGAGCTCCACTGACCCAGCTTCAATTTTGACCTCCACTGCAGTCTGCAGAATTTCCATGTTCCCCATGACTGGATGAGTTTTCCCTGGGTACTCTAGTGATCCCCATATCCCAAAGACATATTGGCAAGTTAATTGTCTACCGTAAATTGCCCATATTACAGGTGGGTGGCAGATGATTGGGGGGGTGTTAATGTGAAAGAGTGGCAGGGAAGAGAATTGTATTAAGAACTGGCAAAGACTAATGGAGCAATGGGCTTCTGTGTTGTGAGAATATATAATGCAATTACTGTATCAAATGTTAAAAAGACAAACAAAAAAATGAATGTCTTAAATAAGAAAATTTAGAGGGATGATTCCACATTTTCACTTTAAAAATATTATTTGGTGTTAAATAATGAAATATTTTCAGGTTTATCTCAATTCCTTAAACATACCTTTCCAAAGGATCCTTGCCCCAAAACTTTAAGTATCTCGAACTGTGAAGGGTCAGCCTTTTCACAGCCTTCTTTAACAAGGCACGTAATTGGTATCTCCTGTTCATTTTCTTCATCTTGCTAGAGGGGGAGAAACACAAACGTTCAGCTGCATTCCAGATTTATACAGCAAGTAAATGTCACATTCAAGCAATTTATGTTTTAAAAGACCATTCTATAAATTACACAAATTGCAGTTACATAAATAGAACTAATTAACAGGATAAATAGTCCAAGTTCCTTGGACAAAAATTTAGGGTTAACTTTATCTTAAGATATGCATTCCATTCATCTCCAATGAAGGAAACGAGGAAAGCAGATGTCAGATAACCTGAAAAAAATCCATCATCCTTATCCAGGTTTTACACCATATCCAGTTGAATATAACCATATTGGACAATCTTAACCTGCTAATGCAATTAATTTTCAGCTGTCTCCTTGATCAATAAATGCTGGCACTTCAGTAATGCCCACAACCTGTAAATTAATTAAGTGGCCTGAGGTCTGATAAAATGCTGAAACTCACGTTAAGATTTGCCCACTATGCTGATGCTCAACTTAAGTAGTAACTAGGGGTGGTAATTTCACTGGGTATTTTAACTGTTAATGCTTATTTTTAGTTAATGCTTGGAAATTTTGCTTTCAGTGAAAACCTATTATTGCAAGGAATGGGTGTGGAGAATGAGCATGGAATCAAGAAAGAGATTGGCTTTAAACAGTCCACACAGGACAAACAACACAGGAAATATCGATCTCTTACAATTTACTTCTATGTGGGGACAGTGCTGTCTTTAATCTTCAATTAGTAAGCTCTCTTTCTGGTCATTTCAATCTATGGTGCCAAAGCTTAATGGAAAGCTGCATCCTCATGCTTTTAAAAAAGAGAGATATCTTTATTAGTCACATGTACATCAAAACACACAGTGAAATGTATCTTTTGCATAGTGTGTTCTGGGGGAGCAGCCTGCAAATGTCGCCATACTTCCGGCACCAACATACCACACCCACAACTCCCTAACCCATACGTCTTTGGAACGTAGGAGGAAACCAGAACACCCAGAGGAAGCCCACGCAGACATGGGGAGAATGTACAAACTCCTTACAGACAGCGGCCAGAATTGAACCCGGGTCGCCGGCGCTGTAATAGTGTTACGCTAACCGCTACACTACCGTATTATTGAGATACATTAATGAGATCAATGAAAGTCCATAGATAAATTTGTAGCTGTTCAAATCTCTGAACCATAATCTGCCCAGTGTTAAATGATGGTAAGGGCATAAAAGTGTAATTTGTTGTTCATCCCTCATTCTGCTTACCCCCTTACAAAAGCTTTGCATTTCTCCTGCAGTTCTGCAACAAAACTGTGGATCAACCAGGATCCAAGTGGCTTTCTTCCATTGACAACAGTTAGCATGATGTATCCTCGCAAGCTTGTAATTTATGGGAACTATTATCCCAGCCTGTCAATTTGGGAACCACAAACTTCCTGACCCCATAGGATTAACAGTAGTCAAATTGTCCAGTCCACCTTTGTGCTTTCAGTTCTTTCCCTACTGGTCAGCATTACATTTCATTCCCTCAGTGGTATTTATTAAAGTGACTGATGGTAAGGTGGAAAGGCACCTTTTCCTACTACATTTTATAGTAAGATACGTTTGGTCAGATATTAAACAACTCACAGTTGTGCACCAAATCTGGCTATAATGTCCTAATCAGTTACTCTTAAAAATACCCCACTGCAATACATTTCCAACCTTCTGATGATTATATGGTGATTGTTTTGAAAAAAAAAAATCACCCACAAGATCCTGAGGCAGCTTGACAGGGGAGATGCTGATTTGATAGAGTAATCCAGAACCTAGTGGTGGTGTAGTCCTTGAGTTGAGCATTTAAAACGGAGATGAGGACTTTTTGTTTACTTCCAGGCCTGTAAATCTATGGACCGTTGTGGAATTGAGGGTAATGGGGATCAGGTAGGAAAATTGGAATTGGGTATCTGAGACAAGCTGGAAGTCAGATCACAATACATCAGACCTCTGTCTTTGCTGCAGGACTGGACACCAGCAGCAAAATACTAACTCACTGGAGAGTGGACTCAGAAGCATTTGAATGGGATTGTCAATCTTGTGGGAGAGAACGCAAGTAAGTTTTTTGAGTTACTTTAAAGTTTTTTTAAAGAAGTTTCTAATTTACTAAATAAATTTAAACATGAATAATTTAAAATATCTGAATCTCAGAAACTTTACGATTCAAAACTGTTGACAGTGGCTCCAGGGCAAGGCCTCAGTAGCATGCTACTTTAGGGCCACTCATTGTTTGGAACCCATTCTACCTCATGGAACACCTCTTGGGCAGAACGTTAGGTCATTCAGCTCTGCACACCTGGAAACTAAAGACTGGGTGAGCAGGCACCATCGCTTTTTCTGATGGGTGTATGCAAAGGGGTCAGCCAAGAGTTCAAGGTAGAGTTCCCTGAGAGAGAAGTTCTCAACTTGAACTTAATTTATGTTATGTTAAGCCTTGTGGCAGACATACCAGGAGAAGGCAACACTGAGGGACCTGCAGCTCTTGGGGTTCCAAGTTGCATGGTATGTCACAGATCAAGATCTTGCAGATTTGGACCATGCTTCATGCACCTACTCAGTGGAAAAAGACAGGAGATCTATGGCACCTCTTGCAACTCTGGCTGACAACAGCTCCACCATCCAAAACTAAAGTGTAGTCATTGCCCTGCTGCCCAAGGGGCACTAATGCCCTCCCTCACCTTCAATTGCAAGATCTTTTCCCCAGCCACAGCCATCTGCATAGGTTCTGTGTCTGTTCACATGTTCCATTCCAACCAGTCCTTTGAAGTTTCAGTCCAGTCAAAACAACAACCACCTGGCCCTGGATCCAAACCCAGAGAGCTGGTCTGTCAGTCGCATATCACACTTGAGCAAGTTTTCAACACAGTGGATCTCAAATATCTTTTCAGGATTACATTTGGATCTGGGCTGATTTCGTAGCCCAGGTGCGACCTCAGCATGCTGATCTACCATATTTAGTTAGAGTCCTTGGTGAAGCCCTTTGCTTTGGGAGAGGAGGTCTTTGCAATTCCCCACCTTGCCAGCTATATACCACCTGCATAGAGTAGCACAGACCCAATGGACCAAATGATTTCCTGCTGTATCATTAGCAGGGCAAGTATTCCTGTTTTCTTTAAAGGAAGTTGACAGATTTGGCTCTGCATGGGCTGGTTATGGAGATTGCCTTGTCTTAAACTGTTCATGTGCTTCTTGCAGTCACAAATGGAAGATTTGCAATTGCCAACAGGTATTTACTGCTGGATCCTTTGCATAGATCAATTGGGAGAAATATTCCAACTCCTGGTAGGTAGATCCTTATTGGTATAATAATTTACATAAAGCATCAAGCACATTCCCTAGCTGGGATCCACCCCCAGTCCCACAGATCTGGCTGGGAAAATGGCAGGAGTCAGAGGCAAAATATACCAATTAGTTAGGACACTAGACAGACTGCTCCAGGTACTTTCCTCTAGGGTGGCAAAGTGCTGTGGCCTTAACACCCATGCCACTAGAGCTGTATGTGGAGTTTCATGTTCTCTGTGTAACCACATGGGTTTCCTCTAGGTGTTCTAGTCTTTTTCCCGCTATCCTAAAGACATGCTGCCAAATTAAGTCAAAGTCAAGTTTATTGTCATATGCACAAGTACATGTATGCACAGTGCAATGAAAAACTTACTTGCAACAGCATCAGAGGCACATAGCTACTATAGAGTAGCCACTTCAGTGTAGACAAGTAGGAAGAGAATCAGAAAAGAGGAAGCTGGTGGACATACAAGATAGAACAAGTTACAGGCCTCCAGGGAAGTGAAGCAAAGGTGAATTGAACCAATGGGATTGTTCTTCTGGGAGCCATCAAGCACTTGATGGGCTGAATGTATGAAAGTAGTTTGTGTGCTGATCACAAGCAGCTGATGGCCTCAATGCCAAATGAGTTAGATACAGATGCAGCTCGCTGCAGTTCTGAATTTCCTGATTGAGGGCGGTGGTCAGTGCTGAAGTTGTGACTTTCCTTTTCAGAGCCTGCATGCAGAACATCCTCCAACGTATGTATGCAGAGCCAATGGTTCCCTCCTCCCCCCTGGCCTCGAGAAGGAAGAGTTCCCCATCTTTTCCCTCCCTTTACAGAATATGGGCTGTGGTTACCTCTGGTAAGAGTGCCTATCCTTGCTGGCAGAGGAGGGTGCACCTGCCAGATGTGGGGTTAGCCTGAACAGTGGAGCAGTGAACTACACAACTCTAAGGCTCATAGCCAAAGCCTCTCATAACCTCATCATTGTAGGTGCCCAGGACACACAAGAGTGAATAACTGAGCTGACTGCGATTCAGCTGTAATAGCTCATTGGACAAAATTCTCCTTTGCAGATAGTGCATGTTATGTGGGATTATCTTTTGGGTATACCTTCAGTGCCATTCCTGGATACACCTTCACTGCCATTCCACTGTCACTTTTGTGGATATTCCATATACTGTATGTTAGGAATGTGCAAGATCACAGCCCCTCTAAATAGCTGAATGGCTGCTCAAGTTCTGATTGAACTTCACTTAAAATTTTGCACAAATCTGTAATTGCACACAGATTAGTTAATGCACAAAAATATTCTAATCATCTAAAAATAAAATCAAGATCATTTTTTAAAAAAAAAATCACAATCATTTGAAGTAATACATGGGATCCAGGCTACTCATGTGAAAGAGTGCCCGAGGGCTGTGAATGAATGTCAGAGTATATTACCACAGTGCAGAATAATTGAAGAGAAGTTAAAAAAAAAGGGACGTGAACAATGGAATTACATAACACCTCAGGCAGATTCCAAGCATCCCTGAAGGCAGGAGATCCATTCTTAAAACAACCAATTCATTACAAAATATAGACATCTATTTTACTAATGCCAGAGGGATCTTAACAATAGGAAGTACAACATGGGCCAGAATTTGCAAACAAATTACAACAATGCTGCTTTCCGTTACATGTAATTTCAAACGTTTCTAAAATATGAATGTCCGAAATGTGATCTTCTGTCCTTAGTTTTGTTGTCTGCATCATCTTAATAACGTGAATGTTGATGGAGCTTAACTGCTCCATAGAAATAAAAAAAATACAACTTCAGACACTTGAGGCACATATTTAAGTGATTTATTATTTACTGCAAATCATCCTGTCTGATACAAAAGCTGAAAAGTCTGGAGTCTCATTTATAGGGACACGAGTACACAACCAGTCCATTGAGCCTCTCCCATTGTTGTCTTTACTTACTCTGGGTCATACACCTAAGCTCACAACAACTTAATGATCTCAAATCTAAAATTATTAAATCAGCATTTTGTGTTTTTAGAGAGGAGTCTGTCCACTTAAAGCAAAGAGGAATTTTTCCCAACTTCTCACTTGAATTGCCTGACTGGGATATTGCTAAGTTTATTAAAAAAGGGTTAAGTAGTAATTAAATTACTGAAACAGTAATCCAAAACCTTGCAACAATGATCTAGAGGCAGCAGTTCAAATTTCAGTGCAGTAGGTTAATGTTTACTTAATTAAACTGAACTTAAAGAAAATCCATCAATGTTTGCAGCCTCAAAACTAGCTTGTACGTAGTTCAAACTCCTCTGGAATGTGGTCAACTTTTAATCACCCTAGTAAGCCACTTAATTTAAGGAATGGGTAACTGATGCAGCTGCCCACATCCCATGAAATAAGAAAATGGTCAAAATTATTTTTATTCAAATCAACTTCTCTGGTACAGACAGAACAAATGCGTCATCCATCAAACTAACAGGAAAGGGAATAATCTGTCACCATCTTCCCAAGTATGATTTTGCTTAAGTTATTATTTATTTGCTACTTTAAAGATTTTTTCTTTCCATGTGCTTGATGCGTTTAAATCTACTACAGAATTTGCTATTACATAGTTTTTATAGAATATTGCAAAAAAACGTTTTCTGTACAAATCATATTAAGGTTATTTAACAACAGAAATCATTTAATAGAAATAATTTTACCATTGCTATTAAGACCAAGCACATTAGGCCCCATGTGATATTCAACATTAGACATTCTACATTCAGAAACAATACAGGCTGACAATTGGTTTTACATTTACAAATTTGCATGTACTCAAGAATGCAAAGTTGGTTCTCAGCTACATTTATCTCATGAAAATCTTCACATGTCCATATCTTAACTTCCTGCTGCCACATATTTCTGATCAATATCTAACAAACATTTAAAATCACCAAGTAAGCAGCTCTCTATAATCCAAAACCAATCCAGAATTTTGGCAGAGCCATCTTTGGAAATAACTCTTGACTTCTAACATCATCCAGTTTTATAAATATTTGGAAAGCAGCTTTCAACCAAGCTTTTCTTCAGTGATCTTAAACCAAATACAAAAGATGGATGCTCACTTCTCTTTGCAAGTCACTTTCATTAATAAATTCAAGTAGTATCTTAGGTCACATACATAACAATTTCCAAATAAAGTCCTGTGTTCAAGCACCAATTTAGTACTGCAACACAATTTACATTGATGCTTCTGTGAATACTGACACCACTACACAGGCAGGGATATTAACCTTTGAATGAGGACTTTGTCTGCTGTTAAGATTAAGATTTTCAAAATAGCAGGTAGTTCCAATGTTTGGGCAATATTCTCTTTAAATGCAAGAATAAATTATACGATCACTTCATTCATTTTCTGGAACACTGAGTGAAAAGTGATGTTGCATTTGTTTACAAAATAATACAGACTACACTTTAAAAGCAATTAACTAGCTGTGAAGCATCTGAAGTGGCTTTCTGAAAGCCTTGCACTCCGATTTACGAGGAAGTTCTCTGACAGTGCCTTGACTTAAAAATTCTCAAATCCTACCCCCACCCCCTCCCACAACCCCCAAATAAAAAGCTTCCCCACTTTGCAACCTATTTTGGCCCTTTAACCCTAAATGATCCCTGCACTCTTCCAATACCTGCTTCTTATGCAACACTGATTTTTAAGGTTGTCTAAGTGCAGATATTAAAAAATATTTCAAGGGCAGCTTCCTGTAACATGCATCATATACAATATTGATTGCAAACAATCATTGCTGTTTTAAAGTTGCATTTCTTAAAGGATTGTATCACATGACTTAATGGGTCTACATTACAATGTTTAGTGTGGATAGTTTGTGTGCCTCATCTTGGCATGAAAAGACAAGAAATGCTATCCTGATAGTATTTTCTTCTGTTTAGTACACGTCTTGTCAATTCCAATAGCTACTTTCCTGTATCTTGGAGAGATTCTTTGACACTCCTTGTGATTTAGCGTTAGAGTAATCTCATTTTAATGCCGCACTGAACTACTAATTTCAGGCCACACACAAACTTGAGTGTTTGGCACAATTTACACTGCCCTTAAAGCTTGCTGAGATAGCTGGTTAGATGCATAATAAGCACAAGATTAAAAAGAATAATTCTCCAACACTAACATTTCTTCTTCAATTAGCAATATTCAGACAATGCTGCAGATTAACCACGAGCTCTCAGGATGATGAAGCAATAACTCAAAGCAGCAACCTAGGTCTAATTCCAAGATTAGAAAGATTAGCGAGGAGTTATTATGATTTTATGTGCAACATGAAGTGAATTGACTGCAAAAACAAGATCAAACCTACTAATCCAATGTCCTGGTATCTACCTTCCCACCACCTTTTTATTTTGGCTGTCTCCTCTTTCTTTCCAGCCCTGATGAGGGGTCTCAATCCAAAACATTGACTGTCCATTTCTCTCTACAGATGCTGCCTGACCCACTGTGTTCCTCCAGCTCCTTTGTGTGTTATTCCATTTTAATTAACAATGTTATGGATATCTTATGTTCATTTGATAGGAATGGATGCTGTTTTTAATTTCAGGGAAGACAATTTTTATTGTACTTCACTGGACTTTGCTGATGATGTGGCCTATGTGAATGTTTCTCGAGGAATCTTGAGGAATACTCAAGGAATTTATCCAGGGCAAGGGTAAAACTAACTCAGAAATTGTACATTTTCTCTCATTTATGTTATTCATTGATTTTAAATGAGGTATATCAAAACATTTTAAGGCCAAGTGCGTCAGAAGCAGAATCAATGATTGAATCAAAAGAAATACATTTTCCAGGCTGAGTGTACAGCAGGTGGTGAGAGAATCAACACAAGGGACAAACTTACTGGATCTCACCCTCACCAAACAACGTAGCACAGAAGCATCTATTCATTACAGTATTTCAAGGCGTGATTACCACAGTCTTTGTGGAGACACAGT
>JARFYF010000074.1:66534746-66546575 GCA_030265395.1 Rhina ancylostomus | reverse complement strand
TAAAATTCTGTCCATTCTTTTCACTGCCTTGGTAAAGCAGCCAGCATAATCAAAGACCTCATCCACCCTATTCTCTATTCTCCCCTCTCCCAAAAGCCTGAAAGCACATACCACCAGGTTCAAGGACAGCTTCTATCCCGCTGTTATATGACTATTGAGCAGTTCCCTAGTATGATAAGATGGACTCTTGACCTCACAATCTACTTCATTATGATCTTGCACTTTATTGTTTACCTACACTGCACTTTCTGTGTAGCTGTTACACTTTAGTCTGCATTCCGTTATTGTTTTACCTTGTATTATCTCGATGCACTGGGTAATGAATTATCTGTATGAACAGTATGTAAGACAAGTTTTTCACTGTACCTCAATACATGTGACAATAATAACCAATTCCAAATAAGGAGACCAATACTGTATTCTATTGCTGTCTCATTAATTCCCTATACAACTGAAGATAATTTCCCAAAATATTCAATTCCCCTATTAATAAGCAATAACATTACCAACTTTCCTAATTACTCACTGGATCTGCATACTAGTCTTTTGCAAATTATGCATTGGGGAATCTAGATTCCTCTGTATCTCAGAGCTCTATAAATTCTAACCATTTACATAATATGCTTCTTTATTTTTTTTCTACCAAAATGGACAATTTCACATTTTCTTACATTAGGCTTCATTGCCAGTTTTTGCCCACTTTCTGGCCTTCCTACTATGGACACAAGACTGCTATGAAGGGATAATCGATCAAAATTTCTTTGTAGCCTTGTGTTCTCATCACTATTTAATTTCCAATCTGTGACAACAGCAAATTTAGCAATCATATCTTCAAAGCTTTCATCAATTGTACAAAATGTAAAAAGTTGAAGGCACAGCAACAATCACTGTGACATTGTTACATTATGCCAATGCTTTCCTGTTAGTCAGCAAATCTTCTATCAACACTAGTATGTTACCACCTCCACTACAAGCTTTATTTTGTTCAATAACCTTTTGATGCAGCACCTTCTCAAATGCTTTCTGGAAATCCAGAAGTATATCTGCAGGATCCCATGTTTTCACAGCACACATTACTCCTCAAAGAACTACAATATATTAGTCAAACAGGATTTCCTTTTCACACTGACTTTGCCCAATTATCTTGAATTTTTCTAAGTACCATGCTACATTGTCTCTAATAATAGCTTCTAAAATTTTCTCTCAAGACAATTGTTAAGTTAACTGGCCTGTAGATTTCAACTTTCAGTTTTGTTTCTTTTCACTTGAGAGAGTCACAAAAGGACACAGTAAAGGTTATTTAATACTGAGGTATATGGAAATTTGTTCTCTCGGAGGGTTGTAAATATCTAAAATTATCTGTCACCGAAGGTGGTGAAGGCCAGATTATTAGATATGTGCAAGGAGGATATTGATAAATATTTGAAAGATTAAGGCATGGAAGGTTAATGGAGAAACTGACACACAAGTGTTGAAGCCTGTGCAGATCATTCATGATCATCCTGAAAGGCAAGGGGCAGAGTGGCCTACACCAGCTCCTACTTTGTGTTCTCTGCCCTTCTGAATAAAAGAGTTACATTTGTTATTTTCCAATCCAATGTAATCTTCCCCAAATCTAAGAAATTTTCAAAAATCTAAAACAAAACTATCTAATTGACTTGTTACTTCTTTTGAGACCCTCTTCCTTGCAGGGCAGTTGAAGCATCCTTAGGATATTAAAGCTATAGGTAGATGGAATCTTGATGTGCAAAGGAACGAAAAATTACCAGTGGTAGACATGAATTTGGAATTCAGATTACAATCAAGTCAGGCACAATCTTGTTACTTGCAGAACAGGCTTGAAGGACTTATCTTTCTCCTAATTCCTAATGTACTAGGAATTCCTGTTTCAGATTTTCAATGCAAAGTATAAATGACACTGGACAGAATCTTATCATTTTACTCAAAAAGTTTGACTTCTAGAATTGAACACATATTACAAAAATTTGAACGGAAACGTGCAAGAACTCTTTCGAATAAACTAAAGATATCAGATATTTTAATTAGTCATGGCGTAAAAAGGAAAAGTATCTTCTGGAAAAAAAGTGATACTTCTCAACCTAACTGCACATAGGAAGGAGCCAAACAAATAGTTACAGATCATCACAATTTTGTCAGAAGAGAAAAGCTGACTTTAAAAAAAAACTGAAAATCAGCAGAAGCTCAAACTTTCTATATCTAGGAATAAAGAAATTCCTAGATTAGTGGAAGAAATACAACTGGTCAATTGCTAGGATGTTCTAGTTGTTCAGCTGGCAAGGCACTTCGTAAAGACAAAAGGTTACACTTACCAGCAACTGATGTTGATTGAACATATGCGGTACATATAGACTCTGCAGAAATAGTTCACAGTTGCCTGTTGTACATTCAAGAGACATTCAACCAGATCTTGATAAATGTGCCATGATAAGTTATAGTTAGGCACAAATGGCCAAGGTTCTTTTGCATTAAATGAATTTACAGCATTGAGCTTATGCACTGAACTTGCAAGTCAAAACTGTCAAGGGTGTCCATCATTGGAAACCATCTCTTGTACGCAATTCTATTTTGACAGAAGCATAAACATCAGCCAAGTCCAAAGGGTCATACTAAAATTAAATAGTGTCTGATCCAAGATGTAATCAAGGGAAGTGCTGTGCAAAAAACCTCCATTTATTGAAGAACTGGTACTGCTATCTGATATTTAAATTGAAAAATTTTGAAAGCAGAACATGTTCTATGAAAACTGTCTCAAAATGTTCAACCTTGTGAGCGGTGCCAGAAAGCAAAATACATAATATTTGATATGCTAAAATCATAAGATATGCAGACAGCAATAAATATGTAAAAATGAGCTTGTTACAAACATACAGACATAAGTATTCTGCAAAGTGATAAGCACAAAAGCTGTTCTAACCAAGGCTATTGATTTTATATTATTAGGCATTTTTGAAAGCTGCTAGAATAAGCAGTAAACTAATGAATTTAAATCTAATCTGACGATGGTTCACAATATTTCTTAAAACAAGCTTAATTTTAGATTTGTATGAAGAAACCCATTTGTAATATTAAACAAAGGAACAACGTAATAATTACCCCACTTCAATAATACCACAGATAAAAGCTTAGTTTTTCATGTTACACAGTGAACCTAAAGGCAACTTATGCGAAGCCCATCATAACTTACCTTGAGAATTATCATGCAAAAAAAGATTAACTTTAGGGTTGAAAATACAGATATGTAGGTCTACACCCACTGGAGACCCACACATTTACTCTGGCATTATTATGGAATTGGAAAATATGGATACCAAATTAAGACTGGGAATTTCCAGATCTACCAATAAGTGACAATCTTGTTTATGAAGACCTATCACAATTAACATGAAATTTCAAATTATTTTAAGAACTGGTCAAATTGATTTTTAATTTGGTGATCCAATGCATTTGCTTTCTGACTTCAAGGGTCCTTTGTGCATTCCATTTGCATTTAAGCTGGCCAGAAAGTGGAAACTGACAGTCATACAATCGTGTCAGGTATTGACATCAAACAGCATTATCTTCACCATTTCCTCCACTACCAAAACCCTAGTTCAAACATTCAATAAGCTTGAAACTATGTAGGGCGAAACTGCCCCCTTAATTGACACAGACTCCATCACTGCAAACATTTCCAGCTTTCATAGCCAACACTCTGTGTCTGCAGTGTACACAATCCACGAATGGTATTCTGATGCTCCTGCTCTCCTCTTTCTTTATGGTGCCAGAAGTTGAAAATCTGAAAGATACTGCTGAAATCTGTTATTCTTGAAAATCACTGAGACTTCTTCAACAGCACCTCCCAGACTTGCAACTTCTGTATTATCCTCCATTGGAAATATACTGTACCTTTACTGTCATTTGGTCTAAATATTTAGTCTTTATCAAACAGCACTGTGGGAGCAAGGCAACAGCTCACCACCAACTATCAAGGACAATTGGGATGGCTATTGAATACTTACCAGAAAAATCCACACTCTATGTCAGAGGAAGTTCATTCTTTTTCATGAGCTTTCACTTTTGGTAGAACTACTGATGTGAAATAATTGAGGTGCTTAAAAACTGGCTGAGAGTTGTAGCAGAGTACAGCAGATGGTGTGAATATACAATCTGGAAATAAATCTCAATTACTGTCACAATTTTCCAATGCCATGAAGGGTTGCTTCAGAGCTGAGACAGATGTTCACCTTAAGATGCGAAATCTTGGTGAACAGTCTTCTCCCCTATACCCACTCATCAAACTGTGCTAAATGCTTTCTGAGTTTGATTCTGTGTTAACAGGGAACACAACATAAGAGGACAAGTTAAGTGAACTGAAAGTACTATTTGAGTAGGCCACACTGTACTGCATGCATCTCTGTAGCACTTCATGCTAATTACCCCAGAAACACAGGGGTTTCACACTGCTGATGTGAATACCTTAAGGTAAAAGGCAGATATACAATGCGGTTGACTGTTCTCACTAAATTAAAAGATCTTTCAGAATGTGCTATATTAATACATTGATAAAAATAGCAAATAGTGCCACTAAATGTTGCTCTTGCAAAGGTTTGAGTGATAAAATCGTGACCATTGTCTTGATGACAAACTGAACTCAGTAAATGAATGCTATGTACTTTGTTGTAGTACAAGATTCAATGCACATCCCTACTTATGGAAACTAATGCAGCACTAATCTTGATAAGCTCCAAATAACTAGACACAATCTAACTGAACGCAGCCAATTGCTTGCATTACACAATGATGAAAAAATACTTTTTTGTTCTTAATTAAAAGAAGATTTTCATTATAATCACATCAAGGACGCAGGTTCATGTTAAGTCTGCTATCTGTAACAGCGAAGGCAAATGGAATCTTGATCTTTATGTCTGGATCTTCAGAAAACAAGAGGACTGAAGCTGCGATGAAGCTATTAAGATAGTCTAGTTTAGTCACAAGTGGAACAGTATGGGCACCACACCTGAGGAAGGCTTAGATAAAAAGAAAAGGGCAGATTTATCAGATTCCCAAGCTTGAAATGAAAGCAAAAAGTATGTAACTGTGCAAGTATTATCTATAGGTTAAGATGGTTATTAGAGATCTGAAACATTTTTCCAAGATGAGAATTAACTGGGTAAAAGCAAAGCTATTTCCACTTATTGGAATCTAGGATCCAGAGCCTAGCCAAAAAAATTATGACCAGGCTTTTGACACTTCAAAATACAAAGCACAGAAGTTTGAAACTATTCCACAAATGACAACTGACGTTAGGTCAATTTTTAAAATCTGAAACTGTCAAGTGATTTTTGCTCACTAAAAATCACTGAGAAATGTGAGACAAAAGCACATATACAGATCATCCATAATCTCAATTAATGGCAGAACACACTAAATAACTAAATGGTTTGGTAGTGTTTCCACCTTCCTTTTGACACAAACAGCATCCAGAGGAGAGGATTGGAATCTTCTACAGGAAAGACTCCTTCGGAACGAATGAACTAATCTATAAATGGCCATGTAACCTGCTGTACAGAATATCAATGAAAACAATCATGACAATCTGAAAGAACATCTGGCTTCAGGTGGATTACTTAGAGGAGTAACAGAACTATTGATGAGATCTAAACAATGACATACTTGGATATAAAAAAAATGAAAATACAGCAAAATTAACTGTTGCAGCATAAAGAAGGGCACAAATAATATGTTTGCATTTATTGGAAGTGGATTTGTGTACAAGAATCTTACTGTTGAAGCCACTCCTAGAATAATGTGTACAGGACTGGTCTCCCTACCAAAGGAAAAATATACATTCTGTCATATGAGGAGAGATTGAACAGGCGAGGTCTCTATCCTTGATTTTAGAAGAATGAGAGGTGATCTCACTGAAACATACAAAATTCTTACTGAGCTTCACTGGATAGATAAAAGGATGTCTGGAACAAGGAGTCAGAATCTCAAGGGGTTGGCATTCATGGCAGATACAGGAAGTTTTTTTTAAAAATCAGTGGGTAGTGAACCTCTGGAATTCAGAAGGTTGCAGAACACCATTTGCTGATGACACCCAAAATAGATGACTAGTTTTGGATTTTAAAGGAATCGAGGAAAATGGGCTTAATGTAGGAAAGAGGCCAATTAGTTATGGGTTTATTGAATGGTAGAGCAGGTACAAGGAGCTAAATGCCCGCTTTTGTTTACACTATGTGCTCAAGCACTTTAATTTAACATTTAGAGAGCTAGGAACTTTCAACAAAGCTAACAAATACACCACTAAAATATTTTAAGTTGTTTTGATAATCACTTATCTAACCTCATATGTACAAGACCTCAAGAACAAATGTAATTTGAGTTATAACAACATTCGAAACCACTACGTTCATGGCAGAAGATAAAAAGTGATTTTACAATAAGAAACTAATTTTATCTAAGTAAGTTTCATTGTGCAACCCACCAACCCCCAGGCTGGAAATAACACTTACTGGCATATTTATTATGAATAAGTACCAATCTGACTTAAATTACCAAACAAATGGATTCCTTCTTAAACAAGGGACTGAGTGAATGCACTTGTATAACTAAATAACCAGTCAATGCAGGTCACCAGTTACTGCAAGATACTTAAATATTTCACCTGTTGAAAAGTCCTTGCTTAGAAAAACAGCCAGTGATGTGTACCTTTAAGAATTGTCACCATTACAATTACAAAAAAAGAGTAAAAATGTCTCAACTTGGGCAGTAAAGATCAACAATTTGAATGTATCATCCATAAAATGGATGACTTCTTTTATTAATTTATTTTAAAAGCTATCAATTTTACTTTATACTGAAAGCATCAGCTGCAAAGCATCTTTAGTTACCCAAACTCTCCAATCCCCAGTCTAGAAAGGAAAATCTAGACTGGGGATTGGAGAGTTTGGGAGATCAAAAGCAGCCTAAGCAGACAAAATTGCAGATGAGGGTATCAGGATACAATTTATCCTGTGCATACCAGACCTAACTTTAATGAAGAGCTATTCAATTCCTGGGGCAGTCTTACAATTAAACCTCTCATGATAATTCACAGCTATACTCCTTTCATCAGGTGTAAGGATGGCATCATGAATCAAGAACATTTCCCTTCTCTAGATTTGCAACATTGACATCACTGATAAAACTACACTGAAATCAGCTACCTGACGCTCTCAGTGACATGGTCACTCAATGGGTCAGCAAGTTCACCAACTCAACTACAGTTTCACACATTCATTATAAAATTTAGTGAAATTGACTAACAAACAATTGGTACTTTCCAGAAACTATATTTATGATACTGTTTACAAGAGTAAATAGATTGTAAAAAGACAAACATTCACATGAAATCACTGACTTACAGGTTGAAGAACTGTTTCATCTTCTGACATGGGCTCATCTCCCATTTGCTGCAAAATTGAAAGAAAATAGTTACATGTATTAAATCTTTTCAAAAATATAAGATCCCTAATATTTTAATGACACATTCTTAATTTTCTAACACGCGTCTGTTGAATCTTCTGAATACTGTTTGATCTGAGTACTTCTAAAATGCTATTTCCAACTAGACCTCACTAATCTGCTTCTAATGACAGATAATTCACATAATAGATTAAATGTGAAATGTATTCAGCAGGAAGACCAATTCTACTCCTTTGATATAAAATGAGTATTTCTGTTTATTAGACAACCAAAAATTGCCAAGATCCAATGCAAAACACCAGTTGACAACTATTTTAAAAATTAAAATTTCCATGTTCAAATTATATTCAAATTCACTTGAAATTAACACATTTGGAAAAAGAACTTTCATTCCCTTTAAAGACAAACTCTTCCTGACAGAATTTATGTGGGTAACCTCTACCAAGTATGTCAGAAACCAGTGAAGGAGTATGAAGAGAATTTATTAGGCATCATTATTTCACTTAGTGGACCAAGCATTTCTTTATTTACAAATGTATTATGAAAGACAATATGAAATCTAAAGAATTTCTACATTCCACAGATGCAGCTCCACTAAACAGCAGGATTTTCAGTTTGAGACCAAAAGTTTTCATTTTCAGAAATAAGACCCTAAGCTCTTAAAAGGTTATTTCATTTGTCAAGACAGGTGGTCTATTAATGCAATCAGGTGGTTTATTTTGCAAGTTAACAGTATGCAAATCATACAGAACAGATCATTTGGACATGTTGTTTGAGGTAAAATGATAGCCATGTTCTCCAACTACACTGCAAATTACTGTGAAGCACATTGAAGCATAAAAATACAGTATTTCTTTTTAATAAATTAAGAAAATAATTTGAAAGCTTACATGCCAATTCTATGTCCATGCAATTTGTGATGAATGCCCAATTTTTCACTTCAATTTACCCCCACGAGTTACAGATCCGTAGCCAATCTAGTTTACAGCAGCAGTGGAAAAAATGTTTTATCTAAATCCAGTCGAGGTCCAGAACAGCTATAAATGCACTTCTACATATCTCACTATTTAGATCTTACTGCAAGAAATTTGCTTCCAGATGTTTCACAAAAATTTTAGTGATTACTCCCAATTGACATAACCAAAGGAAATTGTGTCAAGAGATAGAACAGTGCACAAAACTTTGTCAAACCAAAAGACTACCATTTCACCAAAATCTTCTCCCAAGTGGATAGCTAGTCCCAATTCAAATCTACTTATAGACAGCATTAAAAATGTACTGAGTACTACAGACAAGATTCCTGAAATTTACTTGCTGCAACATGTCTTAGGATGTGGGCAATGCTGTAAAGATTGTATTAAATGGCAGCTACAAGCCACCCAAAAGGCAGCCATTAGACTCCCCTTTAAGAAAAAAAAGAGGCTCATCAGTTCGTACTTTCCTCATAGGAGCTTGCCTTGCTCATAAGCTAACACCTTTGTAAATCTCTCCTGCACTGTTTTATGGTTTCTATATCCTTTTCATATGACAACTAGAATTGCATGCAGTGCTTAGAGTTGTCTTATCAATACAAGCATTTTATATTTATGACCATCCTAAAGCATTTGCGCATTTTTCAAATTCAGTCCTATAAATCTTAGCGTTCAGCTTGCTTTTCTATGGCCTTGTCAGCCAACATCAATAATTTTAGGGAAATGTGCAATTGTGATGTAGGAGAGTAAACAAATGTAAGACTGATCAGGTAGATTTTGACAGGATCATTTGAAGCACAAATGAAAGATTTTTAAAATCAGTTTTGATTAAATGCCAGAACACAAATCACCAGACTGAATAATTTCAATGCCTAACTTGAATTCAAATTCTCTAGCTTTGGGATGACAAACCTACTAGGTTACTGTATACACGCAGTCTCCTTAAAACCCATGTGGCGAGACTCTAATGTTATGGATCAGAGTTTGCTTCAGAAACAAAGCCCAGAAATGAAAGAACATTTTGTTAATCATTTATACCAAAATGCTAAACCCACTATGCATATACCATAAAAGGCACTCAAATGGAAGAGATAAAGTGAATGAGGTCTTGCCTCCTACTGCTAAAAATCTAACTTCTGCACAAAGACAATACACTCATCTGCCTTTTAGCTAAAATAAACTTTACAACAGTGAGAATTCAAAAATGAGAAAGGAGGCCATGTACATTTATCACAATCTTAACAGGAATAAGACCTTGGAGGATAACCAGAAGAGGAATTAGTTCTGGAATCACTGATAATGTAAACAGTTTCAAGGTCAGGAACTTGATTTTATAACACTGGCTTTATCAGTCAAATCAAGAATATCCTATCCCTATGTACGTTTTGCCTCACCAACTAAAACAATCACATGACAGTGGCCTTTGGAGCCTTCTCATGGCATAAGTAAAGTTCCTCATGACATTGTGGCTAACACCTACTCTATCACATCTTCTGAAACAGTAACTTTTGACTACTAATAATAAGTAGCAATAAGAGCAGTCAGAATGGACTGACTCAGAACTTCAATGTCCAAACTGACAATATTGGAACGATCAGATCTGCAGCTTAAAACCAAGCAAATGAGATGTTATGGGCCGTCAGCAAAATTGCATTCTTGAGTAAACTAACACCTTTGAATAGGCTATTACAAACAGCCACCCACACCCATAACATTATGATCAAATGATGAATTTAACATGCTACATTAGAAGTAAAAATGCAGATCCTGGTAACCTGAAAATCAAAATAGAATGTTAAAAATACTCAGGAGGTCAGGTCTGTGGCGAGAAAAAATGAGCTTTATTTCAGATCAATGAATCCTCATTGGAACTTAACTCGGTCTGAATGAGGGGGCCCTTTTGGCTCAAAGAATCTCAAATGCAAGCAAAAGGCAATTGGTGTTAGGACCTCAAACACTGCACTGTTGAAGCTCCATGCCTGATGCCACCCACCCCCCCCCACCCCACAGTTTTGACAAGTGGCAAGTCCTACCCAGAGCTTTGCTGGTTTGAGGGTTATTAACAAAGTCCAGGCCTCCAAATTCTATATTCTAGCATCACAGACCCTAACACAAAGTCCAGCTTAATGAGTATAAACAGCATACCAGTAGCAGCACCACGCCAAACTAATGTAGCTACAATATTTCAAATGGAAGTACCATACACATTGCTAAAAGATCACAATAGATCAAAGTGCTGAATTCCTGTCACTCTAGTTGTGAATGGTGATGAATAATTAACTTAAGAGGATGAGACAGCGCTCAATTACAGAAAAGAGAAGTGGCCACCTTGGATATCAAAGGAAAATAAACAATGTAGAATAAATATTTCATAAAATTAAAGTCAATGGGAATCAGGGGTTTGAGGATGGTTGTGATTGTTGGGAGGTCAATCAACATAGACAGGAGTTCCTCAGGGCAGTATACCTGACCCAACAATCTACCACTGCTTACCTCAATATGGTTAGAGTAGGAGTGCTTGCTGTTGATCAGTTTTCAACTCCATTTAAAAATTCCAAGCAACCAAGCAGTCCAAGTCATGGATAAATTCATGCACAGGCTCAAAATTAGCAAGTAACACCAACACCCCTTAAGAAGCAGGCAATGATCACTTTCAAAGATGCCTTAATGTTCAAAGCCCTTGTGATCACATCTATCTTTATCAGCCAGCATCACCACCAGCCACCAACTTAACTAAACCAGCAACATAAACATTACAGCTACAAATTTAAAGACTAGGTATTCTGTGGTGAGTAACTCATCTCATAAGTTCCCAAATTCTTTTCAAAGATTAATGGTCCCTCTTTGACAGGGCCACAAGCCTGTCCAGGTTTCCCATTAAATTTATACAGATAACTATCTATGCTTATCATGGATAAGCACAAATTGGTTAGTTTTAATTTGGCCTGATACCAGCCTAACAGAAAGGATGTTGGAAAGCCATAGCTCACCTGACACCCCAAGAAGTAATCTAGGCAATACCAACTAGGAGCTCTGGTCAAGTGCTCAACATACGATCAGATGTCCCAGAATGATAAATAAGCTTGACTTTGATAAGCAATGGCGTCAAGAAATTAAGTACATCACTAATAACACTTGATTTTAAAAAAAAGATTCAAGATTTCTTTATTTGTCATTGTACTGTTACAGGACAACAACACAACGAAATTACGATGGCACTCTCTTGCCTAACAAAAACCAGAACAGCAAATTGATAAAATTATGACTATAATAAAACAAACATACTTACACAAATATAGGGTATATAAAAAAAGAGGCAGTGTGCAAATGAACCATTATAATAATAATAATGATAATCAGCAGCATATCAATATAGCAGCATAAATCATTA
>JARFYF010000074.1:66339701-66353726 GCA_030265395.1 Rhina ancylostomus | reverse complement strand
GAGTTGAGGATTTTTTTCCCCTTCAGAGGGTAATGAGTCTTTAGAATTCTCTAGCCTAGAGAGCTGTAGAGGTTGAGTCACTGAAAATTTTTTGAGGCTGAGAAACACAGTTTTTTGGAATCAATAGTTATAGAGAACAGAAGGATTGCGGAGTTTAACCATGCTCTTTTTGAGTGGCAAAGCAGGCTTGGGGGCAGTATGGTAAACTTCTTATGTCTTATGTTCTGATAGATTAAAAAAAAGTGTGCTCTGGAGTCCATTATCACACCCAGGGTTGGCAGAATGAGAAATTGCAAAGTAAACTCCACTAGATCTTCAACTCATTCAGTCCCTTAAGCCTCCTGAACCACTCAAATACATCTTGATCTGTGTCTTTCTTAATCCTAATAAATGCTTTTGCTCCATATTCCTTGATACCCTTATTTTAATAAAGACTCCGTTTTGAAGGCATCAATTGCTGCAGTATCCATATTGTTTTGACGGAGAGTCTCAGATGCCTTCCACCCATTGTATGAAAAAGTGCCTGAATGGCCTGGGCCTAATTTGAGAAACATGCTCCGTAGAGTTAGAGAGTCGTAAATCGTACAGAATGGAAACAGACCCTTCAGCCCACTGAGTTCATGCTAACCTTTAAGTACCCATTTTAGAGTAATCCAACATTTATCCTATTTTTCTCACTACCACTCTAACACTCTAAGTAAAGGCAATTTACAGTAGCCAATTATCCTACTATCCCACATGTCTTTAGAATGTTGGAGGTAACCAGAGCACCCAGAACAAACACACACAGTCATGGGGAGAGCATGCAAATTTCACACAGATAGTACCAGAGGTCAGGATTGAACCAGAGTCACTGGAGCAATGAGGCAGCAGTTCTAGTAGCTGCAGCACTGTGACACCCTCCCTTGTTCTCAAATCCTGCACCAGTGGAATTGTTTACCTATATTTAATCTTATCTTTATAAGAACACAGAAATCCAATCACATTACAGTGGTGTCCATTCCTGTTTTTGGTCAATGCTAAAGTTTAGAGTAAATCAAAAGGAATAAGCCAGATGTCAAATAGTACTAAAATACTCTAGTATTAACTAGTATTATTACTAAAATTCAGTAATACTATAATAATTGTTCTGATAAAGATATAAAATCTTTATACAGGTTTTTCACATGTAAAACAGTGATCAAATAAATCTGGTCACCCGTTATCTGTTTTCAACAGTCACTAAAAAGGACAAATATTTGACTGTAAAGCTACTGTAGTGATCCTAGGGAAGCCCTAAAACAGATTCAGATTTTAGTCTGTTTCCATAGTGCAGACATTACAAACCATTAAAGTTGTTACAACATTCAATAAATACAAGCAGAATTGTTATTTCATTGTTTATTCAGATTTACAACAGACAAAAATAGTTTTAATCCATAATTCAAATTTTGATGAAAACATAAAAATCCATTCTCATAGACTGCATGGGTACTTAAAGTCAAATCTACATGAGATAAATAGTAGATGAACACTGAAATATAAACAATGACATACTAGTTTCCATTTTCCACTGCTTTAGGACAATGATAACAAACTGCTTGTTAGTTTTGTTTATCAGCAATTTTCTCCTTCCTGTAGTACTCTCATAGGAAGCAAGCATTTTAACAAGGGCTTGACCTATTATAGATTTCATTCTTAATTGTACATGCAGATTAATGTCTACAACCGCACAGTTATGGTAAAATGTTTCTGCTCTTTTCTGTTGTTCTCAAAACTTACGGTTGAATATTTTGATTTGGAAACCAGCCTTAGTCCTGTGGCAGCAAACTTGCTTCTGTGTCTGAAAGTCAGAAAATATTTTGAAATATTTATAAGCCAGTTGAACTATTAGAGTTAGAAATGTAAAGTAAACCAAGAGGCAAGAATAGACCGTGACTGCCTTTGTTCAAATTAAGGGATTGTTTAATAAGTCCTCACCAGGTCTCATAGATGAATCATGTACAAAATACAAATCCCCAAGCCTATTTTGAAACACTTATTGCAAAACACCAATAAATTGTTCTTATGTAAAATTGTTGGTCAATAGGACTGAATTCAGTGAACAATCTGTTAGTTATGGAGTATAGGAAGGCAAGGAAGGAAATAAATAATTTTTGTGCTGACATTATAGAGCAGTACTGATGCAGTACTGCCCTGTCAGATGTTCTACTTTTGGATCAGGCATTAAACTATTCCCTCATACAGATATTAAAGATCAGTGAGACTACTCAAAGACGGGTAAGTTCCCCTGGTGTCCTGGCTGGCAATTATATCTCAGTTTACACTCATAACAGATGAATACCAATTGTCATTTTTGTTGAGGGCAATGTGACTGTTTTATTTGCATCAGTAACAATGACTGCGCCTCATTCAGGGGAGCAATGAATTAGCCTTCTTATCACACTTAGAGTGAACACCTCGCTAAGCAGACTTGGATGGGAAACTGGGTGCAGGGAAACAAATGATACATCAGTGGTCTGAATTCAGTAATGAGATTGGTTACATTGCATATGCCAAACAAATAAACCTCAAAAGCAGCTCCATTGTTGAGGGGCATCCTTAGATCATAAAAGTGTCACAAAGTTGAGCAAAGAGCAAGCTCACAGAGAACCCAAATGCAGCACACTGATACAAGACTGGAGTCAGGATACTTCCTCAGGACCAAACATGGGCAGCAACTAGAAGGAATCTTGCCTCAGAGATCTGAGGAGGAATCCCAACATGAACTAGATCTTCAAAGAGGAACAGAGAACACAGGACTGCTCTGGAGTCAACCACTCTAAGCAGCCAGGAGCCAGAGGTTAACCAATACTCTGGCAACTAGTGGTAGAGAAACCCAGGTACTTATGCTAGGCCCCTGATGGGGCTTAGGTGTGTGTCATTATGCAATTAGTCCAGCATGGAATCCATGTGCTGTGCAACAAGGCATCAAAGGAGACAAATTGAGGGCCAGTACTCAGAATCATGACAAAAAGGGGCAAAATAAATGCAGCATTTTATCTGATTACATACTCATTTACATAATACACTGTATTTCATGCTCATTTACAAACAGCTCATATATTCATGGCATAATGTTTCCACTGATAAATGCAAGCATTATTAAATGTAGAATGTTTATGGTTAGAAACATGTGGAATTTGTCATTTAATGAAGTGGTGCATGCTCATGCACATCAAAATCTGGGCAACATACACACTTGGGCTGATAATGGTGCCATGCAGTGACTAATCCAATAGGGCAAAGCATAAATATCTCCCCATGACATTCATTAACATCATTACATAGAGATCCATCATCAACCTCTAGAGATGTATCATTGGCCAGGAACCTGACATAAATGCAATAGTCACTAGAACAGCTGAAAAGCTGGGTGCACTCCAGTGAGGTGATAACTCCCCAATTCTTCACAACCATTTCAAAGCAAAAATCAGGAGAGTGATCTAATATTTGTCAATTTTATACATTGGGCATCTCCAACAACATTCAGGAAACAGTGCTAAATTGAAAAAAAACATTAATTCTTCAGCATTCTTCTGGCTTAAATAGCCAGTCCCTCTACCACTGAGGTTACATTGCACATTATGCAGAGGATGCACCGGAGTACTTTGCTAAGGATTCTTTGTTAGCATCTCCCAAGCCCACAGCCTCCTCAGTTATGAAAAGGACAGCAGGAGCATGGGAACATTATCATCACCAAATTCTCTACCCCACACCATTTTATTGTGGACATACATTACCATATTGCCCAAGGAATGATGTGACCAGTTTGAAGTTGCTTCATCCTGTAATATAGTAAAGATGTTTAAAACAAATGAGTTAACATCCATGGCAAACTGCTGCACAGGAATCATGGATATATGATCAGCATGATTATTTGGGGGTTAATAAACTTAAGGCTGTTGCAGGAAAAAAAGTGTGTGATTTTTGGCAGTAAAAATGGTTGATCATTACAGAGAGCTATTTCAGCTCAGTGAATATACGTATATCCATGGATGCATAAAATTGAGAGGAAAATAGTGTCATTTTTTATGAAGGTCTCAATCCCAAAACATCATCCCAAAAAAAGAATTGCTTCAGGATTACAATAAACTTTTTTTTTCAACTTTGTAGCAGGTGAGAACAAGTCCTTTAAACTCCCACTGTAATTCCACATCTGAAAAGCATCATCTCGAATTTAACACATCTACACGTAGGGATCTGCTCCGATTTCATAGATTTGTACTTTCTAACCTCCTCGCTGGTCTCATGAGCTGAGCAGTTAGTCTCGGGCGAAAGCATGCAGTTATTTCTATTTGAAATGCATTTTCGTCCCTCTGTAATTCCACTACTCCCATGTCCACGCTTTCACTGAGATACCTCTCCGTTTGTTGTCCTTTGCCAGTTTTCCTGTACTTGCAGACGGCTCACGTCTGGTACGCAGTCCTGACAAATGTCAGGTACAGCTCAGTGCTTGGGTTCTTGCTTTTGAGACAGAAGGTTGAAGCATCACCCCAGTGATTTCTGAGCCGACACCCCAATGTGGTACTGTCACGCGGCGAGATTTTAAATTGCTCAGCACATTTTAAAAAGGGCATTTTAACCCAGCCGGCTTTTGTCCACAGCCAACAGCTAAAGGCAGATGACATGTTCATTATCACCTTAATGTTTGCGTGCTGCCTTGGCTACTCCACAACAAAGACTACTCTGAAAAATAAGCATTTCATAGGTTACATAAACGTCTTTGCAGTTGCCTCCTTCGCCGTTCTGAAGCATTGACTCAGTTTCCCCTCGCTGCTGAAACCAAGTGACATCTTGAGATGTCCCCACTAGTTTTATTAGATTTTCAAGTACTTGGTTTTGGATTTATGTATTGGTGGTATATTTTCTGACACGGCGTCTGTGCAGTTCCGCGAGGGTTAAGAGGGTGAAGGGTTTGCCAAGTTTGAGTGGTGCGGATGTGAGTTGGTGTCGCAGGCTCGGACTCTCTCTTCCCCTTGTCAGTTTCAGCCCCAGATTCGCCCGGGTCAGTTTCAGTCGCCGCGTGCAAGTGTCTTTCTGCTTCTCCGGGATTTATCTCTGTCAAAGATGAGTGTGTTAGCCCGCCGGGACTCCGCATCGGAGTCCCATTTCAAAAGACCCAGTCTCCGTACAACCTGAGCCACCCTTCAAAGCAGAAAACGCCGGCGAAAGTCAAACGTCGTCATCCGAGAGAAGCGCAAACTTGCTCCAAAGATGTCGACGCAAGGTCTATTTCAAGGTGGAAGTGGCGGAGGAGGAGGATGGTTGAATACTGTTTTGTTTTGCTCCTCGCCATCGGCCAAGACTATATCCAAAAGGAAATTGCGCCAGACCCGAAGTCTGGACTCGGCCATCATCCGAGGTTACGCGACCGATGCCGAACTGGTGCAGGATGACTTTGATGTCCTGGGGAGTACCTGCATGCGCTCCAAATACTCGAGCGTCAACAGCCCCACGTCTCCCCTCAGCTCTGCCGAGAGTTTGACTGGCTCCCGGTCGCTGAGGTACAGGCATTGCTCCACAGGCAGTGGCGCCACCACCCCTCGTAGCCCCCTGGAAAAATCCTTCTCCACCAACTTCTCCATCGATTACGACCAGAGGGGGAGTGTGAAGAGAACCACCGCCTGGAACCAGGGTCAGAACCTGGCCAGCAACACCCTCTTCTCTCCAAGGAAGTGGCTGCAGAAGAAGCCACATCAACCCAACAGCCAGTCCTACATAGTCTGGAGGTCAGAGGTAGGAATTCAGAATTGAATTCATACTCCCTTCCTGGTACCCAAAAGAGAATGGATGTGAGAGATCTGATGTTTGTATTATAAGTAGTATTGCCTTGCTGGGGTAGGGTGATCAATTGAACTCTTGTTGACTTCATCATTTAAGCAATGACATGACTGTGGAGGAGAATTGAGGCTGAGTTAATCCACACAGTGGAATACAGCATCCTGATGTCTTTCTACCACACTCATAAGATGCTATGCAGTCATAAGTATCATGCAGGTACAGTTAGTCCTTTGAAAAGGAAGTTGGCAGTAGTTTTGTATTTTGAAGAATAAATACTGATCCTAGTTCATCTCCAGATTAGAACTGAGAGTTATGGTGATCAACTAACTGTAGTTTGCAGATTGTTTATCTGTGCTCTCTGAATGGTGATGCCACCATTAGGAAAACTGAAATGAAGGGAATGCCCATCTACAGTGTGACAGGATTGAATTAACATAAGTGGACATTGTCCTGGGTTGTATCAGAAGACTCACTTCAATAGCTTGTGCTCAGTAACTTTTACCAACTCTTTCTCACTACCGATGGCAACTGATTCTACACAGCATCTAGCAATTTATGTCAAAGTGTTTTCTGATAATACTTCACATTAATGTGAGACCCTGCCCACTGCTTATCAGGGTAGTTGGAAAGGACAATTGGAAACATATTTTAACCTAACATTGTCCTGTGGGATGAGTGGTTGCAAGTTTATTTATATTTCAAAATATATTTTCATTATATATTTATTAAAGTGGATGCAAGTTACTGCACACACTGATTACACTTGGAAAGTGACATGTCTTTGATAGTTGTCACTAAGAGCTGATATAGCCTTTGTCCTGGGATAATACCAGTCAGTTATTTAGGTTTGTATCTGATCTGCTTCATGTTTGTGCCTGTTAAAACTGTTGGTGGATCATAAATTAATTTTGTCCTCTTCTACAATGTCAATCTTACTAAATGTATCCTATGGTATCTTATGAAGCAAGCATCTTTTGTTTATTTCTTGAGTGCAAGTTAAAAGTTCTTTTTTGTGCTGCAGCTTTATAGGCTGCAGTGGTGGTTCATTCCAGTGTTTGCCTGGACTTTTCAAAGTACTGTCATATCTGTTAGTCAAAATCTAAACTGGAGAAAATAACCAAGGATAAGCTGTATTCAGAAGGAACATTATAAATAAGAATAAATAACTGTATAAATTGCTATTATAATGTTACAATTTTCACATTGTAACATTATAATAGCAATCAGTAAAAATAAGTTCATGCTATTGGTGAATTTGCTGTGAAATGTGATTTATTGGTTGAATTGCAATTATTTGAAAGCATTAAAATCAGACTTGTGGTGCAAAAACATACCAATTTCTACATTAACCTTTTTTAGAATATACTACAAGTATTTTGCTTTCCTGATTCACCTGCTACTTTTATGGATATGTTTCAATTTCAAAGCATTGCTGCAGTATTGTTGTAGGATTTCAATAAACTCTATAAAGGTGGCCATGCAAATGTTCATGGTCTATCTATACAGACTATGCAAGGAACAAACCAAACTTGAAATACTATGTAGAGGAAACATTTTGAACCCTAAAATCCCCAAACACATGGCTATATTATAGTTCCTCTTATAATATCAAGATGTCTCAACAGTTCGCAGCTAATGGAGCATTGTTGAAGTGTCATCTAAAATGGCTCAAAAGATACCAGATTTAGATAGTGGGTAATGGATAAATCTAGGCCAGGATACTGAGAGAATACCCCTACTCTGAATCATACTTTGTGTCTTTTACATCCATCTGAGAGGGAAGATAGGGCCTCGGTGTAATGTTTCAACTAAAAATGGCATCATTTGGAAGTACACCGCTCCCTTAGCATCGTGCTGATGTTTCAGTGTAGACTACGTGCAGAAGTCTGGAATAGGACTTGAACTCATGGCCTTATATTGCATTTACAAGAGTGCTACCTCACAGATTTGGCAAAGTAAGGTAGGTGTGGGTTTGCCACTAGTAGCGAAGAAGTGCAAACAATTTAAATTAATAGCATTACACATCACTAAAATTTATTAGCTAAAGTATAATATTTCTTTATTTTTAGCTGTGTCTCATCATTGCACTTCTTTTTTTTCATTTTGTTGGAGCAAAGTATTGCCAATGGATGTAAAACAGTACACAGTAAATAACATAAACACTTGTGTAATGTAACAATGGAACCCTATAAACATGTATTAACCACGGTTTTAATGACTTCTTAAAGGCAGAGCAACTAACAATCAAAATATGACAATTATTACATTCAACAGTTGTGATAACAAAAAGATCAGTACAGTGACACAGCTAATAGAGCCGATGCCTCACAGTGCCAGAGACCCAATTCTGAATTCAGGTGCCATTCTTGTGGAATTTGCACATTCTCCCTGTGACCGCATGAATTTCCTCCAGGTGCTCCATTTTCCACCCATGTCCCACAGTTGCACTAGTTGGAAGGTTAATAGGCTACTATAAATTGTCTTCAGTATATAGGTAAGAGGTAGAATCTGGGGGGAAGTTGATGAGAGTGTGGAGAGAATAAAAAATATTAGTGTAAATGAGTGATTGGCAGTTGGCATGACTGGGTGGGCCAAAGGGCCTATTTCCATGCTTGTATCTCTCTGACTCTATGACTAATAAGATGAAATAGAAAATTTTTCTTGTGAACGGTGATTAACCCATAAAAATGCATGACAAGCATGTAGGGCACAATTTCAAAGTTTACAGGTAACACGAAATGTGAGGGAGATAGAAGATATAGAAATACTTGGAGAAAGGGGATGGACACGTGGCAGAATTAATTCACAGAAGTGAGTGTTAGGAATGGAACTGAAATATCACTTGAAGCACCA
Organism: Rhina ancylostomus; assembly: GCA_030265395.1. Taxonomy (NCBI): domain Eukaryota; kingdom Metazoa; phylum Chordata; class Chondrichthyes; order Rhinopristiformes; family Rhinidae; genus Rhina; species Rhina ancylostomus. The sequence goes on along the minus strand of JARFYF010000074.1, from coordinate 66,345,071 downwards.
TAATGAAAAAGCATAGGAGTGGAATGCACTAGATTTCTGTTTGAAGTAGTCAGCACAGGTAGAAGGGGCCAAATATCCTCCTCTTGAACTGTACTCTTCAAAGCTTCCAAGCTTTTTGGATTAGTTGTAGAACTATTGGTTTTGGAAACAAAAAGCTGACAGTTAAGAGTAAAGAAAAGTTTTGCCTTTAGTGTGTGATATTACTTTGCAACTATTAAGGGTGTGTTGGTGCCAGGCAATCATGTGATGGCACCTTCGAACGTACAGGCGAGCTGTTTTGGCGAGCAAATTTATGGGACATTAATTGATTACCCATCCATAGAGAAGTATAACTATTGTTTTGGTGATGCAGCATGCTGTAGTTTGAATGATGAGAGAATCTGTGACAAAAGAGATAAGTTGTAATTTTTGAGGTAGAATATGTAAGTTTATATTTACCACACTTACAACAGTCTGTCCATGAAGATATCATTTGGCTGAGTCCAAGTGTTGATCCATTCAAGGCTGTAATTCAGAAGTTCAAGTCAACACTGTTTTGGGTGGGAATCTCCAAGAAACTTGACCAATATCGTACCTAGTTCTTGAAATGATATCACACAGGAGAGTCTAGCGAGACCAAGCTGTGCTTTGAAATGGTTATGCAATTCTTCTCTTTCACCCCTAGTCTTACTTTTTTTTCCCCCTTTCAAATATCTAACCAAATCCCTTTTGAATCTACTTTCATTACCCTTTCAGGCAGGGCATTCCAGTCACTTGTGACATAAAATCTAGTTCCTCATTTCTCCTCTGTAAATTAATTTCATCTCCTTTGTAAATTAATTTAATTCTGTGTCTTCTGGTTCACCTGTCCGTGTGGTCAGAATTGCCACCAGGTTCCCTTTGCCACTTCTGAGATTTTGAGTGAAAATTTAATTAAAACCCAATCTATACTTCTGGAAAACTATCAAATTCAAACATTATTAATGGGATTAACCAACAGGTTTCAGTAATACAGTTGCTTTTTAGCAGTCTTTGGGTTAAAAAGAAAATCAGAGAGTAAAATACTGATATCAATAAGAACATTCAAAATTCAAGTCACTACACCTCAAAAGTACAGGCAACCCGGCATTATGAGGGGGTTGCATTCCTACGAAGTGGTCCAGACCACAATTTTATGTAACATGAAGTTACATCATCTGTGCGTGTGTCCAAGAATGCAAGTTGGAAAAAAAAACATTTGTTTGGGGGAAAAAGGTTTATTTATTTACTTTTTTCACATAAATTCCATGAGAGTGATTTTTATGTAGTTATTTGTGATTCTTTAGGGGTGTACTTCCATTATCTGATTGGCATAAAACGGGGGTTTCCTGTACTTCATTTGTGGAGCTTTAACATGACCTGAGGTCTTAAAAGTTTGCTATATAAATGTGTAAACGTTTCTTTGATTGTTCTTTTTGTAACCTGATAGTTTTGTCTTTTAGCAAAGGAAACCTGCCATCCTTATCCAGGAGTTTAAAGTAATTTGACAGGAAGATGAACACCATGATATAGCATTGCAAAGACGAAAAAAGGTGCACAAAGGATTGAAAGTGATAGCACTCACGCAAGAAATAGTATGGTTTTTGGTAGATCTTGCTCTCATCTTTCTTAGTCTGGTTCTAAGATAGAGATAAAATGTACACACAAAACGGCATAAAGTGTACACACAAAAAGACATGAAGTGTATTTAATGACGTTGGAAATCTATAGGTGCAATTAGCCATATAATTTATGAAGTTGTAGCAATAATGCACCCCTGGTAGAAAAAAAAGGATGATTGGTTACTATATATTCCTGAAAACAAGGTGTTCAGGAAAATAAAGGAAGGGAAGTAAGGTTGGGGTGGCAATATTGATTAAGGAGAAAACTGAAATTGGAGAAAGATTATGTCCTGGACCATCAATGTCAGAATGCATTTGTTTTAGGGTTAAGAAACATTAGAGATAACTTTACACAATTGGAAGTACTTTTCAGGACAACTAGTGAGAAGGATATGGAGGAGCAAATTGGCAGAGAAATTACAGGGATGTGTGAAAGTCATAGAGTAGTGATAATGGGACTCCATCTATCCTAATATAGACTAGTATCGTAACAATATAAGGGCCAAAGAGGGGCAGGAGTTTTTGAACCATGCTCAGGCAAACTTTCTTGACCAGTGCATTTCCAGCCCAAAAAGAAGGGAAGCATCACTGGATTTGTTGGAGGCAAGCTAATCGGGGGAACATTTAGTATCATGAGGTTTAGAAAAGCAATGGAAAAGGATATAGACCACTCTCTGGTTAAAATTATCAATTAAGAAGGGTCTATTTCAATGGGATAAAAAACAGATCTGGCCCCAGTAATTTGAACTCAAAGACAGGCAGGCAAAACCGTAATTGAAAATTGGTTGTCTTTGGAGAGGAGATGGTTCAGGTAGAATCTAGATATATCCCCATAGTGGAAAAAGGTATAGCAATTAAAGTCAAAATTCCTTTGATGATGATAGAGATAAAGAGTAAAATGAAACAGATAAAAAAGAGCATATGTCAAATAAGAACCAAGCTGATTATAGAAAAATTAAAGGGAAAGTAATATGGGAAATAAGAAAGGTAAACAAGCAGGATATGGAACGACTATGTTAAACATGAAAGGAGGTTCAAGAATCTCCTATAGGCATATTAGCCATAAACAGGTGGAGGTGAACAGGGATTAACAAGAAGATCTATTTGGGCAGACCAAGGGCACATCTGAGGAACTAACTGGAGACTTTGCATTGATCTTTATCAAGAAGGAAGATGCTTCTGGAATCTCAGACAAGGCGTATTAGGCTTGTGCAAAAACAAACTGCTGGAGGAACTCAGTGGGTCAGGTAGCATCTGTGGAGGCAGAGGGATGGTTGATGTTTCAGATCAATGCCTTCCATCTGCAGTCTGTTGTGGCTATTAGGCTTGTCATTGGAGGCTATGGAATAAAAGAGCTGTAGCAGCATGGAGAGAAAATTGGCTCAGTGACAGGAAACAGAAAGTAGTTTTGAGTAGTTGTTTTTGGACTGGAGGAAAGAGAACAGTGGTGCTCCCCAGGAGTTGGTACTAGAAGCACTGCTTTCCTTAGTATATGCTAATTACTTGGACTTGGGTAGAAAGAACGCAATTTCCAAATTTGCAGGGGACACAAACCTTGGAAGTGCAGTGAACTGTGAAAAGGATAGTAATAAATTTCAAAAGGACATGGAAAGGTTGGTAGAATGGGCAGACATGTGTCTGATGAAATTTAATGCAGAGAATTGCTGTGTTATATTTCATGTAGAAGGAGAGGCAATATCAACTGGAGGGCACAACTCTAAAAGGGGTGCTGGAACAGTCCACTCAGGGTTACATGTGCATAATTAATTCATTGAAATTGGCACGGCAGGTTGAGAATGCAGTTAAAAAAGCATAAAAAATAGACTTCCTTGTTCTTGTACTGTAAAAGCAAAGAAGTCTAAATAAACCTTTAAACAACATGAGTGATAAGACACCATTGTGTTTATTAAAATCATTGCAATGAATAGCTTTGGTGAAATTGAAAATGAGTACATATAGTGGTTAATGCTGTTCTTTGCATTTGACACCTGGCAAAGATCATGTCCACTACAATATGGGGAGCAGCACTTTGGCCAGTGGGCGGAAGCAGTTGAGAAGGACTGTGGTGATGACGTGGCAAACAGGAGGGAGATCCCTTCTGTTAATATCACAGTGAGAGCTTCCTTGAAGTTGATCACAATTACAGTGTCTTTAAAGTCCACTGGCACATCCTCTTCTTTCCAGATATTGACAATGAGATTGTGTCATAAAGTTGTATGGCACAGCAATGAGCCCATCCACCCACCGCATCCATGCCGACCTTTTTGCCCATCTACACTAATTCCACTTGCCCACACTCGGTCTGTCTTCTATGCCCTGCCTATTCAAGTGTCTCTTTAAATGCCTTGTAAATGTAGTTATTGTATCTGATTCCACCACCACCTCTGGCAGACAGCGAGTTCCAGATATCACCATTCTTCATGTATAAAACTTTTCCCTCAAAACCCCTTTAAACTTCATTCCATTCACCTTAAACCCATGCCCTTTTGTTTTTGATACCACTAGCATGGGAAAAAGATTATACCTACTTACCCCATCTATGCCTTTTTAAATTTTATATACCTTTATCAGGTCACCCCCTCAGTCTTCTTCATTCCAGGGGAAACAAGCCCAGTCTATCGAATCTCTCCCCATTCCTTAAGTTCTCCAATCTGGGCAACGTTCTGATGAATCTCCTCTGCACTCTTTCCAGTGCAACCACATCTTTCCTGTAGTGTGGCGATCAGAACTGTACACAATACTCCAAGTGCAGTCTAACTAGTATTTTGTAATGTTGCAATATAATGTCCCAACTTTCATTTTCTATGCCCTGCCCACTGAAGGCAAGCATGCTAAATGCCTTCTTCATTGTCCTCTCTACCTGTGTTGTCACTTTCAAGGAACTAAGTTCTTTTACCCCAAGGTCCCTTTGTTCATCAACATTCCTTAGTGTCCTACCATTTACTATATATGTCGTCCCCCTATTCGACTTACCAAAATGTATCACATCACACTTGTCAGGATTAAATTCCATCTGCTAAAGCTCTATCCAAATTTCTGTCTGATTTGTATACTGCTGTAGCCTCAGACAATCTTCCTCACTATCCATAGCACCACCAATTTTTGTGTCATCTGCAAACTTACTAATCGTTTGTCCTACATTGACATTCAAGTTGTTAATATATATCCAAAAAAATAGGGTCCCAGCAACAATCCCTGCAATACACCACTGGCCACCAACTTCTAATCAGAAAAACAACCTTCCTCCACCACTCTTGCCTCCTCTCGCTAAGCCACTTTTGTATCCAATTTGCCGGTTCACTTTGGATCCCGTGTATCTTAATCTTCTGAACCAGCATATCATGCAGGACCTTGTCAAGTGCCTTACAAAAGTCCATATAGACAACTTCTACCATCTTGCCTTCATCCTGATTACTTCCTCAAAAAATTGAATCGAATTGGTGAGACAATATTTCCCTCGCACATAGCCATGCTGGCTATTCCTGATTCAGCCCCTGCCATTCTGAATGCACGTAGGCCCTATCCCTTAGAATCTTCTCCCATAATTTTCCTAATACTGATGTGAGGCTCACCTGGTTTATTCCTGCTTCCCCTCCTAAATAAAGGAAGAACATTAGCTGTCCCCAAGTGGTTCTGATACCTCACCTGTTGATGACAAAGATGCAAAAATATCCATCAGGACCCCAGATATCTCCTCCTTTGCTTCCCACAGCATCCTAGGATAGATCTCATCTGTCCCTGGGGACTTATC
>JARFYF010000074.1:66300560-66314023 GCA_030265395.1 Rhina ancylostomus | reverse complement strand
AACCAGCACGGAACTCATGGGGTATCAGGCAGTAGTGATCCCTGCCCTCCCACATCCTTCTTAGTCACGGACTGCCTACAGCAAGCACCTCAATGCACTTAGGGAATAATATCTCTGCAAACTCCTCCAAAATACATGGACAGCATTTTGCCAACATCCTTGGCTTTGAGGCCCTGATTACATTGATTGCATGTTAAACCCAGATTCCTGGAACAGACATTCTGTTCTGAGCTATATCACAACCAGTGATTTACAGGTGCACAGAGGAAATATTTCAAAGGTGTTCTCAAATCCTTCTTGAAAAAGTGTAACGTTCCCACTGTCTTGTGAGAATCTATGTCCTATTACTGTTCAAAATGGAGGACTATTCAGGTTGGCATTGAGAACCTTAAGTCCATTTGACAGGACCATACAGAAGCTCAGTGTAAATGGCAGAAGGAGAACATCACCTCCCAAGCTGACCACCTGGTCAACTACCTCATGGGTCCACCTATGGGAAAGTCGGCAGGTCCCACATTAATCGCATAAGTCACTTCAGAACTCATAGAACTGCAGTGAAATCCAGTCATCCCTCGACTCCATGGGGGAGGAAGAAGAGGAAGAAAGGGAAGAAAAAGAACAGGGAAGAAGAAGAGAAGTTGCATAAGAGTAGGTTACAAAGCAAGTTAATGCCATCTCCCTGTTTACTTGAACAAATCAGGTCTGCTGAACTGTTGTGCACCAATGCTATGTGAGCAAGGGGCACATTGGGGCAGCGTGGAAATAATGGAAACATTTAGAAAATAATTAGATTGAAAGCAGAGTTCCACTTTCCAACAGCTCTTTGCCTTTGGCTCCCAATTTACCCCTGAAGAATCTTATTGCATTATAAATAGTGTATCCAAGCTGAAGTACCAAATTTAACAGCATATGTTTGCCATCAGCAAAGTCTGTACTGCTGGCAAAGGCTTGTAAAATTAACACTCTTATAAACACCCAATCTAGTTTTTTCTGATCATTTTTTTCCAAATTTAGCAAAATGTAAAGGGGGAACAACAGCTTGGCACTACATTTCAGGATTGTGTCAGATGGGATAATCAGCATGCATGCTATTTGACACTGTTGAATTAAAGATGAGCCCTGACTCAGGCGTCCGAGTACAGTGTTTTAGATGTTTGAAAAATAGCAGATTTATTGAAACATTAGTGTGGTCTTGCCAGCTTAATTGTCACATTTGGAATCAACAGACTAAGAAGAATTTTTAGTATCTTATGCCTAAAATAAATGAGTAAATTCACTAGTACATTATGCCTAATGAAATCTTTGTGTAAGATAATAGATTTTGAAGACTTGAACATTGCATACAAAACTAATTTTTTTTACGCGATTGTAAAAGAATTTTGATAACATCTAAGGATTAATTCGATAAGAAGTTCAATGAATTCACATGCCTGGTCAAGGTCAGTGAATACACCATACCTCCTCAAGATCTATACCCCAGCAGTTGCACCTTCAGTGTAAGCTACTGCTCAAAGAGCTACATCTCTGTCACCAGCAAACTTATCATGCAGGATTTATAACTAATATTCGCACCCCTCATAGGGCACTGCAGCAAGCCTCAGATATGTATCTCACTACTTGCACAAGCTGCTATTCAACCACGGCAGGGATGTCATAGAAGTACAATCCTTAACACTCACTAAGCCAGAGAACCTCAGGCAGCAAGTGCTCGGTAGTATAGTGCTAATGCTATTACAGCACTGGTGACCCGGGTTCAATTCCAGCCATTGTCTGTAAGGAGTTTGTACATTCTCCCTGTGTCTGAGTGGGTTTCCTCCGAGCGCACCGGTTTCCTCCCACAGTCCAAAGATGTACGGGTTAGGAAGTTGTGGGCATGCTATGTTGGCGCTGGAAGCACGGCAACACTTACGGGCTGCCCCCAGAACACTACGCAAAAGATGTGTTTCACTGTGTGTTTTGATGTACATGTGACTAATAAAGAAATCTTATTATATACTAAATTTAGTATGGTTATTACTTTATTGGTAGTGAAGTACTTCTGAGAAATCACTACTGTAATGTAAGAAATACAGCAGCCAAATTGTATACAGCAAACTCCTGTGAATAGTAATGTAATTATTGCCCGATAATTTATTTTCAGTGAAAAAGATAAAGGGATAAATACTGACCACGGGTTAGGCTGCACCCATGGTGGTGCAGGTCAGATGTAAAACTAGTTTTGTAAATTGGCTGTCCCTTACAGAACTTGCACAAGTTTGCCTGCCGTGAAATCTAGCTGGGACTATCAAAAGCTGAATAATTATGGATTATCTTCTCAAATGGGGAGACACAGCTGGTGTGCATGGTTTTTGGAGATTTACCAGCCCCTGACAAATTTTAGATTTTCAGAGAAGAGTTTGCAAGAACCTTGAAGATTTGGAAACAGTGTTAAATTACATTTAAGTCTGTGGCACAGATGAATAAGATTATGATTTGAAGGCCACCATGGTATGATACCAATAAGAAATTTCACTCTGAATAGGATTAGAAGGGATGAAACATCTGGGCATTTGGCTCCCTGAACCAGATCTATGGAAAGAAGTCTGTGCTTTTCCCACTGGATGAATGAGGGAAAAGGGTAGTGGAGCAACAAATCTTTTCTCATTAAGAGGTGAAAATAGGTAGCCATACTGCCAATAAATGTCACACAAACTTCTTCAGATGGCTTTACTTTATGTTGCATTTACATGTCTTGCCTTGATTGTGAAAATCTCTCCATTAATAATGAAGTGGTTTTATGTAGGTGTGTTATGACTTCTGATGGCACATGTTGAGGTGTTCAGTTCTGCAGTCTATCTGATTGCTCTTAGAAGTTTGTTTTCCCCATATTATCCTCGGATGATGACTGACAGATTCAGGGCGCAAACCAGTTTCTTGAGCCCCAAGAGTTGTGTTTTCAATCCTGTATGTCACTCTTCCCTATATCCTTCTGATTTAGAAGTGAGGGTGCTACCTTTTGTTTTAGGGCCAGTCATAACTATTGGTCAGTAAGTAACAAAGTGCAAACTTAAACTCCTTCTTTAATTATCCCAGGCAATGAACCCTCTGTTTCACAAAGCTTCATCCAATCATTTCAAACCTTAGGTCATTTGAACAGTTCTTTTATGAACACAAATAGAATTCTATCCTTTGTTAAGAAGCAGGCCCACTTGTAAAAGCGCAAAACACTGCTTTTAGGGTCAGGGCTTCAATTACATTACAATGAGTTTGTTGGTACAGATTTACTATAGGAAGCCTGATAACATAGAATACTAGTTTCTTAATGGGTGCACCCTGTAGCAAATAAAACATATTCTTTACATAAATATTCGTATTAAGAAAACTATTGAATGAATGGTAAATGCATTAGGATTATATACGAACATTTTCTTTAAGTGAACATTCCTACTAACTGGCACAGATATTCCTGTGGGAGAGTATAACTTAAATCGTGTCAATCTTTTCTCTAACCATAGCATGCCCCCTCAGTCACAGTTCAGTGAGTGGAGCTGTGTGCATGTTTATGTTTACACATACAGAGTTCAGCCTTATTCACCCCTCCTTCTACTGCTCTTAGAAATTCTCCTCAAGCTGTAACACTGTACACCCGGAGTATTCATTAACATGTGGCTATGCTTATACTCAAACATTTTTTAAACTTGTCCTTAGGAAGCATTCCTCACTGCAAGGCTTGTGTTGGTTGGCTGTCCAAAGAAGATGCCAGTGGGCTTGCTCCTGAAATCACTGGCAGTAGTTTGATACAAGTGAGCATTCTCAAGGCCCCAATTCTCTCCTTGTGTCTTAGAATGGGACACTGTATGGCAGCTGTGGTCTGACCAAAGCACTGTGTAGTTAAAATGTAGCTTCTCCAATGTATATTCTAGATTTTCACTTCTTAATTTATTATTTTACTTGCTTTGCAGTTTTCAGTTGGTTAACAATTTGAGCTCCTAGATCTCATTCAGTTCATCCACAGCTACTTTTGTATTATTCCCAGAACATGTAGGTTGATTGTTTGCATTTAACCTGCCATACTTGTCACCTTGGCTTGTCCTTAGCATAATTAACTCTGAATCAGTACATTATGGGTTCATCGTCATAGGGAGTGTGCTGTACTGCTAGGTGCTGCCTTTCAGATGAGACCCTGAATTGAGGTCTTATCTACCCTCTCAGTGAATGAGAAGAAGAGTAGAGATGCTCTCCTGCTGTCCTGGTAGTGAAGCTTTCATTCATTCATTTCATTGATGCTGGAGATGGGATGAAGCTGTTGCACAGGGATAGTTCAATATGGAGACTATGGGTTGAAACAACGAGAAATACATTCAACCCAATTTAGCAACATTGAGATAACTTTAGATAAGCTTAATAAGCACAAGTTAAAAATAAAGAAAGGGAACACTGGAAACATCCAGCAGGTTAGGCAGTATCTTTGCAGGGAGCAACTCAAGGTTAAATTGTTTGAGTGTGATTTCAAAATTATTTTAAAGGAACTATAGTTGGAGAAAGATTACTTTTGTTTGCATAATTCCCAGTTCCCAAAACATAAAAATCATGTTCTATCCACATTTTCAATGTGCTGATTTCTGTTGGGATTAGATAGATAGAGGGGAACCACCAGAAATCTTTGGATTCGGGTTCTTGGGATGTAAATTTTTAAACAAATCTGAATCTCACTCCCAACACTCTGCTTTCCTACTGGTTTAATGGAATGGTTGGGGGGGGGGGGAGGCAGATAATGACCCACTCCCAGGAACCCCTTTGGCTGAAAGGACATGAGAGCAGATTGTTCCAAGAGCTAAATGCCTTTCCATTCATTTCATGGATCGAGTTATCTGATTCAACCACTGATGGGAGATCACCGTTCCTTCCATTCTTCCCAAGTCTTCTGCTCTGCTCCTTGACACATTTTCAGTCTTCCCTTGACAGAGACACTCTCAGTCAACATCCATCTCTCTCCCAGCCTTCAGTGGCCCCTGATCATTCCCTACCTTCTCTTAGCTTTGCTTACTGACCTATGCATCAGCCAGCAGCCAGCATCTCAATCAGGCTGACAATAGACAGGAGGCAGAGTCAAAAATACTAATCTGGCTCTGCCACCAAACTCAGCATGACTCAAGAGAAATCTGTCCTTCACCCTTCTAAAACCTATCTCATAATATCACTGTCTAAAGAAGTTCAGATCATGTCATTTATTCAAAGCTCTTGTGCACCTACAACTGGTTAATCAGCATTAGATAGAAGTGCAGTTTCACATTGAATGGTTCAAGCTGCTTTATGGAAATAACTTCTACATAACCTGGCTACTTTAACAGTTTTGAAAAAAAAAGTTGAAGTTCATCTATTTTTAACTAAGTACTGCAATTTATTGACTTCCAAATCCTTTCAGCACCTGCTAATGACTGGATACTAGTTTATTTGTGGAGCTTGCACTGTAAAATGACCCATCTAAGCAATGCTTAGAATATGAAGCAGGAACTGCTGCACTGTTTAGCAAAGGGCAAGCTCCAGTACAAAGTAAAGGTGAGACTTCAAACCTCCCTTCAACTTTGAATTCCATTGTTCTTTTATGGTTGTCTTCAAATATTTGATTATTCAAGGCTTGCTCACTGTTTCTTCTTCTCCCTAACTCACCATCACACAATTGGAACACTTTAACACAGCAGGGATGGCTTTTGTCAGTTGGATTGTTCCTGGGTATGTTTACAGTGGGATGTTTCCGGTTGTTGCCAAGATAGGTTCAGAATGATTTGGGAGTAAGATGTGAAAATGCTGGTGTAAAGGAAATGTTCTCAAAAGGGAGTCTCAGGAGGAGACCCACATGGCAGAAAGGGAATGAGATGGTCGGCAAAGGGAGAACAGGAGTTGACAATGGATTTGCATTTTAAGATTACAAAGCTAGGGCAGAATAATACCTCAATAGTTCCTTGGGTACTGTCTATAATCCTCAAATTTAAATATACAGAAAGGGAATTTTTTTTTTGGTTGCCAATGCTACGTACATGGAGTAGATAGAATCAGCTACATTCATCTCCACATGTTTGGTTCCAAGGGAGGAAGTTACATTAAACCTTAATAAATCAACAGTTGGAGTATTGTGGCCAATTCTGGCCACTGCATTTTAAGGAGGATGTCAAAACCTTGGCAAGGATGCAAAAAGGATTTACTAGCATGGTACCAGGGATCAGCAACTTCATTTATGCTGGGAAACTTAGATTTGTTCTTCTCACATCAGGGAAGTTTAAGGGAAAATTTGTTAGAGTTGTTCAAATTCATTAATAATTTTGATAGTGTAAATAAGATAAAACTGTTTCCAGTGACAGAGGGGGTAGTAGTCATACAACTCCAACTACAAGGCTAACTTTTAAACAGAAATTTCTCTCTGAACAGTTGCTGACTGGTCTGCTGAATATCTGGCATTTTCTGTTTTAATTTGACATTTTGAGCATATGTATCTTTTTTAAATTACGAGTTATTCATAGAATGTCCAAATGGGCAGATCAGTGTAAACTGGATTTTGACGCAGGATTTTAGGTGGGCTAAAATGTAATTGCATGTCAACCATCATCACCCCAGAAAAATAAAATGGAATTAGCGTGGGATTAGTATAAATGATACTTAATGGTTGATGCAGCCACTGTGGGTCAAAGGGGCTGTTGGCATGCTGTATGACTTTGTGACTCTATAATCACGAAATCAGATGAAGAGTTTTTTTGAAAATGCTTGATCATATATTCCACCTTGAAAGAAGTGACAAGTCTTAAGCTGTGTGTGTACCCACACAAGCTGCATGGAAAGCTCACAACTACTGCACTATTGCTAGGCTGGTCACAGGGATAGTTCAGGCTGTCCCAGTGTTAAGAACACCTGAATTATGGACACCTATAAATATATGCGACCTCCTATAATATTATTAAATTCAGGTCCAATATATGTACAGATGTTTGTTCCTAGAAATGGCAGAATTAGTTTCCCCTCTCTCCACTTTTAGTAATTGTTCATTCTTCTCAGTCTTAGGTGCTTTTGATGACATTCATTACAATGCTGTGGAGGTATGGTTACCACATTGACTATTTTTTTGTATTTTCCTACCAATGGTCAAAATTGACATATGGACATACTGTATGTAAAAATGGAATCTGTTCGTTACCCAGGAACGATTTGTAATCAGATGTTAAAAGGCCTGACCCCAAGGCTGCCTCGGAGCAGCTGCATAAAATTCTGCTGTTATGGGGGCAAAATAGAGCAGTTTGTGGGAGCAGAGGAGACTGAAATTTTCTTTGTGCATGACCACTTTGCCATGTAATTGTCTTCCCTGACGGGGTACTGTGCTGTGAGTGCTCCCACGTCACTGTGAGTGTGGGATGATCAGAGGCAAAGATTGCAGAGTATGGATTCATGACATTGAAGGGCTGCAGTCACTAATCGTCCAAACAATAGTGAGTTTATCTTGAACACTGCAAATGAACCCAACAGATGCTGACTGCAATAGATGGATGTCAAAATGGAGAACTTTTAATTTGTGTCCCACTGGCAATCTTCAGCAGGCTTTGCTCATGTCTTTTCTGACCATCACTTAACAGTTGTTGCCTCTACATTAGAGGTCCGGTTTCTGTCATTAGTGGGTGCAAGCTGTGATGCTGACACTGAAAAGGCCCAATTTAGTTTCATGGTTCCCAACCTGATCCAGTTTTGGGATGTTTAGGATATTGCCTGGAACTGATTATTAGCGTGATCTGCTCTGGATAAAATTGACTTTTCCCTACTTACCCTCCAAAAAAATCCAGTTTTTCAAGGCAAGTGTATTTCCTAATGATGAAAAACTAGAAGCAGAGAAGTCCAAAGCGATTTGGGTGGGGTGAGGTCCATATACATTGATCATTAAAGTATCCTGTAGAGGTAAATGAATAAAAGCCAAGGAATATTGGCTTGGAATTATAGCGTGGAGTGCATTGGATTAGAAGTAATACTAAAGCTGTATAAAGCCCTGGTTGGACCATATTTGGAAATCTGCATGTGGTTCCAGCAGTGCACCTTAGGAATGATATATTGCCCTTGAACAGAGCAAACATTTATTTACCAGAATGATACCTGGACCCCCAGGTTTAAAATCACAAGGGGCGATTGCACAAATTAGAATGACAGTCTCTGAAATTTAGAAGATTAGCACTGATTTAAAGAAATTAAGAAGCTGGTAGGGTAGATGGAAACTATTTTATGATTTGCATAATCTAATACAAAAGGGGATTATCAAGCAGAACTTTTGTGGAAGAAGTTAGGAAGCATTTCTACATAGTGGCAGAAATTTGGAAGATTCTTCGTTTAAGATTGTTAAAGATTTGACACCCAAAGATATTAAGTGATTCAGGAAAAGGGAGGTTTAAGACTTAGGTCATGGTCGATCATGGTCTTTTTGAATGGTGGAACGAGGTCAAGAGTCTAAAAGACCAACTCCTATTCCTATGTTCCTCTGTGCCACTGATTGTGACGAGGGTCATGACCACAGCAGTGATGACGATGGCAAAGGCATTGTTGCTACTGTTTATCGTGGTGGTGAAACCATTGTGAAATTGTAAATATGACAGCCTACTTATATTGTCAGTTCTTCCCTCAGTTATCTTTTCACCATGGGGTCAGAGTAATCAATTACTTTAATCTACTGGGTTGGTTTTATGCAATTTGAGTCCTTTTGCAATCTTCATGATGGAAGAACACATCAGAATTGGGTGAAAGCTCCTTGTGACTTTCGGCCCATTAATAAATAAAATATCTTTGATTTATAAATATCTTTTGCGGTATTGAAATGGACATGCAAGAGCCTCTGTGTTGATGGGAGCCACTGATTACTTTCAATTTTTTTCTTTCAGCTGTTTTACTTGGATCAGAATAATATGAACTAGCAAGCCACATCTTTCTCATGGAATAAAATAAATATTTACAATATATGCCTATCACTTCAGGGCATAAACATTATCAATGCAGCTTAAATTTATGCAAACATAGTTAACTGCTCATTTAATCAAATACAGCAAATCTCTTGCTACTGTCTAAGCTGATCTGTACTGCAATCATGTTTGTTTAATGTACAAGTTTTACAGGAGGCAGAGACATGCATCCTCCCTGTCCCTTTGCAGTTTTGATTGTTTTTCATGTTCTAATTAACATGTAGTTCAGCTCACTAGACAGTTGAGGAAGTTGCTAGTGCTTTGGGGCATTCAGGGGATAGGGAGAAGAAAGAAAGAGGTGAAAATCGAGAGATAAGAAAGTAGAGGAGAGGAAGGAAGATCAAAAGAAAATAAGATAAGATTTCTTTATTACTCACATGTACATCGAAACACACAGTGAAATACACCTTTGCGTACAATGTTCTGGGGTCAGCCTGCAAGTGTCGCCACCCTCCCGGCACCAACATAACATGCCCACAACTTCCTAACCTGTACGTCTTTGGAATGTGGGAGGAAACAATATCCTAAACATCCCAAAACTTGAAGGAAACCCACGCAGTCACGGGGAGAATATACAAACTCCTTAGCAGCCTGAATTGGACCCAGGTCATGGGCGCTGTTATGCTAACTGCTACACTACAGTGTTTGCTCTAATTTGTACTTTTCATGACCTCTGGACCCAATGTGTTTTAAGCCAATATACTTTTGAAGCATCATCACTCTTGTAGGAAATGCGGCAGCCAATTTGTGCACAGCAAGGTTCCACAAAGGGAAATGGCTAAATTTATATGAGCATTTGAATTGATAAGGCACAGAAGACTGTGGAACAAATGCTGGTCAATGGGATTAGTATAGATAAGAATTTAATGATGAGCAAGGACACGGTGGACCGAGGGGTCTGCTTCTCTGCTATGTGACTGATTCAATGATCTGTTTTAGATGTTGATTGAGGGATACATCTTGGCTAGGGTACAAGAATGAATGTGCACTGGTAGCAACAAACACTCCCAGATCAAGGATGCCACTATATGAAAGAATGAACTTTTCTTTGCTCTTACCACTTAGCATAGAAGAATATTCTTATCACACCTACGTAACACATTTGACATCCTGTGAAAAGGTGACTTGTGCATTAGTGTTCTTAATGCTAACATTTACCTGTTTAATCAGTCTCCCTCTGCCAAATAGTGTGTCCATTACTTCTAATTTCTTTTTTGTCTATTCTTCACCTAGGCCTTCTCTTGTATTGGCATGCTTCCTTTCTGTCATTTAGATATTTCTCTCACCATTAAAAGTGCTATAGAAATGGAAGGCATTATTTTGGAAATCAGATGATCAGTTGCTGCAGAACTGAAACATTTTGTACTTGTAGGCAGATATCCTCGGGAAACGGGTCCAAAACTGAACTAAGGAATGATAAAGCAAAACTAAACTACAGAAAACGAGCTTCAGTGAGCGAGTCATCAATTAAAAGAACCAGCTTCAACAGGCAAAGCCAGTGTTTATTGCCCTTAAGTGTCCTTCAGAAGGCATACACACAGTGCTGTTGGATAGGGAGTTCTTGGACTTAAATCCAGTGATGATGAAGAAATGTGAATATATTTCCAAGTCAGGATGGTACACAATTTGCAGGGGATCACTGGCTGCCCTTGCCCTTCTTGGTGGTAGATGTTGCAAGTTGAATAGCCTGGCTGAATAACTACATTTTGTAGATGGTGCACACCGCAACTGCTAAGCTGTTGGTAGTGGGAATGAGTGTTTAGGCTGGTGGATGGTGTGTCATTCATGCAGCCTGTGTTACCCCGGATAGGATCAAGTTGTTGGATTTGAACTCAGCTAGGCTTGTGGAGAATAATCCATTACAGTCCTGAACTGTGTCCTATAGATGGTGGAAAAAGCTTTGAGTATGAGGAAGTGAGTTACTTGCTGCAGGACACCCAGCCTCTGGCCTGCTCTTGAATCCATGGTATTTATACCGCTGGTTCATTAAAGTTTCTGGTCAATGGTAATACTTGATATGTTGATGGTGGGATGCCAGGAAGATAATGCTATTAAATGTCAAGGGTAGCTGGTTAGACACTCCATTATGGGTGATGATTACTGCCGAGCACTGGCATAGTTAGAGCCTTCGTTGCTATTAAGGTAAAATAGTAAATACTGTGTCATGAGAATGCATTGGATTTCTTTCACAAGATAAAATTTCGAGTAATTTGAAAACATGACATGTAGTAAGTGTAGCAGGCTTAGAAGGAACAGTCAAATTTTGCACTTATGGTTCCCAAAGTTCTCCACCACTGGGGATCTCATCCCATACCTGGGTCTGCCAGTGGCTAATTAATAGAAATTGATTGCTGTGATCACTCAACTACTCCATAATTGTTTGCCATGTAACTATTGACATGGTAGAGGTTGAACAGAGTAAAACTTTTTCTCTTATCCTTAGGCAATGGCTATTTGTATTTACAGTCTGTGATGTTAAATTCATCACACACCACTTTTCATCACTAAGTGATTTAGTGCATAAATATCCAAAGCATGTCACATGGAATCCCAGTGTAGTTGAGTATTGTTGCATCAACCTACTGTGAAAATGAGAAAGGTAGGCAGCTGGAAATACATAACTTACTCCATAGCTTTGGGCGGAATAATGTCCCTATCTCTGCTGGATTTCCCTGTGTTTGAGAAGAGCATTCTCCTTCCTCACCATCTAATTTGATTTGCTAGATTCCCTTTAAAAGTTGATATTTGGGTCTTGATACAACCAGACAAGAGAAGCTAACTTTCTGGAGCCTGAAGCAGTGGAATTTGCAAATTGCTAAAGAGAGTACAATGTTCCTTTATCCAGTTGCTCCCAAGTAAGCAAATATTATGGATGGTACAGAGACTAAACAAGTATTCCTTTAAAAGTTCCTGTTAACAGAAATTCCATAATTGGCTCATCCAGTATTAGAGATTCCCTGTCAAAAGGGACATCTGCTAATGAAAAGTAAATGATCAGAATGCAAAATTAAACAAGTTGTTTAACTACTTGTAGGATATAAGACTCTCTTCTTTCCCTGATTTGGATGTTAAATAGAGAATAATTAGACTCTTAGGTTAATATGACCCTTACGTTAATATGTAATTTCATTGACTGACAAGTATCTGTACAAGTATATGATTCTCAAATTTAGCTTTTGAATTGATCTCAGCTAATCATTAGTAAGAACTTCTGCCACTAGAGTTCATACTCACCATTCCATTTGGTTCACGAGAATAGACCATATATTCTCGCAGAAACCCTATGTGTGAACGTTATGACAGAGAGCTTGTGACTGAGTGGAATTTTAAATGCACTAAAAGTGATAATGTGCTGGAAGTATAATACCAACTTAGTGATTTCTGTCAGGCTCCGTGTGAGAACTCCCTTGGGTTTCAACTGGGTAATTGCTGAAACTTTAATTAAGTGCACAGGTTTCCTGAGCTTCCTGAAGATTGCTACTGAAGCAAGGTGAGGCACATCCATATTAGAATGAGGCTAAAGAGCTGACAGCCAAATCTCTCAATAAATACTGCAGCCTACCAGCTGCTTTCTCGCTTAATTGTGAAAGGCATTCTTTGTAAGAGATGTGCTAAGTGGTCACTTGAAAACCTTAGAGATTGGAGAGATGTGGGTAAACATTGTAGTTCAATTGCAGGTAGCTGGTTCGGAAGTTAACTCTGGTTCTCCACAGTCAGGTCAGCACAGATGCTGCATTCATGACTTAGAGGTAAAACAACCCATGCACCATTGAAAGAAGGGAAGGCAAATTTTCTCTCTGCACCTGCCAGAATTTACTCTTCAACCAACACTATCATAAACTGGTCACATACCACACTGGCAGATTTTACAGCTTTGCTATATGCAAACTAGCTGTTGTGTTTAATTTTAAACCAATCAAAATCACAACTTTGTACTTGCCCTCAAGCATCCTATAAAACTATTAAAAAGTAAAATTCCTCAGTGCATCATCTCCATTCTAGTTATCTACAATGAAAACAGAAAATGCTGGAAATACTCAGCAGGGCAGGGTGCATCTGTGGGAAGCAAAACAGAGTTAACATTTTAAATCAAAAGCCCTTCATCACGACTGGGAAGGAAACAAAAGAAATTTGTTTAACTGCAGTGAGAGTGGGATGTCCTCTACTCCCAGAGGGAAAAAAAACCAAACTGAGCTAATATCTGCTCAGATGGATGAATGATAAAGACAAATCAAATTACCTGAAGTTCAAAATTCAATAAATTCTTTTTTTCCCCCTCTGGGAATGGAGGACATGGCCAGTATAACCTGCTGGGCATGCCTTCCTTCTCTGGATTTCACAACTCTTACAATTTTTTTCCCATGTTCCTACTCTCTAATTGTTTCTATTCAGAATCAGAATTGGATTTATTATCATTGACTTGTATGATGTGAAATTTGTTGTTTTGTGGCAGCAGTACAGTGCAAAGACATAAAATTACTATAAATTACAAACATAAATGGT
>JARFYF010000074.1:66241353-66256792 GCA_030265395.1 Rhina ancylostomus | reverse complement strand
AGGAAGGGGTTAGATAGTCTTAGGCGAGGTTTAAAGGTTGGCACAACATTGTGAACCGAAGGGCCTGTATTGTGCTGTACTGTTCCATGTTCTATCCCAAGCTGACCTGAGGTGAGGTAGCTGACTGCTCTCGGTGGTTAATGTTCCTTTGCTCCAGCCTTCTGTGCTTTGAGTTCCTCTCTGTGCTGGACATCACAGGCCTTCCAACCCCAGCTCCTGCATGGCTGACCTCGCTAACCTGACCTCACTAACATGGCTGCTACACCTCGCTTGGCGCGTGTGGGTGGTGGTCTCTCTTCACTGATGGTGCCGCCGCCGACGTCGCCCAAGGTCAGGGTGCCACCCGGACCCTGGCGGGCTGGGAGTCAGAGGCAGCCTCGGTCCTCTGTGTCAACTCCAGCTCCAGAGACGGGAGCTTTCAGGTCTGGGCTGGTCTGGCGATGCAGTATTGGTGGAGTGCTGCACTGGACGTGTTGACCAGAGGCTCCTTTCACTGTATCATGAAGGTTAATGTCCCATGACCGCCAGATCAAAGCATGTTGTCTTGGAACCAGTATCTAACCCTTACCATGGTGGTCTGATCACTCACATGTAGAAACATAGAAAACTACGGCACAATTCAGGCCCTTCGGCCCACAAAGCTGTGCCGAACATGTCCCTACCCTAGAAGTTACTCTGCTTACCTATAGCCCTCTATTTTACTTAGCTCCATGTACCTATCTAACAGTCTCTTGAAAGCAGTTCCTGAACTGCTTCGAGCTGCTCCCTAGAAGTAGAGGCCAGATCTCCAGCTGGATTAGCATGAGACTGTATGGAAACCGTAGTATTTTTTATGGCCCCTGTCTGTGTCTTCACAGCAGCTGTGGAGCAGCACAGTGAAGCAGCTAGTTCAGCTTCTGCATCACTGATCTAACAACCTAGGTTCAATCCTGACCTCCAATGTTGTCTGTGTGAACTTTGCACAGTCACCCTGTGACCAACTGGGTTTCTCCCAGTTGCTCTGGTTTCCTCTTACACTCTCAAAACATATGGATCGGTAGGTTAATTAGCCTCTGTAAATTGCCCTTAGTGTGTAGGTGAGTGGGAAAATCTGGGGAGAGTTGATAGGAATGTGGTAAATAAAAATGGATTAGTGTGGAAATAGTGTGAATGGGTGCCTGATGGTCAGTGCAGAATAGGTGGGTCGAAGGGCCTGTTTCCATGCTGTATAACCCTATGATTCTGTCACCTGAACCCATAGACACTGTGTGATGGGATTGTCATTGAGCCTTTGCGAAGAAGTATGCATGCAAGAGCTTGGAGATGGATGTGCCTGCATTTGTCGAGTAAGGTCCAATAGCTGCCAATCATCTTGCTGAGCATGTGTGTCATTCTGGTCATGAAACCATCCTTTGTCCTCACTTTGAAGCAGTACAGTTGTGTGGACCCCCTGCAATCCACCCCACCCCCACCAATGTGGTCCAACTACAATGATGCTGTTTCTAATCTACTTTTGTCCAATTTCATGAATCTGTGCAGGGGATCTGATCAGATGTTTGCACATATATTGCACATCAAAAAAAGGTGAAACCCAATTCATAGGCACTAATTCTTCCAAGCTGTTCCCACCAGTGATCTCGGAGACAAGGGATTAAGCTGAGTTTAATTAGTCACATCTTTCAGGAAATAAGGTGAAGTAAGTCTGGAATGTTAAAGAAACATTTTCTTAAAATGAAAAGAGTGGAAGAAAATGGGTGAGAGAAAGAATGGGAACAGGAAGAGAGATAGGAAGTGGGTGGGGAATGAAGATTGGGTTAGCACTGGGAAAGAAAGAGAGAGGAAAGAACAGGGAGATTGAGAAAAATAAGGAAGAAATTCTATTTTAGAGAGTGGAATGGAGAGAGCTTGGAAGGGGAGGACTGGGAAAAGAACAATTAGGAAAGGAAATGTGAAAGATTGAGATCAGCAGGAATAGAGAGAAATGGGAGAAAATGGGTAAAGGGAAGAGTGATAAATAATGATGAAATGCTTTTTCTCAATAAATATATTCAGATTATGCCAGAATATGTTCATAACCACAGGAACAATGCACAAATTGGATGTCAGCCGTGGACCAATAGGTCGCACTGTTATCTCTAGATCAGAAGATTATGGGTCACGTCGCATTTCAGAGGCCTAAATTCAAAGTAGGTTGATTCTTGATTGCTGTACAATGATTCCTGCGCAAGAGATATTAAACCAAGGCCAGAGAGCCCTCTCAGCTTACAGCAGAGATGCCACAAGACTACACCACAGAAGATCAGAGAAGTTCTAGCCATTTTTTTCTCTCAGTCAACTAGAGGAGCTTATCTGGTCATTATCAAATTGCTTTTTGTGGGATCATGCTATGTGTAACTTGGTTAGAATGTTTTCTACATTACAAGAGTGGTTCAATTTCTAAAAGAGTACATCAGTGACAGTAAAGTACCTCAGGGTGTCATGAAAGGTACTATTGAAATGCAAGACTTCCATATTTTTTTCCAGGGTGATTGGGTGGAATATGCACACTAGAATTTTGGATGAGCTAGAGTTTATGAAAGATGGAAAATGAGATGCTAGCCTAGAGAGTGCTTGGGTAGTTGAATCTGGAATGGGTTGTCTTAGCTGCAGATGAGCTGAGGCCAGGGCAGACACCAAGATGTTACGGACACAAATACAGGTGATTATTGTGGTGGAGGATCAGAAACTCAGCTCAGGGCCAAATAATTTATCATGACTGCAAAAGCTACTATCAAGCTGCTTGAGTGGCTGGGGATGAAAGGGCAATCAGAAGCAAAGTGAGGAGTTGTGGCTGGATGAACAATACTGGCCCATCACTTTTCCATCTGGACTACAAGACATACACCAAAACGTGCATTCAAGCACTTCAGTATAATGAACACATTTTCAGCTCTGTTCAGATGTTTGTAGTTCTTGGCTCAACATCCTATATTTAAAACATTGCTTTGCTTGTGCAGACGCTGCACAAATATCACCTGTGTTATACTGTCTGTACATTCACTTGCAATAATCCATAGAATGTGATTTTTAAATCCCACCATGGCAATTTAAGAATTTGAATTTAATTTTTCTCCAAATCTGAAAATTTTAAATGGGCCTCAGTAAAATGTCCTTGAAGCTCAGGATTGTCGTAATGAAGCTGTTTGACTCATCTCTATGAGAATGCAACTGATTGTCCTTACCTCTTCTGTATATATGAGAATCCTGTCCACACCAGTGTCATTAACTCTCACTGCCCTCTGATGGACAAGCAAGCCACTCAATTGTGTTGAGCGACTTGATCTGGAGAAAGCAGGCCACCACCTCACTCTCAGTTTAATGGGAAAAGTAATAACCTCCATGGTGAATGGATAATAAATAAAGATGTATCAGTAGTCATTGAAGTTTAATTAAGCCAAATATCAAAAAGAGTAGATACATGGTATGTTAATTGACTCGCAGATTAATTAGCTAAACCCAATCAATTTCACAAACGGCAAAGCACCTGATTTGTTTTTAATGATGTATAATTAAGTTTTATTTCAAGTAATCCAGATAAAAGTTATATAGTAATTATATTACATTTTTATGTTAAAGTAAAATTATACACAGTTTTTTTTCCTGTCCCTTTTGTTAGTCTGGAACAGCTGTTGCTCCACATAATGCTACAATGGGCTTGTGTTGGAATGAGCTTAATTCTGAATTGCATACCCAACATGACCAGTTAACCAAATTGGCTTGGTCCTCTGACACATGTTCCATAACTGAATATGGAGCCTGATCCAATATCTCCTTTGCACTTTTATACAGGAATAACAGCACAAACAACAACTGTCATCTATTCCACCAATACTTCTGACATCCAATTTCTCTCAGTTTCTCGTTCCAGTATTAAAAGCTTTGTTGTCCCTGTTTATACTTCATAGCAATTAATCATCTAGTTCCTTCTAAGAGGCAAATGAGGCATCCCAACTACTTTCAACTTTCTCTCTATCCCTACCACATCTAACCAGGTTATAGCACCCACCTAAATTGCAAAGTACTCCATTTGCATTTCTCCATCAAGCTACTTGCCTTTTACAGCCAAATCAGGCCTGACTTCACCATTACATCTTGCTTTATCTTGTCTGACTTTGTACCCTTTTCAATATTGCTGCTATCTGGAGATAATATAAATTATGGCCATTTCTTTCCTAACAATAAAACAGCAGTATTATTTCATTGATTGCTTATTGGTCTCTGAAATGAATAATGATTATTTAATGCCAAACTAAATTCCCGTCAGACTTAAACAACAATTCAAAAAATAAATAGCATCCCACTGTACTTACAAAAGCACAGATCTAAAAGATATATTCATCTCAAAAAAGTCAATGACCTATTTCAGCAACATTCCTGGCACCCTTCTAAAAGGAAAACTTGGGTTACAGATCTTTAATTCTTGGAAGGTGCAATAAGTGGGTCAAAGAAAAAGTTATTTTAAGTAACATTATTTAAATATACTCAGGACAATGGTAAAATCCCTTGCCTCATCATTACTCTGCAGACAAGGCTCCCACAATGATCTCTGAGCTTTATGGCTTCCATTGTTGATGTTTAATTTAATTCTGGGTGCCTTTGTTAAGGCTGCAACTCTCAGATGAGATGTTAAATTGAAGGTGTGCCTGGCCTTTATAGATGGACATCACATGGCACTGTGCAATGGAGTGCGTGGAAATTCTCCCACTCTTCTTACTAATATTTACCCCTACAGATTATCCCAGTACTGTATAAGGGATCTTGTTGTGCACAAAATGCCTGCGACCTTTCTTACATTGCAAATGTGACTATACTTCAAGGGTACTTATTTAACTATAGAGAATGCGACTCACATCTCTGTCTTATTCTTTTGCACCCTACTTGGAATCCACATAATGAGGCTACTATTGAAATACTTGTAGCACTTTGAAAATGCCTTTTTTTATACACGTGCTGTTCTTTTAACATTAACACTCTGCATATACTGCTAATTATTCAGGGCAGTATGGATGAATAAAGCTTCAAATATAAGTGTAAATTCTCCATTGTAGTACAGAGGAAATGCTTTCTTGTCAGAGGTACTTTTAAATGGGACGTAGAGTTAAAAAGCTTATAAGCTTGGGGAAGAAAATGAAAATGAAGAACTTCATAGCTTTGAGTGGGAGATATATCTTAGTTCAACACAGTGAACTTGTCAAGGCTGGTAAACAGAGGCCCAGTCTACCTTCTCCGGTTGAAATAAGTAAAACCTCACCACAGTATTTCAGAGTATGGAAGTTCTTCTGTGTCTTGGCCACTACTTAGTGACAATATAACTAGAAATAAATAGGCTTTTTCTGTTATTTTGAAATTTGGTAGCTGATGAGTTCTTTTCACAAACACTGCACCTCAGAAGTACTTCATTGTCTTCAAAGCACTTTGGACATCCTGGAGCTATGTAAAGTATTATATTAACTTAACTATAGCAGCCACAAAGTCTACAATAAGAAGTCAGGGGCTGAGAAGTGGCTCATCTTCCAACTTGCCAAAGCCTTTCCACCATCTACAAGGCACAAGTGAGGAACATGATGGAACATTCTCCACTTGTCTGAATGACTGTAGCTCCAACGGTGCTTAAGAAACTCAACACCACCCAGGCAAAAGCAAGTGGCTTGACTGACAGTCCATTAACCAGCCTAAACTTTCATTCTCTCCACTACCAGAAACACAGTGTGTACCACCATCTTTTGTCCGTTTACTTCCAAGTTGCTCACCACCCTGACCTGGAAATATATTGCTGTTGCTTCATTGTTACTGGGTCTAAATTCTCAAGCTCCCTGCCCAACAGAACAGTGGGAGTACTTTCACCAGAAGGACTGCAGTGCTTTAAGAAGGTGGCTAGCTATCACCTTCTCAAGGCAATAAGGGATGGGTAAATAAATGATGGCCCTCCCAAATTTGTTACCACTATGCTAGAAATAACACTATTTGAAATGCTTTAGGAAATGTTGTGATTGTGAAATAGCAGCAATATATTTCCAAGTCAGGTGTGTGTGACTTGGAAGAAAATCACACATACCTTCTGCCTTGGCTGGAAATGACTGCTTAGGCTCCACTTTCTCTCCTCCACTCTCACCATTAAGTTCAGCTGCACAGGTTCAACCCTGTGCTGAGTCAGCCGTTCATCAGCATCTCAGCTGGATGTACCCAGCAGTGGAATGGAATGTTGTTAACACAGCAGTGGAAAGATCACCCTTCTGTGCTGCATAGACTTGACCAAGTTGTTGGCTGATTCCCTATTGCTTCCTTCACAGTCTGAACAGATCTTCCTTCTTCCCCATTTGAGGCAGTGGATGTGAGGCTGCATATCATTTTCGCTAACTGTCTGGAATGGAATTGTGGCCCATAATCTGAAACTGGTTCTAACAATCCATGGGTTGTGAAGATCAGCTGCAATTCATCAATAGTCCGTTTGCTTGATGTGCAGGACCCCACTGGTCACACTTCCAGCTACTTGGAGTGGGAAATTACTTGGAATGACAAAAAATACCAAGGAAATCTTGTTATTTCCAAATAAAGATGCCTAGATTTACTAATAACTGCCTGTTGGCTGACACAGTATGAGCATGGGAACATAGGGACTGCTAGAAGGAAAGTGATCATTTTGTTTGCTCTCCAATATCCTGGAGCTTCGTAATACACTGATATTGTTGTTTTCTCCACAAATGACTGAGCTGAAGAAAACCCTAGTGTAGAAGAGCTCTGTGAACCACAGATGCCAAGTTTCCTATCTCCTCCAAGGCCTGCCACACTTAACAGGAACAAAAGGTCAGACTCCCAGTAAGTAAGCTCGATTAAAAAGCATTGGGTAATATGAGGACAGTTACCTTGGGCAAAGAGTGATGGAATCATGGGAGTAGGGTGCTTGGAGGCTGGAGGTCTTGCAATGGAATGTCTTGGAATACAGCCAAACAGAGTTGGCAGTTTTAACTGCCACTGGTATCCCCTGTATTCTGGGTCCTTGGCAGTAACTTGAAGCAGCATAATCTTAGAGGCATCCATTTAGGCTCACAATATCGTAGTTTTGTACACAATTGAAAACAAATCCAGGACTAAAGGTTGTTGGTGATTTCAGTAAAACAGTTCAAATGCATAGATTGCGTACAGTATGTATGTGATCATAATTTATTTTTGAGCATTTTGGAACATATCACTATTCACATTGACAATGCTTGTTTTTAAATATCAAACAGAATCATCTGCTTCCTGTACGTGACAATGTGGAAGGCTCTAATTATAACTCAGTAAACTAATTATGCCCCAATGCTGAAAATAGGAAGACGTTCCTCTGTCAATCAATAGGACACATTCAACATTTCCCAGAAAATGAAGAGTCAGACTATGTACCATCTAGTGGCCACATTTAACAACTGCATTGGCAGCACAGCAACATTGTCATCTGGCTTCAATACAGAGTCATGGCTGAGGGTTTCAGCATTAAGTAAGTTGTGATTTCAGTACAACGCATGTGGTGCATTTTGTTTAAGAACCTTGTTATTGAGGATCTTGTGTTGCCATCTCATCTTATTTTGTCTCAGACAACTAAGACAAAAATGAGGCATTTTCTTAATAAGGTTTTACTTTTGGTTGCACTCGTCTAATCAAGGGCATGAGCAGGATGGGCAATGTATAAGAACGGGGGGGTCTCCAATAATTATTGGATACACAAAGGACACAAGTGTATCTGTATTCTGTGTTTGATATACTCCTCCAAAAGTGATCAAACTTAAGCCCTTGTGCATGTCCCAACCATTACTAATCAAGGAATACATTCCATCAATCATCATCATCAATGATCAGACACTTCCTCCCAAAGAGTGACTCTCCTGCTTGGGCAGCATCATGTCTAGAGGAGCCCATATTGGTGCAGAAGTGTCCTGCAGGAGCACCAATGCACCAAGTCTTTGGGAAAGTGTGTGAGGGCCTCTGGGACATGAGGGGCATCAGACTACAGACCAAGCTCAGAGTAAAGAGGGCTGCTGTTTTGTGATCTCACCCCATGAACCCTGAACTCAACAACATATTCACATTATTAAATGGCAAAAAAATCCTCAACAATGCTTTTTAAAAATAAATTGCTTTATTAGAAGCCACAGCAACAGCTTCAGCTTATTTGCTGATGAGCACCTCATCCATGACATATAGACTCTGTGATTGCAAATACATCTGAAATACTTGCCAGAAACCTGAGGTCATTCAGTACTTTGCTGTTCATGTCCTAACTTGCACCATCTCAGTAGCCCATGGCGCTGAGTTTGCTGACCAACACTAACCCCTGCTCAAGCAATGCCTGTATTTTAAACTTCTCATCCACATGTTCAAATACCTCTATGGCCTTGCCCTCTTCGTCTTTGTAATTGCTTCCAGCTGTACTTCAGGATATCTGCACGACATCAGTTCTGGTCTCAAAAGAAATTGGAATGTTCCATCACTGGTGGCTTTGCCTCAAATGCCTGTGCCCTGATCCGTGGAATTCCCTCCACAGACCCCTCTGCCTCTCTCTTCTCCTTTGAGGCACTTCTTAATTTTACTTCTTCATCTGCTCTTATGGGTGTCAATTTTTGTTTATTAATATGGCTGTGAAGTGTCCTAGGACTTCTATGACATATGTTCTTTGGAATAAGGGATAATGTAACAACAATGACAACAATGCTCTCAACCATTGTGGCTTGAGTTGGTTGTGAGCTCCGTGGGATTTTGCTTATTTACTTATTATCAGGATAGGCAAATATCGGTACACCACATATCAATACTCAATTGCTAAATATTGTTGGTACATAGGTGCAGTTCTTGTGGATGCATGGTTACTGGATATTGTGTTCCAGCAAGTTTATCTAGCAAAGAAGAAGGAATGGCAATATGTGACTAAGATAGGAAATATGGCTCAAAAGAAGATTTATAATCAATAGCTTGTGCATAATTCCAGTGTTATAGCTTTCTCAATGGAGAAAGGTGCAGGATAGAGGGAGTAATTCTTGTTATTGATTGTTGTACAGTCTGTAGAACCTACATATTTGTGCCTACTGTATGCCAGAAGTAGCCAGAAAGTGAACTGAACAAAAAACAAACTGTTGGAGGAACTCAGTGGTTTGAGCAGCATCTGTGGAGGCAAAGAGATAGTTGACATTTCGGGTTGAGACCCTGCATTAGTAAGTGAACTGCTCTCTCTTAAATGGTGTTGAGATCTTTGAGTTTCGTTGTAATAATCCAGACCATTTTTCGATCATCTTCCTGACCACAATCTCCTCAGTAGTGGCAGAAACTTGCAGAGTCGGTAAAAGTATCACTATCTGTAG
This sequence comes from Rhina ancylostomus, assembly GCA_030265395.1. Lineage (NCBI taxonomy): Eukaryota > Metazoa > Chordata > Chondrichthyes > Rhinopristiformes > Rhinidae > Rhina > Rhina ancylostomus. The sequence goes on along the minus strand of JARFYF010000074.1, from coordinate 66,247,442 downwards.
AGTAGCCAGCCTCTGCTAATGTTAGCCTCAGTGTTCCAAACGTGCCATCGATCATAACTGGTGAACAGAATGTTGAGGACCAAGGCAAAAATTCTGATTGTTGTGCCAATGAAAAGCTAAATGTTGATTTCTGCGCAACTGTTGTCTGGTCTGTTGAGTGACTGTGGTGTCTTCTGATTTCCTATTTTTTATTCCTAAAAGCAGATTATTAGCTCAGTGATATTTATAAGCCATCACTATTTCACCCTACCTGTATCTAGGGAAGGATCAAGAGGCGCATATCTGCCAGAGAGTGAAATTGTGCATGAGTATCTGCTGCTCATGTTGGATCAGCATTGATGGGTCAGCCTACAGAAGATGGTTGGTGGACACATGCAATAAAATGCTTAATGTAATGAGAATCCTTCCACAGAGCCAGTGTGTAATGTCAAGGAGCATGTAGGAAGCATGTAAGAGCTCAGCCCCAACATAGCACAAGGCTTGCTCATCCATTTCAACTTTTTGAAAGTGGTGGGCAGCTCGCTCTAACAGCATACATGTGGCCCAGTCAGGACGCAGTGTCAGATGTGGCGGCTCCAGTTGCAACATTAGCAGCAGCCACCCAGCTTCTGAACAACACAGCGGTCTTCTGATGTAAGGTCGTCTTGCCAGTGATTCAAACTCAGACTACTGCAAGCATGACTATGAATTTCAGTGTTCAAAGGGCATCACAATGATCCAGCTTCCTCCCCTTTGATTAAGACTGCTATGGTAATACTGTGGGAAAGTGGCAATGGACTGCTGCACTCTATCAGGATGATAGAATTCATCCTCCCACCACGGAAACTCCGCCCACGTCCATGCTGTTGCCAGTCAGCTTGTCAGCCTGGACTCCTGCCACTCATGGTTCAATGGTGCACTCCGAAATAGGTCCTTCAGTCTAGAGTTGCTGAAAGTTGCCTTCCAAGGCTATATACAGTCTCCCTCACTTGAGCTCAGAAGCTTTCTACAGGCCAGGTTATAGCCACTGTGGTGGCTCTTTGTAGAAGCAGCAGGAAAGGCAAAGACAAATGAAAGGCAGATACTAAGGGAATGCCGGAAACACCAACCTATCATTGAAAATATGATCAAGTAATATTCTTTGCCATGCAGCTGAACTTGATTCACGATTTTGATTTGCCGTATTTGTTCTGTGTTGATTTTGTTTCTGTGTTGTGGCCAAGCAGATGCTGTGACAGTGAAAGAGGGAATGCACGGTGGGTGACTGTTGTTGAATGGAGATTTGGACTTATATTCACTGGTATCATTGCCAGATGGATTCTTCATGGACAGTCAGGCAGAAATGTGCTGCTTAGGTTTCTAGTATCTTTCCTCCGCTCTCTGCCCCCCACTGTGCTTTTCCTCCATTGTCTGCACTTCAAAGTGTACATCCTGCTGTGAATCTGAACGCCTACTTTGCTGAGAAGGGTATAGTGCTCCTATATAGCAGCTCGACCAATGGAAGCATTGTTTCAGCAAACTAATGATCTGCTCTGTGACATTATGTATGGCAGCATAACAATCATTGTATGCATTTTGCCCACACACTTGAAAGGTGGAGTTAAAAGAACCCAAGAAATAGGTCCAGGAATAGCCTGCTCTGCCATTCAAAATGATGATAGTTCTGAATAACTCTTCACTCCCCTATAATCCTGCAATGAGTGCACTTCAGCCTTGAACGTATTCAATCGGGGTAGAAAATTCCAAAGGTTCACCACACTGGGAGAAGGAATTCCTCCTGTTCTTGTCTTAAAAGGCAGGTAGGTGTATGCATCCTACATCCTCATCAGTATTGCATCAGACATGACATGATACATCAGAGGCTAATTTCCAAGCAAAATGATGCCTACAGTGCCCGAGAACCTAATGCTATGGTTGTCAGAATGGAATGTCAGCCTCAGTTATGTTCTCAGGTCTCTGACATGTGACTGGAAACCACAATCCTCTGAGTCAGGAGTGAGTAGAAATGGATGGTTTGTACAGTAGTCAGTACAATTCCCTAGAGGCCATTAAGAAATATTAAGAGGAATTGAAATGAAATCTAAATAAAACCTGGAATGGAAATGAAAGTAAAACCCCTATTAACTCTTTTGACAGACTCCGGCTGTAGCTCAGTGAGGCCACCATGTGTTTAAATATGAGTTCTCAACCTGGCATTTTATAGAATTTCACCAGAGATAAGTTACCACTTGATTGTGTATGGCTAAAAATGCACTCACAGGGACAAAGTATAATTAGCTTCAGTTTCCAAATGGAACCAGGCTGAATTTCTCACCCAGCTGCTGGATTTATGAGACGTAAGTTGACAAAAAAAAAATCAGCACTGAGGATTGTGTCTCATGTTTCTTGATTTGAAATTCTTTGCTGACTGCTGTGGATGGGCACATGTACAGCTTAAAGAACTGAACTCAGCTCATCATTTTTCCTGATAGAGGATTCACAGTGGTTCAGCTGATGAAGAAAATGTGCCATTAGTCACAACTGATGCTGGGGACATATTCATTATGATCAGTTACAAAATGGGAAGTTCTCTCCTGAGGGTTAATGTGGCTGCTAAGTCTTTTTAAAGAAGGCTGCCTGCGCTAGTTCTGGCATTAACATTTGCTCAAGAAATTTTAAACAATGGTTGTAGCTTACCTCAGCAGGCACAGTGATTAGATTTCCATGCTAAAATATCTGACAGAAACCCTTCAACAAACCTCAGTCTCAACTAACTGAAGTGCCAGATTGAGGCCCTTGTATCAAATCCAGATTTCCAATGTATTTTCTGGATGTTCATTGGTTCTATGGCATTTGGACTTCTGAAGTGTTTCATTCCACACTGTTTCTAACTGTAACCCACTCAACAAGGCTCTCAGGTGAAGAAAAGTTACTTTTTTGGACTGTGCTTCTACTCTTGTAATCCCCATGTGGTAGGGAGGCTATAGCAATTTGGGCCATACAATTAAAATTGGGGTTGGATCCCAATGGTATAATTAAGATTAGACATGCATGTATAAAGAAGGTCCACTCTTTCTTTCCTTGCCCCACAGTCTTTTGGTGGGTCATTTGATTCCTATTAGTAGATAAGGTGACATACTTGCCTTCATTAATCAGGGCATTGAGTATAAGAGTCAGGAAGTCATGTTGCAACTATACAAAACTTTGGGTAGGCAGCACATGGAGTATTGTGTGCAATTCTGGTCCCTCAGAATTGCAGAATTGCACCCAATTGCAATGGGTGCAATTCTGCATCCATTGCAGGAAGGATGTGGAGGCTTTGGAAAGGGAACAGAAGAGGTTTACTGGGATGCTGCCTGGATTAGAGGGTATGATCAGGTTGGACAACGTTGGGTTGTTTTCTCTGGAATGTTGGAGGCTGAGGGGAGACCTGATAAAAGTTTATAAAATTATGAGAGGCATCGATATGGTAGACAGTCAGAATCTTTTTTCTAGGGTAAAAATGTCAAATACTAGAGGACATACATTTAAGGTAGGTACCTGCCAGGTATAGCAGATTATTCTTTTTTTTTCAGTAATATTTGGGTTAGAAATCAGTTAATGTTATGTTTTCAGTCATATAATGAACCACTCCTCATGACTCCATGTTAATATGTGGCTATGGTAGGAGTTGGTGAGAAGGTGTTGGATATGTTGATGAAGGGTCTCAGCCCGAAACGTCAACTGTTTATTTCCCTCCATGGATGCTGCTTGACCTGCTGAGATCCTCCAGTACTTTTTGTGTATTGCTGCAGATTCCAGCATCTGCAGACTTCTTTCGTGTCTATGTTATAACCAAGATTTGCAGTTTGGCTCCCATTCTGCTCAGTATTGATATATAATCCCAAAGGGATCTCTGAACATTCAATAATTTCATCAATCAGTATCCCTTGCACTACCTTAAATAGTTGGTGCCTTCTCAATCAATGTAGCATGGGTGCAGTATGTAAAAATGACAGCAACTCACGAAGATTCCTTTAGGAATGCCTGTGACCATGACCTAAAGGGCCAGCAGGTGCAAGGAGGCACTAACATGTGCAAGTTCACCTCCATTTTACATGCAAAATCATAGATTTTTTTATCATAATTGGGCTATAAGCCTGAAACCCCAGGGAGCCAGGGACTCAGTGGAAGTCAGGACCAACCACATTTGCACAGTTGTAACTCAATTCTTCATTGTTTCCCAAGGTCAAATTCCCTTGTAGAATGCCTGCCAACACTTGCTCCAGTTGCTTTGGCTAAATGTAAGCAGTGCCAGTTAGTTATAACTGGTGCTACCTACTCACTACCTTGGTCCCCGCTGATACATCCAGTAAATCAACAACACTGCTGTCATTATAATGAACAGGAATTATGAATTGAGCCATATTGGATATATTGCAGTGTAGGGAACGGGTTAATTGCACATACTGATCCCTGTGCCTATTTTGGGGAAGGGGCAATTGAATTTAACCTTTTTTTCAAGTTATCTCAATGTTACTTGTAAACATTTGCTATTTGCTAATTAATTGTTATATTTCCTACATTGTAACTGTGAATACACTTCAAAAAGTATTTGATTGACTCTAAAACACTTTGGGATGCCACTCAGTCCTGAAGGCACTGTATAAATATAAGTCCTTTCTTGCTAACTGCCTTTGTTGTCACAGGCATTGCCTGACTTAATGCTTTATGAGGCCATATACTGATATTCTGAATATGTAACCATGGGAATGCTCAAAGTTGATTAAGTAATCTTGAGAAAGGCACAGTACCTGGAAATGTGATTGCAAAATGAAGTCGTCACACCATCAACTGCAAGAATGTTGTGTAAAAGAGGGATTACTTTCTGTCAACCCTTTCTTAGCACGGAGCCTCTGAGTTAAATTTAAAGGGGCAGTGCCTTCATGAGAAATGATTTTCCAAATAACTTATTTTGCAAATAACGTAGGTCAAACAGGAGCATACCATTCAGTTGCTTGTAGGCAATACTGTGCCAGAATATATACTTCATCACAGAGCATAGAAAAATTTTCAAGCATATTTTCTTCCTGACATAGTATTGGGCTAAACATTTTCTTCCTCTCTTGATTCAAACCAGTTCTTGGGAGTTAACTATGCCAGATTATTATTTAAAACTGGCCAAAACTATTGAATTGTAAAATTGTCTATGTGTAAAGACTGTAATGTTGCTTACTGTATCACTATTCCATGACTGATGCATGTTACTTGGCGTGCCAACCTTGAAGGGTACTGGTGAAATGTCTTTTGTTAATCTCCCTCATTGTTTTCTTCCTCATTCTCCCATCAGTGTTACTGGCCAGAAATGCTATCAGGCTGAGCAGGTGTTAGCACTTATGGCAGTTTCCTGCCTGCTCACCATCATTCAAGGTGCTGTTGTCTATGAAACAGTGAGGTGGGGCAGCTAGGGAAAAGGAAATGAGAAAAGGGGAAAGATGACGGGTAGGTGAGGTGCACATGAGGAAGGAAGAAGGAGACGAAGAAAGAAAGAGGGAGTGGATTTTGTGATGGAGGAAGAGTATGAGGAGAAGGGAATATGTGTGAAGAAGAGGGAAAGTGTATCGGAGGGAGAGAGAGGTTGAACAGGTGAGAGATGAGGGAGATGATGGTGATGGAGAGAATGTATGAAAGGGAGGGAGAAATAGAGAAAAAAAGTGAAGGGGAAAGGAAGGAGGAGAAGAGAGAGGGGGGATGGGAGGGTGGAGGAATTTAAACCTATGTGCCAAAAATGAAAGAGCAATGTGCAGAAAATATTGGAAACTCTCAGCAGGTTAGGCAGCTTCTTGAACACAGAACAGTACCGCACAGGAACAGGCCCTTCAGCTCATGATGTTGTGCCGAACTAATTAAACTAGTAATTAAATGCCTAACTGAACTAATCCCTTCTGCCTGCACGATGTCCATATCGCTCCATTCTCCTCTCATTCATGTGCCTATCTCAGAGCCTCTCAAATGACTCTATCATAAAATCCTCACCTGTGGCTGGAGAGGACTCAAAGATCTTAGTCAAGGCCCCAGCAATCTCACCTCTTGCCTCTCTCAATAACGTGGAGTATATCCCATCAGGCCTTGGGGTCGTATCCACCTTAATA
>JARFYF010000074.1:66152828-66166639 GCA_030265395.1 Rhina ancylostomus | reverse complement strand
TACAAGTTTACAGATGACACCACCTTAGTTGGCCGAATCTTAAACAACGATGAGTCGGAGTACAGGAAGGAGAGCTTAGTGATGTGGTGTCTTGACAACAACCTTTTCCTCAATGTCAGCAAAACAAAAGAGCTGGTCATTAACTTCAGGAAGGGGGGCAGTACGCACGCTTTCATTTACATCAATGGTGCTGAAGTCGAGAGGGTTGAGAGCTTCAAGTTCCAAGGGGTGAACAACACCAATAGCCTGTCCTGGTCCAACCACGTAGATGCCACAGCTAAGAAAGCGCACCAATGCCTCCTTAAGAGGCTAAAGAAATTTGGAATGTCCCTCTTGACCCTCGCTAATTTTTTATCAATGCACCATGGAGAGTATCCTGTCTGGATGCATCGTGGCTTGGTATGATAACTGTTCCGCTGAGACCACAAGAAACTACAGAGAATTGTGGACACAGCTCAGCACATCACGAAAACCAGCCTCCCCTCCATGGACTCTGTCTACACTTCTCGTTGTCTCAGTAAAGCAGCCAGCATAATCAAAGACCCCACCCTCACTGGACATTCTCTCTTCTCCCCTCTCCCATCAGGCAGAAGATGCAAAGACCTGGAAGCACATACCACCAGGCTCAAGGACAGCTTCTATCCTGCTGGTATAAGATTATTGAATGGTCCCCTAGTACGATAAAATGGACTCTGGATCTCTCAATCTACCTCGTCAAGGCCTTGCACCTTATTGTCTGCCTGCACTGCACTTTGTAACTGTAACACTTTATTCTGCATTCTGTTATTGATTTCCCTTGTACTAAGTCAATACACTGTTGTACTGAAAAGATCTGCATGGATGGCATGCAAGACAAATTTCTTACTGTACCTCAGTACCTTTGACAATAATAAACCAATTTAATCCCAACAAGCAGTTGAGGGATTTGAATTCAAGTAATTAGATAACCATTCCAAAAGTTAGTATCACTAAAACCTTGAAATGACTAGACTGTAGTAAAATTCCACCTGGTTCATTACTGTCCTTCAAGAAAGAACACTTGTCATCTTTATCCAGTCCAACCTAGAGGTGACTCTGTACTCTGAGCAGTGTGGTTGAATCTTAAGTGTCCTCTGAAAAGGCTGAGCAAGCCAAGGGGCAGTTACAGATGCTCAATGAATGTAAACCTTGATAGTGGCAGCCTTGTGAGTGAAGGTTATCCATCTTGGACTTGGAGCAGAATACCTTTTGAATGGAGTAGAACTAGAAGTGGAGGTTTATAATGTCATGGAGGTGCATATACTTAAAATGTTAGGGCCAGGTAATGGAATGCACACCTTTGTATCTAAAAACTATGGAGATGGATAATCTGTCACCACTCTGCAGATCCCTGTGGTACGGAGTAATCCTTCCAGTACAGAACAAGAGCATTTCAGCCCATTGAGTCTATACCAGCTCGAGATATCCCTATTCCCTGATTAATTTTCCCTATAACTGACTCTTTCCACATTCTCAACAACTGCCTCCTGCATTCTACCACTAGCCAACATATGAGAAGCAATTTACAGTGGCCACCTAACCTACAAAACCGCATGCCTTTGGAATGTGGAAGGAAACTGAAGCACCCAGGGGCAACACACGTGGTTATAGGGAGAAAGTGCAAATTCTGATCATCGGAGTTGTGAGGCAATGGCTCTACTAGGTGTCACACTGAATTCTGGGCATCACTGCTTGGGAAGGATGCATTGGTCCTAGAGCATGGTATAGATGTTGCAGAATGATCCCTTGACTCCAAGAGTTAAATTACCAGGATTGTATTCAACAAAATATAGGATAAGGGGTGAAGGGATTGAATTTTATTTAAATATTAAAAGGATCAGATAGGATGAACAAAGAACTATTTCTTCTGGTTGGGGAGATGAGAGCCAGGTCTCAGTTAGGAAACTGTTTTACATGTAAGGGTTGTGAAATTTTGAAACTCTTTTCAACAATTCTAGGTCAATTATTAATTAAAGGATTAAAAACAGAAGGATTTTTGAACAATCCAATAGTTTCATGGCTGCCATTACATAGCCGTAATGGAGTTAGGTTGCAGATAGACCATGATCTTACTGAATGATAATACAGACTCAAGGGGGAAATGGCTTATTCCTGTTCCCAAGTTCTTATATTCAGTTAAAATCCAGGCCTTCGTTTGTGGAGCTGTATGATAAAGTTAGAAGACGACACAATTATTTAAACAAAAAACAAATATCAATAATGATGGCCATAAAACTACTGGGTTATTCAATAAAGGAAGAAAACCTGCTGGCCTTACCCAGTCTAGCCTCTTTGTTATTCTAGACCCACATAGGTAAGGTTAGCTTTATTTGCCAAATCCATCACTATCAAATTTCTGCAAACAGTTTACAATTAAATTTACAATCAGTATCCATCAGTCTTCTAACTGTGCCTTTTAATTCATTTCCCTTAATGCTTCTGGTTAACAAAAATCTCTCCACGTCAGATTTCAAATTAATAATCAGACCGAGGAGTTGGGGGATGTGGAAGAAATAAAAATCTCTGAAATGGGGTGCAACTATAAAAATATGGGAACTGACTAAAGGGAAGGGGCAGAGAAGACAAAATCAAGAGAGCATTTGCATTGGAACAATCTGTGCATTTAAATAAAGGTGACAACCCATGCAACAACATGCCAATCTATTTGCAATGTCTTCAAGACTGCAATGAGATGCAGCATTTTTATATCCAAAAAGCAGCAGAGATTATTTACAGAAACGGCATACTATTTATATGTTATGTTCTAAGCTTTTGGCGCAAACTGAATGTTCCAGACAGTTTGTAAAACCGTTACATTATTTGAGAAGTAAGTTCACCACATGACTCTAGTGTCAGTCCCATAGGACCACAATATAAACACACACACAAATTCGGAGAAAACAGCACATTTCATGCTTCCAGATACATTACAAATATCTATAACTCTCAAACCAATTGGCTTTTCTAGATCCCACTTTAACAGTTGTGTAATGATGTTAGAATTAGACTTAAAAATAGTTATCATCTGATCACAGTAGCTGCTTAATAAGTTGGTCTCAACAATTTTTGTTGTAATAATACAGATTTGTCTAAGGAGCAGATCACAGATTTTTTCTGGATTTTTTATTCAAAGTTTTATTCAAAAAGCAAATTTCAAAAATAGCCACAAAAACAATAGCAACTATTGTCCCACCCATTCTCTGCATCTGGTTTTGATTCCTCTCCTCTTGTTCCAGATCTGATTACTCATTGGCCATTTACCCTGGAAAAGTGGACACAGCCAAACCAAACAGTGCAGAGGCTAGTGAAGCTCAGTGATGTACTGTGGCCTTATCACTGACTTTTCATTTAAATCAGTTAAACTAAAAGTGAATCCCAAAAGCTCTGAATGCGTATTTCTCTGGCAATCTGCTTCTTTAGATAATGGTGTGTGTGTGTGTGTGTGTGTGTGTGTGTGTGTGTGTGTATTAATGAGAGTGTCTTCATTTTATTGAAAAAATACTAAGAAGATCCATGCTATTATTGTAAGTGAATCCCACACATTAATCCAATATTGAGGCATGGTTACTATTCAAAATTTAGCGTCATCTGTTTTTGCCATTTAATCTCATCTCCTTTGCACCTGATCATGTCTGTTCCAAGACGTAGTGACTAGAACTGTACAGAATATTCTAGGTATGGCCTACTAGTGTATGTAGCTCCCTGTAGATTAAGAACCTTGTTAGACCATAAGACTAAAAGATATAGGAGCAGAATTAGGCCATTAAGCCCATCGTGTCTGCTCTGCCATTCAATTGTCGCTGATTTTTTTTCAATTCCCATTCTCCTGCCTTTTCCCCATAACCCATAACCCTTAACCCCTTTACCAATCAAGAACCTATCAGTCTATGCATTAAATATACCCAATGACTTGGCCTCCACAGCTCTCTGTGGCAATAAATTCTACAGATTCACCACCCTCTGGTCAAAGAAATTCCTTCTCATCTCAGTTTTAATGGGGCGTCCCTTTATTCTGAGGCTGTGCCCTCAGATCCAAGACTCTTCTACTAATGGAAACATCTTCTCCATGTCCACTTTATCCCAGCCTTTCAGTATCTGGTAGATTTAAATGAGATTCCCCTTCATCCTTCTGAACTCCACCAAGTACAGGCCCAGAGCCATCAAATGCTCCTCATACTTCAGACCTTCCATTCCTGGGATTATTCCTGGGATCATTCTTGAGAACCTCCTCTGGACCCTCTCTGGGGCTAGCACACCTTTCCTTGGATACATGGCCTAAAACTGCTCACAATACTCCAAATGCGGTCTGACCAATGCCTTATAAAGCCTCAGCAGTACATCCTTGCTTTTATAATCTAATCCTCTCAAAATGAATACTAACATTGCATTTGCCTTTACTACTGATTCAACCTGCAAGTTAACCTTAAGGAAATCCTGAACTAGGACTCCCGAGTCCCTTTGCCTCTCCCCACTTAGAAAATAGTTACACCTATATTCTTCCTACCAAAGTACATAACCCCACACTTCCCTACGTTGTATTTCATCTGCCATTTCTTTGCCCACTCATCTGCAGACTCCCTGCCTCCGTGACACTACCTGTCCCTCTACAACTCTTGGTATTGGCTGCAAACTTGGCCACAATGCCATCGGTTTCTTCATCCAGATCATTAATACATAAAGTGAAGAGAGAGATCCCATAAGCATGCACAATGAACAAAAATGGCGAGTGGGGGCAATGGGAATCAAATGTGCGGTTTTTAGAACTGTAGATTATCACAACTTCCTGTACAGCAGTTATAAAGTTGTCAAACATGTATTACAAATAAGGAGGCTGTTCGACCCATTGTGTCGAACAGTGCAAAAAGAGCCAATTTATCTAGCCCACCTTCCAGCACTAGGTCTGCATGCCACTGTTCTTTCAAGGAGGCAAGTGAATGATTGTTAAGTGTGATGAGGGTGTCTGTTTCCACCACCCTCTCAGGCAGAGAGTTCCAGACACCTACCATACTTGGGGCAGAAAAGTATTTCCTCCTCTAATTTTCCCTCTCTAATTTTTCTATCTGTTATTTGAAATTGATGCCCCTGGATTTTGATCTCTCTACCTAGAGAAATGGGATTCTTCCTGTTTACTCCATCCAGGTCCCTCATAATTGTATTAAGTCTCTATTCAACCTCCTCTGTTTCAAAGAAAGCAACTCCAACCCATCCAATCTTTCTTCATAGCTAAAATTTTCCAGTCCTGACAACATCCTTGTAAATCTCTTCTGCATCCTCTCCAAAGCAATCACATCTTCCCTGTAAAGTAGTGACCAGAACTGTATGCAGTATTTGGGTGTTGTATATAGTTGTGACACACCATTCCTGTTCTTATGTTGATGCCCACATCTTGGAAAAACTGCTTAATTCAGCTTGTTCTTCTGGGTTGGGCCAGAAGCTAGGCTTTTGAGGATTGTTGTTGGACCTGGCATTTTCCTTTAATGGTAATGTCAATCCAAAATGATTAGTTTCTGTCAAACCTCACATGAGCACACTATTATTTCAATAAACTTTCATGTTATAGGTCAGTCATCTGTGATCCAGTTTGGGGTTCTGACCATAGCAGCCAACAGCCCTTTAAGATACTAATTCTTAATATCTTTGAACACAGAAGGAAGTCTTTCAGGCCCTGGTGCTTATCCAGTGTCCCGACAGAGCTGTCCACTTCCTTCAGTTCTCCTACTTTTTCCCCATAAGCCCATAACATTTGTCTTTTCAAGTAATATCCATTTCCCTCTTGAAAGTTATTATTGAATGTGATTCCACCAGTCTTTGAAATAGCAACTTGCCTATCTTTTTTTTACCAATTACTTTAAATTTGTGTCCTCTGGTTCTTTGTTCATTTGCCCAGAAACAATTTCTCCCCATCCACTTTATCAATACCCCTTAATGTCTGTTAAATCTGCCTTTAACCTTTTCCATTCCAAGGCAGCCATCCAGGCTTCACTATTCTCCCCACGTGCTTATGAATTTATCAAAAGGCCGTATTTCTCAATCAGTTTGACGTGCCTGATCTTTGCAGCGTCCAGTACTAACTGTAACTTTAAGACAGTCTGGAGTATTGATATTAATAGACAAAGTTCCCAATGTTAGAGTTTCCTTTGTGACTTTGACAATACCACACTCAAAGGAAATTATTTTCTTCTATTATGTGTTGCAGCAAGTAACTCTGGAGTAACTAACAATCATTTAACAAATTTACTTTCTATTTATTGCATAGATTAGGGAATAGTAATGCAACTGGCCATGGATTCTGTGATCCTTTTCATATTTAGCCTCCTCAGCTCTTATTATTGAAGAGGATATTGCTGGACCAAGCACCTTGTGGAGAAGAATTTCTTTTGCAGCATCACTTGCTGGAAATGAAAGTTTGTAATATCAAAGTGAAGGCTAATGGAACATCGGGCAATATTGGGACCAATGGATTAACTCCTTAACCAGTGAGAGTTAATATCTGAGGAAGAAGCAGAGGAATGATAGAGAAGATAGGTGGGATTTAAAATCAAACTAGGCACAGAATGAGAAATAGAGTAAAACAAAGATTGGATTAAGAGAGGGGAGTTAAAAAAGAGACATCAACATTTGATATTTTGCAGATGTCTAACAACAATTAAGTACAGGTAGAAATGAGGACGGATGGTTTGAATTGTATCCTTGCTGACTCAGAGGTGGGTTGGGTTTTCTTTGACATTTACCCGATTAATTAAAATCATGGCTATGTTATTAATTCCAACCCTCTATATCTGTAGTTCAATGGGTAATTAATACGGTGTGGCGACTTACCTTTCACGAACCGGCTCCCACAATCGCTAGCGTCGTCGGAGACCCCAACACAAGATGGCGCGGGGCACTCCTTCTTTGTTGGGCTAGTGGAGCCCACGCGCAGGAAGGTCATGTGACCTGTGCGTGACATCAGCGCGCGAACTGTGTTTTTTAAAAGAGGCAGCACACCCCAGTTGTTCATTCGACTCTTGGACTCCAAACGAGTGTCTCGTATCTTTATTCGGTGTAGCTAGCCGCTACAATATCATGTGAGCCCATAGTTTGGTTGTGTTTTTGATTTAATTGCAGTTTGAGAGGAAGAAAATTGATGCATCTTATTGACTGAAATGTTTTAGTGACTGAAGTTTTGGCAAATAGTATCAAAAGTACCAGGAACCAAACAAAAAAGAAAAACCAAAAAGATTAAGTCCTATCAAATGCAATTTCAGCTGGCGCATTATCAAAGCTTATTTCTTAAAACAAAATACAAAGTTGATATATAAAATATCTGCATTTTCAAAGTTTATTTCTTAAAATGAAATACAAAGTTGAAATATAAAATTACTTGAAAGCATAAGATATTTATCTGTACAAAAAAATTAAAAAATGAATTTATTAAGTCAGTCTTTGGGACTTTTTACATTGAATATTGTTATGGATTCATGCCTCATTTGTACATGGACAATTGAGAGCTACAAGGAAACAAAATGTAATGAATGGCATTTATCTTAGAGGGTTCACTTCCTGGAAGAAATAAAGAATGAATGCTATCACTACGAATTAGACTTTTAGATGGGAGTATCTTTAAACCACATAAAACAGATCACTAGATATTGTGAATCCACGTCTTTGATTATAAGTATGGTAAGAGAGAGTCTGAGAAGCAAGTACCTAAGAAGCAGTTATTATGTCTCTCAAAGCAATCAATTACTTTGAAGTGCAGTCAGTGCTATAATTCAGACACAGCAGCAACTTTTCCACATAGACTGCACCAAGTGGGCAATAGGTTAATTGATTTAAACTCATCTATGAAAGGCAGAGCCAGACCAGGTAATATTCATAAATGAAAGATTAAAAAAGAAAGATCATGCAATAGTTAGGTCAAATACATTTAATATATTGGATTCATGCTTCGTCTAGTTTGCTTTAAATAATACAAACCCTCACATTAAGGATAATTTTTTAAAACATGATATTAAGGAATCTATTAATATAAATTTCTATTACTAATCACAGAATATGAATTATACTGATTTTAATTTTTTATCAAAAATAGGGCATAAAAATTTAATATGGAAGATTAATCAATGCATTGGGTGAGTCAGTTGTTTTATTTATTGCCCAAATATTTTATTTGGATTATAAAGAGATAAAGAAAAACATTGAGCAGTTTCCAAAGAGCAGGCAGAACACTGTTGGTTCATGTATCCTCAATAACATATTTGCCACTTGTACGTCAAAGACACTCACATACAAAGGACGTGGTGCTGCTGGTAGGGCTAACAATTCTTTCCCATCCCTCACTACTTTCTTGAAATATTGCTGGCCATGTAGTGAAGGTGTTCCCACAGATGCAACCTCAGTCCATTTCTAATGTTCCCCAAGAATAGAGTGATAGATGGCAAACATATTTATTCAATAAGATTCGTATGAGTAAGTGAAACGTGAAGATGGAGGAAACAATGCAGCAATATTGAGGAGCTGGATTGAGGGAGGATGAAGGAGAAAGGGTGAAGAAGAGGAAGGAAGGGGATGAAGAGAAAGAAAGATGGAAGGAAGGAGAGGATAGAGGAGGGAGGGAGAGGAGAGACAGCATACGCACAGAAGACAGACCAAAGAAAAAAATGAAAAACAGAAACAGAGGACACTTGGAATTCTTATGGAAACAGACATATCGGTGTGAATATACGACAGTGCTGGAGAAACCTTGAGTGTAAAACATTCTGCATATACTGGAAGGAGTCTCACAGTATTTTATGTTGACAAGAAACAGGAGAGAGAAAGGGAGATGGTCAGATAGTGGACCAAATGTACAGAAAACGCTGGCACTGAAATATAATGCTTTTGTCAAATTTGAAATGGAATTAACCTCTAATAAAATCTACATTACATTTAAAGCAGTAATTTATAATACCTCTTCTTAGAATATCTTCTAATAAGCATAAACCAGATACTGTCTAGAATTTATATAATCTCAGTTTGTTTAGTTGTTTCAGATTACACACATCTTTTCCTGGTTCCTTAAATAAATATGCATTACACATAAATCTAGAGATTTGCAGAAGGTAATGTTTCTCAGAAGCTGATTTTTAGGACTGCTTATTTTTCTCCTTTAACGTGAAAGTGCTTTTGTTGAGAATATGCAAGTTTGTTCCAGATTCTCTGGATACACACACCCAAGAGCCAAGGAATTTGTCTGCGCTGTCTTCCAGTATTTAAATGGCATTAGCAAACTCCCTTGTGCTCTTTTAAAAAAGCTAAAAGAAATACATTGCAAAATTTATTGGTGCCACTTCCAGTGCAGCACCAAGAGACTCCTTCGTGTAATGCTACCCTGTTTCAGGACTAGTGGGCATGAGGGCTCAAACCTCCCCCATTGAGACCAGCTTTCTTCAAACCTGTGACTTCAGGGTAAGCCATTACATCCAATATAACCAGCCCTCTTTCAGCTACTGGGCAGTGTCACCGAGGAATGAGTAAAGTAGGGGTCTAGCAGAGTCCTCCTGGGGTGGGAAGTGGGGAGTGCAGTGGGATCTACACGGGCTTCTAAAGAATAGTGCACACAGGAAGTTTGCAGGTGGGTGTATGTAAGGAAATTAGTGCCCTCTATGAGTGCCTGCACTTTGGGAACCTTTTACTGTAACTAAATGCACTTTTCATGAGTGAATGCAAAAGATGCATTTATCAAAAATGGAAGGTTCCCCAGTTGGCCAGAGAAGCAGTGAGCAGCAGTGTTGTATGTGGCACATGTCACTGGAAGAAGCCGGGAAGATCCAAAGCAAAGGTTCTGAGAGTGAGAGTGACCCCAACTTTGACTCTGAGTTCACTTGTGCGTATTTGCTACTTGCGATGATTTACCCTGGTCCCAGATTATGGGATAAGGAAGGACTTGGACTCGCCATATTCTAAGAGCTCACCTTTCCCTTATACATGTGTTTTAAACTTTCACCACAGAGCTAGCAATGAGAAGTTCTTACCTCTGGGGTGAGGTATTTACTAATCATTTCTTGTCCTTTCTCTTCACGTTTTTCATCTGGCATAACTTCATACTCTGCCTGGGAACAAACAATAAGGGATGTTAAATCATGCAAAGGAAGAGTTAACAGAATGTCCACATTTCACAATAAACACAAGCTGTCTTATTGCAAAAATAAATTTTGGAATGTGGACTATTGATTATTCTCTGGTCCCTTGCTTTTGTAACATGTCTCGACCCGAAACGTCGACTGTTTATTTCCCTCCATAGATGCTGCCTGACCTGCTGAGTTCCTCCAGCATTTTGTGGGTGTCATTTCTAAAGTGCTGTTACATACGAGTTTCAATTCATTTAGCAAAGAAATTAATGTGATCTTCATAACAGAGATGCAATTCTCGACAGAGCATGGAGCAATACAGTTTGAGTTAATATGCTCTGTTCAGGAGCGCAATAAGGATGAGCCCAGCACTTTGGCTCTTTGTTACAAAAAAAGGGTCACACAACTGAACTTCTGTTTATTTAGAGAAAGAGTGACATGATCTAATTTATTGAGACGTGAAAACCAGACCAGGCAGTAGGTTATTTAACTCAATCTGCAAGCATGGAATTGAATAAAGGAACAATTCGGTATAAAAAATTTTTCCTATAAAAAGAAATCATAAACTTCACAATGACAGCACTCTTGTTACCTATACCTCATTATTATCAGCACTAAATATGACCTTCAGGCACTTTGAGTACAGTTGTGGTGCACTTCCTCTTCATTAAAACTTCATACATCTACCCATGCATGCATTCGACTGATATCCAGTTGACAGCCTGGATACTACACATAACATTCAGTCCACAGCTGTCTGCCTATGCAACCTGCAATATTCATAAAACTTAGCCTACAGCATGAACTAGACAGTCATAAAATCTGGTTATTACAAAGGAAAAATAATTTTCAGCACATACCGTATCTTCTAATCTTGCCAAAGTATATTAATCATTCAGGAATTACCATTATAATCCTTAACAGAACTGTGCTCTACTTCATTGGACTTTGCAGATAACTTGCTAAACTTAAAGGTTGTCCTTTACAAATTAAATATAATTTCAGCAGTGCCCTTTGAGCTGATTACAGATCAGCTCCAACTTCACACACATTAACTTCACTTAATCAATATTGGCTTCCAATGGACTGTTGTCCACTTTCCACAATTTTAGGCTTAATTTCACTCTCTTCATATGTGGTGAAGTAATTCTTGTGTGCAAAGAGTTACATGCTGATCCCTGGAGCACTTCAGAATTCACCAACCTTTTTCCCTCAAACTCAGTTTCTTTACTTTTAACTTTGAACAGTATCAACAATTTGGTCATAGTCATACAGCATGGAAACAGGCCCTTTGGCCCAACTCGTCCATGCTGACTGTGTTGCCCAGTGAGCTAGTCCCATCTGCCTGCATTTGGCGCATAGCCCCCTAAACCTTTCCTATCTAGGTACTTATCTAGATGGTTCAACCACTATTTCAGGCAGCACGTTTCAAATATGCACCACCCTATACATGAAGTTGCCGCCTCTGATGTCCCTTTTAAATCTCTCGCCTCTGATCTTAAACTTATGCCCTCATTTTCAGCATCCTCTCCCCTGGGAAAAAGACTATATGCTTTTACCCTGTCTATGCCCCTCATGATCTTGTATACTTCTAACAGGTCACCCTCAATCCCCTACGTTCCAGTGAATAAAGTCCCAATCTACGCAACCTCTCCTTGTAACTCAGTCCCCCAAGTCCAAGCAACATCCTGGTAGATTTTTGTTTCACTTGTTCTAGTTTAATAACATCTTTCCTACCCTCATCTACCCTCTTGATTACCTCCTCGAGGAACTCCAAGAGATTTGTCAGACGCGACTTCCCATGCAAAGCTGTGCTCACTGTCCTGAATCAGAGTCTGTCTCTCCAAATGTTTCCCTCCAACAATTTACCCACCACCGACGTCAGACTCACGAGCTTATTGTTTCCTGGCTTGTTTTTGCTACCCTTTTAAAACAATGGTACCATATTAGCCACTTTCCAGTCCTCCGGAACGTCACCTGTGGCCAGAGATGAAGCAAAAATCTCTGCAATTTCTACTCTAGCTTCCCACAAGGTCCGAGGATGCACCAGGTCAGGCCCTGGGGATTTATCCATCTTAATGCACTTTAATGCCCCCAATACCTCCTCCCTACTAATTTGTATGTGCTCCAAGACAACACCACTCACATCCCCCATTTTCTTTGCTTCCATTGTTTTCTCCACAGCAAAAATTGAAGAGAAATATTCATTGAAAATCTCACCCATTTCCTATGGTTCCACACACAGACAGCCATGCTGATCTATAAGGGGACCTATTCTCTTCCAAGCCACCCTTTTACTCCTAATATACCTATAGAATCTCATGGGACTTTGCCTCACCTTGCATGCCAGATCCCTCTCATATCCTCTTTTTGCCCTCCTAACTTCTCTCTTAAGTGCACTCCTGCACTTCTAGTGGTCATCAAGAGATTCACTAGTTCCCAGTTGCTTATGTGCAGTGTGTGCCTCCCTCCTTTTCTTAACCAGTGTTTCACCGTGAGAAGCTCCCAAGCAGCCTGGGAATATCTACCCTGGGAGAAAGGTTCTGGCTGTTTACCCTCTTTCAGAATTTATGGTCACTTTATGGTACGGATGAAGAACTTTGCCTTTTGGATCAAAGTGAGTTCCTGTAAAGTAACTACAAAAGCCTGTATGACATAAAAGATGCTACATAAATGCAATTGGTTGTTATACCGAAGTTTACAGCATGGAAGCAAACCATTTATCACAGTATGCCAATGTCAGTGTTCCCTCTTCACGCCAGCCTCTTTCCATCTGAACTCTCTCACAAAGTACTGGACACACCTTTCCAAAAACCTCAACCACTCTCCAGTCACAAGCACCACATTCTTACCATTCACTGAGTAAAGAAGTCATTGTCATTAAAATGTCAGCCAAATAGAAACACACAGAATTGTTAGTGTGCATTAAGAACCACGAGATATCTGTCGTCAGTCCAATATTTTTAACGTTCAATTGGTCTATGCAAACCACCTCATGGGAATGGAGACAAGAGCTTTATATCTTTTACAAAAAAGACATAGCAGTAAAGGGAAAGTCACTTTATATGGAGCACTATGAACCCATTAACAATACTCAGGTGTGCTGTAGTCAAATAAAGCTCAAAAGCATGATTCCCACCCCACTCAACCCCCCATAACTTAGTGACAACTCAGAACTATTTCCTATGGACCAACAATAACCAATACAGAGGAAGGCACCAAACACACAGGAACTTGCAAGTGGAGACCACATTGTTGTTTATGTAAATTAGAGCTGTATATAAGAATCCATTGAATAAAGTGTGCTAACAGAGGCAAGCCCTCCAGAAAGCTGCATGTGTCACTGTGAACCCTTGATGTACTTTCTTTGTGCATTGATGTGGTCATGTGAACCATAATCACAGAGGTTGACACATCCATTAGGACCTTAAAGTCACGCTGAGCTGACCTGACACGAAATGCATATACTGCACCAAAACAAACTGACAGGTCAGGTAATGTAATGGCGGATTCACACTGCAGCTCTGCTTTTGATGGGAAATGCTTTTGATTCCCAGCAAGATTGTATTAACAGTCAAATTGCAGAATCAAATGATTACCCACCATTGGAATGAGGGAAGTCCCAGACAGTTTTACGTACAAATTAGGAGCAGGAGGTCATTTGGCCCCTCAAACCCATTCTAGCATTCAATAAAATTCTAC
>JARFYF010000074.1:66087737-66100581 GCA_030265395.1 Rhina ancylostomus | reverse complement strand
GGTCTTGACCCTAAAAGTCAACTGTTTATTTCCTTCCATAGATGCTGACTGACCTGCTGAGTTCATCCAGAATTTTCTGTGTGTTGCTCTGTACATACTGGAAGGTTTTTAGAAACATAGAAACATAGAAAAACTACTGCACAATTCAGGCCCTTTAGCCCACAAAGCTGTGCTGAACATGCCCCTACCCTAGGAATTAATTTATAAATAATTTTAATAGAAATAATTTTATAAAAATAATTTTAATTTATCTCCTGGCTTTATCTCAAATATTTTACATGAGGACAATGAAAGAATGAGAAGGTTAAATCTGCTGCCATTAATTATTTTCACAATGGTGCATTTTGAAGTTGTGTGCAATAGTGTGTTTTGTGATTATGGCAGAACAAGGTTTATGTAACGCTTTCAATGAAGACAGGCCCTCTTCAATTAATAGCGCTCAGAACAGAGTTCAACATTTGGCTCTGTTCATGTTTATTGTAGAACCTTCAGCCAACTATTTGTCAGTGGGGCTCTATTTTTCATGTCCTAATAACATCAGTGTAGATTAGAGAAATGATTATGCCCACTTTATTTTGGACTGACAAGCTATAATGATAATGAGCTTCTGTGAATCCTCCCACCTGGTGTCTTTCTTCTGGAATCTGTGCCTGCCATGTAATGCTCCCTGATGCTTATTTCCATGAGAGCTGCTGTGCTCCCACTTACTCAGTCTTACAAAGTTCAGGAAGCAGTGGATAGGCTGGGACTTCTCAATTATATTGGTCAATGATAGAAAATGTCCAGTTGTACCAAGCAGGATTTTCTATCACTCTATTTTCTCATCTGCTGTTCCTGATTCCTTCGTGATACAAAAAATCTCATTAGGTAAGGAGGTAGGCTGTCAGTCTACTTACCCTAGATCGATCTTTCATGTGCAGGAACTTAAAAGGGCAAAAAAAAAACAAACTGGAGGTTGTTTGTTTTAATACCAACTAGCACTAAACCCAGCAACTGGACAATCTGAGTCAAACTCTCTGAGTTACAAGCATACCTGATAGTTGCTCAAGTAGCTGAAAAAAATCCTTGCTTTAATACATCGAGGCATGTCAGCAAAGTTTGATGAAACATCTGTATGTATATGGCAACATAGAAAGATCAAGGGAGGCATACTTTAAACAAACAATCCTGAATTCCAGCAGTACACCATTATAAGAACATCCATTGATGGCAGGATGCACATCAACTATAACAGCACAAATTGCATGAATTGCAGCCAGTCAGACCATTCCGGTTCAAGTGCAGCAGAGCAGTAAAGCCACTCCACTATGTTAGATTCAGCTGCTAAATTAAAATATACATAGAAAAACTGCACATGCAAAGGAGGGGGTGAATCCACCAACATTTATGATGGTCCTTTCCAATTATTTTCTGACATATTTATTTGCAAATTTGACCCTTTTCTAACTATTAGGTTACGAGGTCCGCAGAAACATTCCCTCAACTTATTGTTAAAATCTGCCAAAACTAAGGAGAAAGTTGGAAAATGTTAGTTCTTCCTAAGACAGAAGAATATAGACACACACTGGTTCATGTTCTGTTCTCTCCCACCCTCAGTTCCCTCACCTTTCTACTCCACCGCCTGTGAGCATTTCATCCAGACTCTCAGAAACAGTTAGCTGTCAGTGGATGAATGGGAAGTATGGTCAGAAAGTAGTGCAGTGAATAATAATGGTATCCAAATTGCTGCTATTAGTCATAAAAAAAACTTGCATTTATATCAGTTTCTCCAGGTCCTCAGAACCTCCCAAAGTACTTTACAACCAATAGAGTACTTTCTGAACTCCAGTTACTGCCACAATACAGCAGCCAATTTATACACAGCAAGATCCCATGAGCAGCAAAAAGATAATGTTCACATAATCTGTTGGTGATGCAATAAACATTTGCCAGGAATATATTTATTTGGAATAGTGCTTTGGGATCATTTATATCCACCATTTATTCCCACAAAGCTTGTTGTTGGGAATCCAAAGCATCCATTTCTCTTCAGGTAGCTTCTTGAACTTTCACTGTTACTGATTGTCCATGCTCCTCTCTGCTCCACACCAACTATCTCCACTCACCTTCGGTCACCTCCAATGAATATCATTCCCCATCCCTTCATTCTGGATTCTCTACACCCCATCACCATCCATGCATCCACTCACCTTGATCTTCAGTGGAAGATCCCATTCCCATCAAATCTTTTCCAGGCTTGCTCGATAATCTCCAGTCTCCTTGGAGGCACATTTTGTGGTGTAAAGCCTGTGTTATCACAAAATCTATGCTACTTTGGGGGAACTGAAGGGATGCTGGTCCAATTGTAATACCAGGCTTGTGATGGGGAGCATGTTTTGAGTCAATGGCAACCACAAGAATGTTGACCATATGGGACTTGATGACAGTAATGTCATTGAATGTCAAGGGTAGATGGTGAGACTCACTCTTGTTGATGATCATAACTTGGCACATTTGTGGCATTAATGTTACTTGCCACATATTAGCCATCAGCTGACTTTTTTTGGAACAGCTTGCTTAGTTAAGGAGCAGATATTTTCAGTCGTATCATGATTATGTTGTCTCCTGCACTCTCAGTCGTTTCTTGATATTACATGGAAATGTATTAGGAGTGCCAGAACATTGTGCAACCATCAGAGAACATCCCTTCTTTCACCTTATGATGGAAGAAAGGTCATCGATGAAGCAGCTGGCAGTGAATGGGCCTAGGACACAACCTTGAGGAATTCCTACAGCAGTGTCCTTGGACTGGGATAATCAACTTCTCAAAAATCAGAACTATCTTCCTTTGTGCAAGGTATGACTCTAGCAATCAGTGTTTTCCATTTGACATATATTGACTTCAGTTTTACCAGAGCTCCTGGATGCTATTCTTAGTCAAATGCTGCTTTGATGTCAAGAAAGTCAGTCTCATCTGATCTATTGGTCCATCTTTGGACCAAGGCTGTCATGACGTCTAGAACCAAGTAGCCCAGGCAAAACCCAAACATCAGTGAATAGTTTAGTGACATTATATTGAATACTATTGAAAGCACTGTTAATGACACTGTTTATCATTTTGCTTTTGATTGCAAGTAAATTGATTGGACAATGTGATTTGATTTGTCCTGCTTCATGCTGGCCAATTTTCCACATAGTTAGGTAGAAGCCAGTGTTGTAACAATGCAGAATGATCTTGGCTAGAGACACAGGTAGCTCTGGAGCACAGCTCTTCAGCAATACAGCCAGGAGGTTGCATGGTCCCATTGCCTTTACTATATTCAGAGTTCTTGGCCATTTCATAACATCAGGTGGAGTGAATCAAGTTGGCTGGAGACTGTCCACTGTGATGCTGACGTCTCAGGAGGAAACCAAGATGGATCATCCACTCATCACACCTGGCTGAACAACATTACAAGTGTGTTAGCCTTATTAAGCAGCATTCAACACAGCCATTCACCATGTTTATGCTCCAACACCATGTTTCCAGTATGTTAGTTACAAGCCATTCGTTGCTGATTGGGAATCTTTCTCTCACGAAATGCCATTTCTGATTAGTAAATTGAAAATAACTAATCAATACTGTCATTGGGCATGTGATCATAATGCTTATAAGCATCTTTCATCATCTTGGGCGCATCTTAGTGAAATCATATGACGAAAGACAGTGTTCGTTTACTTTTTGTGCATTGTTCACTGGTAAGCAAATATACAAACACTATTTGAGTGTGAGTGTGTAAGAGGGGCTGTACAAAAATATCATGTTTATGCTAAAATAGGCACACCTGTAATTACTCAATAACTAACATGTAGTTGGTGCCTAATTTTTGATCTTTCATAATGCAGCAAATAAAAAAAAGGTTGAGAAGTTGTATTACAGTGGTCAACACACTGTACAAGTCTGTACCCATTTTGTGGACAGAAATCCTGATTGTTTCATCCCACATCAGTCCTCTGTGACCCAGGTTGGAACAAAGGCAGTGTAGAGTGGGTGTTGGACGACAAAGGGTAGCCCCTTTAGTCATGGGCATGACT
This sequence comes from Rhina ancylostomus, assembly GCA_030265395.1. NCBI lineage: Eukaryota > Metazoa > Chordata > Chondrichthyes > Rhinopristiformes > Rhinidae > Rhina > Rhina ancylostomus. Next base: position 66,096,528 of record JARFYF010000074.1, on the reverse strand, counting down.
CCTGACAAGAACCTGGGCACTGTTGTAGAGATGGCCCACCAAAGGAGCTACTGTGAAATTGCTATGGACCAGGTACTGGTATATGGAATTAGTATAGATAGGACTTGATGGTTATCATGGACATGGATGACTGAATGGCCTTCTTTTCTGTATGAGTGTATGAGGAATGTCATTGAGCAAATTGCTGCCATCCTCACAAAGTGCTTTCCTCACCTGTACTCCTTGGAAGGAGCAGAGAAATAGAGGTTTGTCAGAGTTTCCATATGTCTGGTAATATGCTTCATATAATGATAGAGGAACTAATGCTCACCACAGTTTGGCTAGCCAAGTAGTGGAGGTAGAGGAAGAGGAGCAGAGACAGTGTTGTATATCAGTGCCCCCAGCTGCCAGAGCATTCAGAGAGCAACTCATCTGAGAATACTTCATGTGAACCATTTCCTCCTGCCCAACACAGCCAACCATGCAGTCCCAATCACCACCATTGTTACCACCTGCTGTCAATCCCGAGGTATGGATTTTGCTCTCCTTGTACTAACACCAAACATCAAGTGTAGATAACTTCAAACAGCATCCACAACCAAAGTTGAGTGACCCAGATATTGGTTTGGCCATCAGAATATTATTAAGTGGTGATGGGGACATTGGAATGCTGTTACCCTGAGAGAGTATTATTATTGCCTGAGGCTTAATTGGAATTAGTAAGTGTTCGCCCATGGACTCAAGACTGCATTTTTTGAGGTGCTACCTCAGGTCTGCATGGGAACAGATTGGAGGGGTGATGTGGGACACTCCTCTCAATCCCAGTTTCCAGACCCAGATGAGGTTCTGTATTGCCATTACCTGCTTATGCTTGATCTCCTCTCTGTATTCTTAGGCTGTCCGAACAGCTGATAAGTGTTTGCAGCTTTATTTATGGAAATGAAGTCTGTGAACTAATTTCAATCTGGCCAACAACTGTGGGAGCATACAATAATAATTTCAGTTCTCCACTGTAATTTCTGGTGTTTGAAGTTTGGAGGTGTTATTTTCCTTTTACAGTCACTTATTTTATACTGTACTTTGGTATGTAACTGCTGTCAGAACTGGTGATGAAATGAAACAAGATCAGTTGTAGCAAGACATAATAAATAAACCTTTTTATTATCAATGGTTACATTCTTAGCAGGCTGTATCACAGAATAGTGACCAAAAATTATCCACCAAAATGATGAACCTCCCCAGACAGAAAATGAATAAGAAGGTTCTTTATTTTGGGGATGCTGCAGTTTACAATACTGATTATAATGCTCAATACCAGTGGATATTTCTGAAACCACCCATCCTTGTGGCCTGTATGTGTAAGAATGTACAATTAATCTTAGACTATGAATGGCTTTTGTGTTGTGGTTTTGTGCCCTTTAAACTCCTAATTTCATTTCATTTCATGCTGATCCCTCACAACTATTAGAGATTCATGCAGCAAATATTGAATATGAAGCCAAGTTCCAGAAGTGAAGGAAAAGTTTGGTAATTTGCCGCAGGGCGCTGTTTTCCATTAGTTGCCAATTAACCTTCAAGATTCAAAAAAGTAGAGAGAGTTGTGAAAAGGGAAAAAAAAACAATTTTAATCTTCCATAAGTATATATTTTTGGCATATAATTATGATTTACATAAAGTTACTCCTCACATCTTTATGTCTGTAGTATTGATATTTGTTTTCTTGGCCAGAACAGTATGTCCTGACCAATATTTATCCTTCAATCAAAGTTATTGAAACAACTTATCTGATCATTTATTCATTGCTGATTTTGTACTGTTATGTGAAAATTGACTGATATGCTATGCTGTGTTGACTACACTTCAAACTCAAAGTCAAGTTTATTGTCATATGCACAAGTACATGTAGACACAGGTGCAATGAAAAACTTACTTGCAGCATCATCACAGGCACGTAGCATAGAGACAACTTTCACAAGAAAACCATAAATTAAACATAAATTATACAAGAAAGAACATAATTAGAACAAAAAAAAACAGTCCATTGCAGTGCAAAGTGTTGCTGTACTGAGGTGGTGATTAGGGTTGTGCAGGTTGGTTCAAGAATCAAATGGTTGAAGGAAAATAGCAGATCTTGAACCTGGTGGTGTGGGACATCAGGCTTCTTTACCACCTGCCCAATGGTAGCTGTGAGAAGGTGGCATGGCCCAGATGGTGGGGATCTCATGTTAGATATTTCTTATGGTGGGGAGGGTTATGCCAGTGATGTATCAGGCTGAAGGTAGTTTATTGATTGCAAAGCACTTTGTTGCATGCTGAGGTCATGAAAGATATATAAATGCAGTTCTTTATATTCCAAAGTTTTCTTTTCTAATAATAAATGGTTATGGAAAAGGAATTCTATTTCGCCTGAGCTTGCTAACATGTAGGAATTTAACGTTCATTTAAAGGTACTCTTTCTCAATGTCAGTATTTGTGGAGAGAGATTTTCAAAAAAACTTTGTGTCGCCTTTGTGGTTAAAGATGTGATGGTGGTTTATGACAAGATTTTTGATTATCACACTTATGCTTCTTAGCAAGATAGTAAAGGTTTGACAGTTTTCCCTTCATTTGAATATTTCTTTGAAGTACCTGACAGATAGTTTCTTGGCAGGGGGAAAGGAAAGAAATTACCTCTCAGAGTTGCCACAATGATGCCTTTGAAAACAGGTTACATTGTTTGCAAAATTACACAAGAGTCAAATTGTTCTGCTAAATATTTGTTGAATGAGAATGGTACTCTTTAAGAACACCAGATTACTAAATACTTCAAACTTCAGGCAGAATCTATAGGTTAACTCAAGGCAGTCTTTTTTGTCAAATTAATCTAAATGTGATGGTATAATTAGTGGCAGCACAGGATATATATGACATAATCGGGGGTGTTGATGTTTTTCTCAATTTAATTGGCTGTTGGTTCACTGGGATAATAGAATGCAGATGTAGATAAGGCTGCTGACATAATTCAGTGACTGTCCATGCATTACCTTTGTTTTGCAAAAGTATTTGAAGTTTAATGGACAGACCAGTTTTTTCTGCCCAAACAAATTGTGTTCTGATCTGCATGTAGTAACAGCTTAAATCACATAAAGTATCCATTTATTCCTCAAATCTAGTCAGCAAGCTAGTGAGATTGTGTTTGGTCTTGATATGTCCTTTTCCCCACCTTTAAAATATATTAATCTGAGATTTCAAATTAACAATTGACCAACTACCAATTGCTTTTGGTGAGTGGGTTCAAAATTCTATCTTTCTTTGTGTATAGTGGTGTTTCCCCACCTTTACTCCTGATTTTTTACTCCTGGCTTTGATTTTTTTCATGTACCTCGTAATGTTAGACATGCCAACAGGTATAATTTCTATCAACCCTTTCATTTGACCTTACTCAAATTGCCTTTCATGTTCCAGGGTACAATTTGTCCAGATAATCTCCCCACATAATTTAGCTGTGAAAGCCTGGAAAGCAATAGAGTAGACTAATGTCACACTCTCACTACGTCGATATATTCTGGCAAGATGTGGAGCCCAGAATAGCATACAGTTGTCCAGCTGTGGTATAACCTGTGCTGTGAATAGTTGTGGAATAACTTATGTATCCTTATACCCCAGTAGCCTTTGCGGTCATTTTTCTGCACCTGACTAGGATATTTTATTCATCTTTCCTCTCTTTGAGCTTCCATAGCCTTTAGTGTTCATGGGACTTGGCTTTTAATCAACACTGAGGCTGGGTTTTGGCCTGAACACCAACTATTGGGGAATTTTCCTTCCTCTCCAGCCAAGATGCACTGCAGGCAACAGGTGACACATGGTCATTGCTGGACTAGGGAAGGTAGAGTGATTTCTGGATGAATGAGAATTGTGGGTAGAGGAACGGCCATTGAGTCCATTTTGCCCAGCACATTGTCACCTGTCCATCCACTGATTCTGGAAATGTAGACAGACAGATTGGGAGATGGTAGTCTGTCCTGACCCTGCCACAAGTCCAAACTTGAAATTAAGGGAGAGAACAGTGAAATTAGCACTGAGAATGGAAAGAAGGAACTGGGTTAAAAAATATTGTTGATCAATTTATTCATTCAGTTAATTACCTAGTTGTTCATTTGTTTATTTAAAAGTCAGGTAATATTTCTCTATACATCCATTTTTTTTCCTATTTAGTTAACCACTTAGCTGTTTTATTTAGCCTTACAACTATTATTTTATCAAGTTATTTTAATATTGGCCATACACTTGGACATTTATTTATTTAATAAATTGTTTATTTATTTAAATTGTCACAAATTTCCCAGGTCTAGCCCTGTGCATGCACTCACAGATCCTGTAACATTGATGAGGGTTTTTACAGCATGGGGATTTGTGGGTAATCATAGCTGCTATTAAAACTTTTTTATGAAATATGAAAAATGGTGCAATTCATGGCCTTACACTTACTTTTAAGTACTGATGGCTATCAGAACAGACAAACAATTTTCACTTAAAGAAGTGACTGTAAAATTAAGTATTTCATTCAAAGCACTGAACCTATTCATAACAACAGTGACAGAAAGTGCTGAAGTACTCAGAAGACTGGGCAGTATCTGCAAGGAAAACATTGGTCAGTCTTACCCAATCTTCCCAAAACCTAGGATTCAATGTTGTGAATCAATGCCAAAGTGACAAATAGATCCTTCAGTAAGTATGAAGACCAAAGCCTTGGATAACCTCCTGGCTTAGAAATTCACTTGTGCCCAATTGGACTCCCTAGGTGGCTGTAGCAGTAGCGTACCATTACCAATTTTTAATTTTGGATCTGCTTCAGTATGAATTGAGATCCTAACCCTCCATCTTGTTCCCAATTGAATGAATATGTCATGTTTCATGACTGAAAAGCTTCTGCCCAAGATCAAGGTCAGATGCCAGTGAGAGAAAGGCTGGCAGCTGTAGGTCAGGGATTGGGCTTGTGGTTGGGTCAGCAAATGAGGCAATTGGCTGAGGGATGGGAGCAGAGATCTAGAGATCTGAGTTGGATTGGAGCAGGTGGTGCGAGTTCTGTCTGCAAGTTCAGGGTGTGTGAGTAGGGGTAGAATTCAGGTAAGTGATTGCTTTTGGGGAAGATTTGGGGCCTCCGTCGCTGCTTTGGCCACTTGTGGGGTCATGGATCTGAGTGAACACTGGAGCAAAAGTTGGGAAACTGGGGTGGGGTCCTGTGGAAGATGGAGAATGGGGAGAGGGCAGGTTGAGGGGAAAGGATTGGTTGGGAAAACCAGGGATGCGGATGGGGCTTGAGTGTGAGATCAGAAGTTTGTGGGGTCAAGATGAGAACGGTGTGCTTGGTGGAAGGTTGGGTTGAGGATGTATCGGGTACAAAATTGGATGGTGGGGTTCTGGGTTTCAAGTGGGTGGTGGTCACAATTACCATTAGAGTCAAAGGCCTCAGGAGGCCTGAAACAAGATCATTGGTGGGTGTGGGTCTGTGCCCTGGCGGGGGGAGAAGGTAGCTCGTGGATCAAAGGTATGTCTGGGACACACACTTGAAGGGTCTACATCTTACAGTTATTAAAGTTAAGATCTCTTTGACATTGACATTTGCTAAATATATTAATATTTGTAATTTATAAAAGGAAAAGAGTACAATAGTGGAAGCCTGAAATAAAAAACGAGCTAATTTGTTGGAAATGCAGAGCAGATCAGGCAACATCGATGGAGAGAGAACAAAGTTTGTTACAGGTTGATAACCTTTAACCAGAACTGAATGTCATGCCTCAGTTCTGTTGTAAAATTCACAGACATAAATACATCATTACTGCATTATCATAAAAAACATTGACATACAGAAACATCATTGTAGCTTCATGAGCCACACTGAGGATGCCCTTTAGTGCTTGGCAAGCTGGAGGTCAGCGTTTCATGGTGAGTTGCTGGACAATCTTCCCACCATAATCTATACCACCATCTGAAGAGCTGGAGTATGTTGATTGACAGGGGAGGGGAAGAGGAGGAGGCAGTCTTGGCATCATCCATTACAATACTTGTGATTGCTACTCCAATTCCCCATTCACCCCCATTCCCATACAGTACTTTCATTGTCACTGACCATTGTGGTGTCTGGATTTGTTTTAATGGGTGATGACAATAATAGCTCTCTTCTAATCATCTATCCACTGATCATCTTAGATAGTGCTGCTGGATGCTTCAGTCATAATTAGCGGGCAGTGTAATGTTGGCACGATGCCTCCAGTGTAAACTGTTAATGATTAATCATACATTACGATGCCACCATTCATTTTTGAGGGCTAATTCAGCTTTGTTTTGTTGTTACAGGAGGATCTATCAACACATCAGTTCGGGGGCTTTGAAAATGATGTGAATACACACTAAATGATGAATTTGACTTGGTTAAACTAACTTCTTGAATATAAACAAATCTTTTCATTCAGGAGGTGTGCCAAGTTGAGAGAGGAACGATGGACAGAATGTGTTAGATTTTCCAGTGCTGCCCTGGTATAAGATTGGTGTTGTGAATTGTGGTGTTGTAATTTTCTAACTCTGGGACAATCGTGAGCTTTAAGCTTGGGAAATAAGTTTAAAATCTACTCCAATATCTTTCCTTAGTGCAAATAAATCCCTGTTTCTTCACTTCCCCAGACAGTACTAGGCATTGTACATGTCATGTTGATAGATTGCTGGGCATTTTCTTCTTTGAAAATGTTGAGAGATATAAATTCATTTTATTTACGTAATTTATATTAGTCACAGTTACATTTCTGTGCAACTTTCTTTCCAATGTTACTATTGCCTGGTTCCAAAGCCAGGCAGTGCTAACATACTGTGGAGGCTAATGCCCATGTGGACATTATAGTGTTTACTAGAGTCTATTCTGCAGCATCTCATCAAGATAAATTAGCCATTGAGACATACAGCATGGAAATAGGCCCTTCAACCCTCCAAGTCCATGTTTACCGAGAACCCCATTTACACTAATGCTACATGAATCCCATATTTTATTCTTTCCACTTTCTTATCAACTCTGCCCAGATTCTACCATTTGCCTACACACAAGGGGCAATTTACATTGGCCAATTAACCTACCAGTTTGCACATCTTTGGGATGTGGACGGAGAGCGGAGCACCCAGAGGAAACGCACACAGTCACAGAGAGAACGTGCAAACTCCTCACAGATGGTTTAAGGTGCTGGGGAGTAGATATAGAGGAGATGTCAGAGGTAAGTTTTTTACTCAGAGAGTGGTGAGTGCATGGAATGGGCTGCCAGCAATGGTGGTGGAGGCGGATGTGATAGGGTCTTTCAAGAGACTGTTGGATAGGTACATGGAGTTGAGTAAAATAGAGGGCTTTGGGTAAGCCTAATAATTTCTAGGTTAGGGACATGTTCGGCACAGCGTTGTGGGCCGAAGGGCCTGAATTGTGCTGTAGTTTTTCTATGTTCTATGTTCTTCTATGGCATTGAAGGTCAGGATTGAACCCGGGCTGCTGGAGCTGTGAGGCAGCAGCTCTACTTGCTGTGTCGCTGTACTGCCCACACTCTTGAATATGTGATCATCAGTGGCTTCTTCATGTAGTCTGGTGCTAAACTTGAAATAATTGCAGTTTCTAGTAGATGTGATACTCCATGATAATGGGTGAATCTCCACCTTGTCCAGTATAGGAACATTGACTTCAATTATAAAAATATTGAATTGGTGCAATTGCTAGCAAGGCTGGCATATACTCCTGACTCCTTTCTGATGACATTGATGGGCTTTCTTCATGACTGCAGCACTGGTGAAGAAACTCCTCATGGCACAATGACAGGAGATTTCAACTTGGTGACCATGAAGGAACAATGAGATATGTGCCATACATACCAATCGGCATGGTGAACTATTTCAAGAGGAATGTGAGGTTCATGGATGTTGGTGTTTATTAAAGGTGCTGTTAAGTATTGGCATTGCATTCCTATGTATTGTGCAAACTTCAGCGATGGTTGGTCTATGATGGTGGGAGCAGGTGTCTAACTTGGTGGCTGGAATACCAATTAAGTGGATATTTTAGATGGTACATATTACACCCACTAGCATTCCCACACAGGCAAGGCTTCTTTCACAGCATTTCCCAAACCCATAACCTACACCACGTGGATATACACCACCACCAAGACAAAGGCATTTGAATGTTGAATCATGTCAGTCCCCTCTAATTCTTGCACTATTGGGATTTAAATATATATCATTGTTACTTCATCTTTTATGTAAATACTGTGGAAGTAGCATCAATGCAAGGACTGCTGTAGTTCAGCAAGCCATCCGTAACCTCCTTAGGGATGGGAATATTGTAAATGCTGGCCTTGCCAATGAAATCCACAATCTGTGTTAAAAAAAGTAATGAATAATAAAACTAAAAGGGTTGCTTTGTTCTGGCTGGAGCTTTGATTGTATCATTCCAACTACACCCATCCAGGAAAGATGAAGAGATTCCCATCATGTGCCTACCTTGTAGAACACCCATTGATGCCAAGTCACCTTACCCAACTCATCATAGGTTAGCTGTCAAACCTCAGTGTATCTTGAGAAATGATATTAATGGATTGTAGAGTATTATATATTTACAGTCCTAAAACATATTCTCTTAGACATCACAAAGCACTGCCCAAAGAGCAATCTTGTTGCATGATAGTTGGTCTAGGAATCGTGCTTTGTACACTCTGATCTCTAACCTGCTGCCACATGTATTCTATTTTTGATAAAGCCGACTATAAATTAATAGACTGGTTAATTCTGCATAAGATATATGAATGAATAA
>JARFYF010000074.1:66050866-66061176 GCA_030265395.1 Rhina ancylostomus | reverse complement strand
CATTTCTTACCAACCCCCATTTCTATTCCAGACACTGCTCAATGCAACCTGATCATTTACTTACCAAAGATCTCCACCAATTAGGATTAAATATAATGTTGTGAGTTTATTCTCAGCCTTGTGTACACAGTGCTCTGCAAACCTAACACACACGTTCCACATCTTGCACAGCTATTCAACCATGAAAGCTGAATCACCCAAAAGATTGCGCATTAACCTCCAAAGCAATTCCCCCTCCCTTGCAAAAAGAGTGTGGTACAACACTAGAGTGTGTAGGTCCTAAACGGAAGAGGAAGTTCTTTCCTCTGCATCCTAATCACCAAAGAAGAGGAGGTGATGACCTTTATTGGGGTGGTTGCAGCTGAAACTGTGGATGGTTGTGTGCTTAAATCACTGAAGGTGACAACTTCCTCGTAACTGTATCTACTTCAGCCCGCACCCATACTCTTTTGATTTACAGGCTGCAGGTTGCGTCAGTATTTTCCTTTAACTTCCATCCCCCACCTTAAGCCCAGCCTTATTCCTTTTTCCTGTCAAATACCCAGTGTGACCAGGCATTGAAGAGTCAGAAAGGTGAGCACAGTATTCCATCACTGAGTTTCACACAAATAGCCTTCAATTTAGATACCAAGACAGCACAAATTTGAGAGTACAGTTGTACACCAGAGGATTCATCCATATAACTGGACCAGTAAAGCATCCATGGATTGCTGTCGCAACTTAAATACAGCTAGTGTAGCAGACTGCCCAACCTACTCATTCGTGAGATCCAGCATAGACTCAATGGGCTGAATAGCCTCCATCTATGAAAAAATATGAAATATAGTATGCGTCGATACACTGGCCGTTGGCATAAATGATTTTCTGTCTATGGCGCTACACCTGTTTGACACTGAGGGATTGAAATCAAAGTTGTCTTCAGTGAAAGGGCAGGGTTGACTTGCACTCACAACAGAACAACATGTGCAGTCAATTGGGAACCATGGGGAAGTAAATTATCTGAGCCAAACTTTCTGTTCTCTCTATCTATAGGCAAACCGTAACCTAGAAGAACAATACCTCATATTCCGCTTTTGTAGCCTGCAACACAATGATATGAAAAGTGAATTCAATTATAGGTAACCCAGTGCCCCTGTGACCCTATCCCCCTCCCACCATTCCATCCAGCTTCTCCCTCCCTTTATTCACCTTTTTCATCCTTCTCTCCCCACCCCTTGTTACCAAGATCCATTACCCCATCCCCCACCCATGCCTCCCCCACCTGTTCCTCTGCCCATCATCCACCCTCATCTGGTTCCACTCATCAAATACCAGCCTTTCTCTCACTCCTCCCTCTCTTTTGTACATACTGGCTATCCTCCCTCAGCATCAGTTCTGATGCAGGGTTTTGACCCAACATATCGACCATCCCTTTACTTCCATAGGTGCTGCCGGACTTGCTGAGTTCTTCCAGCAGCTTGGTTTTTCACTCTAGATTCCAGCATCTGCAGTCTCTTGTGTCTCCATGCTCTCTCCATCTGCTGGTCTCTGTGAATGCAGTTAGCTCTCTTTCAAAACAGTGCTTCAGTGGCATCCTTTAAATGGCAGCAGATGGCAAAATCAAGAAATTGTAAAAAAAAAATCTCCAGCTCCAATCTGGAAGGAACCACATGCATACAGATTCATTGTCAGTCACTATTATAGACATTGGCAGCTTGGCCCTTCCTCTCAACTCAGGTGGCACAAGTTGTTGTGGCTGATGGCAGATTCCCATTGGGCATTCTTATCTCAGATGTTGCTCCTTTCCAAGGATCAGGTCAGGATATTGCATTATGAGGACCCAGACCAGAAAGGTTCACCTCCCTCTTCCCTTTTCCAACAGCCATTTGCTCATTTTCCAAATTGTGTGTTATTCCTCCTACAGTATCCTGGTCTGGGAACAATTGGTTTGAGCAGAAAACTCGTCATCAGTAACTCGTTCCTCAGCACCTCTATGTAGGCTTTTGCAGCTTGAGTTAACAATGAGGAGCACCAAACACATCAACAGCCTAATGCCATCAACCAGTAACTCATTTGTCACAGCATTGCTTTAAATAAAAAGTGCTCTACAGTTGCAGCTGATCCGCACTGATCTGTGCTGACCTATTATGTTGTACACAAGTTTTCTCACATCCCTCCATCTTATACTTTCAACATAGTCATCCATTGCTTTCTCTCCCATGTGTTACTCTGCATTTTCTTTTTTTATACATTCATTCAAGGCATGTAGACTTAACAGGCTGAGCCAGCTTTTAATTGCCCATCCCTAGCTGCCCTTGAGAAGGTGGTGGTGAGCTGCCTTCTTGAACCACTACAGTCCTTGAGATGTGGATATACCCACAATTCTGTTGTGGGAGGGAGTTCGAGGATTTTGACCCAGTGACAGTGAAGGAACGGCAATATATTTCTAAGTCAGGACGGTGTGTGGCTTGGAGGGCAACTCCCAGCTAGTGGTGTTCCTATGCTTTTGCATCCTTTGTCCTCCTAGCTGGTACAGGTAGGGAATTTGGAAGGTGTTGTCTGAGAAGTCTTGGTGAGTTGCTGCAGTACATCCTGTAGATGGTATAAACTACTGCTACTGTGGGTCGGTGATGGGGTGAGTGAATGGTTGTGGATGGGGTGCTTATCAAATGGGCTGCTATGTACTTTATGGTGTCAAGCTTCTTGAGTGTTGTTGAAGTTACCCAAAGAGAAATGAAAATGAAAAAAAATCTCACTGGTATGAAATCATAATGAGAGATGTACAAATGCTGATTCAATAGACTTTTAAGATATATAAATATAATCATTAATTTTTTTGTTAAAGTCATATATGCCACAGAAAATAATACTGTGACCTTATTGGACACTACATGTGATTGCAGACAATTCTATCACCTTATTTATTGTCCTTTTGTTGTATAAATCTCTGCACAATTGTGGTGCATTAATGGGAACCGTACCAGCACTGGTTGAAGCAACTCCTCAATTGAATATATGATGTTAGCATTTATGAAACATATAGTTCAGTCACCAAAGATGTTTTCGTAGTACATAAGGAGTCATGGGTTAAATAATTCTTTCTTCCTTGCTTTTGGAATACGAGGCATTAGAACGCTTTTAAATCAGTAATTCCCTGAAATGGTTAGGCAATCTGCATGCACTCTATCCTCTTTTTTCCCTTTACAAACAATTTATATTTGAGAGTATAAACACAGATTGAAGTTTTCAGCTGAAGCTCATTGTATCTTCCAACTAAGCATACAGATTAATAATTCATTACAATTTTTACAAAAGGGCTGAAGCAGTGGGGGGGAGTGGCTCGGAAGCTTCAAAGGTTGCATTTTGCCTGAAAATACATTGATTGAAATCATTGGGTCTTAAAAGGCAATTCTTATCAGTATCTTATTAGCAAATCCAAATGGTTGCAGCCATTGGTTACAGTCTTACCCAGTGAATATAGGACGTTGAAGCCAGTTCATTTTCATCTGAGTACTGATCATCAAACCATCTGCTCCTTTCCCGGTTTACTGTAACACTACTTTTTGTGTGCCCCTATTTATACCAATTAATTCTCAATAAGAAACAAAATACTTTTCTTTTCCCTGGATAGTGTGTTCATTTGTGTCTCTCCCAAGGCTTCCTTAGCAGCAAGTTAAACAAATGACTGGGAATGGGCTGCTGCTGCATCTAAGGTGAGTACTGCAAAGAGTCAAACTCCTTAACTAACAACATTGGCTTTTAACATGGGTGCTATTAGCTGGAAGCTGTATTTGTGTACGCTTTTTAAATGATGGGACTTGAAAACAATGAAACAGATGGTATTAGATTACAGATGTGCTACGGAATGCTTAGGCTGAAATATATTTTGTTACCATAAGTTGCAGAGTTCTGAATATTTAAACACATTAAAAGCTTCTTACAGGATTATAAAGAGAACATACCAGATGTGGTTATTGATTATACTCGAAGCTTACACAGTCAAGGCAGTTTTGTTTGGAGGAGGAATAATGGAAAGATGGAGTGAGCCAATTATAAATGTCTTGGTCTTCTCATTTAGTTTTGGTTCCAAATGAACATGGCCCAGGAATTCTATTGTGTAACGCCACGTTTTTGTGTGCTGTGTGAAATTCCTTTATCAGAAACCAGTATACTAAATGAGATTTGTTACTGTTTGCACCAGTAGTACACTTCTTTGGCCTCCATGCAAATGAAACACATTTTAGGCACATGTGATGTCAAATACTCTTCCCCACCTGAGTGATAGCACTAGAAGGAAATGCCACCCCACCATTGAGCCCTGCGAGTGGTGCAGGCCACAAACACTAAAAGCTGGGATTAACTGGTAGCTTGAGTCCTGTTTCAACATTGGTTGAAAAGCCAAATCCTAACTGGAAATCCTGCTCCAGATAGGTCTTTCAGTGTTAGCAATTTTACCTTTTCAGTGTTAGCAATTGCATGCCCCCCCCCAACTCCCAATGCTGCTATCTTATGCCTTTCTGATCATTTCCCCATTGGGTCATCAGCTTCTGCCTCTTCTTGTCCACCCACCCACCTGATTTCATCCCACCCCAGGCTTTTTTTATTTACAGCATGGTAACAGGCCCTTCTGGCCCAACGAGTCCACGCTGCCCATTTTTAAACCCATATTAACCTACCCATGCATCTTTGGAATGTGGGAGGAAACCGGAACACCCGGAGGAAACCCACATAGACAAGGGAGAACGTACAAACTCCTTACAGACACGATGGGAATTGAATCCGGATCGCTGGCGCTGTAATAGCGTCACACTAACCGCTACGCTACCGCGCTGCCCCTTCTTTTCTCCTCTTCCTTTTCTCCTCTTTGTATGTTAAAGAAGAACTCTTGACCTCACAATTTACCTCATCGTGGCCTTGCACCTTACTGTCTGGCTGCACTGCACTTTCTCTGTAACAGTAACACTATATTCTGCCTTCTGTTATTGCTTTTCCCTCGTACTACCTCGATGTACTTATGTTCTGAAAGCATCTCTATGGATGGCATGCAAAGCTATGTTTTTCACTGTATCTCCATACATGTGGCAATATAAACCAATTCCATTTCTAATTCCGTCCCTAATCCACTCCCAATTTCTTCTGATATCCCAGCCCTCCACAATGATAGGAAATTATGCTGAAAAGGCCTTTGCAAGAGTTTGAGGGTGAGACCTATTATTCCATGCACCAGCTCTTCGGTCTCGTGTACGACAAAAAAATCATTGCCTGGGAGCTTTTCCCAAGACTACAGGCTAATGGTCTTGTTGGGGTACCATTAAGTGGAACAATTCTCTTTCCGTTAACCACTTTTTGTTCTCTGGTTAGAGAAAGTGACAAGAAGTGGTACTACTTTATCTGATTAGTCGCAGAAGTCGGTCTTGCGTTCTGCCTCACCAAGCATCCAACAAGGTTTTAGTCATATCCTAAGATTGCCACTATTGGACATTAGAATCAAGGTTCAGAGAGAGCTTAAGTGTAGTACTTGTGACACAAACACTACCTTGAGGTTAACACTACAGTGCAGTACTAAGGATGTGCTAGACTGTTAGAGATACTATTTCTCAAATGATATGTTAAGCTCTGCCTGTCTTTTGAATAGACAGAGAAGTTCATTGTTGAACTTGTGCAAGACAGTAAAGGCCATGTCTTAGCCAATGTTCAACCCTGCATGAGCATTTCTTAAACAGTTTTGGTTATTTTTGTTTTGGGAACCTTGCTGCAACATTTCATGTGTTATAACAGCTCCCATACTTTAAAACTACTCCCTTAGTTATAATGCATCTTGAGACATTCCAAATACTTGAAAGGCACAGGATAAATGGAATAGTATTTTTCTTTCTACCCTTTGTTATCCAGTGAAATTATTGGTTGAGCATCTCAGCCTCTTTTGCTTGCCTTCAGAAAGGTCATGTTTGTTTAATTCCACTTCTGCATTGGTTACTGTTGTAATCAGGGAAATAATTGAAGTGTTGGGAGATGGGCACCAATCCATTCTTGATTACTTTTATCTTCTGGGAACAGATCTCAAAGACATGTGACATACGAACTTAAGAATATTTCTACATTGCAGTCAACTTATTTTTAATACACAAGACATTTCTCTACTGTTTAGCCAAATCTTTAAATGTAATTATTTCATTAATTAATTTGAATCTTAAAATTAAATATGATTAGTTGTTTTCTTAGCATTATATTTGAAGTCACAATAATTGCTTTGTTAAGTGAATTAGATGGACAAAGTTTTTGATTTGGACCCTTTGGTAAAAAAAATACACATTGAAGATTACTCGAAAAGGAAATGCTTGCAGAGCTGGAGGTGAATTGCGTAGCTGTTTCAAAAATACAGCTGGTGTAGTAATGATGGACCAAATGACCTCCTTTTGTTCTGACCTTTTGTGGTTAAACATTTTAAATATCCAGGGTAATGAACGGGTACTGTTTTTACAGACGTCCAGAAGTCGATTTTATCCATAAGCTGGAAAACACACAAAAATCACTCAATATGGGAACCATACCAGCAGTGTGATGCTATGATCGACTGATTAAAATCTGTTGAATGTTTTTACTAGGGCTCATTTGCTGAGCTCTCTTCACTATGTTGATGAAGTGGTGAGGTCAGCTTTGTCTCGTTGGTAATATTCTTTCCACTGAGCAGACATGTGTAGCAGGATGGGACTGGGTTTCACACTTTTTCTGAATACAGCATTAGCATCCAGCAGGTCATTCAAAAATATTGATTCTTCTCACCACCACCCCATAACATATCTGGTTGCTTCTACTGCCCCAGCCTTACACTGGCTCAGGCCAATGACCAGGCCACGTAAATGAGCCTTTACTGTGGAAGCCGGATTTAATGAGTGGAAGAAATGGGTGCATTGCAACAGAAGAGAAAATGAGGAATTAGGGCCCACAATGAGATATGAGTTTGCTACATTTAAACAAAACTGTGGAAACCTGCAAATTCCATTTAACACCCATGCAGAACTGTGTTTAGATCTGTCTGAGCTCAATCATCAGTAAGGGGAAATTATCATCACTATCTTTATCTGTGGTGGAGTGCATCCCATACCTCAGGGTGGAAAGAGAAGTGCTGGTTTTTCATGTCCTTGAGAGGTATCACATTGATGTTGCAATGTTCTACAAACTTACACGCCACTTACCCTATAACAAGCAGGATTTATCAAAGGCAAATCATGATCAAAAAAATGCTACAATCTTACCTCGTTCTGGTTACTGAGGACATTTGTAGAAACCCTGCATCTGCCCTGCCTGGATCGGGTAACTCAATGCGGCATGTACATCCAACCTGAAATCTTCCTGTTTATACATCTATGCTCAACATAGCAGCTTGAATCTGTCATGGTCTATATGCTTTTCGTCTGCATGTAGTTTGATTAAATAAATTCCGCAAGAGTATATCTGAGTGAGCCTTGATGTTCCTAATGAGATTAATTTGGAAGCTATCCATTTTGATAAGAGATCGTAGTTTTGTGCAGCTACTGTTTTCTAATTCACTCTTCTTTCCATTTCCATTGTTATGAAGTTCAGGACTCAAGGTGTGAGAGAGGATCAGAGTAACCATAGTGTGTACACAAAAATTGTATGTCTGGCCTTGATCTTAACATAAAGAAACAAATCACAAACGCATGAACTGCATGCTATGAAACAATCTCTCATTATATAAATAAAGAAAACACCTAATCATCAGTATTGCCTGTTAAGAAGAAACAGCTTGAATTCTTAAGCTGCCTTTAATATATGAATCAGCCTAAAGAACTTTACATGAGTGTAAACAGAGAAAATTTGACCTTAGGGGATATAAAGAAATCTTGGGATAAGTGACCAACATTTTGGCTGAAGTACCAGTAAATATTAAAAAGAGAGAGGTTGGGGTATTTGTTAAGGTAATTGCAGAGCTTGAAGTTTAAACACCTAAAGCTTTGTTGTCAGTGGTGGGTAGAAGAAACTGAGAGTGCAGAAGAGGCTAGAATTGAAAGATTGCAGAGCACACAGAGATGGAGGAATCTAGAAGCCTCAGCTCCAAGTCAGGCTACAAAATCCTATGCCTTTGTTTCTGTGTAGTTCTGAGGAAGTGCAGCATGGATAGCAGGGAGGATTTGGAGATGTGAACCAGTGTAGGTTAGCTGGAAGAGAGGTGAATGGTGAACAGAATTTGATGCTATTTGGAATAGGACAAGAGTTTTGGAATCATCAAGGTTTACAGATGGGAGACCAGCCAGGAGGCTAATGGAATAGCTGAATGCAAATTTGCGTTTCAATGACAGATGGGCTGAGGTAGGGACTGTGATGAGGGGCGTTACAGAGATGAAAGTAGGCTGCTTCAATAAAGATAGTGAAAAAGAATTAGGATCCTGTCAGAAAATATAAATGAGTATAGGCTGGTTCCATGAATTGGAGGATTTCTTCCAGCTTGAATGGAAAATACCAAGAAAAAAAATTGAAAACATTTTCTCGAACCTCTGAAAGCATGACCAATGCATAGCAAAAGTAAATTGTTATCTGTGTGCCTTCAGGTCATTTGTAAGTAAATTAAAAGTTTTCTTTGTTTCTTTTTCTGGTTGTAGGGACCAAACTTGAACTGTTCCCAAAGCATTTGGAACCAGGGCACAATAATACATTTCCCTCAGTTTGACATATCTAGGTCATAGAAGGGGACGTGGATGACCTAAATAGAAATTCCTCATGGCATTGCAGTGGAATATTCTGTTTACTATGGTAGTACAATAGGATCTTTCCTGTGCAGTAACTCAATTTATATCTGACAGAATTGCTTTGTGTTGAACCGGTTATCTACAATGGTAAAATCAAATATTCTTCAACGTACTTGAGCTCCGTCAGCTAGCCTCCTCCAATAGCACCCTATCAGCTATGACTCAGTGGTTTCAAGATCCCCAAATGCTATTTGAAAGGGCAAAAGGGAGTTCATCCTGGTGTCCTGTGCCTCATCCACTACTGAGAATAGACCATCTAGTCATAATCTTAATGGTGTTTGTGGGACTTTGCTGTTTGTAAATTGGTTCCGTACTTCCTAAGCTACAGTTCAAAAAAAACACTCAGCTGACTAGAATACTTAGGGATGTTGTGGAATCACAAAAGGTGCTGTTTAAATGCCAGTCTGTCCACGTGAAAGTGACTTGAAACTTGTGCAGTAAAATTTTCTGTTCTGTGTACTTCTCAAGCTCTTTTGCACTCTTAGTCAATATTTGGAATTGTTTTTGAATCATGTTTCCAAATCATTGCATGATAAAAAATAAGCTGTAGGAACTACTGTGTTCTATAATCCATCGACTTTAAATCTGAGACTCTAAAGCCCATTCAACCTTAAGCAGTGCAATTTTAGATATATAATCATTTTCAGTGGTGGAAATCTTACCCTTAAGCAGAATGACGATGTGAATGATTGAAATGAATGACAAGGCCAACCAGATAATACTTGACAGTTGCTATTAACCTGCTAATGAAGGAAGACAGATGGATCGAGCATTGCTTGCAATAGTAAGGCAGAATACAATGAAATATTTTTAGAGTATTTTAGTATGGCAAAGATAAATTAGCCAGATGATTGTCAACATTTTTTTCAAATTGTCTATGTCATTATTATTAAATAAATCATAAGTTTAAGAAAATATGCAACGAGTACTGGAATGGAAAAAAGTATTTGGAAGACCATGAGTGTCAATTAGTAATCTGGGCCAAGTAAACGTTTGATTAAGTAGTTATTGTACAGCTGAATTTATAATGGAAATGTGGTCCAAGTATGAAGCAGTTGATTCACACAGAAAATTAAATTTAATTGTTGGTTACGTGGAGATTTAATTTGGAAGCTAAACTGTGACATTAAATAATAAGAAGAAATGGAATGTGTAACTCATTTGTGATATGATGAATAAGACGAAGGCAAAGAGAAAAAGGAAAATCCTGAAGATTGATGTGATTAAGTAGGAAGTATAGATCACTCATGGTTTAAAAAGAGCTTTAAAACAAAACTCAGTTTTGGAAAGGAGGAGAATAGGAGCATGTGGAGCAGGAGGACACACAAGAGAGACTACAGATGCTAGAAATCAGGATCAACATGCAAAATGCTGGAGGAACTTAGCAGGTCAGGCAGCATCTATTTGGAGGGAAATGGACTGTCGACAGTTTTGGGTTGAGGCCCGTCTTCAGTACTGGAAAGAAAGAGGGGAGAAGCCAGTTTAAAACGGTGGGGGGAAGGGTAGAGTCGGAACTGGTGGGTGATAGATGGATCCAGGGGAGAGGGGGAAGAGGAGGGGGGG
>JARFYF010000074.1:65993613-66007309 GCA_030265395.1 Rhina ancylostomus | reverse complement strand
AGGCAACACACATATCTCAGAAGGATGTAAACCTTAAGAAGTGGAATTTCAATGCAAGATGGAATTTTAGTCTTTCAAAAATTGAAAATAATGGTGAATCATTTTATCGCTGTTCGAGTAATCAAAATCCACAGTGGAAAATGTAATTAGTCACACTTATACCAATGAGGTTGTATTAGATTGCTGACATTTTCAACTCACAAGGAGTTTTATAATGTTGTAAATCCACATCAGACTGATCAGATAATTAAAAAAATGGATTAAAATTAGGGTGATTTTATTTTTATCTTAGTCATTGTTCACTACATAAGTTTTAGCAATATTATTTTCTTCCCTCATTTCTCCAAATGTTTGCTTCAAGTAGTTGAGTAGGATACTTTAAAAGTAATCATGGACTGCCATGTGGTATGAAATCAGGTAATTTTGAGGTGCAAAGTTGTGAATGTACTGTGATTGGGATTAATCACAGTACATTCACAACTTGTAAATCCACATCAGACTGATCAGATACTAAAAAAAATATGGATTAAAATTAGGGTGATTTTATTTTTATCTTAGTCATTGTTCACTACACAAGTTTTAGCAATATTATGTAGTGAACAATATTGCATGAGGGTGATGGCGTTATTTTATTTCTTTATCCTTCAAACAGTGTGGAGTTGTTGAAGAATTCACAGGCTGATTAACAGACTTGCAGGCCACGATGTGAGTGCTGCTTTCTGTTCTGTGATGCCTCTCTGGCAAAAGTGTATTTATTCTTGGGTAACAAAGGATTAATCAGCTTCCACTACCCATGCAGTGATAGGGGGTGGGGGGGTGTCATCCAACACCCATTGGGCATTTGCACCTTTGTTAAATCTCAACACCGAATTTAAAGCCATAGTAAGACTGTTGGGAGCAGGGTTCTAACACTTTGCCCCTTAATACAACAGGATATTGACTGCATCATGATAAGATGTCTCTGAAAGGGAGGATGTGCATCAAGAAAACTTCGAGTGAATGTCATGACTTCAGAACACTGTGTCACTTTATGTCCAAATTATGTCCAAAGTCAATACTTTTGCCAGTGGTGCTTTTGTATATTTAAGTCATTTTCCCCTCTACTGTAAAACTGAATATTGGATTTCTACTAATCTAAACAGCAGGTGTACTCATATCCCAGTATACTCTTATCCACTGCCTCCAAACAAGTGGCTAAATCATATGTCAGATCTTTTAGTTGTGTTGACGCACCAAGAAATCAGACATTCAGCACTGGATGAGAACTGTATTCTTAAAAAGTCACCGCTTGTCTTCAGTGCTGAATGAGCTGTATGTAGTGGCAGCATGTTCCGCTCTGCTCCCAAAATTCATTCCACATTGAATTTGGTGGAAATAATTTTGGAGGCAGTGTGGGATACACTGACGACTGTTATGTGGTGCATAAATTGTCAGACAGTTTTCTTTACCCCTTTTGCAGTTCAATGTAGTACATTAACTGAATGAGGCTTCTATATGGTGAAATGTCATTTGTTAACTTAAAAAAGTTTTCATTTAATTATTCTTATTGTAATATTCTAGTGGTGAAGTGTTACTATTATTGCTAAGAAAAAGGAACAGTAGTGCATGCAGTCACTAATAAGAGAGGGAAATTGGATTGTGCGTTGCTTCTATAATATCCAGTGTAGTTTCTCCTCGTACTTGTTTCTCAGTCTCATTACTGCTTTGTTTCACTGTCCCTTTCCTGGTGTCTTTTGATTTTGCTCTCCCTTGCACGCTCTCTCTTTCTCGTGCTCCTGTGCTCTCTCTTTCTTATGTTTGTTCTTTCTCACGCAGTTCCTCTCTCTGCTTCTCGGGTACTTGTTCATCTTCTCCCTCCTGGCTTGCCATCCTATCCTGTCATGTATTCTCTCTTGTTTACCCATCTCCATTAACATATCTGTTTTCTCAAGTGTATAAAACCACTAGCATGTCTTTTTTGTTTGCTCATGTTTACTTGAAAATGTTGCTATTTTGTTGTTTGTTTACAGGGATTTGTGTCTTGGGACAGTTTTCACATAACTTGTTATCTACAAAGGATTTGGTTGTGGTAGTGTGTATATAACTGATCAAAGTGCTTTTAAAGCCAAAGTCACAGGCATTTGGACTCATTGACTGCCATCCATGTGAAAGAGAGGACTTGCATTTCTCCATCTCCTTATCACAGTCTCCAGTCGACATGCAATGATGTGTGGTCAGAAAAAGTGGGAGCTTTTTAACACAGCAGTGAATTAAATGAGAATCTCCTGCCTGTTTTTGTAATTAGTTGAAGGATTAATATTGAGCAAGACCTGGAGAACTTTTCTATTGTTCTCATGTAATCTGCTGTAATGTTAGTTGGTGGAAGTTCAATGCGAGAGGCATAGAATACAAGTGTGTCTGAACTGTATACAGTTAGGCCACAGTTCACAAAATGTGTATGGTTTGGGTCCCCAAATTACAGGAGACATGATTGTACTGGGGAAGGAACAGTGGAGATTTATGATGGTGTTGCTGAGACTGAAAACTTTTAGCTTTGATGAGAGATTGAATGAGCTAGGGATGTTTTCTTTGGAACAGAGGAAGCTAGGGAGGGGGGCACAACCAATGTATGTAACATGTTTAGGGGCATGGACAGAACAAATAGGAATAACCCATTTCCTTTAGCAGAAGGGTTGAAAACCAAGGGCAGGTAAATTATAGAAGTATTAGAGGGGAGATGAGGCAAGGCTTTTTCAGCCAGTGGGTGGGAGGTCTCTTGGACCCAGTCCTTGAAAGGATGGCAGAAATAGAAATCCTCAATACATTTTAAAAAGCTATAGAACCAATGTGTGGTTTGATCTCTACATGAGGAAGGATATACTTAGCCTGAAGTCAGTGGACTTAAATTGCTTGCATTGATTCTTGAGATGAAGGGTCTGTCTTGTGAGGAGAGAGTGAGCAAGACTGGGCTGTGGGCTCTGGAGTTTAGAAGCATGTGAACAATTTCATTGAGGCATATGTGTTTGTGAGAGGGACTGATGCTGTGATTTCCTCTGGTAGAGAATGTAGAACTGGAGCACAGTCTCAGGATACAGGGTCTGCTATTTAGGAGGAGAAATATTTTCAGGTGGAAGTTTCTCAGTGAGTGGAATTCTCTTCTCCAGGTGGCTGTGGACCTCAGTTGATGAATTTATTCTGTTTGATGCAACAGCAGTCGGCAAGATCAAATTTTGGGGGGGAAAACACAGATCATTTGATTGCCAGTACCAATCACACCCTGCTCAACCCACCAGATGGTTTTTGTCACTGATGCAATGGTCTAATGTTTATACCCAGTTCACAGACAAGGCAAGCCAGGCATCTGACACATATTGACTCAATGTGAATGAGGCCCAATTGGAGTGGGTTCACTCCTTCTGCAGAATTTGTTCTCTGGCCCTGATTCATGGCAGCAGATTACGCCTTAGCTTGTTCATCCCGATAATATTTCTTTACTTACCTGGGAATGTTACCGAATATGTCACACTGTGGTGAAATTTTTAATTGTCAATGAAAAAGATGGGCCTGGCATTAATTACTGAGCGTTAGTTGGGCCAAAATGAGCAACTTGATTCTAGGAAACCATAATAGAAAACATATTGAGTTGCGGCTCTTTTACAGGTGCAGTGGGTTGAGAATTAGGGTTTTGGTTTAAACCTCAAAACAAAAACTTGGCTATTTTGTACTGGATTAAATGGGTATGAGGAAGAACTGATTCACTTTTTTTTAAACTGATGGCAAATTAATTCCAGAATTTCCCTGCTTTGAGTTTTCCAAAAAAAATTGCTCTACAGCAATTATTGCAAATATTTTTTATTACAGTGAGACAGTTTTGTATTTTTCCTTTCTATCTAGTGTTATCCATCAAGTTTTGGATAGTGGGTGTTGCTCAGACTGTAATAATCCTCGATGATTTATTGATGGCCGATGATTTATTGATGGTATGCTGGATTAACATTTTCCTAATTTAACTCCCTCCTTGATGGCCAATTAGAGACTGGGAATTTAATAGGAAAATCTAAGTGGATTCTTGCTCAAATAGATTAGTTTGACCTGTTGTTGCAGAATAATAGTTAATCTTAATTTTCACATTTTGCTTTTACTGAGATTCATCTTCTCTTCCCTTTCTCTGGCTAACCTTGTCTAGCCTACACTGCTATGGGAACTATGTGTTCCTCCAAAATTGGATCCTCTTGTGCATTCCCTCCCCTCACCACAGAATTGGCATCTCTGTCTTTGCTGTCAAGGTCCTGTGCCATGGAGTTGTTTTAAGTAAATAAATCTGCCTCATTCTATCTCTTGGGAGTTGGAGCTAAATTAGGAACTTGCATTACTGAGATGAAGATGCCTGTATTGATTTTTTTTATTATTGTTAAAACAGTTCATCAATTGAAGACCGTTCTTTACAGTAAAATGTATGTATTTGAAATCGTAGCAGAAAATGCAAGAAATCCACAGTATGCTATCCAGCATCTACGACAATGATAATTTGTCCACTGTTATCTCTGATGGAAACCTGGGGATTGTGTCCAATGTAATATGAGTTATGGGTTCTTGTATCAGATATTTCCCCCCCCACGGAATGTTTTCCCACATTTGGGATTGAGTTGAGAAGCTGATCATTCCTCCACTTGCCTTTGAGAGCTTTAACTTTTGGCTAGCTAGAATTGACTACAAGTTTTAGCATGCCACTAGCAATCACCCATTGTGATTTATGCCTATAACAAGCATCACGCTCCAATGTATCATTTAAGATGCTACATTCATTTTTTAGGAGTGGTCGTTAGACAGGCATTATTTTGGAGATGATCACTGCAGATTACTTGCCAACTTCATTTTGCTGTACAACATCTTATTTGACAGTTTAGTGCCTGTGACATCTAAGTCTATGATTACAAGTATCTTATCCTTAATGCTGTGGAGGCTGTGGGCACGGGAAGACCATCACTAATATGATACTAAGTAAGTGAAGTGTAATTTGTTGCTGTGTGTTTGTGTGATGAACTTGCTTTGGTGGAAAGTCTTAGGAGTGCATGTAAGATCGTAGATCTGTATCTGTGTGTTAAAGTAGAAGTATGAGAGTTTAATCTTGCAGTTGTTGATAGCTGAGTTTCTCTTGTTGTTTTCTTTGATAACCATGTTGAAGTGAGGTTATTAAACTTGTATTGCCTCTTCATCTGAGTCCTGGATGGCTTTCTGGATCCCTGAGGTGCAGAATCTCTCTTCAGTCAGTAGCTGTTGCAAATGACTTCTGAAAGTACTCCCCATTGTTGTGAACTAATGTGGAAAAAAATCATGATCGGTAGAGTTTAAACATACAGATCATTCCACGAGGAGCATACATAAGTTCCTGTGTGGATGGCACTGGAACAAACTGGCACAGGGTATCCTGCATATTATCATTTTGGCATAAACACATTTCTACTCCCATGCATCAGGTCCTGCATTGTCTTGTGGATTTTGAAATTTGGTGACCATTTAGTGTTCCAGTTAGTTCTGTCACAATGCTGCGTATAGATTTAAATTTTCATATTTACCCTACAGGTGACCCCCACCCCTTCTACGTTACAGCCGCTCAGGTAATGGAAATTCGCCCTTACAGAATTCACAAATCACTATCAGAAAATCTGGAATATGGAATAAAAACTTGCTCTTATGAAACTTATGTGGGGAATAGAAATAAATGAACACAAAATGTATTTTGTTTTCAACTCTTATTTCTTGATGCATGCACAGATAACATGTGGTTGCTTGTATTGCAACTCTTCCTTTTTATGTTATATTTCCTTTTGGTATTCAGTTAAGAAATCTGCATGAGGATTGCCAGCTACAAATTCATCCCTGGTTTGTAGCACTAAACAGGCTATATAGTGACTTTGGCATGTTGCACTGTGCTTCCAAAATTTTATTTCTGGACTTCAGTGGAGTGGATTTTGGAATATAAAGAACTGAGTATATATAACATTTGTATTGCTACAATTGGGGAATTAATTTCAAGGCATTAGAATTTGTAACTGTCAGACATTTAGCACCTATACTTATTTGTTGATTATATATTTAATAGCAAATGTGAGAAATTATCTTGTATGATATGCATTGCAACTGAAATTAAGCTAAACTAGTTTCTGCTTGCCAGAAATTTTGATTTGTCAATTTATACTTCACTGAAAAAATATCACCATTTGTGGTACAATTTCCATAGAGTAAATATTTCTGTGTCTTGACTTCATGTTTTTGTCAATGGTGTGTCACATTCAAGTGCAAAAATAATGTGAACTGTTTCCTCATAGCTCTGGTATGAGTAATCAGTTTGATCAATTTGCATGTTATTATTTGAGATGTGAAACTGCTGGTTGTGCATTATGTCATTGCAATTAAAAAAAAGCATGTTGAAAGTTTGAATTTTGAACAGAAATTAACTGGACCTTTTGTTGAACTGGAATAATTCACAAGCACAGAACCAGGCTTGTTAAGTTATTGGTGCTGTGTAAAAGAAATCCTACTGTCCTACTAATTCCCAATGGTCCAGTATTAACCTGGATCTAATCCTACTGCTCAACTCTCTCTTGTCTTTGTATTCAAACTAATTCCACCACCTATTTCACTTTCCATAGTCACAGAGTCATACAGCTCAGAAATAACCCCTTCTGCTCACCATGCCCACGCCAACCATCAAGATATCCATCTATGCTGATCCCATTTATCAGCATTTTTTCCACAGTCTTCTCTGCCTTGTCTAGATACCTGTTAAATGTGAGCTCCTCAGGCAGTACGTTCCAAATACCAATCACCTCTCTGGGTGAAAAAGTAATTCTTCTTCGGATCCCCTCTAAACCTCTTACTCTTTACCCAAAACCAGTTCCCTCTAGCTTTGGATGTTTCTGTCCTGGGCAAAGGTTTCCCATTATTCTATCCTATGTATGTTCCTCATAGTTTTGTACACCTCTACCAAGTCCACCTGTGTTCCAAGGAAAACTAACCCAGTCTATCCTGTCTTTCCTCTTAAGTGAATCGTTCTATCCCAAGCAATATCCAGGTCAATCTCCTCTGCAATGCAATCACGTCCATCCTGTAGAATAGTGACCAGAACTGCACACGTTATTCCGGTTGTGGCCTAACCAATGTTTTATAAAGTCGTACCAACACTTACCTGCTCTTATACTCCATGCCTGGCTAATGAAGCCAAGCATCCTGTATGTCTTCTTTACCACCTTATCTACCTGTGTGCTGCCACCTTCAGAGATCTTTGAACTTGTACACCAAAGTCCCTCTGATCTTCAGGACTCCCTGAGCTCAACCATTCATTGTTTATGTCATACCCTTATAACACCTGCCCAAAATGCATCCTGCTTTATCAGGAATGTGCACTTCAAACCTGGTCAGTTATTGTTATATCTGATTGTGAGTCCAAGGTTTCTTGAGTACAGAAACAAGATGTCGTTGATGCTAACAACTTGAAATAAAATCAGAAAATGCTGGAAAAGCATAGCAGGATGTGTAGATGGGTGAATAATCTGTTTGAACTAGTTCTGGTCTCAACATGAAGATGTGCAATTTCAGATGATCAGCATTTCCAGTGTTTTAGTTTAGGATTTCAGTACACTCACTATTTTCCCCAGGTGATTTTAGATAATGATTCTGCATCTCTTATTTCACCACCTAGAGCCTGTCATTTTCTTCCCTTACCTGTCTCACTTGCGCCCTCTTTCACTTTCTGCTAATTTTCATTTATTCTCTCCTGCCTTTCATTGGGAATTAAGAGATATTGTGTTACTGTAGGATACTGACACTGAGATTAAATATTAGCTGTGATCTTACTGAATGGTGGACCAGAATGACCTACTCCTGCTTTTTCCCATTTCATTTATTCTCTCCTGCCTTCCCTTTACCGTTTCATTGGTCTCTTCTTTTGTTCTGTACTGCTTTACCCTACCCTTTTCTCTGTACCTTTACTCCTGTTTATTTCTTAAAAGTAGTTTCTTTATCATGCCCATCCCTTATGTTTCTTTTCCTAAACAGAAGTATAAAAAGTGCAGTTTTTTAAAAAAGTATTGCACCTTGCATATACAACAAGCTTTACCTTTTTAAAAAATGAATTTAAGGAATGATTGAAGAATATGTGGATTTTTGCTAATACACAGATTGTATGTAGGTTAAGTATACATTTGCTTTTTGCAACTAACTCAGACCAATCCAAACAAAATGTGTGCCTCCCTGTTATAAAGGCTTGTGATATGGCCGCATGCCATCTTCCTGAAAACAAATGTTAAATAACATTAATATTGCCAGCCGTAATCATGATGTCTTTTTTTAAAACCTTTGCTATCCAATTGCCTCAAACTTGCACGCTTCCCACATTTTACACCACCTAAATTCTGTGCCCATTAGTGAACTCCAACCAAATTCATTCCTTTAACTTTGGAATGATTGTTTTTAAATAAGAAAGCAGGACCAAAGTTATGGATTGAGGGTCATTCCAGAATAGAATTGCTTGTCTTGGACCATGTTGTTTCAAAATTAACGCAAGATGTGTTGGCTCTTTTCACTTGTGACTGGAAAGACTTAAGTAAAGCCAGAATTCAGTATAGCTTAAAAATAATCAGCTATTTCCTGTGATATTATGTTGTGAAAATAATGCCATTGTATACTGGATGTCACTAGTACTGGTAATACTAGCTGGCTGCCGAGACCCAATTGTGATTTACATAAGAATATAAAAAAAATTAGAAGCAGGACTAGGCCATTTGGACCCTTTTGCCTGGCCCGTCATTCAGTAAGATCATGGCTAATATTTTACCTCAGTGCCAGTATCCTGCAGTAACCCAATATCCCTAAATTCCCTTATTATCTAAAAGTCTATTGACCTCTTCCTTAACTACACTTCCTGTACTTAACATTTAAGTAGTGTGAAGGATTCATTTATTGCATGGATACATAGTGACGGTCTCATTTAGGATGCTCACTGTGAAACAGAAGTTTCAACATGTTCCTAACATTTCAACCACACTCTTCCTTTCCCTTCCACTTCAAATTTCTGTTATTGTGGTTTGTGATGCTTTTACCTGTATTAATGGCAAAGGATTGAAGGTCCAAACACTTGCTCTCCATGATTTTCCAGAGTTTAAATTAACAATCTGTCTCATGATTGGGACATTAAACAAGGTATATTCTGAACTGTTATGTGTTAAGATCCCATGGCGTAATTTAAAGATGATTCTCCCCATTGCTTGGCTAGTATTAATCCTTTAACCAACATCACCAATACAACTTGTCTGGTCGTCACTGAGTTGCGAGTTTGGAGTTTAGGAATAGGGAAGTTTTGTTACAGTTGTACGGGTTGTTTGTGAGGCCATACCCGGAATACTGTGCACAGTCTTGGTCCCTTTACCAAAAAATAAAAGATGTACCACCTCTAGTGCTGGTATAAAGGAGATTCACCTGGCTGATTCCTGGGATGAGGGGGTTGTCCTGTCAAGAGTGGCTAGATAGTTTGGGTTTTGTTCCTTGGAATTGGGAAGAATGAGCGATGACCTTATTCAAACATATAAGATCCAAAGGGGGCTTGAAAGGGTAGATGTTGAGATATTTTTGATGTTGGGAAAGTCATGAACAAGGGGACTTGCTACAAAATAAGGGGCCAATCATTTAAAACTGAGGTACGTAAACATTTCTTCTCTTCGAGGGTAGTGAATCTCTGGAGTTCTCTGCCCCTGAGGATGGTGGAGGTCAGATCATTAGATAGATATAAGATGGAGAAAGGTAAATATTTGAAAGACTGAGGAATTGATGGTTATGGGGAACTGACACAGAAGAGGAGTTAGGGCCAACATTGATCAGCCATGATCATGTTGAATGGCAGAATAGGCTTGATGGGTCTGCTGCTCTACCCCTACTCCTATGTTCTTGTGTTCTTGCTATTTGTTGGAAGTTACAGTGCACATATTGTACTTAAAGGCATTTCATTGGCTGTAAAGGTCTTTTAAAAACCATGTACTCATGATAAGCGCTATAGAATGCAGTCCATTTCTTAAATGAATTGTGAAATAGCTAGGCACAAAACTAGTGAAACACCAAGAATGTATCAGGTTACAGTAGCCATCCAGGAGTCATCCAAGCAACAAGTGCAAAGAGGCGAATACTTCTTCCTGGACTCAAAGATAACAGCAGACAGAGAAATCTTTCATTTAAGATCAACTACCAATATGCCTGATCATAATCTTTATTTTTCCACAGGTGCGCTACTAAAAGTTGTTACTCATGACTCCCACTGATATTTTAAGCATTTTATCCACTATAGATTGACGGTTTATAGTTCAAGTGGTAACTGGTGTCACTCTTCAGACATGTTTATTCATTTATGGGACATGAGTGTCCCTGACCTACTGGCCTGAATTTTATTGCCCATCCCTAGATGCTCTATGGTGATGAGCTGCCATCCAGAACCACAGCTAAGAATTTAAGAATCTAGTAATTTCTTCCCACAATAGCGTTGGAATAGATTTTTCCCTTTCTCTGAAAGTGGAGAACATGTGCAGCCTGACTTGCCGGGCACAGCGTCTTGCTCTGCACTTTGCAACTCCTGCATTCTTTTGTCTACATTCTTTTCTTTATATTCTCACTCTCTAATTGTTCCCATTCACTCATTGATTAGATAAGCTTGAGTGCAGCTTTATCCAAGACACACAGAATTCTGCAGATGCTGGAATCTGGAGCAATACACAAAAAGTGCTGAAGGAACTTGGCAGGTCAGGCAGCGTCCATGGAAGGAAAAAAACAGTCAACGTTTCAAGCTGAGACCCTTCATCAGCACGCTGTATTACAGCTTTATCCCCGTGGTTACCCTGATTTTACCCCATTGGAGACATTCCCCTCCCCCACCCTCCCTGCTGCTTAACAAGCAAGCCAAGATGCTTGTCTCCTTTTCAGTTCTGATGAAGGGTCTTTGATCTGAAATGTCAGCTCTTTCTCTGAGTATTTCCAGCATTTTCCCTTTTTATTTCCATTTGTTGGAATAGACTATACTTTCAGAGTCTGGTGTTGGGTAAGTGACATGGTCTGCCCAGTGGAGCCAACTGAGTGTAATTATGGTCTCAATACTGGAGGTGTTGGCCTGGGAGAGGATGTCACTGTTGATTAACTTCTCCTTTCAGACATGGATCTAATTTTAGATGATTAATGCCAAGAGTAGTAAATTGTTTTTAGATGGTTGTTCAATAACAATGACCTGACAATCTTAGTCAACTGTTGATCTTCCAACTACGGGTTGTCAAAGGTTGCACGGAACATGCAGAAATGTGAAGTTAAAGCCAACGCTTTATAAATGGTGCAGTAGGCTGAGAGGCTACTCCTGCTTCCACTTCTTTGACATGTTACTACAAAGGAAGGATCTTAAATTCAGGTGTCAGCTGATTTCAATCTTTTCCATGGGGGCTGTGGTGCTTTCAGCATTTCCGATTTTCTTTTAAATGTCGTTTATTAAGACTTCTCCGTTATCCTAAGTAAATGTTGGCAGCAAATTGAATTCTGTTCTGGAAATATTGCTGATCAAGGGCAGGCCATCAGAATAACCTGCATTATTCCTTTCCAATTGAGCTTTGAAGTGCCTGTGTGAGTTCCTGTTGTTCTGCCCATTTGTTGTATTTTGAATTGGCTTTGCTTAACTTTTCAGGACTTGGTTTTCAACTATTAGTCTATAAGCCCTGGAATTCCCTCTCTGAATCTCTATGTATTTCTTTCTCTGAAGTATTTGCAGAAGAAAAAGCCTTCACCTCTGACAAACCGTCTCCTTACGGCTTGCCTTCAAAATTTCTGATGAGACTCTTATGGAACTGGTTTCTATGTTTGCCTCTGGCAGTGGATGTCCCAAAGTATTTGATGAAAGCCTTGTTAAACTGATTTTATAGTGATTTACTTATCATGAACACATATCTAGTTAAAGTGATTGTGTTTCATCATATAGTTATTTTGATCACTGCTGTAGTCAAATTATCACTGTTTTGTATTTTGGATGCATTTGAATGCCCCATTACTGACTGTAAACTGTTCATCAGTGGTATTTGCAATGCCCTGGTGTGAAGATAGTTATGATAGTTATAGATAGTTAAGAGTAAGGATAAAATTGGATCTTGCGGGAAGATACTGAATTGGGGGAGGGAAAATACAACGGGATAAGACGGGAACTAAGGGATGTTGATTAGGAGCAGCAGCTGTCAGACAAGTCCACATTGTTTAAAGACCAGCTGCTCAGAGTTCAGGACCGGTATGTTCCAGTAAGGACAAGGATGGTAAGGTAAGGAAACTTTGGGTGACCCAAGTTGTCCTAAATTCAGTCAGGAAGAATGAGGAAGCATACACAAGGTTTAGAAAGCTAAAGTCAGACTGGGCCTTTGTTGAATATAAAGATAGCTGGAAAGTGCTGAAGCAGGCGACTAAGAAGGCCAAAAGGGACCATGAAATGACCTTAGTGAGCAGGGTCAAGGATAATCCCAAAGCATTTTATATTTGCATTTAGAAAAAGAGGATAATAAGGAGCAGGTAGGTCCACTCAAGGATAAAGGAGGGAATTTGTGCTTGAAGTCAGAGCAAGTGGCCGAGGTGCTAAATGAGTACTTTATGTCAGTATATACCGAGGAGAAGGATTTGAAGGATAATAAAAGCAGAATGGGGCATGCTAATGTGCTGGAACATTTTGAGATTGATGAGCTGTTGCTGGGTCTTCTGAAAATCATTAAGGTGGATATGTCTCCAGCGCCTGATGGCATCTATCCCAGGATATTGAAAGAAGCAAGCAAGGAGATTACTGGGGCTTTGACACAAAGATATTTGTCTCCTCACTAACAACAGGTGAGGCCCTGGAGTACTGGGAAGTAGCAAATATTGTGCCTTTGTTCAGGAAGGGAAATAGGGATAATCCAGGTAATTATAGGTCAGTGAGCCTCAGGTCAGTGGTAGGGAAGCTATTGGAGAGGATACTGAGGGATAGAATTTGGGCACATTTGAAAAGGTATTGCCTGTTTGGGGACAATCAGCATGGCTTTGTGCAGGGCAGAACATGCCTTACAAGCTTGATTGAGTTTTTTTGAGGATGTCACAAAGGAGCTTGATCAGGGTAAGGCAGTGGACGTTATCTACATGGACTTTAGTAAGGCACTTGATAAGGTCCCTCATGATACGTTGATTCAGAAGATAAAGATGCAAGGGTTCAGGGTGAATTGCAAATTTGGATTTGGAACTGGCTTGCCAAAAGAAGACAGAGAGTAGGGGTGGAAGGCTGTTATTCTGGCTGGAGGTCCATGGCCAGTGGTGTTCCACAAGGATCAGCGCTGGGACCTCTGTTGTTTATGATATATATCAATGATTTGGATGAGAATGTAGATGGCTGGATTAGCAAGTTTGCAGATGACACCAAGACTGATGGAGTTGTGGACAGTGTAAAGGACTATCAAAAAATATATCGGGAGATAGATCAGTTACAGATATGAGCAGAGAAGTAGCAGATGGAGTTTAATCCAAGCAAGTATGAGGTGTGGCACATTGGGAGGTCAATTGAAAGGAGAAAGTATACAGTTAATGATAGGCCCCTTAGTAGCATTGGGGTCCAGATCCATGGTTCACTGAAAGTGGCTACGCAAGTGAATAAGTTGGTAAAGAAGGCGTATGGCATGCTTGCCTTCGTTGG
>JARFYF010000074.1:65942697-65955747 GCA_030265395.1 Rhina ancylostomus | reverse complement strand
TTGTCCCCTCTGTACTATTAATGTGCCTGAATAGTGAGATCTGAAGTGAAAGCTGTCTTGGGGTAAACGTCTTACATTGGAGATCCCAATATATTTTAGGTCACTTAGTTGCAAATTTAAAAGACCTAATATAGTTTGTAGGATTGTCCACCAATTCTTTGGCTTTACTGTTATTGTAGCTGGTGTTCATAATGCTGTTATGAATATACCCATCCATTTGCCATATTTGGCTAAAAGCACCAGAAAAATGCTGCTACTTTGCTGAATTTCTGGTTTACAGTGGGGGATGAGGATTAGAAATTGGAGCTGAGACTCCAAATTACATTTGAAAAAGCACATATCTGAATTCCTTCATTGCTGGTTGTTTGTTGAGGTTTCTTTGCTTTTTTAACACAATATTGTCTGATAGTTTGAATTCCAATGTGTAATTTGCAGGCAAGACCTGAGCTCATCATTCCTTGATGTATGAAAGGGATGTATAGATTGTGAATGGAAGATATGCATCCTAAGGTGTCAGTGGCATTATAGTAAAAACTAATAAATGGAACTTCCATAAATCAAAAAATACCTGTATTCACTACTTGCTCCCAAGATATGAAGCTTGTA
The DNA here is from genome assembly GCA_030265395.1 of Rhina ancylostomus. NCBI lineage: Eukaryota > Metazoa > Chordata > Chondrichthyes > Rhinopristiformes > Rhinidae > Rhina > Rhina ancylostomus. The sequence continues at coordinate 65,955,141 of JARFYF010000074.1, read as the reverse complement.
AACTATTAACTGTATCCACATCCTTGACATTTTTCTTAAACCAAGTCTCAACAATCTCCAGATCTTACCATATTGATAAAAAGTCTCAGTTGGAATGGTTACTGCAATTTGAAATATTATTCTCTACCCTTCTAGGTCACTTTGTTGCTTGTCATTACTTGTTGATGTTTCTCTGCAGGGTGGAATGTCTGTGGATTCTATCACTGACCTTGATGATGATCACTCTCGACTGTTGGAAGCACTGCAGCTTTCACTCCCCACGGAAGTGCCAAGCAAGAAAGAAAAGCAGAGAGACAAAAAACTAAGTCTAAATCCTATTTATCAATTATTATTCCTAATGTTCTGGACTATTAAGTGGAATGTTGAATTAGTCATATTTTGAGTAGTTGTAGAAAACTTAAGACTACCAAATGTTGTTCTCTTGAAAATTCTTTGGTAAACTGTGAGATGGAACTAATTTGGACTGCCGCCATCATATAGGCCAGAATATCAGGATAAATTGGTCAAGTGGAAGTTTAGGATATAATCAATGAGAGTTAGAGTGATCAACATTTGGATAAAGAAGTGAATCTTCTGAGGGATCACACAATTGTTAAATGAGCAAAAATGTTTCAAACAAACATTGTTTGACCTAAAATTATTCACAAACACTGGATGGTGGATCCGTTGACAGTTTTTTAAAGCTAAATGTGATGTTTATAGGGTGATAGAATTAACAGATATGAATCAAATGAAGGTAAATAAAGTTGAAGTGTTGATCGACCATAATAATTGAATGGCGGAACAGCTCAAAGGGGTGAATAGCAACAATTACTCTTTTATTCTTAGTATCTGAGTGGAAGAGGCAAGTCTAGTAAGATTTCTTCAATTACTTGGCAAGTGAATTACCCTGTTCAGCCCATCTCCTGAAGTTTCCACTATCCTAGATGTCAATTCACTGTGCATCACATTTAGAAATGACAGACTGTGCGGAACAGGGCAAAGGCTTTGGGCTCTGACTGGATTCTGTAGACCTTTATCACAGAAGTAACTGCGCCCTAGTTAACCTTCCCAATACATACATGACAACATCTGTCTAGCAATATGAAAATTTTCATCTATTTTCTGTCACAAAACACAGGATTTATCTAATTTGCCTGGCAGCCATTTCACAATCATTGGTGGAATGAATCATTAACTGTCTGGTTTAGTTATGCCTACCTTCCAGTCATCTGCTCAGATTTTGCCATAACTACTCCATAGACTCATCACTTTAACATAACTAGATGTAAACACTGAATGCCAGAGTGACAGAAGCTGGCCCTGACACCAATGAACTATTTGACCCATTTAGGGAGAAGGGCTGTGAGAAAAATGAGGCTTTTTTCCTCCACCATGGAGGAAACATGAACCACTGTGGGAGTTCCTCAGAGACGTGACATCAAAGCAATTATCTTCAGCTGCTTTATCAATACCTTCCTTCTATTGAAAAGAGATGGGTTATCTGTAGCCTATGTTGGCGCACAGAGGTTTTGGACAACATCTGGAAAATTCCTGGAAGTGAGAATGCCATTTTAGTGTCAAGTCATGATCATCAGCAAAGGAAAGGCCAAGCAGCTTCTGACATTCCACAATGTTACTATCATAGAGGCTGTAGTCATCAATAACTTGGTAGTGCTGGTCATGTCACTGCTCACTGAACTTATGTAGATATGACTAATCCAGTTCAGGCTACAAGAACAGGCAAATATTAAATGCTCTTGATTTTCATACCCTAAGCTAAGTCTTCCTATAAGGCTTGAGCCAGAAATTGGATGGAATAGTTTCCATTCATTTGCATCCATGCAACCACAAAAATACTGAAGACACTTGATATTGTTAAGGAAGAACAATTTGCTTTATTAATACCAAGCACTGTGCTTGAAATCTAATAAGTCCATGATACCATTCATTGGAGCTACAGCATCTACAGGATTCATTGCAGCAATTCATGGCGGCACGGTAGTGTAGCGGTTAGCATAACAGTATTACAGCGCCAGCGACCGGGGTTCAATTCCCGCCGCTGTCTGTAAGGAGCTTGTACGTTCTCCTCGTGTCTGTGTTGGTTTCCTTTGGGTGCTCCGGTTTCCTCCCACATTCTAAAGATGTATGGGTTAGTAGGTTAACATGGGTGTAATTGGGTGGCGTGGGCTCATTGGGCCGGAAGGGCCTGTTACTATGCTGTATAAATATAAAAAGAATAAATAACCCAATTAAATTGTTGCAAAAGTATCTTCATTCCTTTGTTTTCCATCTGCAGAAAGGACAAGGGGAGGTAATCATCACCCTCCTGACTCAGTTTCTTGATTATTTTTTTCAGAACCCTGAAATAGATCACATCACTTCAGGACGAGCAGCTGTTGTAAAAATAGGTGTATTGTTACTTATATCAAGCAACTTGGAGCCTGCATTAAATCCAACTGCCTGCTTCTTCCACATCCTAAAAACAGATTAAACTAGAATGATAGCTACAAACAACCAAACATTTTAAGCCTTTTAAGGCTGAAAGCATTCTGCTTGCTAATGTCTTAACCTACTTGATATATTTCAAATTCCACTATGATGTTTCCTAATCTCTCCCTAACAGAATTGTGGGTAACCCACACCACAAGGACTGCAAGAAGGCAGTTCACCACCACCTTCCCAAGGGTAATTAGGGACGGGCAATTAAATGTTGACTCAGCCTGTGAAGCCCACATCCCTTGAATGAATAAAATCAAAGGTTACCATTCTGATAAACAGAGCAGTTAATGGATCTATTTATCTGTTAATAATTCTACCTTGTGATAAAGCAGTTAACGCTGCTGACCTCAGGTGCTATCTGTGTGAAGTTTCCATGTTCTCCCCATGACCTGGTTTCTGCCAGGTGCTCTAGAGTCCTCCCACTGTCTAAAGGTTTGCTGATTTGCAGAGTAAGATGCACATTAGTGTAGGCAAGTGGGAAAAGGATCAAAGTGGAGTCAGTGAGCATATCAGAGAAAATAAGTTGTCAAGGGCTACAAGTAAAAGCAAAAAGAAATGGGACTGATAGGATTCTTCTGTTGTTGGCCTGGATGGACCTGATGGGCTGAATGGCCTCTTTCTTTATAAAACAAAGTGTGTAAACCATGATATCCACCATAATTATTTCTTGATATTGTTGCAGGTCTTCAAACAGTAGGAATATTCAGAGTTGGTAGCTCAAAGAAAAGAGTAAGACAGGTAAGACACAGTTATTTGCATTCACAGGTCATTAAGAAACATTCTAGAAGTAAATCAAGGTAGTTCCAACTTTCCACGTGCATGATCACTGCCAACAGAAACAAATTGGTTATGGCCTAAAAATCAGATTATGTTGTGCAGTTTATTGCATTGCATCGTGATTAAAGAGGGATTTTTTTCCAAGAGTGAAACGCGATAAAGACCTTCTGCAGTTTGTTTTAGGTAAATCCAGAAATTGGACTGGCACATCCTGGCCAAGTTGCACTTGCATGTCTGATGTAATTCCCTTGTTGGACATGGGTAATATTATGCCATTACACTCGTAGTACTCTGGAGCCTTGCCAGGGAAATTGAACCAGATTGTCCTGGGCCTGCCTTCCATTGGGCACTTGGAGGACAGCATTGGACTGGGATTTCCCCGAAACTAAGTCTCACATGTACCTCCCTTATTCTTCAGACCCAGCCACATCCCAGCAGCACATTTCTGTTGCTTTGGGCACTACAGAAATTTTAGAGGCAGCCTGTTCCAATACACTGTGAGTTCTAGGCATGTAATTCTCAAGCTCCTACTGACTGATTTATTTCCAGCCTTTTAAATAGGTGAATAATGCATTGATCTTTCAGTATCAAGTAGGCAAATGATTTTAAAATACAAGTCCAAGTAATTCAAAGCTATCCCCTGACTAGATATTGGTGTATTAATGCGCAAATCAACTTCTTCAGTTTGTAGCATAGAGACAGGCCATCTGACCCACCACATCCAGTGGGCACCCCCGTATTAATCCCATCTTCCAGCACTTGGCCCAGAGCCTTCAGTGCCCAAGTGATTCAAATGCTTTTCTAGAACCTCTTAAATGCAGTTAGCAACTCTGCTTCCACCACTTTCTCTGAGCACTCCAGATAGTCACCACTCTATGGATGAGAAAGGTCCCCTTAGATCCCCTTTTAAGTCTCTTTCCCATTACCCAAAATCTATATCCACCTCTTTTAGAAGAAAAGCTTCCTGCAGTCTACCCTATCTATACTGCTCATAATTTCAAATCCCTTATTTTTTTCCCCCTGCCCCATCTTCTTTAAGTATAGGCTATTGCTCTGGTTCTCTTGTTCTGGACCAGGTGATGCAGCACGTCATCTTCTGTGCTGTTCAAGTTCAGACCATTTCAGGAGGTATTAAACTGAAGAGAATCTTTGTCAGGCCTTGAGGATATGCTATTTCCCAAGCTACTGATAATCATTGAAATGATATTTCCAAACTCATGTTGGATATCTTTTGCAATTTTATTTCTATCCATACGCCCTGCATTCTTTTATAATGGTTTCCATTGTTCACCGGGTCATTTTTGCTACCTTTTTTAAAAATGAACACCATGTACCATTCTCTAGTCCTCAAGGGCTTCTCTGGTATTTGGTGATTGCTGGAAGATTAGTGGCAGAGCTTCTGCAGTACTCTCTCTTGTTTCCTCAGTAATCTTCAAATGACTGTAACCTTAAAACTTAAAGTGTGTTTTGCTTTTTAAAAGCCATTTTGTTAGTAATATGAATAGGTTTATAATTCATTCTCATGTTCTCTTTCCAGATGAACTTGTCTTTACCTGGGGAAAGAGCAAAAGCAAAACAGAAACCATTAGAGGATATTTTTCAATTTAAATTGCAGATATTATCATGTGTCAGCCAATCCCACCTTCCATTCCATAACTTATTTCTCTTTTCCTCAGATATGGTAATAATAAAAATCAAATCTTTCATTATTACCATTGACTTCTCATGCCAAATTCAACTAGATAGTTTGCTTCGCTATTTTAGTACCTGCTTAGCATGACTTTTGGTATGGATTGTGTTAAATTTGCCATTTTACTCTTTGAGCTGCTTATTAATCAACAGGGCCTAAGATTCCAATCCTTTGCTTATGTATTGGTCCATTGAATTTTGTCCATTACATTGTCCATTGCATTGGACTTATTCTCTGAAGGAATTCTGTGGTTTTTTCAAATTCTACAGGCCCATTATGATAAGATATATAAATTTGCTCCTTTTGATATTTGAACATTTTATTTGGGTTTTCGTAACTTCTCTTGTTCTTGTAATGTAAATTAATGCAAAGTATAATAAGGCACAAGGATAAATTTTACTGATTAGAGACACTGATTTTGTGAAGTTGGTTTTCTGGGAACATTGTTATTGGTTTTGTCAGTGTTCTAGTTCAATATTTCTCAACTGATTTTAGTTTCCTTGATATCTGAAAACTGCTGAACACAGTTAAATTCTTAAAGTGGTATTTACAAGGATTGCTCTCCTTAACTAATATTGTTATAGTATGTTTCTCCTTGCTTTCCATTATCCCTTGATATTCTACCAGCATTAGGCATACCTCCATCTTCATCTAACTTAAGCAAGAGAATGTCACTGGTTCAGTAGAATGTGTTATTTGCATTTCTCCTAATAATGTAGTGATAAAATCCTGAATGACAAGTTGGCAGCATCTGTTCTTGATGTCTGTTGAGATGAGGCAGCTTTCGGTGGTCGAATTATTTTGATCTTAGAATCCAATAACCTATCACTATCAGCTTTGAACATATTCAGTGATTTAACATTGATGACCCTCTGCAGTAGCACATTCAAGTATTCAAAAGATTAGGGAATGATAATTCAGAGGGGTAGAGACTGGAAAATGATAGCTCAGAGGGCCGGAAGCCACTGGGGAGTTGTAGCTCAGAAAGGACAAGTAGCCAATGGGGTGGAGGTAGGAGTTGCAAGGATGGAAGCTAGGGAAAGTGGAATCAGGTGATGGAAGGTTGATAGCAGGGGAAAAGGGCTTGGGTGGACATGAGAATCAACATCTACTGCAGAATGGTTACAACAACATTACACTGTTTATTTCAGTAGGTCAACAACACTGCCCTTTCACAGAGTCAGTTTATTGAAAAATAAATATCTAGCAAGTAACTAATTTTAGCAAGTCTTCAAAATCCCACATGCAACAGAACAGCTGTATTCTGTGAAAATAAATAATCATCAGTGTGATCTAATTGTAATTTTTTTAAATTCCAATTTGAATTCTGCTACAGTTCATTTGGATGCAATAAAGTTTTCTGCTAAGTGTTTTTGTTCATTCTGCCATATAGTCTTCCCATTGGTTTCAAATGAGGGTCCACTTACTAATTACACCAAAAATCAGTCAAACTGATAAATGTCCTCAATTGTTATACCTTAACTCAACTTACTGAGATTGGGGAACAGTGATTCATTTGTGAAAAAGTTCCTTGCAAAGCAAATGTGAAACACCTGCTCCCAGCAGGCAGACAAGCAACATCCATCCAAGTGAACCAATGCAATCTTTGTTTTGCAAAAATAAAACCCTTGTTTCATTTGACTTCAGCATGACGCATAAAATGAATCTCAATGTATGATTGTGGGCAAATACTTAAATAAGAGAAGTGAAGACCAAATCAAGTTGTTAAAAAATAGAGCTAAGACCAACTTCAGAAAGTAACCCTTCAAGCAGAATGAGCAACAAACAAAATGGACTTTCGCATTAAGCAATGAAGGTGGCAATCCCTGGTTGATGACTGAGCAACTTGTGCCAGAACTGTATGGAATCTCAGAATGTTTGATGTGGGAGAGGCCAAGTCACCTTGTTTCTCTGCTTATTTGTCATGAGGATGATGATGATAGAATTCAGCTTTGATGTGTCTGCAAAATGAACATTAGTGGGCCTTTCTCCAGTTAGGTGCATTGTCTGATATCCTTCTCATCAATTCCAGTGGAATGGAAAATCGGACAAGTGAATGCAGATCCTCCTTGGGTTACAAACGCCAGACTTATGGACACCAGGTTCATACAAGTCAATGCTTGGGAGACCATCAAGTTGGATGGGGATGGACTTGCAGAATGCAGCAGGGTTTCAGGCATCTTCCACGTGCCTTCTCTCTTCATCAAAGTCATGACAACTGGGGGCTGGGTTGAGCTGAGCAGAGCTGGGAGCACTGAGTAGACTCTGTCACTGACTCAGTCAGTGAGGCCAGCTGGCAGCCACTCTTCCCATGCTTGCTTGCTCTCTTGTCACAACTGTTTCAGTGATCCTCTCCCACACACTGTTTTTGTTCACTGGTGCAATAGCAAGCATTTGTTTGAAGCACAACACACCAACACTCTTCCATTTTGAGAAATTTTGGCACTGTGTTGGTTGGATTTATTGCCTTTTTCTGAATAATTCCACGTTACCAAAACAACAGCATAAGCTACTTCAAATATTTAATTTTTGTGATATTTTCCAATACTAAAGCTCATTAACTAGGAACTTCTTCAGCCATTTTTAACTGCAACCCAGCATCTATGAGTGAGTTATGTTATGGATAATGAAGAGAGAGCACTGAAGTGGCAGTTGAGTGGAGAATTCTAACTCTAAATGTGAATAAAGAGACAAATACTGTGGTGAAGAGGCAAATAGTCAGAATTCTCCCAAGGAAAAACTGAACACTGGAAGACCTCAGTGAGTCAAACAGCATCTGTGGAGGCAAAAGGTGTAAGTCAACTTTACAGGTTTGAGGCCCTGCATTAGGATTAAGACAGAAGAGGAAGATTGCCAGTATATAGCAGTTGGTGGAGTAAGGGGGTGGGTTAGAGACTGTAGGTGATAGGTGAAACCAGACAGGAAGGTGATGATGGGCAGGTGGAACCATGTGGGAAAGGGGGCTGTGAGAAGTGAATAAAGAGAGAAAAAAACTAAATGGATGAGTGAGTGTGTGCGGAGGAGAGCACTGGGTTTGGGTTACTTGAAGTTGGAAAATTCAATATTCACGTGGTTGGGTTGTAAGGAGAGGTGAAAGGAGAATTAAAATGACACGCAACTGGAAGTTCCAAGTTGTGAATGGCCGTTGTGGACAGAGCACAGATCCTCCACAAAACCGTCACCCAGTCTACACTTGTTTTCACCAATGTAGAGGAGACCATTTCCTACCTTTTACTCATGTTAAGACCACATTGTAGGTCATTGCAAATCCGTTTTGTGCAATTCTTATAAAGCTGAAGATCTGAAGTGCAAAGCTGATGCAACAGAATTGTTTCATTTCCTTGTGTAATACCTCATGTCAGTTTCAGGCAGTTATTTTTAATTGATCCTTTGCAAATTCTTGCAGGGTTACTATTGCACTCCATTCATGTTCTGTAGGAACATTTCAAGCATTCTGGAATCAACTGTACTCCTTGTATCATTCTCCAAAGCCAGTAGCCGATATGCACATAATTATACTACCTCTGTATCTGGGTCATTCAGTGGGTGAGAGGAGAAAATGGATGGACCAAACAGAGAGTGGGGAAAGATCAGAAGCTTGCTGGGCTGGTTGGCAGTGGGAGATGATTTGCATTGGTACAGGCTGAACAAGGAGGGAGCTGAAGGATAATTGTGGGACCCACTTTAATGCTGTCCTTGTCTAACGCTGTGCTCTGTTGACCTAGTTGTCCCAGGGTTGACTAGCAACAATCTCCCCAGGACAGATTAGTCCAATTTCCCTTACAATCCCCCAAAAGGGGTGTTGGATAGGGAACAATGTCTTTTATTGCACATCTGATATGGAAGTGATAATGTCTGATACACAAGTGCAATCCACATCAGGAAGTGCCCAGTTGGATTTCTGGAGTTCTGCAAAATGACTGAAATTATCATTATTGCATTTCAGTCTGCATTTTCAATCACATAGTTCAGGTATGAACAGCACTATCTAACATCTCAGTAAGCAACCGACATAACTGCAGCTTACTCGCAGCTTCTAATGCAAAATTGCACAGCTTGACTAACAATACAGAAGGCCTAAGTGCATGCACTTGTCAGGAATGCAGGAATGCAGTGCTGCAGGATGCACCCTGAGTGCAGATGGTTACACGCCCAAACACTTTACAGTTCCATACTGTTCACATCTCTTAACATACTTTTTATATCTCCATCTCTGACCAAGTTTTTGGTCAGCTTATCAAATGAATCCCTCTTTGAATCAGTGCCAGTGTTTGTCTGATCGATGCTTCTGTTGGCGCTTTACGTAAAATTATAGGAGGTAGTACCATGTGTAGGCCATTCAGCCTCTCACACCTGCAACATCATTCAGTAAGATCACAGCTGATCTTTTACCTCAGTGCCACTTTCCTGCATGAACCACGTATCCCTTGAAGTCCTAATATCTTAAAAAAAAGTTTCAATCTCTTTGTTGAATATACTCTATGACTGAGCTTCTACAGGTTCATTATCCTCTGGGTGAAGATAGTTTTTCTCATCTGAGTCATGAATAGCTGACCACTTATTTTGAGACTAATCCCTGGTTCTGGACACCCCAGCCAAGGGAAACATCATTCCTGTATTTACCCTGTCAAACTCTGTAATAATGTTCTATGTTTCAATCAGATAAACTCTCATTCCTCTAACCTTGAGAGTGTAGGCCCAGACTGCTTTATCTATTGCAATGCAACAAACCCACTATCTCATGTACCATTCTGGTCGATCTTTACTGCTTTACCTCTGTTGTGCAGAAATAAGCAGAGAAGGGAGACCAGGCCTACCCACAGTATTTCAGGTGCCATCTCATTAAGGTCCTATATAATTAGAGCAAAATATATCAACACTTGTTGTCATCCACTTGTGATTCTTTTTACAACCTGTACTTTGATGGTGGCATATGTATGCGTTGCTTTTGAAAGGCCATTATACAGGTCTATTATGGCTTATTGGAGCCTGTTTAAAATTGCTATAACGTTTATTGTTTTGTTACTCAAGTTCAGATTTTATACATGTGACTAAATGTAGCTTGGTGCTCTTCCTTTATCTTACAGTTACGAGAGGAGTTTGATCGAGGAGCAGATGTTGTTCTTGATGAGGAGCACAGTGTTCATGATGTTGGGGCCTTGCTGAAGGAATTCTTGAGAGATATACCAGACCCTTTACTTACTAGAGAGCTCTACACAGCATTCATCAGTACACTTTGTAAGAAGATGCTCTTTTTATTAGTCCTAACCCATTCTGCTCAATACATACAGTAATGTAATCCATACTTAACTTCATTCTGTCAGGGACAAACACAATATTACTGTATCACTGTAGGCCATTCATCTCCTTGAGGCTGTCCTTCTTTGGAGTGATTGTGCCTCAACTTCCGCAACAGTTCTGTTTTCTGCCCTAAAACATATTCCACAATTTCCTTTGTGCCTAAAAATCTATGGATCTCAGATTTGAATATATTCAATTACTGAACATCCATGGCTGGCCAGAGTAGGAGATTCCAAAGATCCACAATCATTTGAATAAAGAAATTGCTCCCCATTCCAGTCCTAAATGTCTGCTCCCAATCCTAAGATTGTCCCCTAATTCTAAGAAAATTAACTCTCATTTTAGATGCACCGGGAAGCTGTCCCTCAGCGCCAACCTTATCAAATCTTCAAAGAATTGTGTGTGACAAGAAGATCATTGCCCATTCTTCTAAACCAGCTGTATTCTAATATGAGAGGTCCAGGTTTTCTTCAAGTTGTATTTTTAATTCCACAGTTTGGGACTTTTCTCCTTAGATGTCACTCTGACATTGGCTGGATTTCCATTCAGGCAGAGGGGAGTGAGAGTAGATCACAAAATTGGTTTGTGGAAACAATGGGGTATAGGATCACTGATTTTAGATGTGATCTGATCCTCAGCAACAGGGTTCTTAGTGTGGAGCTTAGGGGCAAGTACAAGCACTCCAGCACCTCATGCCCCACAAGAATTAGTATAACCTGATTGGCCTGAATTATACTTGCTGCTCCATTAAAACGGTTCAGTTGGCAACCTCCTGAAATCAGGTTGGATGCCTTCCCAAGTTTATGTTGGACCTCAGTAGACTGATAATCACCTGTGAATTTTTTCAGTGCTGTGCTCTGTTTTCCAAATGGGAAAATATAAAATCAGCCTCCATATCTTGTCCTTCCTTTTGCACTCCACCTATGCTTAAGTGTTTTTGGCTGATGAGCTTTCAATTTGTATCTGTTTTGGCAACATGTGATCCTTCAGGCAAATTCAGCAGTCTGCTTTTACATAGCTCCAATTTTTTTCAGAACCATATAAGGATGAAAAGAAAGAAGGCATGTAAAGAAAAAGCAGAAATGAAGCACATGGAATAATCAGGAGAGAGTAGAATTCAAAAGAGAGAAACCGAGCAGGAAGAGAAGAAACAATGGAAGGGAAATAGACAAGGTTAAAATGAAACAAAAGCAGGAGGATTAAAAATTGGAAATGGGGGAAAAGGAAAACTGATAAATGAGCGAAAGGAAAATAAGAATGAAATCAGAGAAGGGGTAAGGGAAGATGAAGAAAAAGCTTGGAAAGGAAGCAGGTAAAACAAACTGAAAGGAAGGGGAAAAGATGGGCATTAATGGAAACAGCAAAGTCGAAAAATGAATTAGGGAGTGGGAAAACTTTTTACAGGCTTTATACACCAAGTTAAGAGGGAATGTGATTGTCATTTAGTAGATATGACAAGATCATGAAAATTTAAAGAAAAATTAACCAATTAAATTAAAACTGGGAATTGAAAATTCTGAGGTGTTTGACATTTCAAAGAATAAACAAAAAGGACAATAAGGTGGGATAGCAGTTAACATTCGGTCCTGTGATGAGAAATGATTTTGGCTCAAGTAATTAACAGTGGGAGCAGTCCATAGACCCCCTAACATTGACACACTGCAGAACACAGTATATATAACAAAACTGGTGATGAAATACTTTAATCTTTGTATGGATTGGACAAATCATATTGGCAAATGTAGCCTTAGGCATCAGTTCATAGTGTTTTCAGAAAGTTTCTTCAAAAAAATGCTTTGCCGAGCCAACTAGGAAACAGGATATTTTAGATCTGATCATGTGTAACAAAGTAGGATGAAATATTGATCTCATAGTGACGGATTCTCTTGACAAGAATGATCATAACATAATAAAACTTCACATGTAGTTTGGGAGTCAAAATGTGGGTATGAAGGTAGGCTTAAATAAAGGCAATTACAAAAGTGCAAAAGCAGTGTTGGCTAAAGTAGACCGGGAAAACATTAAAAGATGGCAGATTAGCCCTGCAAATTTCTCAAAGAAAAGGTATATTCCATTCAGAAAAAGACTCTACAAGAAAATGGAACCATCGATGGTGTCCAATTGAATGTGAAGACAAACAATTTTTACAAACGTGAGGATAGGCCAGAAAATTGGGAAAAGTTTAGAAACCAACA
>JARFYF010000074.1:65878282-65898752 GCA_030265395.1 Rhina ancylostomus | reverse complement strand
TCCCTTAGCTCTTATTCTTCCTTGAAATTCACCTCTCTGATGAACTGGCTGATTATCTCCTTATGTTACTCAGTAGGAAGTTTAAATGCCCAAGATGTCGCTGGAGCATGGCGACTCATTGCAAGCTGCTCTCTGCAGATCTACTCATTACGTCTACTATAATCATTTCACTCTTTCAAATTTAAATTCTATGTCACTAAGTAGTACTCTTCCTCTGTAGCTGTGACACTTTACTCTGTTATTGATTTTACCCTGTACTACCTCAATGCACTGTGTAATGAATTGATCTGTACCAACGATATGCAAGACAAGCTTTTCATTGTACCTCAGTACAAGTGACAATAATAAACCAATACCAATATAATTATGTTCCTGCAAATTATTATAGAATAAAAAAACTGCAGATACTGGAAATTTGAAGAAAAAACAGAAAATGCTGGGAATACTCAGCTGGTCAGGCAGTATGTGTGGAGGGAGGAACAGATAATGTTTCTCCTCAGAAACGACTTATGATGTTAAAACTGTGCCAAATGTAAAAAAAGCCCAGGCATTCTGATACCTGTCATTTTCTATTCACACTCCATGTCCATAGGCTGCTGATTCTGAAGAGGAAGGTCACTGTGGACATTCGTGGGCTAAGTACAGGTGCTCCGGGATTTGCCTGTGCACAACTGCTGCTGTTTCCCCATTGGTCACACCGGGGAATGACGTCAGTCCTTTTGTGTTGGCCAGGAAGTTAGAATGACGTCGCTTGGAGCCGCCCTAGGCATTGGGTAGTCTGGAGCAGCCGTGATGTCACCGCACTGGTCCTCCAGCAGCAGGGCCCTCTCTTGGAGCAGGGCTGGGAGCTGGACTCGGGTAAGCTCTGAATCCCTATGGCCCTTCACACAGCTCCTCACCAGCCCACAGTCGTGTTCTTGTCATGAGTTCCTAACACTTGCCCGGCCATCCACAGGCTTCTGGCCCATGCTGCCCTTAGCCCCCTGGAAAAAGCCCCAACGCCTGACTTACTGCATTTGCCTTAAAGTGCTCCATGGTCCACGAAAGGAGGTGTAGAAAAGGCCAACAGTCGCACTCCGGCCATGGGCTCGGACCATTTAGCACTCCCGTAATGGCATAGATCGATTTCTGGGCCATTTACTTTATTATGATTTGGGACATTGTTAGGTTGGCTTTGCATCTTGAATCCTCTTTCAAAAAAATCCTGAGAAGGAATTTCAACCAAGTTTCCCATTGTTACACCAGATTATTTTGAAGGGTTTTCAACTTGTGGAATCATGTTCTGCTCAGAAGTTAAAGGGAAGCCTTTCCATTGAATGGCACTTCATAGAGGAAGACTGTATGGAAAGATGACTTTTGGTGGGGCTCACGTGAGTTAGCCTCACTTATCTGGTGGAAAGAAATATGCACTAGATGCCCATGGGGAATGATATTTACTTTCTCATCAATAACCAATTCCCTGATGCCCAGTTTGACTGCACCAGGATCACGGCTTCAGACCTCATTGCAGCCTTGGTCTAAATGTGGGTCAAACAGCTGAACTCCTGAGGTGAGTTGAGGATGACTGTCCTTAACATCAAGGTGTCATTTGACTAGGTGTCAATTGAAGGAGTCCTGATAAAACTGAAGTTAGTGGGCTTCAAGAGGAAAACATCAGTGGATGGAGTCATACCTTGCACAAGGGTTGTGGTTGTTGGAGGTTAATCACCTATTCCCAGGACATCACTGCAGGAGTTCCTCAGGGCGGTGTCTTTGATCCAACCACCTTCAGCTGCTTCTGTCATGATTCTGAGTGCTGGCCCTTGATTTGGCTCCTTAGATGCCTTGTTGTACAGCACATGGATTCCATGCTGGACTGATTGCATAACGACACACACCTGAGCCCCATCAGGGGCCTAGCGAAAGTACTTGGGTTTCTCTAGCACTAGTTGCCAGAGTATTGGTCAATCTTTGGGTATACTTTGGCTCTGGGCAGCTTAGAGTGGTCTACTCTAGAGCGGTCTACTCTAGAGCAGTCCTGCATTCTCTATTCCTGTTTGAAGATCCAGTTTGTGTTGGGATTCCTACTCAGATCTCTGAGGCAAGATTCTTTCCGGTTGCTGCCTGTGTTTGGTCCTGAGGAAGTATCCTGACTCTGACTCCAGTCCTGTACCAGTGTGCTGCATTTGGGTTCTCTGTGAACTTGCTCTTTGCTCAACACTGTGACAGCTTCATCAGTGACCTTCCTTCTATAAGGTCGGAAATGGGGAAGTTTGCTGATGATTGCAAAATGTTCAATTTGCAACCCCTCAACAGATGAAGCAGACTATGCCTGCATGCAACAAGAACTAGATGACATTGAGGCATGGGCTAGTAACTGGCAAGTAACATATACACCAAGTAATGACCTCCAAAACCTAACCAGCTACCCCAGACACTCAATAGCAGTCCTATCATTGAGTCTCTCATGACCAAAGTCCGGGGGTCACAACTGACCTGAAACTCAACTGGATCAGCCACATAAATATTGTGGCTACTAGAGAAGGCCAGAGGTTGGTTATCCTGCAGGGAGTGACTCATTTCCTGATACCTCTGAACCTTTCCATCATCTACAAGGCACAAGTTAGGAGCGTGATAGAACACTTCCTAATCAGGAATCATTTGAGCAGGTGTCAATTGAAAGTGCCCTGGTAAACTGTTCTCAATGGGCATGGAGGGGTAAAAACCTATGGACACCATCCAGAACAGAGCAGCCTGCTTGATTGACACCTCATCCATTACCCTAAACATTCCTTCCTTCCACCACTGACACATAGTGACTACAGTGTGTACCATCTACAGAATACACTGCAGTCATTTGCCACTCCGACATCTTTGCCAAACCCATGACATCTTTGCCAAAGAGGTCAAGGGTCGTAGCTGCTTGCGAACACTCCCGCCTGCAGGTTCCTCTTCATATTGCCCACCACCCTGAGCTGGAGATACGTCGCCAGTTCTTCACTGTCCCTGGGTCTAAATCCTGGAACTCGCTGCCCAACAGCACGATGGGAGTCCCTTCACCAGAATCACTTCATTAGTTCAAGAAGGTAGTTCAACTCTGCCTTCTCAAGGTCAACTGGTGAAGGTTAACTGTTGGCCCTATCACTGAGGCCCAACTCCCAGTAATAAATATTTTAAAAATTGGTACTTAAAAGGTTACATGTGGATAGTTTACTTGGACTAGGCTTGTAACCCATTGAATTTAGAAGATTAATGAGTGATCTGATTGAAGTGCTTAAAATAACAGTGATTTAACAGGATAGATACAGAGAAACTATTTCCTCCAGTGGAAAATCCAGAACAAGGACGGGTGAGGCATAGCCTTAAAATCAGAGTCAACCCACACAGTGTGAAATCAGGAAGAACATTTTCACATAAAGGGTGGTGTAAGCCTGGAATTTTTGGGAAAGCTGGTAATCACATGGAGTTCGAAGGCAGATAGATTTTTGTTGGGGAAGTAGTGTGGGATATAGAGCAATGGCTTGATAGTACAGGTCAGCCACTGATCAGGTTGAATGGCAGATTAAGGAGCTCCTGTTCCTACATTCCTTTGTGTACTTGTAATGTGCTGCCCAGTGTAGAGGTGGATGCTTTGGATAGTTTGAATAAGGAGGTGCAGATGGCATGTTCAGATTCTTCTCCTGGGCAGCTGCAAGGGCAAAAAAAAGTCTATAATTCTTGCTGTTAAAGAAACCCTAACAAACTTGACTGTAAATGATGTGCTAATTGCAGAGTTTCACACAGCAGGGTCTTGTCATTTGCACGATGGACAAGAGTATTAGACAATAAATGAATAGGAAATAGGAAGTAGTGAAAAGCCAGAAACGCTGGCCTTGTTTGGTGGAGGTCTTTAATGCCAACTTCTCCCAGCGTTTCTAATGTTTTAGTGTCCATAATCTTGCCAACTCTTTGGTCATCTTCTCTGTCTTTCTTCAAAGTTGGTGCTATAGAGAGAAGGGATTGGCTGAGCTCTTGAGTGGATAAGGTATGGTGTTGTTGTGATAATGTTTGTGGACCAGTCACGCAGCAGAACTGAACTAATAAGGTCACATCTCAACCCTGATCAAAATTTTATACGTTTTTCAAACTAAATATTAAATTAAAGTGTCATTACCCCTGCATAGAAAGCTGTGCTGATGTAGCCGCTTCATCCAAGAAAGCAGGGAGTGAATTTTGAAGATCCATAACCTACAAAAGGTGTCTGCATATCTCCTGGGCCTGTAATGTGGTTAGGTAGCCCAAGCTTGTGCGATTTTAGGTGCTGCAGGAGGTATGAATGTACTTGCTTGATGATGCACCTTAGGTGCAATTGTTAATACGGCTTTTTCAATTGAGTCATTACAGCCCGGAGACAGGCCCTTCGGCTCACCATGTCCATACTGGCCATCAAGTACCATTGTATACTCATCCCAGTTACCAGCACTTGGTTCATGGCCTCAGTGATTTGAGTGCTCATCCAGGTGCTTCTTAAATGTTGTGAGAGTACCTGCCTCCACCATCTCATGCAATATACTTAGGATTGCAACCACTCTTGGGGTAAAAAATCTTCTTTAGATCCCCACTATAGCTCTTCCTCCTCACCTTAAATCTGTGCCCATGGTCTGGAGTTAGTGCAGCAGATTTGGTCATCTCATGGTAACATGGTTTGATGGACCAGGAGTTGGGCCTGCTCTTCCGACACTCATCATTGCGCAGATGAGGTGAATATGCCTGAGAAATAGAAAAGTATGTGAAGGGCCATCTCTTCCTAGTTAGGCTTTTCGTTCTATGGGAGTACTATATGACTTTTCCTTTGGCTGATGGTTACTGGTTTGCTGTGTAAAGGACTCCACCCAGTAACCAGCTACAAGTGGAATAAAAGCTCAAGCAATCAAGCTGGATATTAGTAACGAGGAGTTTGAAGTTGTTCCTATGAAATGTTAGAATATAATAGTATTCAGCCTACTCTATGCAACTTTATCTGTCCTTTCATATTTGCATAATTCAGTGATCAGACATGGCTACATGTGGTTAAATGGTGGACACAAGCCTTGAACTAATGCCACTTATCATGTGAATATTCGGAACAGTTAAAGTAAGTTGGCGCCAATCTGTAATAAGCACCAAATCAGGTCATAACTCCCCCACAAATATTCATGCTTTATCTGAACTGAACCAAATCTGGCTTTTATTGACTTATGTCTCCTTAATTTTTTTTGGAAAACTAGGTTCATTCCAAGTCACTCCTTCACACTGAAAAATAGAACAAAACATTACAAAAATACTTGGGTTAGAATCAGAGAATCCTACAAAGCAGAAGGAGGCCAATTAGCCCCTTTTACCTGTGTTTTCTCTGAATGTGCTATCCAATTACTTCCGAACTACAACATAAATCGAGGCCATTTGGCCCATCCAATCCATGTTGACTCCCAACAGAGCAGTCCCATCTGTCCTTTTCTCGCCCTCCTAATTTTCCTCTCATCCTGCAACTTGTTTGCTCTCACATGCCTCATTAATCCATCTCCCCAGCACTTTCCTATATTTCTGCTTTACAAGTTACTATTGAGTTCACTTCAATAGACCGTTCAGGCTGTAATCGCAACAATTCACTGCATAAAATGAAAAGAAAGTCCCTAACACCCACCTATTTCCTTTGCTGATTATTTAACATCTGCGTTTCGGTTACTCACCTTCCAGCCAGTAGAAACAGTTTTTCCTTTACTGGATCAGACAGGATATACAGATTTTTCCCTCCTCCTTCTGTGATTCTCTCCTTAGCATCACTGAAGCTCTGCTCCACAAAGAGCACAAAACATCCTTGCAGGTGCAAAATTGGCATGTAACTGGCATAATCACTCCAGAACGGTATACAATTCATGTAATTAGGTGCTTGGGAGGGAAGTACAGCTGCAGTTATTGTTTAGAATATACTTTTATCACATGAGAGTTACTATTGTTGCAGCTGATCTACCAGCAGTTATCACCCCTAGACGTTAAATATTTTAGGTTACTCCAGGTTTAGGTTTTATCCTGAACATATTTCTAAAAACCTTCTGACCTCTGACTTACCATGAGCAGGCCCAAAAAGAGTTTGAATGATGAGTTGCCATGTGATAGACAGGAATATGATAGTGGGATTCCGTGCCACTTATAGCAATACTTGTCATTGCTGTGAACTCTGCAACAAAAAGAGATGGAAGCAGCTGTACTAGGTATAATCTCACTTGACAGAATTATCCTGGCTGAATTGTATCTTCTAAGAGGCACTTGGTGAGATGATAGGATTCAGCTTTGCTGCTTGAACAATCTCTTTCTTCCTTTCCCGCGGAGTCCCACCATTCCCTGTCTCCGGAATGCCGGAAACGTGTGGCATGCATGCTTCTTGGGAGCTGGATTTTTCAGGCAGTTGCTCTGATGACCTGGAGTCACTGGAGATGATAATAAGGAGAGCTGGCTTTCCTGTCCTCTGTGCCTAGCTGAGTTTTGCTCTTCTAATGCTTGGCATGTTTATTTTGTACAGGCCATTCTAATCCTTGTAGGCAGCTTTACTTTCACAATCACATGCAGAGATTGTGCGCTGAACTGGCTAATGCATAATTTACCTGTAATGGGAATGACTGAAAACCCTAATATGCCCCGGAGAATTCCTGGAGAGTTTACACAAGTGCTATTGAATTTCTCTCAGAGGCTGCAATTAGTGAAAAGAGACGTGCGTTCCGTCAAAAGCGACTAATGATTAGAGTGCAGGATGAACTAATTACTTATGTCGTGCGTTTTAGCATTTAATGGGCTGGAAATTGGATCATGGTTTGCGTGGTGCAAATCAGGAACGTCCAGTCCCATATGTGAGTATCATGCAATTCATACACGCTAATTCCATACTGGCAGGCCATCACCTGTCATTTTCCCTCAGTTATCTCTGTAGAAATCTGGATTGCACAACTGAAATTGGTGTTAAGATGCAAACTGGTTCAGTGTGGGTGTAGTGGTGATATTCATCATCTTCTTCTTCCTTTTTCTTTGTTTTTCCCCTCAGAGGATATGATTGATGAGCAGAGGGATCTAGGATCCAAGTCCATAGGTCCCTGAAAGTGGCTACACAGGTTGATAGGGTGGTTTAGAAGGCGTAGGGCATGCTTGCCTTTATTGGTCGAGCTAGTGAGTTCAAGAGTCAGGAAGTTATGTTGCAGCACGAATGCTCTGGTTAGGCCGCATCTGGCGTATTGCATTCAGTTCTGGTCGCCCCATTATAGGAAAGCTGTGGAAACATTGGAGAGGATGCAGAAGATGTTTATCAGGATGCTGCCAGGATTAGAGGGCATGTGCTATAAGGAGAGGTTGGGCTAATTTGGGTTGTTTTATCTGCACCGGTGGAGGCTGAGGGGAGACCTGATAGAAGTTTACTGTATATGATTATGAGAGGCATAAATAGAGTAGACAGCCGGTATCTTTCTCCCAGGGTTGAAATGTCTGATGTTCTATGTTCTATAAAGGATGAAATGGGCAGGCAGGTGAGCAGTGTGTGAGGTGGTGCAATCCTCCTGCTGCTTCCAGGATCTCTATCTGCTCCTCATGTATGGCCTCTCCCAAATAGGTACTGAACACTCTCCCATATAGCTCGAATGGTCAGAGGTGAGGTGACAGGTGCCCGTTTAGGTTAATTTGTGAAATTGGTTTGCATTGTGCATTGCAGATCCTTATAGGATAGTCTAAAAGCAAAATAAAAACGTAAATAAAAACACAAGGTACGGTAAACACTTTGCAGGTCAGACAGCATTTGTGAAGAGAGAATCAGTTGACATTCAAGTTGATGAGCTTTATCAGAATTTTCAGCAGAAAGATCATCGACCTGAAGCTCTGAGGTCTAAAAGGACATGGAGTTGGTAATTGGAAGAAAACAAGTCATCAAGAAAGAAATGATGTTCATAATTTGGTGTCTGTAAACTTAAGGGAAGAGGAAATAATTGGGAGCCTACAGGAAATTATCTTGGATGCTCATTGGTTTGTGACTTTCTCAGCACATCTTGTAAGTGATTGGTTTGGTGTTTTGCAGATAGTGGGCTAGAAATTCATTAAGGGTGCTGTGCAACAAAAAGCAGGTAAACCCAGGGTGGACCAATTTAGGGCATATTTCTGAATGCTCAGTTCCTGTTGGAAAACTCATCTCCTTTTATTTTGGTGGAATTTCTGCCCTCCCCAGCACCTTTCTTCAAACATAACATTCTCTCAAATGGGAATAACACAACATGCAAAATTTGTCAGGAGTAAGATTTTCAACCTTCATTGACCTGAAAAGCACAGTTCATATTTACTCACAGAAAAAGCAGGTTTTACTCAGTCCCTTTCCCCTGAAGCCATGCTATTTAATGAGCCAACACTCAAAACGCTCTCTGTGCCCTCACTGAAACCACTAACCTCAAGTACAATGAAAAACACGATGATGCTGGAGGAACTCAGCAGGCCAGGCAGCCTCCGTGGAGAGAAGCAGGCAGTCAACGTTTCAGGTCAGGACCCTTCTTCAGGACTGAGGATAGGAAAAAGGGAAGCCCAATACAATCATGTACAATGTAATGAGTGCCCGCACTGTTTGGAGGTTAGGCTTGCATTCACTCCCAGCCTCTGTGTCATTCCATGCTGCTGTTGCTGATTGCTGCTGTATCTCACAGTTGGCTGCTCACTGCTGCAGCTGGGGTTGGTGGAGGGGGAAACAGGACCCTAGGGAACTTCATCTGCTTTTCCTTCAGCCTGCAGGAGCAGGCAGAGAGGGCATGGCATTTGCCTGCATTATATGATTTCCAAAAGTGCAGTGATCCGGAGACTGCATTCAGAGACCTCCCTGGCAACCTCCTACTAGGATCACCTGGCAGTAGCCCAGTGGATACTCCAAACCTGCCTTTTCACAAGGAATATGCCTCGTACTGGCACTGTTCTACACCAGACTATCCAGGCTTCTGTGACGCTGAGAGCTGTCTGCTCCCTACCTTCTTTCCATTCATTCAGTAGCAACCCTCCCCTGTGCCTGGAAGAGTGTTGCTTGTATTGTGTTTGCCTCTTTAAGAGTTGGCTGCACAGAATACTCTGTTACATGCTGAGAACTGTAAGGAAGTTCAGTCCATCAGCAGTAAGTGCAGTGCTGACACTGATAGTATCAGTTTTAACATGAGAGGGAATTCAACAACACTGCTCTGAATTTTACAACTGAAGTTCTTGCCCATTGAGTGAATTTCATGAATAGCATTAGGATAATCCACCATCCCATTTTGTGTCAGACAAACAACATGGAATAGTCACTGGGATAATCTGTCTACATTTGTCTTTTTATTCCTACTTGTGACTATTCGATTAGACATGGCACAGTGGTGGGACTTCCATTCCTTATAAAGGTCATAGGTTCAAATCCTACTCTTGCAACTTGAGCAAGTAATCATGACTGTTGCTGCGCGTGGTGTTGAGGGAGTGCTGCTTTGTTAGAGGTGCCATCTTTCAGAGGTGATGTTAAACTAAGGCCCTGTCTGCTCTCTCAGGATGATGTGAAATATTCCATTGCACTTATTCAAAGAAGAACATGGGAGTTCTCCTCAGAATCCTGGCCAGTAATATCCCTCAGTGGTTATTGGTAAAAAGTTGGCTTCCTTCATTTACTTGTGGGATCAATCTGAGTGTGAAGTAGGCTGTTCTGTACCTTACGAGGCTGAGGGTGTGTGGGCTTTTTGTTCTTTTCACTTGCAAGTGAGGGAAACAAAGGATCACAGGGAAATAACAGCAGGTGACACTTGGCTAACGATCCATAGGTGCACATGGTTTTTGGGGAGGTCTCCTCCATAAGGGGCTCAGATAGCTTCACAAACCAACAGCGTACAGGGGAAAGTAGGCCCGTGACCTGGAGCCCATGTTGCTTTCATCTCTGGTCATTGTCTGATTCTCTTTACCCTGCGCTTTGTGCCTTTGATTATTAGTCAGCTTTGTGATGTTGACCATGGTGGGGTTCTGGGTGCGATCCCTCTCACTGACCAGCAAGTCGGGGAAGGATTATCAGACATAATGAACGAAGCATCAGGAACTAACCTTATGGTTTGTTTTCTCTTCCTTCATCCAGGCAAGTGCTCCACCTCCGATGGGTAGCCGCTCATTGAGGCCTGATTGAAATCAAGAGCTTGTCATATGAGAATGATGGGAACAGGGCCCATATTCAACACAATCAGGTGCAGTTTATTGCTGTGGGGCCCTCCCTTATTTGTAATTGCAAGTTTTAAGTTAAAGATAATCAGTAACGTAAACACAAACCATGCCACAGTTGTTTCATGACAGGCACCACCTTTAACAAAAGAAATATTATTTGGTTCAAGTCAACTATTGCTACCATCTGAGCCCAGGGATTAGGTTACTGATTTGCAGTTCCTTCAATATTTCTGCTGTCTGTGTGATGTATGCTTTGGAATTACCAGGGATAGGGGTGGTTATCATGACAGATGCTGGCCAGTGTGCTTTGTGTAGTCGACGTGTGATGTGATTCACACTGAAGGATTAATGTCTCTTGAGTAATCATTGTCCACTTATTAAGTGGTAGACAAATTTTATTAGCCAGTTATGCAAATTGACACTTTGTAGAATGCCCTCCTCTGGGTTGGAATGTGAGGGGTTAATACTTCACTCCAGGCAGCCTGGAGTGAGAAACCAGAGTTTTGGTTCAGCATTCTAGGTTGGCATCCTATGAAAATGTTGTGCGAGAGAGAGCCCACAAATGCACACTTCATAAGTTGCTCAAGAAATGATTGTCACTGACAAGGTAATTGTTTGTCTCACGTAGTTGTCAAACTGTTAGTCAGCCTGAGAGTTCTCCTACTACATCACCTGTTTTTCAAGGAAAGAGCAACAATATGTGAAAAACAAGTTGTTATTACAGTTCACCAAAACTCTTATCAAGATAATGTGAATTCACTACCATACAGGAAGCTGCTACATCAGCATCATGAGGCTCAAATTAAAATTCAATGTAGTGAAAAGACTGTTTACATTGCAGAAGAGAATAAATAGTTTTACCAGAAGATTGCAAACCAGTATTGTATATATACAAACACATTGCAGTGTAATCTTACACTTGTATCGACCAAGCTGCTTAGAAAACTGAATGAGGACAAAAAAATTCTTTTTAAAGACAGTTCTAATCTTGAAACAAATGTAGCATTCTTACTTTAAGAATAGAGTCTTTGTGTGCAGGCTGAATGTTTTTAACAAGACAGCAGTGAATTGAAGAAATCTATTACAACAGCCAAAAGTATAACAATGGCACAAGGTGCACCCAGTTGGCATGCAGCAAAGGAAAATCTTTCCTTCCCTGTTAATTAGGATGTCTTTGCCACATTTCTAATGGAATAAATTTTTCCCAATTAATGGAGAAGAATCTTTTTTCCTTCGTTTCTAATTGTGATTTCTGGTGATCATATTGATAATGCAAATATATTTTCCTCTGCTCGCATCAAGACAGAATTAAAGGCAATTCATGTATCATTTTACTTATCACTGGTGCCTTGTTCCAATTAAGAGAGATCAGCAAAAGCCCTTCAAACCCATTTTCAATTTGGCCAATTAAAAAGTGATGTGCCAAAGGGGTACAAAGCCAGGAATGATCTTGGAAGTGTATTGTCTGTTGTAGCATACAGAAGATTGCAACATCCTGTCCATTATGCCTCCAGAACAATAGTCATTCTAAATATTTGGTGATTGCTTAAGGTAATCATGGTATGTTGAAGCATTTTGATCTGTTCCACATCTCTAAAGCTTGATCCAGCTTGTTGCTTCCCACAGATACAGTTCCATTTCCCTTCTCATCCTCTAGGAGAGGAACTCTCAATTTTTAATCACTTTTGGTTTGAGAAGCTGTAACTTCAGCTGGAACACATGCTCTAATCTGTTCCCACATCACTTCAGTTCTTTCAGGATGAACATTTTAAAATAAATCCTGTTCTCCCTCACTGGCATTAGAAATTTTGCTGAATTAATTGCCTTGTTTAGGTTCTCACAGAGTCATACAACACAGAAAAGGTACTTCTGCCTACCTCTGCATGCCAACCTTTATGCCCATCTACACTAATCCCATTGGCTCACATTCAGACTGCATCTTTCCACGCTCTGTCTATTTAATTGTTTATCTAAATGCTTCTTAAACAGAGTAATTGTATCTGATTCCAGCACCTCCTCTGGCAGCGCGTTCCAGATATCACCCACTCTGTGTAAAAACTTACACCTCAGATCCCCTTTAAATCTCCTTCCTCTCACCTTGAATCTATGTCCTCTCGTTTTTGATACCCCTACCATAGGAAAAAGATTTTGACTGTCTACCGTATCTCATGTACTTCTGTCTGGTCACCCCTCAGCCTCCTTCACTCCATGGAAAACAAGCCCAGTCTATCCAATTTCTCCCCAAAGAGAGTGTGAAGGAAATTCAGCCGCATGTAGCTAGGATTGGAGGATTTTAGTTATAAATCCTCCAATCCAAGCTACATGCAGCTGAATTTCCTTTGTACTCTCTCTAACACAGTTACATCCTTCCTATAGTGTGGTGACCAGAACTGCAAAGGCAGTGTAATCAGTGTTTTGTAAAATTGCAACATAATGTCCCAACTCTTGTATTCTAAGCCTTGACCTATGAAAGTAAGTATGCCATAAGCCATCTTCACCAACCATAACTAAGCATGGGAAGCTATGGAAAAAGCTATGGAAACCCTGGAAAAAAGAGATCAAATGTAAAATCTTAAGCAGGAAATAAACTGACGCTTCAAAATCTGTTTAAAGATTGCTTAGACCTGCCCTGAACTCATCTCTCTCAGCTACAGGTTGAACAACATTGATGACCACCTTCTTCTTTGAATGTGACGCAAGGGAAGATGACATTGTGCAGATTTATTTAGTGATCCTGTGGACAATTCACTTCTTTGAAGAACAGACTAACCAATAGAAATCTTCACCCCCTCAAAAAAGAGTCTCACAGCTATTCTTTGAAAAACTCAGGGGGACATTGATGGTGGTGCTGAGCTGTCTGCCTTCCTTGATGATAGTTCAGGCCCAGCTGTCTGTTGATCGAAGGGGGAGTCACAGGTCAGTAGTGCGCCACTTCATTAGAAATAAGGCTGCTGATAGCATTCCTGAATTCCAGGCATTTCACCAGAAGCAGTAGGGGTTGGGGGAGGGCATCAATGACACTCAGCAAATCACAAATAGTGATTTTAAAGTGATGAACTGCATTGAAGCTTTGTATTGACCTGCAAGCCTAGATTGAAGGTTTCTGAGTTTACTGCCTGTCTCTGGCAGAACCATTTAAGGTGGCAATGTAAAGTAATAGCCATCACTGTTCCCTCTGATCCCACAGTCTTCCCTCAGTGTATTTTCAGCAGGCGGGCTGCATTAAATATGTAGCCCAAGTGCAATGAAGTCATCAAGCGCAGATCTATAATTTTAGTGATCTGTTTCCTGTCAGGCAAACCAACTGGGAGCCTTGTTCTGAGCCTTTTGATCATGAAGGGGTGACTTTATTTATATTGGCTAAGTAAGTCATTTATATTAAATGGGATTCCAGGCATTTTACTGCTATTTAGGAATGTACCTTGAAAGTTAAGGCTGTATAGCTGCCCATTAAACATTTGTTAATACTGTGGGTCAAGTTGCTTGTGGAGATGTGAGTGGCACCAGCTTCTTGTCCAGATCCTCAGCAAGGGGTTTGGTGACAGGCTCAGGCCTCCTGTATCATCGTCACTCTTGTTCCCCAAAACCAGGCAAAATAGATTTCTGCCCTACGACATATCCCAACTCAAGCTTATTGTTGCCTTTAGATTGCGTAGATGTAAGCTGCAAAAATCAATGTTCATCTCTGTGTAATATTCCAAAGTTATTGATTTACTCAAGCAGCATTCTATACTGTCTCCAAGAGCAATTTCTGCTGACAGGTTAGAAAATAGGAAAGGAAAATTATTTATATACCAGAAGCAAATGCAGCTTCAATATATTAGGACATGCCAGGATACCCAGTGACCCTTCAAGTATACATTCAGGAAATGTCACCAACGTTGATGTACTTGTGAGTTATAGCCCTACCTTTGGATTAAAACAAAGATTTGACTTAGTGTGAAAACAATGTCACACCTGGTTAGGTTCAGGAGTGGAGTTAACAGACGGATCAGCCATGCTCCGATTATACGACAGAATGTGCTTGAGAGACTGGTTGGGCAACCCTTGTTACCTTCAGCAGCCTCAGGTATATCGTCAAGGTAAATATCTCAGAATTGCCTAACTTGCCTCATAAGACCAATAGTTTAAGTTAACCAGCTAGTCCAGCATTATTAGAAAAGTATTACGGACATTACTATGGTAAAAAGCATTTTAGGTCAATCACCATTTATCAGAACTGGGGAAAGTTAGACATGATCCAAGCTTTAAGTTCCAGAGAGAGTGGGGAAGAGCACAGAAAGGAAGACCTGTGACAAGGTTGAAGGGAGGAGAGATTGAAGGACATATTGGTGATCCACATGGCTGAAAGCTTGTGGTGCCTGCCAGCGAATAACATGAGGTGGGTCTGGATGGAGTTGGGGTTAGGCCAAGAACAAATAGAAGGAGGAGAATAGGATCTAAAAGTATCAGAAAGGAGACAA
Organism: Rhina ancylostomus; assembly: GCA_030265395.1. NCBI lineage: Eukaryota > Metazoa > Chordata > Chondrichthyes > Rhinopristiformes > Rhinidae > Rhina > Rhina ancylostomus. The sequence continues at coordinate 65,884,113 of JARFYF010000074.1, read as the reverse complement.
GAAGTATTAAATGGCAGAAATATGAAATACAAAGTTGAAATGGATGATGACCTGAAATCACTGAAGCCATTGATGTGTTCAGAAGGCTACTATATGCCTCGTCAGAAGATGATGTATTGTTTCTTTGCCTTTCATCGGGCTTCTTTGGAAGAATGTAGAGGCAAATTACAGAGTGGGAGTGGGATGGAAAATTAAAATGACAGGCTTGGAGTCACACTTGGTTTCCCCAGTGAGGAGGAGACCACAACACAAGCACTAAATGTAGTATATTACACTGGAAGAAGTACAAGTGAATTGTTGCTTTGCCTGGATAGAGTGTTTGGGACATTGGATTGCAGGAAAGGAGGAGGTAAGAGGGCAGACATTGGTCTTTAAGATGAAGTATTAAGCCAAGGCTCAGTCTTGGAACCCCAGAAGATGTAAAAGTTCCCATGGCACTATTTGAAGAAGTGCATGGTTATATTGTCGATTTGTCCCAGCCAATATTCACCCCTGATCCAACAACTACTTTTAGAATGAAACACTCCTTCTGCAGGTGTTTTAGGATCACAAGGGATAGAATTTGTCATCAGTTTTATTTTTAACAAATTGCTTAACACATCCAGTCCAGATGAAGATTCTCGACTCAAAATGTCGACTGTCCATTTCTCTCTACAGATGCTGCCTGACCTGTTGAGTTCCTCCAGCAGTTTGGTTTTTACTTCAGATTACAGTATCAGCCGTCTCTTGTGTCTCCTGCTTAACAGGTTCACTGTTATGTTAATACCCCCTAAAGTATATTTTGTGGCTGACATCTTTATTTCTACACCATTAATCCCAATCACAAACAAACAGGCAAGCACGGTAGTGTAGCGGTTAGCGTAACACTTTACAGCGCCAGTAACCCAGGTTCAAATCCGGCCACTGTCTGTAAGGAGTTTGTACATTCTCCGCATGTCTGCATGGGTTTCCTCTGGGTGCTCTGGTTTCCTCCCACATTCCAAAGACGTACAAGTTAGGAAGTTGTGGGCATGTTATGTTGGTGCCGGAAGTGTAGCCACACTTGCGGGCTGCCCACAGAACACTATGCAAAAAGATGCATTTCACTGTGTGTTTCAATGTACATGTGACTAATAAAGATATCTTATCTAGTTATCCTCTTGAATTTTGGAGCTTGAAGAATCAACAGTATTAACTAATAATTGTATATTCCAAAAGACATTCTTCCATCCACATTTTACACCTAACATTCCTTTCCTGCTTTGTCTGTCATCGTGCAGAGATATTTTCCCTGATACTGGTTATCAGCTGTAAATCTGTCTGCTGTTTTTGATTCACCTAGCCATAGGTTTAATGGACTTACACCTCCAATGAAATAGTATTTGAACATACTGCCATGGTGTGTAGAAATGTACTTTCAGATTAACAGTTATTCCAAACCATAGGTTGCACAAGGAATGATTTAAGAGAAAGTTGGGGGGGGTGGGGCAGGGTGAAGGAGCAGGAGAGAGAATGGGTGAGGGGAGAAAACCAGTGCAAGAGAGAGAACAGCTCCAACTAAACCTAAACTATTTACAGTTTTGCTGATAAAACTGACTGGAAAAATGTTGATGATTCAACTACTCTGTATTTCTTAGTCTTTTCTTAAGTAAAAGCAAACAATATCAAATCTATGTTTATTGCTAATGGCAATATTTCTTTTTAGACTTGTTACTGTTGGGACTGTTACTGAAAACTAAATTGAAATTGTTCAAAGGATACAAGTGTGTGGATTCAAAGGTGCTGATGGATGATTTATGAAAAACCCAGTTGATCATCCTGTCCCTGGAACAGTTGTTATGAATCACTCTTGACTTAAAGTCTCTTCCATAAGGGACCAGTCTATCTCACTGAAGGAGAAAGGAAAAATCTTGAAGGAGAGCAGCAGTCTAATAGAAAGTAAAGTCTCTATGAAACTGCTGCTCAGGGGCAAGCGATAGACATTTTTAATAAGCTTTTTTCAAGTGCAATCAACTGTGCCAGCAGCTGAGCAGGTGGCACTCTTGCTTTTGAGTTGGAGATTCAAGTCATATTCCAGAGCACAATCACAGCTGACACTGCTGCAGGACTGAGGGTGTGCTGCACTGCTGGACCTGCTGTCTGTCGCATGTGAGTTAAACTGAGGCCCCATCTCCACTCTTATGTGGATATAAAAGATATGACACTATTTAAAGATGAGGAGGAGCACAGTTCAGGATTTCCTCATTAATATTTATCTCTCAGCCAATGTAGTGACAAAAATCTCACTTTATAATGACACAGAAGGCCCCATAGCCCAGCAGCTCCAAGCCTGTTCTGGGGGATGCAATCCTATTACAATGAATCAGGACTTCGGTGGTGATGGATAAGCCGATTTTCTTGACTATTGGATGCTATTCCTTTTAATACTTCACCACATTTTTAGTTCACTTTGATATCACACAGTAGAATAATAAATTTTCCTGTACACCTGGTAGATTTCAAGGGAACATGGGTTACAGAACCAGGTAAGTTTGAAAGGAGCATAGGAGCCGGGGCTCTGGTGGGTTTGAAAGAAGTATAGGAACCGGGTCTCTGGTGAGTTTAAAAGGAGCACAGGGACTGTGGCCCTGGTGAGTTTAACGGGATCACAGGGACACATCCTTGGTGAGTTTAAAGGGACCTTGGGTGCCAGATCCCTGGTGAGTTTAAAAGGACCTCTAGAGCTGGGGCCCTGGTAAGTTTAATGGGACCATGTGATCCAGGTCCCTGGTGACCTCTGGAACCAGAGCCCTAGTGTGAGAAAGGGAGAGTGGGAACTGAAGCCCTGGTGTGAGGAAAGTGTTGCAGGAACCAGGACCCATTGAGCCAGATGTCAATCCATCGGGATTTCCAAAGAGTCAGATAGCAGATTATTGGAGTTTGAATGTCGCCCCCTTCCACCTCTCCTTATTTCCATGACCCCTTGTAAATTATTCTCTCTCACTTCTGACTATCAACTGACCTTTACAGCAGTGGGACAAAACCCAGAGCCCCAGGAGGGAATCATGCAATCACAGAGACACAATGCAAGCTCCACACAGACAGCACCCGAGGTCAGGATTGAAGCTGAGTCCCTGGAGCTGTGAGGCAGCAGCAGTGCCTGCTGCACCACTGTGCCGCCCTAAATCATCTCATCATCGTCACATTACTGTTTGGAGGACCTTGCTGTGAGTGAAATACTTACTGTATCCCTCCTATACTACAACAGTGATTATGTTTCAAGAGCACTTAACAGACTGTGAAGGTTTTTGAGACCTCCTAAGGGTGTGAAACAAGTTAATAAATGCACATTTTCAACTACCTAGCAGGTGAGGGCTAATTTCCTGTGATGTATTTCCATGAATTACCATAGATTGCCTTATTATTTCTTCAATTTGAAGTTATTTGGTGTTCATTTAAAAAAAAACAAAATGCTCTCCCACCTTCCTCATTTGCTTGAGATGAATAAATAATTTCAGAATCATTTGAGAAAGGTGGCAAGCTTGTGTCACGATGTTGAGCAAAGAGCTCACTCGCAGAGAACCCAAATGTGGCACACCGGTACGAGACTGGAGTCAGGATACTTCCTCAGGACCAAACACAAACAGCAACTGGAAGGAATCTTGCTTCAGGGATCTGAGGTGGAGTCCCAACACGAAAACTGGATATCCTAAGAGGAACAGTGAAATCAGGACTGCTCAAGAGTTGACAACTCTAAGCAGCCAGGAGCCAAAGTAAACCCAAAGGTTGACCAATATTCTGGCAACTAGCGCTAGAGAAACCCAGGTACTTACGCTAGGCCCCTGATGTGTGTGTTGTTATGCAACTAGTTGAGCATGGAATCCATGTGCTGTACAACAAGGCACCATCAATGGAGCTGAATCGAGAGCCAGTACTCGGAACCATTATAGCTTGTGTTATTATGATGGAAATCTGCAAATTTTCCGTCCCAGAAGGATAAGAACCCAAGTTCTTCACTCATGTGGTTTGGGTGTGCTGTCCCAGTCCAGGTATTGGTGACTCCACTCTCGTACAAATATGAAGTAAAAACAGAAAATGCTGGAAACACCCAGCAGGTCAGGCAGCATCTGTGGAAAGAGAAATAGAGTTAACATTTCAGGTCAAAGGTTCTTCATCAGAACTGCAAAAATGAGAAAACAAGTTAGTTTTAAGTGCAGAGTGGGTGGGGAATGGATTTCATGTTTAAGTTATTCATATTTCTATGTGACATAGAGAGAGGCCATTCAGCCCACTAAGTTTATGCCAGTCCTCAGAACAATCACATTGCCCTGCTTGTTTCCCTGTCACCTATTTTCTCACATGCTATCGATACCCCCATGATTCTCCTACATTGACAGTAGGCCAATTAACCAAGCAACCTGCACGTCTTTGGGATGTGGAAGAAAACTGAAGTGCCTGGGGGAAATCCCAGTGGTCACAGGGAGAAAGTACAGACTCCTCACAGACACCACCAGAGGTCAGTAATGAACCTGGGTCAACTGCTGATGTGAGAAGCTGAAATGTCACTGTGCCTCTCCTTGACAGGACAAAGGGACTCTCCCTAACTGGGTGAGGCCAGGGTTGCCCTAGCAATATGCTCTTTGCAAAGTGATGTCAGACAAATGTGGTTGAGTCTTAACTACCTTCTGAACTGGCCTAGCGAAAGCACTTATATTGATCTGCTCATGGTATTTAAAAAATCTGTTCTTCCAATACAGCAATATTCCATGTCTTCACTTTAAACAGGTAAATCATATCACTAACAAAGAAGAACAATGGTTTTGAGTGTTAAACTCTGTGCAGTATCTTTGACTGAATAACTTAAAATAATCAACAAAACATTCCAAAGTATAGCAAAGTGATAGACTTTTGATGTGGCTAGACTACACTGCCCCATCCCCAATATTGGCATTACATGGAAGCATCGAACTAATTTCTGTTAAAAATCATTGCAATGACATATACAGTCACTCAGTGAATGGAAATAACCGAACAAGATTCATTATCCTTTAATATATGAACCTTTGTGTTTTGAGAAATAATTGAGAAAAGCTGTGTCTGGCTTTAGAATTCTAAAAGCCCATCTGCCATGCCTTCAGATTTGCTATGAAGATCCGATGTTCATTACTTACAACTTAGTTCCCTTGCCTGTAAATTAAATAAGTTCAGGGACAAAGCAAGAAGCCATGTTTATACTATGGCGATCCAGTTCTTCTTTCTCTCAATGAAACCAGTTTGCATTTACTTATTGCCTTTAATGCAGGGTAGTTCACAGGAGTGTTAGCAGTCTAAATTCAACAGCCTTATTAGTTATTATTAGTTCAAATAATCAAAGTTTTGGTCAAAGAGATGAGGTTGGAGAGGCTGAGGGAAGAATTATAGATTTTAAATTTTAAATTTTAAATTAAATTTTAAAAATTAAATTTAAATTTTATTAACAGTGTGGTAATGGACCCTTCCAGCCTAATGAGTCCGTGCTGCCCATTTTTTAAACCCATGTTAACCTACCCATATGTCTTTGGAATGTGGGAGGAAACCGGAGCACCCGGAAAAAACCCACGCAGGCACTGGGAGAACGTACAAACTCCTTACAGACAGCGACGGGATTCGAACCCCAATCGCTGGCGCTGTAATAGCGTCACGCTAACTGCTGCACTACTGTGCCGCCCACACGGGCAGCTGTAATATGATTGCCAGTGGCAGAGTGATGAAAATCAAGGTTGCGTTGAAGGTTAGAATTGGAAGAATACAGAAGGTCACAGAGCTGGAGCAGAAAACATTAAATCCTAGGTTTTGCCAGACTGTGAGGCAAAGTTGATTCTGATGACGAGCAA
>JARFYF010000074.1:65746169-65761675 GCA_030265395.1 Rhina ancylostomus | reverse complement strand
TTGAACAGTGTTCCCTTAGCTGTTCAAAATAACGTGAGCTTTGAATATTTTTATTATTGGTTGTAAAATATTGATGTGAATATAGTTTGACTGACAGTTTGGCATCATTCATATAGGTATTGCAAGGTGGCGTGCCAGAATGATGGACATGCAGGACAACCAATGGCAAGAGTGTGGTGCCCGGTGGCAGTGACCTCATGCTGGTGGGCTGGCACTGTGACAGGTCCTAAGGGCAGTATGACAGTGGAGTGCATCCCACAGAGGAAAGACCGAACTGGGGGGAACGGGGCAGGGGTCCCATTCTTCTTAGCTCCTTCCTCCTTTGCTCACTCCCTTTCCTCTTAAAGCCTTCTCCCCACCTTTCCCTTCTGATTCCCCAGCTCTCTACTCCGCACCCTCCCAACCCACATTGGCTGCTTAGCGCATGGTCAAGCCCAGAAGCCCAAGACCTGTCCCAGACAAACCTCAAGAGAATCCTCAGCCACCCACTCAGTGCTGCCCAGTGTCAGCAGATCAGTCTCCCAGATGACAGGGGCAGATTCATCCTGTGGGAGAGGGAGTATTTCACTCAACCGCCATCTTAGACAGGTTGTAGTAGAGTGTGACCTCTCTCACCCTTAGGGTGTGACACCTCCCTGATTATGTAACAGATCTGCAAGCAATAGGTAGCAAGAATCCACTTGTAAATCAGTCTGTGAGTGGGATTTGGACAGGATGGATGGAAGCATATGGCTGTGCATGTGTGTGTGATAGATTTATGGCACTGTTGAGTTTTAGTCCTTTGCTGAATGAATAGGAACCATGTACGTGTACACGACAAAGGTCATCGACCAGTACTTACAAGGGGTAAGCACTCTTCAACCTCTCTGACAGGCAATCTAAACTCAGGCCTGAGTTACTGAAACTGCTCTTATACTGCGACCTTTGTGAGTGTTCCCTGGCCTCGTGTACTTTATGGCACAGGGGTCACCAGGTCTTCCCATAAACAGGCTCTTGCTAAGGGTCAGCATCCTCCAAGGTTGGCTTGAAGTTTTCAGGAATTTAAACCCTAATTTCCAGGACACTGTCATGAGCAATCGTAGAGAAAAGACGCAGAGCTCTTCAAAACAATGTGTGAGCTTTGAATTCTTTTGTTCTTGGTTATAAAATATTGACGTGATTTTACATCAATCACATCACGTGATTGTTTGACTGACAATTAGGGGTCAATCAGGCGGGTATTGCAGGGTAGTGTGTGGCAATGATGGACATGCAGGACAACCTATGGAAAGAGCTTGGGGCAACATCAGGTGGATGGAGGTGTAAGGTCCTGAGGTCAGGCCAAGGGGGGTTGCCATTCTTATGCAGCAGTCTTGTGAGGTTGGCACAGTGGTTCAGCAGGCGAGTCCAGGTGAAGGGTCTTGACCCAATATGTTGACTATCCATTTCCCTACACAGATGCTGCCTCACCCACTGAGTTCCTCCAGCAGTTTGTTTTTTTTTGGTGCAGCAGGTAGTGCTGCTGCCTCACCACTCCAGCGACCCGGGTTCAATCCCACCCTCAGGGGCTGTCTGTGTGGAGTTTGCATGTTCTCCCTGTGAGGGTGTGGGCTTCTTCTGGTTTCCTTCCACACCCAAACGCGGGTAGGTTAATTGGCCACTGTAAATTGCCCCTGGAGTCAGTGAGTGATAGGTGAGTCGGTGAGGGGGGGGGCTGGTTCTAGGGGTAGTTGATCTCCATGTGAGAGAGAATAGATTACAGGGAAGTGAGTAAGGGGGAGAGATTGATGGGAATGTTCTAGCAACCAATATGGATGGGCCAAATGGCCTCCTGTGTGATGAGGAAATATGCGATGAGATTTCCACAAGGGCTGTGAGGAAGCTGGGGCTCAGCCTCCTCTCAAGTGATCACATAATAAAGTGTCATCGACATGCATACGCACTGGCGCAGCATAACAATGAGGACATGTGTGTGTGTCCCTCTAAAACCAGGCAAGCTAAAGTTGCAGACCCTTATGCATGCACAAGATGAGCTGACTTGATAATGTCACACCTTATGAGCTTACAACGGTGCTGCTGCAAGAACACAGTGTTCCTCAGGTGCCAGGAAAACAATGACAGTCAATGTCATTCAGCAAGGCCTCTGGGTTTAAACAAAAGTAAAACCTGTGCTTCATGTGCAAGTTGCCACCGCTTGCAGATGATTTGAGAAGCAACATAGCTCAAGGATCAATCACAAGGGCAGAAGGAACAGACATGGCCCCTCATGCCTGCTCAGCATTCAGTATCATGGCTGATCTTCAATCTCAATGTCACTTTTCTGCACTAACCCTATATCCCTCAATTCTCTTAATATCCAGAAGTCTTCTGGTTCTCTGTGTTTTATATAGTCAGGAACTGAGCTTCCATATCCCTCCTAGGTAGAGAATTCCACAGATTCTTGACCTGGCGGATGCAGTAATTTCTTCTCTTCTCTGTTCAGAACCCTTATTCTGAGACTGTGATCCTGGTTGTGGACAGTTCAGGCAGAGGAAACCTCATCCTTCCATCTACCCTGTCAAACCCCATTTTGTAGATTTAGTAGTGATGCTGCACATCTCCAAAGAATGGTGATTTTACATTAAAACATTTAGTCAAAATCAAAGGAATAAATCATCATGAGTTAACTTTCTCCCTGAAATGCACCATATCTGGAAAGGAGGACTTAACTATGAGGCTGTGGGTTGGAAATGTTTTCACCTCTGAAGCAAGAAGAAGTGAGTTCAAATCCCATTCCAGAGGCGCAGAATGAGCTGGTACATCAGTGTCATACAGAGGGAATGTGAGGCTGTCAGAAATACTGTTATTTTTGGATGAGATCTTTCCAAGTGGTTGCAAAAGATCCAGCAACACTTTAATAGGAAAGATCAGCATGCTGCATTGACAAAATATTTTTCCCTCAACCAACATCATTTAAATCAGGCAATCTAGTAATTTATTCAATTTCAGTTTATGAGACCTTGTTCTGTTAAACTGGCTGCTCTGCTTTACTGTACTGTAATAGATTCTTGTGCTCAAAAGTACTTTGTTGGTTGTGAAGGTCTTGAGCTAGTTAAAAGAGTTGTATTAATGTAGCTTTAAACAACTGGAATTCCCTCTCTGTTTACCACTAATGAAAAATAATTTTCAATAATCGGAGATTTAAAGTTAAATCAAAATGTGTCATCAGGAGTGAGAGTTGACGTGAAATGCATAACTGCTTAAAATGCTGCAAACAACAAATTGGTACGTGGTGATGATGTACTCTATTGTGTGCAGTGATGGGGTGCAGTGAAGGAGCACAGTGACTGGGCACATGGATATGGTGCACAGTGTTGGTGCATGGTGATGGGGCATAGGGATGTGCTCTGAACCAACTAATGCCGCCATGTGGTTAGCAGCCAATCCTTTGAAGCAGTCAGGTGACCTTCCACTTCCACCTTAGTTTGCACTGACATATGGCCTGCCTATCAGTTCCTGCAACAGAGAAACATGTTTATGGTTTTATGTGTGACACTTCATTAAACCTTCACCTTCTATATCCTCAAAAGACAATGGATGATGGCGATCAATAGATGTTTTCAAGACTGAAATCAATTTTCTGGGTAAGGGTATCAAGGGATGCTGAGCAAAGACAGATAAATGAAGTTAAGGTATAGATCATCCATGTTCTGATTGAACAGCGGAGCCATCACAAAGGACTAAATAGCCCATTCCCATCCATCGAGCTTTAATGGAATGTACTGAACAGTAAGAGTCAAATTTCAGTTGATCTTTTGGAATAGCCGATACTGATTTTTTTTATTTCACTTTAGATTAATCTCAAATCAAGTAGTATTTTCCATGATGCCCTGAAACAGCAAACTGGGACAAACTTCTTGTATTCTTGGGTGCTTGGGGAAGCCGCTGAAAGGAGTAAAGATATCATAGTGGGGATCATAACAGGGTGAGGGCTGAATCTCTGCTTGTCAAACACTGGAAACAAGTGAGTAATTGTGGCTTCAGCACTGACATGTGAAAGCACTTACGGGGTCAAGGAAGTGACCGTGAGCCACTCAGACAGAGTGCCGGGAGAATCAAATCCAGAAGACAGATGGGCCAGGCAAGAAACCTTGATGCAAGAACAACACATAAGCAAAATATTTGCTCTCCTTTATAGTGCAACAAATAAACAGACGAAGTGTGTGGGCTGGGCTGATGGGCACTAATATCGGCCATTGTGTGTGGAGAAGTAAATGGAGAGGTTCTGGAATTTGCCAGGTCATGCTGTAAATAATGTCATCTCATTGCCTAAGTACATGCCAATCATTGACTCTGTAGAGCTAAATGAGTTGTAAATATATTTCTATGTTTATGACAGATGATGGCAGTGGAGAGCAGGGTTTGACCCAGTAGTGGCAGGCCAGATTGTGACTCATTAACTTGACGGGGCTTGGCTCTGAGTGTAGGAGCCCACTGAGGCTGCAGCTGGTCCTTGGCAAGCTCTCTGGGGACCTCCTTTGCTTAATCCTGGGGAGGTGTCGGTATCTGTCACGACAACCCGTTATATCTGGAACCAAGCAGGACTGTGGAAAGAGTCACAGAGGGAAGGGGAAGGGAAGGAGCAAGAGGGGAATGTCTCCTGCAGTGACTGCAGAATGTGGAGTGGTGCAGTAAGTCCCACACCACCATGTTCAGGAACAGCTTCTTTCCTATAACCATCAGGTTCATGAACTGACCTGTGCAATCCTAATCCTATCTCAGCAACATAACTCCATGGACCACCTCTTGCACTACCAGGGGCTCATGTTTCTTTTTGCATTCATGACTTGACTTGCACTGTCTTTTTTTTCTCTTCACTGTCTTGTGCATGGTAGTGTAGTGGTTAGTGTAATGCTATTACAGCTCCAGCGACCCGGGTTCAATTCCAGCTGCTGTCTATAAGGAGTTTGTATATTCTCCTCATATCTGTGTGGATTTCCTCCGGGTGCTCCAGTTTCTTCCCACATTCCAAAGACGTACAGGTTAGGAAGTTGTGGGCATGCTATGTTGGCACTGGAAGCGTGACGACACTTGCGGGCTGCCCCCAGAACACACTATGCAAAAGCTGCATTTCACCGTGAGTTTCAATGTAAATGTGACTAATAAAGAGAACTTATCTTGTAATTTCTGTATAATTTAGATCTTGATTGTTTTTCTATGGCATTTTTTCGGTGTTTTAGTTTTCCTTGTGTTTGTTTTAACATGTTGCATGTTAGTTATTTTAGAGCGTTAGTTTAAGTTTTCTATTTTATCCCTGCAGTTTTAATATTTTGTAATGTTATAAATAAATGTATATTAGTCTTATTATTTTTGTCACAGCACATCAGATTATGTCTATTGGTAGATGACATTGAACGATCCCAAACCCTGGCTACATATTTTTGGGTGTCTATCCATCCAGTGACTCTGTTGTTGATCATGTTCTATGTGTTGTCTGAATCTACATGCCCATGATGCTGGTGCAGACAAGTTTTTCAGTAGAGTCATAGAGTCATATGGCATGGAAACAAGCCCTTTTATCCAACTGGTCCATGCTGACAATTGTACATTGTACCTGGACCTCATTGTATTTGTGCATGTGACAATAAACTCAACGACTTGAAATCTTCCACAGTTGTGGTGCAAGTTAGATTTCTGGGCAGAATTCCTAGGCTGAGGCACCTGGGACAGTACGGAGAGAGCACTGCATCTTCAGAGGGACAGAACAGAGGGAGCATTGCATTGTCGAAGCATCAGTACTGAGAGAGTGTTACCATGTTGGAAGGTTGTTTCTGAGACAGTGCTGCTCTGTCAAAGCATCAGTCCAGAGGGATGCTCCATTCTGAAAGTGCCACATTCCTTCAGTACACATGCATGGACAGTACTGCACTCCCAAAGTACTGACTTTTTGATAGGGCAGCATCCGCTTAATATTGATTCTCTGATGATGTGGAAGTCTCTTAATGCAACAGTACAAGAACTCCTTCAGTATGACTGTCCAACAGTACAGGACTCCCTCAGAACAGACCCTTGGACAGTGCAGAACATATTCAGATGCCACTCCAATTGTGCTGCACTCCCTCAGTACTGTCCCTCTGACAGTGCTGCACTCCCTCAGTACTGCCCCTCTGACAGTGCTGCACTCCCTCAGTACTGTCCCTCTGACAGTGCAGCACTCCCTCAGTACTGTCCCTCTGACAGTGCTGCACTCCCTCAGTACTGCCCACTGACAGTGCAGCAGCCTCTCAGTACTGTCCCTCTGACAGTGCAGCAGCCTCTCAGTACAGTCTCCAAGTGGGATGGAGAATTTAAATGACAGACAGCAGGAAGCTGAGGCTCTGTCCTGCAGCCTGAATGCTGGTGATCCATAAAGTGATCATTAAATTGTTTGGATTCTTAAATGTCAGGAAGACCACATTGTGAATACCAAATGCAGTACATTAGATTGTAAGAATTTCAAGTGAGTCGCTGCTTCACCTGGAAGGATTGTTTGGCTCCCTGGATGGTGGAAAGGACAGACGTGAAAGGACGAGTGTTGTATCTCCTGTAAGGTGCTGTTGGATGTGGATTGTTTGGAGGAGGCAACAAAAGAGCAGACCAGTGAGTCATAGAAGGAACAATCCCTTTGAAATGCAGAAAACAGATGGGAGGTGGAGATGTGACTGGTGGTGGAATCCTGTTTGACCCAGCAGAAATAACGAAGGATGTCAGGACCGGGGATCTCTATACTTGCCTTGTCCAAGAAGAGAGAAGGTGAGTGGTGGTCAGGGGCTCAGTAAATAGCGATCTAGTGGAGTGATTTAAAATGATGACAGTCATTGATTGTCGTTCATCCAGAGAAACTCCTTCGGCTTGTGCGGGAAATGAGAGCAAAGTGGTGCCAACTTAAAATTTGAGACAAATCCTGCACAAATAAAGGAAGGAGGTCTAGACTCATATCTTCCAAAACTCTAGGGATGCTTGCTGCCAATAGCAGCTTTCCAGGCAAGATCAATGGATGCTAATGGATGGCAATCAAGAGAGACAGGGCAGGTAAGGCATAAAGGTGGTTACAGATCCACTTTGGTGAGATTGAATCCCAGAATAGGCATGAGGGCTGCATGACCTGTTCCCCTTTCCTGTGGACCTATGACTATATGGAGACCTGGCTTTCAGACCTTGAGGAATAGATACGTGGTAGGAAATTGTGTTCAACTAATCTTAACCGGTTTGGCATCAAATTTACCTTCTCAACAACCATAAAGTCTCAAGGATTTCTCTGAACTTGTCACCATAGCAGGGCTGGTACACATCATTTGGAGCAACAAGCACTCCTCTCACTCTATCAAGGGGAAGATGGGACATGGGAAAATAGGCTGGGGATGGAGGCGTGAGTGGAGTGCAATGTGACTGCCTCTAACAAAGTGAGAAGGGGGTCAGACCAACTGCGAGCATTGTGATTGTGCTCTTGTACCACTAGGGCTTTGTCTGAACAAGTAATTTATCATTGGCTTAGGGTGCCCTCCAAATCTCACAGGCACAGCTGGCATAGGTAGCTGTGCCTGGCATTGTGGGGCTGGCACTTATTCTGAAAGTGTCGCCTCTATATTGACAGGGCTGAGAACGTGTGGTTCCCTGGCAACAAGGAATGGATTACTTGGAGAATAAGTCAATGATTTGTGCCTCTGAGTTAGAAGGTGCACTATTCAAGCACCAGACTGGACGGTCCTGGTGCTTGGACATCAGAGCTTAGGTTGACATCCGTGTCTACTGCCGATGGATGTGAATAACCCAGCCCCCACCGATAAAGGCATGGTAGTGTAGCGGTTAGTGTGATGCTATTACAGTGACCAAGGTTCAATTCCAGCCACTGTCTGTAAGGAGTTTGTATGTTCTCCCCGTGTCTGCATGGGTTTCCTCCAGGTGCTCAGATTTCCTCCCACATTCCAAAGACATACGGGTTAGGAAGTTGTGGGCATGCTGTGTTGGCATCAGAAACGTGGCAACACTTGCGGGCTACTCCAGAACACTCCACTCAAAGATGCATTTCACTGTGTTTTGATGCACATGTAAGCTAGTAAAGATACCTTAAATCTCTCCTGAAGAGAAATAGTGCAGCTGTGGAAAGAGCAGCCAAGTTGTGACCTACCAGATATTAATCAGCCTGTGAATGATCACGCTATCACGATATTTGTAATTAATTTTCATCCTGCCTGTTTGCAGCTCATCATTTTCTTTCAATGTTGTTTGTAGCCTCCCTATTCTGCTGGGCTCCGATTTCTCCTCACCTTTGTGCACCTGTTCTGTTAGCTTGATCCTGCCCCTTGTCTCGCTTGTTGACTGAGGTTACTGAATTACACATGAAACAGTGTCAGGCTGTTAATCAACCTGCAACTCCTTCCATTACTTCGCACTCTCTTCCCAGCGTGTGAAGATGTGAAATGAACAGTGATGAAGAGTGTCCTTGATGCCTTTTACAGCAGGAGAATGAATCAAAAATATTAATTTGGTTTTTATAGCAAAGTTATTGGGTGCAGTAAGGGAAGCTGGATAGGCACCCCAAGGGGATAAAGTAACAAGATTAGGAGAGAGCTGCACAACTCACTGTATTTTTCTCTGGATTTGTTTATTTCCTGTCCATTTGACAGGGGAGTATGATGTGTATTACTGAATCTTGCAGCTCTTTAAATGAATCTTGTTATGGGGAGCTGGAGAGAATGACTGGTTTGCTGTGAAGCATTTGTTACTTTCAGGGTAATTCATGGAGAGACCCTGCAAATCAAAATTTTTCTCGCTTTCCTCTCAGTCAACATTCCAAATCCCAGTTGGGATAATCCTTGTCCTTTTGAAAACGTGGACATTCCTTGCTGGTTCAGTGACTGGAGCAGCACTGTATGGCTGAGAAGTGCTGGGGGTTCAATTCTTATTCTGGACAGCTGTGAGATTCAAAACTCCGACTTGAAAAGGTACAATACTAGTCTTCCTGCTGAACTGTCAGCCCTGCTGGAAGGTGGACTTTGTGGATAGTATCTGAGTTTCGAAGCCCCGGGCTCATCTACATCCTGCCCCTCAGTAACATTGTCTGAAAGCAAGCTGCTAGTTTCCCCTGGTGCACTCCCAACACACAGATCCACCTCATCACCACTGCCTACAAATAATAACTGATGAGCAGAGATTTTCTCCAACTAAATACTGGAAAGATTTCCTTTTGTCCCCTCTACAAATCCCGTTCCTTTTCCTCTGACTCCATCCCTCTGTCTAAAATTGTCTGCTCACAATCCTGATGCCACATTTAACATCAAAGTAAATCTTAGACCACAAATCTTCACCACCAAGAAGAGGTCCTCTTTCCACCTCCATCACATTACTTGACTTTGCTCTTCCTCAGCTCATCAACTGAGAAAACCTTCACTCATGTCTTTGTTACATCAGGATGACAATTGTATTGCCGCCCTGGCTGGGCTCCATAAACTTCAGGTCATGTAAAGCTCTGCTGGCATCCAATGTTGCGTAGTCTCTGTCAAGTAACACCCCTCTGCTTGCTGATCTGCATTGCTTAATGTTTAAGCACCACTATATCTTCTCAACTTTAGTTCAAATCCATAGTCTCGACCCTCCTTATCTCTGTAACTGCCTTTAGCCTTGAATCTGATTCATAGGTAAAAATACCATAATGTGAACCATAGCTGATGTAAATATATCATCGCAGCAATCCTGGGAATCCACCCTGAACAAATCACATTAGTCCTAAACCTTGATATGTCATTGTAGGGGTAAGGCATTTATAATGACCTGCCTCTCCAGCTGCCTTGTTTGCTCATTTTCCCATGAAATTTTGCCCAGATTCACCTACTGTCTGCAAATCTGGCCCAGGGGAGTCGAATCCTTGCTTTCATCTGGTTTTAGATTTAGATATATTGGAGGGGAAATGGTGAAGTAGAGATGGGCATTGTCAGAGTATACGTGGACTGAGAAATTTATGCCCAGCCAGTAATGGAAAATGCAATGTCATGCCCTGCATCTGAAATCTATCCCATTGATTTCAGTGGACGAACCTTAGACATTGAGTGCACTATGGTGATGCATCTATATAGTGCATTTAGTACTATTGATTGGGGATAAATTTCCAGGCAGTGGGCTCATGGATAGGTCCTATTTTAGGAAATGCTGTTTGACTTTGTAAAGGTTTTGTGTCAGAGGTAGTGTTGGAGACAACTGGTAGAAGTGCTGGTGGTTTATTCATCACCAAGTGTGCTTTATTGTTTACAGGATGTTTAATATTATGAGCCCATCAAGTTATTTATAACTATGGGTTTTAGCTACATCAAATCTATCAGGGGAATGCAAAGAATCAAATGGCAGATGGATTTGTTTCCAGTGTCTTTGACCCAAATCGCTACTTACAGGTTATTGGGGCATTATCCCATTGCTGTTTTAGGGATTTTACTGTGCACAATTGGTTGCCATGGTTATCAATCTGAAACATTAACTCTGTTTCCTCCTCAAAGATGCTTCCTGGCCTGATGAATATTTCCAGCATTTTCCACTTTACTGCTGATTTCCAGCATCTGTGGTATAAGCCATGCTTGTGTACATTAGTGCTACATTATCAAAATTGGGATATCCCAGAGTGAAACTTGATTATGATCATTCAAGATTCGTTATGTAATCCCCCTTCAGAAATTTAACTGCGCTCTTCCCAGGCGCTCCTGAAGTCCACTGCTGCAGGCCCTCAGCTGAGATAGTTATTGGTGTACCATGGATTGATGACCCTTGTACATTTCACTGCCCCTCTATCCTCAGCCCCTCTATCAGTGCAACTATTTTCCAGAAGTGAAAATAGCTGCAGTGTATTCTTCCAGACACTAGGGGGGGCCTAGTTACCTTCTGTCCAGCAAGTAACCAGGCGTTGTGACAAGGTACTTCCAGACTGTACAGAATTATTTGTGGCTAATTTAATAGAATGAAATAGAAGTAGCAAGTGTGAATATGAATAATTAACTCCACAATGGTGGGAAGATATCCAGGACCTCTCTTATGTTTGAAATGGGTCAAATATTAAACACAACAGTGACAGTCATGCATTAGTCCCAGTGGTATGCTGTCATGAATTTCAAACCAATTATTTAAGCAGCAAGGTTTTGTACAGCCCATACCCCAAGAACAGAAGTCAGAACATAAAGCAGCGATGTTCGGTTCATGTCCCAACAAAGTATATATCAGATTTTATGGTTTGTATCCATCTCCTTTTTCTGAGGCTGCGGGAAGACCACAGAGATAAAATTTTCATGTTGACTTCCAAAGAGGCACAGTCATAGCAATTCCCCTATTAGCTGGGGTTGAGTAGAGTAGTAAATGCAGCATTCCAAGGGTTAAGGTAAGAGAAACTTAAAATTTTGTTGTTCCTTTGTAAATATTAAGTACATGTAAGGACCTACTTGCACATTGAATACTGGAGGATAGCAACAATGGGAACTAGCATTATAGCAATTACACTCTGGATATTCTGTCCCAACAAGGAGAAACATACCCAGTAAATTGAATTATTTCTGATATACTGTACAGTCTTTCTATTAAGATAAATTACGATGAGATGGACTCTGACCTCACGATCTACCTTGTGACTTTGCCTCTACATGCACTGCACTTTCTCTGTAGCTGTGACACTTTACTCTGTACTGTTATTGTCCTTACCTGTACTACATCAATGCACTCTGCACTAACTCAATGTAACTGCACTGTGTAATGAATTGACCTGTATGATCGGTATGCAAGGCAAGTTTTTCCACTGTACCTCGGTACGAGTGACAATAATAAACCAATAACAATACCAAATACTCTGAGCACAAGACTGTATTGCAGGTGAAGTAAAAACATTATTGGCAAATACTCACAGATTTAAGAGTGATACTTGGGAAGAATCCATTCACAACCAAGTGAACAGTGCCCTCCAGCATCTGACAACGGAACTCTTCCAGCAATTCCCTCTTGGAGCCGAGTCCATACATTAGAATGCTGAACCCCAATCTTGGGAAAGGAGGAGGCAGGAAGTCATGAGTTACTGAGAACCAGTGACATGTTCAAATGGACCGTATTCTGCACAAGGGGCCTTGTTTGCTAATATACCTCACCACTGCACATATAATAGACCAGCAAAACAGGTTCTTCAGCCCACCGAGTCCGTGCTAACCATCAACACCTTATCTACACTGATCTTTCAATAATCCCATTTTATTCTCGCCACATTCCCATCAACTCCCCCCTGATTCTACCACTCACCTACATAATTGGCTGCTGTAAATTCCCCAAGTATCTACTGACCTGCACATCTTTGGAATGCAAGAGGAAATTGGAGCACCTGGAGGAACCCCACACAGTCACAGAGAGAACATGGAAACTCCCAGACAGCACTGGAGGTCAGGATTTAACCTGCATCTCAGGAGCTCTGAGGCAGCGACTCTACTAACTGTGCCACTGATCAGCCTTGTGCTCAATACAAATGGCACATGGCGTGTTATGTATTTGCATAATCACTACTCCTTGCCCAGAAAGACTCTACACTGTACTCACTGTGTTTGCAGCATCCATTTGCGAAAGAAGTGTTTGTGTCCCTTGTTCAGCTGCCTGACTTCAGCTGAGAAAGGCAAATTGTCATCTCTCAGCAATCTCACCAAGGTCTCCTACAGTGAGATGGGAACAAATGGTCACCTTCCAGTCTATCACAGCCCTTGCCTAGCAGTTATCTATTAGTTCCCCACATTGAAGAAACACACCAATGCAACACAAACCTGGTCCAGTTTTGGGGTCTGCAGCTTCTGTAAGGTGCGGTCAGAGGTCAGGACTTTTGAACTGCTGTGAGCTTCAAAGTACAGCTCAACAACGCTTGGCTTAAAGAAATAAAAGAAACATCAGCAACTTGTACAAACTCAAATGGTACAAATACAACAGTCCTTTGCTATGGCTCAGTTGGTTTCACTCTCTTCTTCGAATCATAAGATTGCAAGTTCAAATCCCATTCCAGTGATCCAAGCACAACCTAGGTTAAGACCCCACGTGTGGTGAGGAAGTGCAGTAGTGATATCTTTTAAGTGAGATATTAAATCAAGCCACCTTATGCATCTATTCAAGTAGCTGTAAAGAAATCTCAAACGGCTATTTTGAAGAAAATCAGAGGATCTATCCCCAGAGTCCTGCCCAAAACATTCCCTCAGTTAACATCATCATTTTCCAAAAAATTGTTTTTTTGCTCCAGATTCCAGCATCTGCAGGTTCTTCTGACTCCATCATCATCGTCCAAATGGTCTTTGTGAGCTCATCCTGTGAACAAACAGCTTGGTACACATCCTACATCATAATAGTGGTACACTTCCAGGGCTGAATGGTGTCGTGAAATGTACAGAGACCATGTAAGTTTTCCTACTGGCAACTCCAAGGTAATTCATCAACCCTAGGAATTACCAGCATAGGCAGAGTTCTGAAAGAAGTGAGCTTCTTTATAAGACTGCACCTCATACACATTGAGAGAAAAATGCTCAGCTTCCACAAAATGGGGAAAGAATGACACCAATGTCAGTCACAGAGCAGAACAACCAACCAGAATCTGTCCTGAGCCACACACATTCAGTGCTTGGATCAAATTCTTCAGTACATTTCCTGAACTCATCATGGAGAAAGCGGGTCCCTCGAGTTGAAACAAGTGCCTGGTTGGAGGCTTAGATCTTTTCCTATCGCAGAATTTCACTGGCTACCAGATCAGTGAACCCTCCTCCCCGGATAATCGAGCACACCGACTTGCCAGGGCCTACCTGGGAAGGTTTTGTGGATTTCTTGCCGGGAGTTAGAGCTATGCCTGACGTCGCTGTTTCGTGTGCAGGCCTGGGACTAGTATCTACTCCAGGGGAATTATCCTCTCCCTCCTCAGAGTCGGAAGATGAGTAATCACTCTCACTGCTGAGGCCAGGTGATTCTGGTTCAAACAAATCCACAGTTTCAGTCAAATTAAGAGGACCTGTCCCAACCACACCCCACCTCCTGCCTCCCATCCCACAATCAACACCCCTCCCTACAAAGACAATCTGCCAAAGGCACCCCTTGCCTCGACTGCCCATACATCCCAACTGTCAGCACCTTGCCCTCCTTACCACAGGAACACAGGCTACCAA
The DNA here is from genome assembly GCA_030265395.1 of Rhina ancylostomus. NCBI lineage: Eukaryota > Metazoa > Chordata > Chondrichthyes > Rhinopristiformes > Rhinidae > Rhina > Rhina ancylostomus. The sequence goes on along the minus strand of JARFYF010000074.1, from coordinate 65,747,537 downwards.
GCTCCCCCACCCTGCCTACCACAACGAGAGTGGCTGCACGCCCCACTTCCAGCTCCCAAATGATACTGAACAGTGGTGCCACACTAACCATCTCAAACCCACAACCAAAATAATGGCTGCATAACCCCTGCATTCTCAGGGAACTGGCTGGACAGCCCTTTGCCACTGTTGTTCCACTGCTCTCATGTATACTAGTCACTATCCTGCCCCTCTCACAAATAATGTTTCACCACATTGATACTAATTTCATTTTTAAACCCTGGGAATGAATACTCAACTACTAACCTCCAGCAGACTTACCAATCAGCCTTTTCCTCAGCCTGTAGGGGGTGGTGGACACAAACTGCCTCTTACTCTGCAGGGCAGAAACATCTGTTCAGAACATGCAGCAGATCAATCTTCAACAAGTCTTTAATCCATGTCCCCTGATCCAGCCCACAGACTGATGATACCTGACAGCGTCAGTCCCAAGGCCAACATTTTTTAAATTTATTTTTCAAGATCTGGGTGTCATTGGCCCATCCTTGGAAAGGTGGTGGGATTTGAACTCTATTCTCTGGATTGTTTGTCCAGGTCTCTGGTTTACCAGTCCTGTAATTTAATCACTCCTCCATTATAATATCATTACAGAATACAGAGACCAGAGAATCAATTGTTCTCGTAATCAGCGTCAATCCACGCCAGCCTTTCCAGTGCAGACTTGGGCTGCATCTTCCTTCTGTGAGGCACATCATGACTCAACACCAGGATTCAAATCAGAAACCGACTTCAATGGTCAAACACAATATGGGCCATTTACAGCATGAAGCTCCCTTCAAACATAGCCAATACAGCAAAGATTAGATAGAAGACTCCTCCAAGCTCCCTCTACACTGTTCACTAAAAATTCCAGCATTTACAGCTTGAGCAGAAGAGAAAATCCACTTTGACTGCACATTACCATCTAGCACATTGGTGCAGTGGTTAGCCTCATCCTTCCAGCGACTTGAGATCAATCCCAGCTTCTATTGCTCACTGAGTAGTGTTTGCAAGTTCTTCTTGTGACTTCTGTGGATTTCCCCCAGTATTCAAAGATATGTAGGTTGGTAGGTTAATTAGATAAGGTAAATTACCCCTTGTGTGGGTGGGTGGAAGAAGAATTTGGGGTGGAGTTGTTGGGTATGAAAAAGAGAGGATTACAGGGAATAAGTAGGGGAATGAGATTGCTCTAAGAGTTAGCACAGACAAAATGGACCAAATGCCCTCTCCTGTGTTGCAAATAAAAGCACTGATACATGACTCCACTCCTTTCTTACCTTTGAGGGGGTCTTGGTCTGGATTGATTGCCCTGGAAAAACAAAAACAAACTCGTTTAACCTAATTGACCAC
>JARFYF010000074.1:65450691-65463073 GCA_030265395.1 Rhina ancylostomus | reverse complement strand
GGTAGGACCTGGAAATAGAATCTGGATTATGTTGTTGTGGAGATGGAATGAGGGAACTTTCCCAGGAGTCTGTTAAAAGGGTAAGGTTTGGGGTATCAAAGCACAGATGATTGAGATGATGAATCCTGAGTAGGACAATGCTACAGAAGCAGAACTGCATGGGTTCAGGTGGATCTGTGGTCCAAAGATCATCTTGGGGGGGGGGGGTCAAATAACTCACCAAAGTTGTCAACAATCAAATGGCAGGGAACAAAAAGGATTGAGTCAGCAGTTGAGGGACAGAGTGTGAGACAGAGGTCAACAAAAATATCTTTCTATTAGTTAGAGGACTCTTCGACTCACCCAGGACTGGATGCTAAGCAAGCTACTGTTACAATATGTTTTTTTTTCTCATTACCAAGATTTCAGGATGATAAATGAATGTTAACCTATCTTATTCTGTTAATCAGCCTTGGATTAACATCTTGTGTGAAAGGTGGTGCAGGATTCCCTCAGTACTGCACCAAGGTGTCAGCCTGGATTCTGCACTCAGATCTCCGGAATGGTTTTGATTCGAGAGTCGGAAGAGTAATTTCAGGACTACTTGTCAGGAGACTAAGGTTTTGAATAAGGATGGACTCTGGCCTTTTGTCAAGACAACACTCCCCAGCCAGCCCCACCTCATTGCCTCACAGTCTGAGATTTATTCAGTGAGTCGTGATTGGTATTATTATAAGTTCTTTACATGCAGTACACTTTTCTTGTGATGATGGGAATGAAAGAGGTTATTTCCTAAATGAAAACAAATGTTAAAATGGTGAACTCTTTCAAAATTCCACAACTAACTGGAGCTCTTAATTACGTTAGTTCTCAGGTCACTCAACTATCATTACTCATTTTAAGCACCATAATAGGATTCAGGAATGGCAAAGAGTTAAAGGTTGAAGCTGCTTGCTGTGCCATTCCCAACACACGTTATTGAAGGTATCGGCACAGGAGTTCTGAATGCGTTTCCGCACACTGTAAGCCCACTTACATAACCATCCAAGACGTGCCTGTAAATGATGTTCATTTCACACCTCTCAAAGCAGTTTAATACCCAGTAAATTAGACCAAGGTAAACTGGCCTTCAAACATGGTGGCTGAATGTGTTTCTCAATAAACGAAGCTCATGGTAAAATGGCAGCACTGTGGGAGAAGGACTTGGCCAAATAAACTGCTCAGTGTTAAAGGGAGGTCAGTGAGAGTTCTGCCTATAATTAGATAAATGGCAGTGAGCATTCAAGTCTCCCCGTAGATTCTGGAGAAAGCTTGGGGGCAGGAAGGGAAGTTCAATGACTCAAGAAAATTCAGAGAGGCAAGGCAGCGTTACGAGCGAGTGTTGTCCCTGCTGAAATCTCTTCTGACACTGCTGCAGTTTTCGCCACATTTGCTAACTCTAGTATGAAGCAGTGAAGTGAACTTGGCCACACTTTTGCTGTTGTACAGCAAACAGCTACTGACATTTAGCATTGCAGATGCTGGTGGAACAGACCACTACACTTTGAAATGGAAGAGACCTTATCCCATGGACAATCTCCAACATTTTACAGTTGCAGAGATTTTCAGCTTCAGAATGACTGCTGGAAAAAAAATTGTTTCTCTTCATCAGACCTGTCTTGACCACTGGCTCCAGGCAGACTCTCATCTCAACCCCAGCCTAGGCACCTCTTCATACAGAAACCTCAGCCCTCCACAGAAGCACTGGCAAACCAACCCAGGCAGCAAGCAGCAGACAGCTCTCTCTTCACAAAGACACGGGGTCCTCACACAAACAACTCCACTCCGTACCCAGTCCATTACACCACAGTCAGAGAAGCCTGCTCTTCATTTCGAAACCCTGCTTCCTACATGGAAAATTACACTCCAAAAAAAGACAGCCCAGAGCACCCACCGTACAACATATTTCCCACCCAGATGCACCCACTCGCCATCCAGACAACCGACTAGGCTTGTAGATAGGCCCACTGCAACAGAGAACCTTAGTCCTTGCCAATAGTCCCAGTCTTCACCCAGACAGCCACAGTCTCTCCCCTCCCCATCCTACAGACAATTTCCACTCTCTACAATAATGAAGAGACTTTGTGATGAAACTTTAACTATGATGATTCTTCCACAGATGCTGCCTGACCTGCTGTGTCTCCAACATTTTCTGTTTTAGTTGCAGGGGGCCCATTCTCCACTCAGACAGCTGTGTTCTCCATGCAGACAGCTTCTCCCTCCCACTCAAACATCTTGTGTTCTCAGCGACAGTGCCACTCCACCCACATTGGACATCCGCTCATTTTTCAAATGTGGCCTGTCAAATTCAGACCAACTCACCCAGCACTCCTGTTGCCCCATTTATTTCTCTCCCTCTGTCTCTTTCTCTCTGGATTGTTCGATTAAAAGCTAGTTGGCTCTGTGGTGTCCATGAGATACACAAGCCTACCACCTTTCCTGGTCTGACTGTGTGCAACTCTAATCCTGCCTCACTAATCGGTTGTTTTAGCTTCTTGAATATTTTTCACCTGACATTTGAACAGTGGATTACAAACTGATGAACACAAGTCTGCAGCTTTGCAAGCACTGGATGCTAATATAAATACGGCATTGCCCTGCACAGAATCTGTGGACTAGTATAGTGTTTCCACAAGAACAACAGAGAACAGGAGCAGGAGTAGATCACTCAGCCCCTTAATCTTGCCCCGCCATTCAATTTGATCGTGCCTGGTCTACCCCAGGCCTCAACTCCTCTTCTTACGCCAATAATCAATTACTTAAGCTGCTTTACAAGAACCTTTATTTAAAAATTCGGTTGACTGGGAGCTTTCGGACATCCACTGTTAAATACTCAGTGTGTATCCAGTTGCAGAGTCAGTGCAGGGAGATGCAGAATTTTCTCTAGTAGTTTGGAATTGTTTTAGGCACCTAGCCAGTTTATTCAGAGCAGTTAAACTCACCGGCGAGGACCATGTATGTAATCACTGCAGATGAAATGGAACTGAGCATGTATTATTCTGCAACTGAGCTGCCGGGGATCAGCTCCCATTCACAGGAATTGAAAGCTGCTCTTGATTCTGAAAAAAACCCGTAAGTGCACAAGGGAAATGCAAGAATTCCAAAATGCATTTATCAATCCTTGCTTCCCACTGATACGCTTACTAAACCATGACACACGGAGGCACTCTGTGCTATTTTGAGCATGATGATTTCCCCTCCTGTCCTAAGTTTTGTCTGTGCTTTAATCTGTGGAAATCTCTCTCTTAGAAGTTCACTCTCAAATCACTTTCATGTTAAAACCTTGCAAAATTCATCTACAGCAGGATGGGACATGCAGCATAAACTCTGCTTTGTGACGCAGGGTATTAGAAGATTAACTGGAGCTACTTATGGGGCTACCAGAGGCCGCTCCCAAGAACTGCCCACAATCTTTCCCAAACTTAGACTTGGTTCAATATAGCCCATCAGGGGTGCACTGCACCACCCGACTCTGTCACCCCTTCCCCTTTCCAATGGCAGCCCAGATTCCCCATCACTTCCCATCCTGGACCCCACCTCAGAATCCGGTTTATTATCACTGACATAGATGTCATGGAATTGGTTATTTTGTAGCAGCAGTACAGTGAAAAGACATTAAAAATTACTGTAAATTGTGAAATATATAAATAGTGCAAAAAGAAAAGGAATAACAAGGTAGTGTTCATGGACAGTTCAGAAATGTGATGGTGGAGGGCCAGAAGCTGTCCCTAAATCATTGAGTGTGGGTCTTCAGGCTCCTGTACCAACTCCCCGATTGTAGTAATGAGAAGAGGGCATGTCCCAGATATTGAGGGTCCTTTGTGATAGATGCCACCTTCTTGAGGCACCCCCTCTTGAAGATGTCCTCGATGATAGGAGAGTTGTTCCCGTGATGGAGCTGGCTGAGTCTACAACCCTCTGCAAACTCTTGAGATCCTGTGCATTGGAGGCTCCATACCAGGCTATGATGAAACCAGTCAGAATGCTCTCCCCCGTACATCTATAAAAATTTGCAAGAGCCTTTGGTGACATACCAAACCTGCTCAAACTCTGAATGAAGTAGAGCCGCTGGCATGCCTTCTTCATGATTTCAACAATGTGTTGGGCCCAGGATCGATCTGTAACAACCTGCAGACTTTTATAGATTGGGCTGATTCTCTGCATTATCCAGCCCCTCTCTTTCCCCACGCCCCCCCCCCCCCCACCAGCCCCACTCACTCAACTGCCTATCACAGACCCAACTTACCACCCCTTCTCTTAGACCCACTTTTGAGGTCATGAGCAGTGTCAGAGCCAAGTACAGTTCGTCAGGCCCTGATATATATGCCAGAATTGACAGATTTGTTTATATCGGTAGCCACAGGGGCAGGGGTTGGCACAGAACAACCAGCATGGTGCTGTGTGGTGGAATTTCTCCCTGACTTCAAGTTAATCTTGCAGCAATCACCACAGCTGTGCACAGGGGAAGAGGACTTGGGCTCCTCAGTGCCGAATACAGGGGACCTTCCTCTCACAGCTGTCTGCAGTCTCTTCAAGGAGATTCCTCTGTGTTCGTCTGCCACCTAGTGAAGATGTTAGAAGGTACAGAATGGAACCAGCAAAATGCTGGTTCCCACTGGGACTGAATCTCATGTCAACAACAAATATTTTGTATTTACACCTGACTGTGAAGTTGAACTGATTCTAGTTTGTTCCCATCACACTGTTTGGCAAAGGAAGAACTCAGTGCTAATTGGGATCCCTCCTTGCTTATCCATGTTTTCATATTTCCTTATAAAATAGGAGGCCACATCAAGTCTATGCCAGCATACAGAGCAATCCCATTCCCCCACTAATTTTCCCTGTAACCTCTTCTGACCACATTCCCAACAACTCTTCCCAGTTTCTATCAGTAGGGGTGATTTACGGTGCCCAATTATCCCACCAACCCACATGTCTTTAGGATGTTGGTAGAAACCAGAGCACCCAGGGGTATCCAGCTGTGTCACTCCTTTGGGACACAAGTGTCTGAGATAAGATGAATAACTTGCCCCTTGAGAAATGCTGGTGGGCTACCTTCTTGAACCACTGCAGTCTGGAACTTGAACAATCTGGAACTTAAAAGCTCAGATGACAATACTCAGGGGCAGCTCCTTTCCCACTACTATCAGACTTCTGAACCAATCACCTCTGTCACATCCCTTTCCCAATGGGGATGTCACATTCTGGAACCCTTAATTCTACCTCTTCCATTATAGTCATTTCAGCATCTCTTTTTGCACTACCTCAGCTTGCACTACAATACTTTTCACCATTCTGTTCTTTTTGCACTCATTGCTGTATTTATTGTTCTATTTATTATTAATACCTATACTGTTTACTCTGAGCTACATGCAAGCGAAGAATTTCATTGTGTCTTGTCGTATATGACAATAAACTAATCTGTCTGGTGAAATAGCCCCCATGCATCTGTCGGGTAGAAAGTTCCAGGATCTTGATCAGTTGCCATTAAACCCATTCTGAGGAGTTCATTCGGCTACCATGAAATGGTGAATGGGAAACAGGATAGAGTAAAGTGGTATCAATTTGCTGAACCATAACCCATTCAAACATGCCTGCACTCTGGCTCTATGGGGTCAGTGATCTTGGGAAGGGAGCAAAGAAGATAACTTGGAAGGCAGAGATGCAATAAGTTAAAATATTAAAAATTATTAATGATGATTGGAAAGTATTCGAAAGGTACATATTAAAAAACTGTATAAATCTACTGTCCGGGTACTTTCAGAAGTTTCTCAAAAAAAAAGGTGGGGGGTCCTAAACATGAGTATAATTTATATAATGTTGTGTTAATTTAATAAAGCTAGAACTAGTAGAATTCAATGGTTATTTTTACTTTTTGTGTATATTTTACTGAACTCCCCTGAAGCAATGAAGTTGTAAAACACTGCTCAGTACGAGATAAATAGGTTTTTGAAACATGAATTGATTTTCTGACCTAAAGCATACAGGAGAAAAGCTAAGTAATTTTAAACCCAAGAAAGGTGTTTTCCAAGAAATGAATTCCATAAAGGGTATGGGAAATATTTTATACATAGGAAGTATTTTATAGTAATGGCCAAATGGAGAAATAAGAAGGGAGCTGGGCCTCAAGGTGAAATGTCAGATAAACCCATAGGATACATATCCCAGATGGCTCTGCATACTCAATCCCTGGATAATTTTAAGGCCGAGATTAATGGATTTTTGAGGATGAGAAAAGGGAGGAGGTGGAACACCATCCATGACCTTATTGATTGGGGGAGCAGTTATTCCAGCTCCAGTTTCTTATACTGTCATGTCTAGAGTTTGAGATAGATGGTTTTCACCAGTAGTCTGGACCTCTGGAATAAGGGGCCATGTACAAAGGAAAGAGAGGAGGAGCAACCTTGTTTACATTGGAGATTTTATCATTTAAAGGACCATTGAAGGGATCACATTGGAAAACATATCTATGGTGAGCATGTGTCCAAACTGAAGAGGAGTTGAGGCCCGTTGCAGATCATACTGAATAGCACAGCAGGCTTGAAAGGCTTAGTGGCCTACTCTAACTTTCTAATGTTCTTGTGCTCAGCTCATGAGCACCCTGAGACCCATGTTACTGGCAACTAAAGGAAATGGATCCACATTCAGACCTGGGAAAAGCAGCAGTGCTCCCACATCCCCAAGGAGGTCACAGAGACCCACTCCAATCCCTTCCCACCAAGGCATGCCTAATGACTACCAGTAAGACACCTAACATCAAAGGCTTTACCTGGGATGGCCTACCTGTGTTCACCAAGAGCCCTCAGACTGAGGACCAAAGCCCAATTCTCATTATTCCTTATGTCAGGACAATGTACTGCTGAGTCTGGTGTTGAAGATGATCCCTGATTTCCAAGTTCATTTGAATTTAACATCAATAGTGGACTCAGCCCAATACATCAGGGGCACATCCCTCCCCACCATTGGTAGTATCTACAGGAGGCGCTGCCTCAAGAAGACAACATCAATCATCAAAGATCCCCACCATCTGGGCCATGCCATCTTCTCGCAGCTACCATTGGGCAGGAGGTACAGAAGCCTGAAGTCCCACGCCACCAGGTTCAGGAACAGCTACTTCCCTTCAACCATTCGGTCCTTGAACCAACCTGCACAGCCCTAATCATTACCTCAGTATTACCACTTTGCACTGCAATGAACTTTGATTTTTTTGCTCTAATTATGTTCTTTCTTGCATAATTTTATATACTTTACAGTTAATTTATGATTTTCTTGTGAATGTTGTGCATCCGATGCTCTGTACCAGTGATGCTGCTGCAAGTAAGTTTTTCATTGCACCTCTGCATACATGTATTTGTGCATATGACAATAAACCCGACTTTGACTTTGACCATGGTGCTCTTGGCTTCTAATAGGTTGACCTTGAATGACATGGCATGTCACCAAACACTCCAACGAACTTCTACAGGTGTACTGTTGATGGTATTCTGACTGGTTGCATCATGGTCTGGTACGGCAATTAAATATGCACAGGAATAATAAGAAGCTGCAGAGAGTAGCTGCAGGACTCAGCCCAAAACATCATGGGCACATCCCTCCCCATCGTCGGAAGTATCTACATGTAGTGCTGCATCAAGAAGGCAACATCTGTCATCAAAGATCCCCACCATCTGGGCAATGCCATCTTCTCGCAACTACCGCTGGGCAGGAGGTACAGAAGCCTGAAGTCCTACACCACCAGGTTCAGGAACAGCTACTTCCCTTCAACTATTTGGTTCTTAAACCAACCGGCACAACCTTAAAGACTACTGTATAACAACACTATGACCACTTTGATCACTTAACACTAAAATGGACTTTTTTTTGTTCTAATTGTGTACTTTCTTGTAAAAGTTGTGTATAATTTATGTTTTTCTTGTGAATGTTGCTTATCTGATGCTATGTGCCTGTGATCCTGCTGCAAGTCAGTTTTTTATTGGACCTGTGCATACATGTGCAAATGACAATAAACTTAACTTTGACTTTGAAACAAAGGCCCAACCCTTCCTCTGAGATTGACATTAAGAACAGAATGGAAGGGTTCAAAGACCAGACAAATTCACCCCAATAACAGCTGGTTTTTATCCCTCAGGAACATGATCTGATCATTATTACATTACTGTCTGTGGGAGCTTGCTATCATTACAATGATAACCACACTTCAAAAGTATTGTTTTGGATGTCATGAGATTGTGAAAAGGTGCTGTGGAAGTAAAAGTCCTTAATGACCAGTAATTTTGTATCAGTGATATTGAGTGAGGGATAACTACTGCCCACAACACTTGTTAGAAGTTCTCTGACCCCTTTATGTAATATTTGGATGAGGGAAAACATCTTAATTCCTAGCCTTCTTTAGATATACAATAATGCTCCTAACATGTTTAATTTGCTTCAGCGATGTTGATTGATGGGTAAATATTGGCAGGATACTTGTTAGATTTTCCCTGAACTCAAAGAATCATTCACATGTTGGGGGGGGGGGGAGGAATTCTTAATTCCTAGCCTTTTTGGGACAAACTATAATGCTCCTAATATGTTCTGCTTTGAAATTTGATGCAATGATTGACGGCTGCAAGTTTTTCTCCCGGTTTCTGAGACCTCAGCTGAAGTGAAATGATCACAGACTGACTTGCCCTCTCAAATAAGAGGCCCTTACCTCAAATCAGGGTGGAATGGGAAAACTTGGATTGTTGGGAGTTTTTTGTAGCTTTCTCCCTTTCAGCTGAGCTTTGGCTCTGATAGATGGCTGCTCTTAGCAGTGAAATCAAAAACACCTGCTCTTTGGTATTGTTTGAAGATTTGAACCAGAGGTATGTGAGCTGATAAATCATCTTATCGTCTTATGATCAAGACAGCACGAGGCTCGAAATTCCAGTTGGCACCATTCAGACTTGACTCAAGCACCTGGTTAAAGCATGTGTGGAGGGGAGAAAAATCAAACCAAAGTGTAAAGCGTTGGTTCACTGTCATTAACAACAAACAGCGTTTGCACAATACTACACCAAAGAAAGGGCTTTACATGCACATAATTTCTTTTAAAGAGAAATCACTACTGTATGTTGGGAAACTTTACACGTAGCAAGATCCTATAAAGGACAATGATGGAATGACCAGGTGATTGGTTACGTGATGTTGGTTCAGGGATGTGGAGAAAGGATTGACCTGTTCTTTTACAAATAATGCCACTGAGTTTTTTTTTAAAATGCCTACCTAGAGGGTAAGTCTAAAGTTGCATCAAATGCCCTCAGTCTCCATGAAGTCTGAGCCCAAATTAGTGTTCAAGTCTCTGGAGCTGGAACTAGAAGGCCTACAAACCCAGTGCTGAATGGCAGACTTGTTATGTGAGGTTAGGCAGTCTGGGCCTGTACTTTCTTGTGTTTAGAGGAACGAAGGGGTGGTCTCATTGACAGGCTGGATATGGAGTTAATGTCTATCCTGGCTGGGTGTCCAGAACCAGAAGGCAGTCTCAAAACAAGGGTTGGCCATTCGGGACACAAGTGACAAGAACTTCACTCAGAAGGTGGGGAATCTTTGCAATTCTCTACCTAAGAGGGTTGTGGAGGCTGAGTTGCCAAGTGAATTTAGATCGAAATCTATCTTTGGGTATTAAGGAAATCAAGGGATATGGGGTGAGTTCAGGACAGTGGTGCTGAGGTAAAGTTTGACCCATGACTTCATTGAATGGCATAGTGGGTATGCGAAGGGCCAAATGCTTAACTCCTGCCTCCATTTCCCATGTAATTGTACCACTAGTGACCGATACCAACAACAGCTAAAGAAATTGCCTACTTCCAGCACTGACAGGTGGGGAAGGGAAAGGAGATAAAGCTCACAGGGATCTTGTAATGGGACTCTCAGTGTTACCTGTAATTAACAGGGTCACACGTGGTTGAAGGCAAGATGCAGTCCTGCTGGCCTCTTGCATTCCATATTTCAGTCGTAGGAAGGTGCAGCACAGAAACAGGATCTTTTGACCCATCTCACCCATGCTGACCATGATGCCCACCTACGCTAACTCCATTAGGCCCATGTCCCTCTGTCTTTCCGAGCTAAGAGCAGGTCCTCACAGCTTACGAACACTAGACGAGTACAGCCTCTACATATGAACGAGCATTTGGGAGACTGGTGGGATGGATTTACCGGCTGCTGTGGGGCTACAGGCATCTTCTGCTGCCTCCACCGCCTCCTCTGACAGCTCATTCCAGATATTCACCACCCTCTGTGTGAATTTGGAAAGGCTCAAGCTATAGGCATAATAAGTTCTCTGTGTCAACAGCTCAAAATAATACACGTCCTTAAAAATGATGTTTTGCAAATTTATTTATTAATTTTACAGACTGGAATAAATTTGTTCTTGTAATCATTTGTGATTTGCAATTCCAGAATGAATATTTACTTTGCATTTATTAAGAACCAGTACAGAAGCACTTAGACAGTGAGGGACGTTTCTATGCACAAGAAAACACATGACAACACATGAATATCACCACTGGAAGAGGAGCAGGCCATTCAACCAAGTTTGTTCTGCTTTTCAGTCATTTCTGGGCCTCAACCACACTGAGGTACCTTTATTATATATCAACTGACATCCTCATCCATTAAAATTCATCTTAACTCTTGAAAGCACCATGCAAGCTTTCTGGGGAGGAGTCCCTCAGCTCTTGCCAGCCTTTAGTTTCATTCAACATGCAGACTAAAGGTGTAAAAGGGAGGTCTCTTTTAAATTTCAGAGGTGCACTCTCTTTGCTTCACACCAGACCCATTGTACATTAAAAACAGGGTCTAAAGATAAACAGACAAGAAGTAAAGCCAGTCTGTCTCACTGGTACCTCTGCACTGGCCACATTTGTAACAAGCAAGTTGGACCTCAGGATTGGAAGCAATCTTGCACCATACAGGGACTATGTACACCTTATTCTTACCAAGTTACACATGTGAGTTAATTATTTGAAAAATCTCTTGACTTTTTGAAGAATCAAGAGATACTGTGTCATGTCAGTCACACTCTAATCACATCAGTTCAATAGAGAACCAGTGCGCTGCAGCCTTGTAGTTAGTTGTTTCAATGGGGGGAATAATCCACTAACCCAGACTACTCTTGGTGAGCTGCACTTCCACTGGCTTTGTGGTCTGGGAACAACTCCCCAGGATTTGTCCGGTTTCAACATCAATCAATGTGGCTTAATAGTAATTAAGTTTTGCAAGATCGCTTTAAATGCACGGGGGGGGGGGGAAGAGTCTCTTTTGGGCGTGCTGACAAAACAGGTGAGAGTAAACAGTAGCATAGACAACTGTTGAAGCCAGGAGGGAAGAATAACAATTTATATTTATATTGCAACTTTAACTGAGTAAAGTGACCCAAGATGCTCCCCAGTAGTACTAGCAATTAAATTGGACATTGAACTGCATTCAGCAAACCTAACAAGTAGGAAATAGATCTCTTTGCCCTTTGCATTGAATTCAATAGCTGCATTTTTATACTTGGATACTGTTTGGTGTAATAACACACACAAACATTTTCAATGGCTCGATGCAAACATAATAACAGTAGAAGAACAGGGAAATTGAGGCCACATCCCACAGACTACTATGAGAACTTGAATTGGCTTCAAAAGAAATCTGGAAGCAAAAAGCTGGAGAGGTAAAAGTGACGATGTATCTGTTAATATATTGTTAAAAACACAACTGGTTCACTAATAGATTTCAGGGAAGCAAACCCCCAGCATTGATATCAGATGCATTTGACTTGACATCTAGTCCTACAGATATGATTTAACTTATACAGGAGGCCAATCATCGCATCAGGTTCATCATAGCTTCCAACAGAGTAATCCCATCAGTCCCATTTCCCTGTAGCCCTGCTAGTTATTCTCTCTCTCTCTCTCTCTCTCTCTCACACACACACATACCCATCAACTCTCCTTGGATTCTTTTACCACTTACCAACACTAAGGGTAATTTACAGTGGCCAATTCACCTACCTGAACGTCTTTGAGACATGGAGGATACCGGAGTACCCAGGGGTAACCCATGCGTTCACGGGCAGAATGTACAAACCGCTGGGTCTCTGGAGCGGTGAGGCAGTGTTGCCCCTAGCACAAGAAAACATATCACAGTCAGCAGCGCAGGTCTGTTTGAGAGCAACACAAGAGAATACTTGAAGGTACACATTGAACATCCACATAAGTGTTATCTCCACTATTGCCATAGAGTTTCAGCTGAGTGATTAGCTGTTATTTAGTCCCATTGTTTGCTTGCCTCTTATCAGAAGAGACTACTGTGCTCTCCTCATGAAAGGCTTTCATGATTCTCAGAAAGAAACATAGTT
>JARFYF010000074.1:65395378-65409022 GCA_030265395.1 Rhina ancylostomus | reverse complement strand
CAACTGCCAAACATCCACTGGGTGGTTAACAGCTTCACCAATATGCCATCAGGTACAATTCACCCCAAAGGTGTGCTTGAAACACATACCATTTTGGATCACGAGGGGCATTGGTAGCATTCAGAAAATTACCTCCAACACTTTTAGTATCTCACCCAATGCATTCGCGCCTGGTGGGTTAAGTATGGTAAGGTCTCTCAAACTGGTTTTAGTGTTGGATCTAACAGGATAGTGTACTGAAAGTCCCATCCTTTAGAAATTCACAGCTCAAGTCCTGCAAGGCTCTGTTCCGAGCACAGAGAGTGGGGTCAACTCATCTAGAGAGGGAATAATAAACTAGATAACCATTGCACATATCTTCTTGCTCATTACTGATAAGCAATGGTAGAGACCCAGGAAAAAATTATTTGCTATTAATCCCAGTTCGTGAATGTTTATAGCAAGGTAGAACCTGAGGAGAAATAACTAAAAAACTGAGTTTGGAGCAGGAATCAACTTCTTTTATTCTTGTGGTTTTCATCAATGCTGCAAGAGGCAACATCGTCTTGCAATATTTTACCAAGTAACATCTCAAGGATGTTCCTGGCAGATGGAAACTCTGCTCATAAGCTTTGCTGAAAAATGTTAAACACCACTGGAACAAATGTATAATCCAAAGGGAAATGTTTTTTTACGGCTCATAATTTGAATCAGGTTGTGCGTCTAACCGGAGTTAACTACATTCAAATTAGCTGCAGTGACATGATATTCTGCAGGCTACGAAGACCGAGCACCAAATGGAACTCTGCAACTTCTTACTTCTGATTGGTTGGCCAAAAGCTCTGACCACGTCTTCCACTGAGGGCATTTGTCTCTGTCCTCGAAGGTCGTCTCGTTGGAAGTCCAACAGCACTGCTCGTGACTAAACCAAAATCCAGCCAGGCACACCCCCTCCTTCAGGTCTGTCATCCAGTCGACAGCCAGGTCAATCACTCCAGCCAGCGTCCCTGAATAAGGCAGAACACCACATTTAGTGTGGAAACCGGCAAAGATTACAAACTCTGGTTTACTGTTACAACAGCTGAATAGCTACGTTATTGACGCAGAGGGAGATCCTGCCATCGACAAACTGTTCAATTGCAGGGACACCTCCCCCCACTGTGACAACATGGACCCTCTCCCCCAGCTCTCTGTGGCCACAATTTGTTCTCCATCTTCAATGCAATGCATCAAGGCTTCTTCAACAGGATCTCCAAAGTCCAACACCCAGAGGCAGCAGGTGTATCAGGAATCACCACCTCCACATTACACCCTGACCTGGGTATTGTTGTTGTTCCTTCATTGCTGCTGAGTCACAAAATAGAAAACAGGGGCCAGAGATTGTTCAGCCCTTCGCCCCTGCTCCACCACTCACTACGATCCTGGCTGTTCCCAGTTCCTGCCTTCTCCCCATATCCCTTGATCCCTTTGGCATTAAGAAATATATCTACCCCCTGCTTGAATTGATTTGATGATGTGGCCTCCACTTCTTCCATGGTGAAATCCACAGGTTCCTCTGGGTGAAGGAATTTGTCCTGATCTCAGTTCTAAATGGTATTCCCTGTCTCCAGAGTCTGTGACTCCTGGTTCTGGACTCTCCAGCCATCAGGAATATCCTCCCTGTATCTAGTCTGTCTAGTCCTGTTGGAAATTTGTAGGTTTCTATGAGATTCCCTCTCCTTGTACTACATACTTTATAACCCTTATACTATACTATATGTCCCTTTAATATACATGCTATATCCCTTATACTCCAGTGAAAAGAGTCCTAACCACCCAACCTGTCCTCGTATATCAGTCCTCCCATCCCAGAAATCAGTCAAATAACCTTCTTTGCACTCCCTCCATGGCAAGAAACATCCTTCTCTCTCAGACAGAGAGACTAAAACTCCATGGGTCTCCCCAAGGCCCTGTACAGCTGCAGTAAAGGCATTCTTGCTCCTGTACTCAAATCGTCCAGCAACGAAGGCCAACAGATCACCTGCCTTTCTAACTACTTGCTTCACTTGAACACCTGCTTTCAGCAACTGGTGTACAGGGACATTTTCTTTTCTCAATCTATCACCATTCAGATAATCATTTGTCTCTATTTTTAGAACAAAAGTGGATAACCTCACATTTATTCATGTTAAACTTCATCTGCAATGTATTTGTCAATCCACCCATTAGTCTAAATCATATCAGAGTCTCTTTGTGTCCTACTCACAGCTGACACTCCCCCTACCCCTGGCTTTTTGTCATCTGCAAATTTGGAGAGGTTACTTTTAATACCCTTATTCAAATCATTGCTGTATGTTGAGTAGTTGGAGTGTTCCTGCGCTCCCAATTAACAACTGCCCAACACCTTAAAAAAGACTTGTTTATTGGTATTTTTTGTTTCTTGACAATCAACTGATTCTCAGTCCTTGTCAATATATTACCCCCAATCCCATGTGCTTTCATTTTACACATGAAACTTTTATGTGAGACCTTACCAAAAGCCTTCTGAAAGTCCAAATTTACCACGTCCACAGGTTCTTCGTTACTTATTCTGCTAGTTACTTCCTCACAAGACTCCTGTCGATTTGCTAAGCATAATTTCCCTTTCAAAAACCCAGGCTCACTTTGTCCAATCCCATGAAAGTTTTCCAAATGTTTAGTTATTGTACTGTTTATAACAGATTCTAGCATTCCCCCTACTACTGATGTTAGGCTTACTGGTCTATCACTCGCTGTTTTTTTCCCCTTCCTCTTTTTTTAAATTGTGAACTTATATTTGCCACCCACCAATGTGTGGGAACTTCTCCAGAGGAACTTGTGACCTCACACTGCAGGGGAAGCACACTACTACATGAATGTGGCCCCAATGTTTCTCAAGGACTATTGAGGACAGACAATAAACACTGGACTTGCCAGTGATGATTATTATTTTAAAATATACACTACAGATGAGTGAGAGAAACAAATAAATAACAATGACACACTTCTATTCTTTAAAACATCTGTGAATTGTGAAGAACTAATATTGCCTCCTATAAAATGTCTGGGGCCATGCTTGCTGAAGCACACATTACAGCTACAGAAGATAGATGACAAATTGGCTTTCGAATGCTTTTAATGCCTGAAGAAGAGTGACACTGATGCTTTCTATTGATACCAGTTCAGGGAGTAGAACAAACGGAGAGGGAATATGTGGGGGGGACTTGCTGCAGTGGAACGGGATGATAAATGGTAGATGGAATTCAGTGCAACAACAGCACAGTCTGGAAAAAAGGTTAATAAGAAAAAAATGCAAACTCCAAACCAAGCCTCTCAATAACTGGAACACGCTGGGGACATGACTGGTGCTATGTAAAGTTTCACCTTTCCTTCTTGCAATGAGATGAGTGAGCATGAGGTTATAACACAGTGGGCAAGGACCCAGGAACTTCCTCCACTGGAACAGAGAAGTTAAAATGTAATCCAGTAGAAGTTTCCAAAATTATGAAATACTAAATTAAGTTTGTTTCTTGGCGGGTGAATAATCAGCACTGATGGAGAAAATGAGACAAACTCTTTCCACCGATGGCCAAACTGATCCTTTTAGCAGCAGGAACTGTTATACCAGAGTCTACAAAACATTATTTAAAGGGAGAGTTGGGTCAAGTACTAGAACAGATGAAGGACATAGGGGAATAGAGACAAAATGAAATGAACTGGCTCCTGTCGTGAGCAATCGCTGAATCACATTGGAATGCTACCTGTTTTCTATAATTTGATGACTCCTTCTGACTAATATCTTTGTCATCCCAGATCTCCCCAATTACACACTGAAAAAAGATTAAAAGGCTGTGCTGAGGGATCTATTAGATGCTGGACTCCGCTATTATTTAAATGTTAAATTTATTGATTTAAAATACAGTGAATTAAACATATAAACTCTCTGAAAGTGACAGGAAAAGAAACCTGCTGGTCCACCGCCTGGCCCCTACACATGACAGAAAGTTCCTGCTCCCTGCCACGCCACCAACCCTGCCTCTGCCTCACTCCCACACCCCACCCACTACTGCCTACCCAGCCTCTGTTGCAGTCCCTTGGGATTGGGGATGACTTGTGGGCTTTAAAACAGCTGATGGGACCAATGTGCAACCCACAGACTCTGCCACAGATGGGACAGCAGATACTTGATGCGGTGAATGGATGCACTCCTTCCTTCATTTACACTGGACTTCTGTATGCTCCTGAGCAACAGGTACATGTTTCTGAATGATATCCTGGATGTCCCTTCTCCATTTTGAGCCTTCATGGGCTAGGGGTCCCATGAGTTGGTGAGAATTTTACATTTATTCCAAGAAGGCTTTGAGAACATCCTTGAATTGTTTCCTCTGTCCTGGTAATCTCCTATCATGGCAGAGCTCGGAATATAGTGTCTGTTTTTTGGGAGTTAGCAGTCTGCATTGAGCATGCCCGTCAGAGCTGAGTGCACTCAGAGGCTCAATGCTGAAGAGAGGACAATGTGGCTGGTTCACTTTTCCTGCCAATGGAGTTGGAAGGCTTAGTACAGAGAGTACCTCTCCAGTGCCTTGAGTCACCAGCTCTAGGTAGTCCATGTCTCGGAAGCACACAAAGAGGCAGGATGACTGCTGCCTGTTAGATCATGAGCTTTGTGCTGGATTTGAGATCCTGATGTTCAGAGAATCAAAGGCTGTGCTGGCACACTGAAGATGATGGTAACCTCCATCATCAATGACTGAGAGATGACTCCCGAGATAAGGGAAGTGGTCCACACTTTCCAGGCGCTCGTGGACCCCCACTGCTCCTGGCACGTGGAGGTTCTGCTGGGTGCTGCAGGCAGGTTGCTGTTCACATGTTTAGTGTGAGGTCCATTCTCTCATTTGTTGTAGTGAACAGTGGCTTGGAGCTCAGTCTCTGAACGGGTGCACACACAAGTATCATCTGCCTACTGCAGCTCACTGACCGAGGTTGAACTGATCCTGATTCTGGAGTGGAGGTGAACGCGAGTTGAACAGCTTCCCGTTTGCCCTGTGGATTAGCTCCACTCCACCAGGAAGCTTGTTGGAAGTGAGGTGTAGCATTATAGTGAGAAAGATTGAGAGAAATGTCAGGACAATGATGCAGCCTTGCCTCTCACCAGACTGAACTGACATCAGGTCTGTTACGGGCTGTTGGCTAAGATCATGGGTTGTACGCAGGTGGAGGATGAAGACCAATTTCTGAGGGCAGCCAGGTTTGCAAAGGATGTTCCACAGTCCCTCTCAATTGATGGAGTCAAAAGCTTTTGTGAGGTCGTTTAGAGTGGTTAATGCTTTGCCCTGCATTTCTGACCTCACCTACCACCCAGCTCCCACCTATCATCTGACCTACCACACCACCACCTCGCTGGATGCAGAATCATTATCCAACCACTTCAGAAAGCCCTGGCTCTTAACATTTATACAATCCTTTCTCGGTCCTAGACCCCTCCTGGAGGAAACAATTTCTCTCCATCTATCCTCTCAGTTCTCCTTACTACCCTGGAAGTTTCCATGGAATCACCTACTAAATTTGAGTAGTAAAGCCAAGTTTGTTTAATCTCACCTTGTGAGACATTGCACTCCTGCCCTCCAGATAGACAGGTCAGTATTACTTCAGCATTTGTGACTATGTTCTGCACATGTCCAGCACGTTTTAATTTTGTTACATTGATGGCCAAATCCCCTTGGAGTTTGGGAGGAATCTGTCATCTCCCTACCCAATCCCGTTCAGACATTTGACACCTGCCCATGGAGGTGACAGAGACCACAGGAGTAAGAATGAATTTTGAGAAGCCCTGAGATTTTGTACCTGCCAGAAGTCCGATCAGCAACATCACCACCCATCCTGACCACGCATCCAACAAGCCTTTGATACATTCCCAGATCGACTCCTTACTTCTGCTTGTGATCTGAAAATAAAGGCAGAGCGATTACAGAATCTGTTTTGCTTGTTCTTTTTGTAATCATTACATTTTGATTTTGTAAATTTCATGAGATAGGAGTAGGAGAAGGCTACTCAGCCTCTCAAGCCTGTTCTGCCACTTACTAAAGGCCAGGGTTAATCTGATTGTAACCCCAATTCCACATACCCATCCACCCACATTAACTTTCACTCTCTTGCTTATCAAAAATTGATTGAACTCTGCCTTAAAATTGTTCAGAGTCCACATTCACCACCCTTTGAGGAAGAGAGATTAATGACTTTTTGACTCATTTCTGTCTTAAATGGGTGATCCCCTATTTTTAAACATTGACTCTTAGTTCTAAATTCTCCCAGAAGAGGAAACATCCTCTTACATCCAGTGGCTCGAGCAGTATCTGTGGGACGGGTAAGGAATCGTCAATCTATCAACACCAAACATCAACAATTCCTTCCCTCTCCACAGATGCTGCTCGACCCACTGGGTTCATCCAGCAGATTGCTTGTTGCTCATGTGTTAGCATCTGCAGTCTCTTGCGTCTCTTCTTCACATCCACTCTGTCAAGACCCCTCAGGATCTTGAATATTTAGCTTTTTCTGCGTTAACATGCTGCACATTGCAGGGTACTAAAATTTGGGCATTTCCTTTGTGGCAGAAAAAGGAAATCATTCAGTCTCTGCTTTGGCTCACTGATTAGCTCTGTTGACATGAGGTCATTTTGTGATACGTGATCCAGGCTGGCATCCAGTGAGAGAAGACATCACAGTCTGTGGTGCCTTCCCCCAAATATCCCTCAGGCTCACGAGCAAGACTCCATTACAGTGTTTGAAGTAGAGATGGGGCATTTTCCCAGAGTGATGTCTGAGATTTATTCCTCACTCAGCATCACAAAAACATATCAGCTGCTCATTTATCTCACTACTTTGGTGAACCGCGCTCTATGCAAATTGCGTGCCGTTACAACAGTGACACCATTTCAAAGACCATTAATTAAACAGTGGTAAAGAACATTGGTACATGGTGATTTACAAGCACCTGGAAAATAGGAAACTGCCACTATAAAACTGGAACACAAACAAGAAAGTATTATACGCCTAAGATGTTCAATTTATTCATTTCCTTTTTTCTGTGCAGTAGAACATTTTGCATAAGGATTTGCCAGTTTCATTCAAAGTTAACTGACACTGGAAGGTAGAACACTCTCTGTTAAATGCCCAGAGCAACCCTGACCAGGTAACTGGTCATCACTGAATAAAATGTTGCAGAACTTATTTTTTAAAACTCCTGGGTTAATGTTGATGGGCTGACCCCATCACATCTGATCGCAAGTGATAAAGGGATCCTCAAACGCATTAGCCCTATCTCAGGCTCTACTAATGAAAGATTTTTTCTCATTGTTGTTGTCATGATCTCAAACCCACCAGAATGTACTGCTGTTCACATCAAACATGTCATTAAACATGAAAATTAAATGGTTTTAAAGCATTTAAAACATTACTTTGGTTTCAAAGGTTTCGTGTACCAACAAGAAAAAGTTAACCGACATTTGTGGACTCACAAGGGGAAATAGTGCATTAATATTGAACATACAATTAAGTGTAATCAATTCACATTCTTGGCAGGTTCTTTGTGACTGCTGAATTTATGTTAATAGTCAAATCCTTGAAGAACAGGAAGTTATACTGCATGTCTACAGTGGAGAAGTTACAACATTCTTGAGGAACAATCAATTTATTTTCTCAGAAGGTCCATGCAGATTTGAGCAGATTTACATTTACAGTATGGTCTCAGGAGAGGAAGAACTACATTCATACAATTTAGTTTAAAATTTATGAAGAATAGCCATAAATTCATAACTCTTCTGTATTCACAATGTGTTTGAGGTAGAAAATATTCCATTTTTACTGATTGGAATTTTGTTCACTTTGATTTTGTTTAGCCAATTAACCAACGCAGAGATTTAAAAACAAAAAGGTATTATTGTAACAGAAATTTTGCAACCGAACTCTAACCACAAACTTCAAACAAACCTGCCACAACAAACTGACCACGATTGGATTTGCCACTTGGAATCAGTTCTGCCGCAAACACCCCACTAGGGTTACATTTTTCGGGATTACCATCTACCTGGATCACACCCTGCCCAGGAATATCTGCCATCAATGTTACACTCTCCTAAACTACAACCTATCCAGTGTACGTCCTGTCCAGACTACACTCCCCCAGGGTTGCACCTACTGCTGATTACACTCCCCAAGATTATATGGTTGCAGGATTCAGTTCCCTAGGTTCCCCCTGCACTAAATTCATCCTTCCCAGGATTGTACTCACCTGGATTACTGCTTCTTGGAATATACCCCACAGGATTTCACCCATCTAGTTTATACTTTCATGAATTCCAATCCTTTAGTGTTACATTCCATCCAAATTACACTCAGGATTTCACTCAAAAGATGTTATACTCACCAGGATTACCTCTTCTCGGGATACACTGCTCAGGATTACACCATCCAGATTTCAGTTCCTCAGATTTCACCCCATCTAGTTTATACTCCCATGAATTCTATCTACAGGATTACACTCAACAGGTATTATACTCCCCATCATTACATTATATCAATATGGGTTGTTGCCATACTAGACTTGCTGATGTCATAACAACATGTAGTTGTGTGTCTCCCAATTATCGAAGCATCAGTCATGTGGCCACCACATGACTCAACCTCTCGACATGTAACCTGCTGCCCATCAGTTCTTGAGACTGCACTCACCGAGATTACACTCATTAGAATTATGACCCACCACTGTGTTGGGCCTTAGGTTGCTCTGACCCAGTGCCCACAGGCCAAGAATGGGCTTGAAACCTGCAGCTCTCCGGAATTGTCAGCGTGGCCTTACACACAGAGCCCTGCCTTCCTCCAGCTCTGACCTCTTCAATGCCCTCCTTCCTCTGTCCCACCAATGACACCCAGGCCTTCTGTCATCCGGGCCTTAAACTTTGGAATCCCCTCACCAAACCTTCCGTTCTTCTTGCCTCTCCCTCAGAAAGCACTACACGAGAGCCTGGACCCTGTGCCAGAAGATCGGTCTCCACACCTATCATCTCAAAACATGCCTGGGAAATTTCTCAGCTCATTTTACCTTCAAGAAAGTTGTTGCTGTAAGGCTACAGTCATAACCTTATAGACTAGACGACATTCCAAAGACATTGCCTTGTTGTTTGCATTAGCAGAATTATTACTTATATGACAAATTAGCTCCTGTTAATGCAAACCTTTACTAGCCCTCAGGTTGAAACTTACATGCACGCTGTCCCCAGATTACAAATGAGTTCTGTTTTTCCATATGTCCATAAGTCAGAAAATACACAAAGATCACTCAATATGATAACCATACTTCCACAGTATTGTACTGAATGCATCAATAACACATAAGACTGAGTCACACAGCACGGGAACAGGGCCTTCAGCCCAACTCATTCATGCCGACAAGAAAGAACAATTACTATACATGGAGAGAGAGAGAGAGGAAACTGGTTCTGCCGTTCATAGGCACGAACATATGTACGCACCTTGGGCTTCTGAATTTAATATGATGGGAACTCGTTCGTATGTGTGGCTGTCCATAAGTCAGGTGTTCGTAACCTGGGGACTGCCTGTATATGGAACTAACAAGGCCCCTTGCGCATTACACAAGAGATCTGTTCCCATGGTGACAGTGGCTGGTTTGCTGCACCCAGCTACAGCGATGTGTGTCCCTCATATTCATACAACCACTTAGTCATGTGGTTGTGCTTTACAGAAGGAGCACTTGAAGACATTAAGTTGAGAGCTCGCTCCCCTTGACTGTGGATAATCCAGGGCATGTGACATCATTAGTAAGGAAAGAACTGAAGCACACCAGATAGAAATGCTCTGAATGGGTAAATTGGTTTATTATTGTCACATGTATCGAGGTACAGTGAAAAACTTTGTTGTCATTGGGTTAAAAAAAGACTTTCATTCATTTACCAATATTCACAACCTCAGGATGTCTCAAAGACCCTTCCAGCCAAATTCTGAAGAGTAACCACTGTTGTAATGAAGGAAGTGCAGGAGGCAATTTTGGTCCGGCAATCTCCCCCAGTTAGTGCCGTGATTAAGACTGGTTTAGTGATACCACTTGAAGAGGAGGCACAAGATTCTGCATGTTCTGTAATCTGGAACAAAAAACAAACTTCTGGAGGAACTCAGCAGGTCAGGCCGCATCTGTGGAGGCAGAGTGATGGTCAATGTTTCGGGGCAAGATCCTGCATCAGGACTTGAAGGACAAGGGGTGCCAGGGCACTAAACATCATTCCCGTCTGGCTGAGATGGGTCTCAGTGTAACATCTCATCGGAAAGGTAGTGCCCCATTCCTGAAGGCCACACCAGAGCCTGGATTTTACATGACAGCTAAAGGACTCAAGCCCACAGTACTTTGGCCCAGTGACAAGGGTGCTGCCACCAAGCCACAGCTGGCATCAATAGGTAAGCGACAATATATATGATTGAATCCCTCTCTCCCACATACTCCAGCTCCATTATAGTCTGAGCAGAACATGCCTACCCAATTACTGTTACTAAGTTAGTAGTACAATAACCACGAGGGAGGCACCAGGACCAAATCATTTTGTCCGAATGATGCATAGGAGAGGACTTTTGTGGGCAGTGTAGTGGTGCAGCAGTTAGTGTTGCTGCCTCATAGCTCCAGCGAGCCAGGTTCGATCCTGACCTCAGGTGCAGAGTTTACACATCCTCTAGCTGATCACATGGGTTTCCCCTAGGTGTTCTACTTTCTTCCTACAGACCAGAGATGTGCGGGTAGGTTGATTGGTGACTGTAAATTACTCTTAATTTATGGCAAAAAAATTAAAAGGGAAGTTGAAGGGCCTGTGTGAGAAAGGATAAGTTGCAGAGTACAGAGAAATATGGAACCGTGGGGATTACAGCAGCAGACAAGCTGAATGGCCTTATTCTGCGTAAAAAGAACCAGAGGACATAACCTTTGCAGACATTGTAAAACAGGCATCATCCAAGCTGTTTTCTCACATGGTACAGGATCCTAACATAGAGACTCAAGACTGCAAACATATTTTCTTCCAAAGCTGCACATATCTCAAGCTGACATAATCATCAGGTCTCAGTGACCTGGTTTTGGATTCACTCACCTTGTGGTAACAACACTGTGAATGACCCTTTTCCAAACCTCCACATTTGAATGACAGTGTAATTTCTAAGCTGCCTGTGCTTTCGGTTGAACTCTTCCCACCAAAATGAAGGTGTGGAAGATCTAAATTCACCCTTGCAATGATTGGAATTTGTCTGTGATGCCAGGAATGGTTGGAATGCAAAGGATTCAGTTTAATTACTGCAGGCAGGTTCCCTTACTTAAAGTTGAGGTGGCCCTATGAAGAGGGTGTAACATTATACACACAACTACTTTCAAAACTTTCACCCTCTGACAGGATTACCTCAAGACTGCAGAGGATTTAGGACAAAGCTGCCAGGGTTTCTTAAAGGAGACAGAGAAGGAAAATGTCGATAACAGAAAATGTGGGAAATGTTCATCAAATAGAGCAGCATCAATAGACTAAGAAGCAATGATAACATTGAATTTCTTTCCCTCTGAAAGGGGAGCTGGTCTCTGGCTGTAGAGAGCAGAGAGCAAATATAGAATCAGATCTTTTGTGGTGTTAACCAGGTTGTCCTGTGTACAGGCCGAGCCATAAATTGTAGGGGGAGGATGCACTCTTCTTGGGTTGTAGGAAGACCTGCAGACAACACCCCCAATGTTAATGGGAAGGTGTTGCGAAAGAACTCAACGCTCATATCACTGTCAGTTCACTGACCTCACCAGTGTGCCGTAGCTCAGGGCATGAAGGATTCCAGCTTCAATGTGCAGTTCCAGGGCATAATGGGTGGAATATAGTCTGGTTGAAAGTCACTCCGCCACAAAAATTCACTTCTTCCACCACTAATGCACCGCGGCATGCCAGCAGGTTCTTTGACAATGCCTTCCAAACTCACTAGTTAAACTGCATTGAAGGCTAAGGACGGAAAGCACATGAATGGTGTCACCTNNNNGTGTAGATTTCTCAGGCTCTTATTGTATAATATGGTGGAGTACTATGTAACTCACTTAGAGTCACAGATAGAGTCATACAGAATGGAAACAGGCCCTTCGGCCCAACTGGTCCATGCCAACCAAGATGCCCATCCAAGCTAGTCGCATTTGCCAGCATTTGGCCCATAACCTTCTAAACCTTTCCCATCCATGTACCTCTTCAACTGTCTTTTAAAAGTCATTATTGTACCTACTTCAACCACTTCCTCTGGCAGCTCATTCCATATATTTTGTGTAAAAAAAGTTGCCCCTCAAGTTCCTATTAAATCTTTCCCCTCTTGCCTTAAACCTCTGCCCTCTTCTAGTTCTTGATTCCCCAACCCTAGGAAAAAGACTGAGTGCTTTCACCCTATCTATGCCCCTCATGATTTTATACACCTCTATAAGATTACCTCTCAGTGAGTTGTCTTGATGCTGCTCGTCACTTAGACAGGCAGCATCAAGATAGACATGTCTGTTTATGGGGACAATCAACATTCAACTGAAGCTGAAGGATAATACAAAGCTGCGATGGTTAACAATATGTTTTGAGTATTAGTAACCCCATCAATCTTAATGCAACACCTACATTTCACACTCACATACAAGTATTTTCCACAAGCAAGCTGCCCTTGGACTTGGACAAAACCCTAACATGGAATTAACCTCCTTCATCAACACTACCTTTATCATAATTGCTGAAGTGGTACAAGACAGCTTTTCTATTAGGGATGGACTATAGGATGAGTTTTTTGAGGAAATATCAGCAGAACAGGCAACGTTAGCTGGACAAACCATCAACAACTTTAGGACTTCCACACATTTGCACATGAACATGGAGGTACTGAAGCTTCTGCCAGCATTTCACTCGTGGAAGGTTGACTGTGCAGCGATGGAGTAATCCACGTGGAGTTCAGCACAGGACTGGGAACTTGGGCACTTCATCCTGAATCCCACTGGCCATGAAAATCTGCTCAAGGCACAAAGCAGCAGATGGTCTTTTCCCTTTGCCCTGAATGAATGGAATATCGATGAGAGACCCAGCTGAGGGTCATGTAAAAAAGTTTTACAACATTAAAAGGCTTTTCGATAGTATCTTGGCACAAAATTACTCCTTTATTTATTCAAAGTCTTAAAATTTCTCAAGGATTAGCAATTTAGAATCTTTTAACATTTCAAGTTTAAAATTCCTTTCTAAAGCTTTTAATATTTCTAAATGTTTCTGAATGTCTCAGAGGCAACGATTGTGCTCTGTGCTTCGTCAGTTCCACCTGAGGGTGTGACTTAGCCAGTTGTCCATGTCTTTTTCCCTCTTTCTTGTGGGTAGGCTATGCTGGGGTGACATGCGATGTCACTGCAGGAGGGAAACCCCTCGCTGATATCGGTAAACTATGACCGAACACATGAAAAACAAAAAACTGCAGAGGCTAGAATTCTGAAATAAAAACAGGCAACACTGGGCGTGCAGAGGAAGAGTTTAATGTCAGACTCGGAGAGGGGCAAGACCGAGGCCTCTACCAAGGACTTGACTGTGTGGGATCAGGGAGCAGAAGATCAGAAGGGCTGGTGAAAACACAGTAGGGGGTGGG
>JARFYF010000074.1:65299622-65311932 GCA_030265395.1 Rhina ancylostomus | reverse complement strand
ACTCAAGCATGTTGCACACTAAATATGTGCACAGTCTTACAGGTTAGACATGCTGCTTTTTGGTCAACTGGCGACCGTAAATTATTCCTGGTGTCGATTGGTGTCAGGGGAATTGGAGTGGGGAAGGGGGAAAGTGGGGAGTTGATGGGTACGTGAGGTTTCAGGGAAATAAGTGGGGGATGGGATTGATTGAAGAGATTTAGTTCAATTTGGCTTCAGGTTCAGCACAGACATCATGGGCTGAAAGGTCTGTTCCTGTGCTGTTCTATGCTGTGAGAGCCGGCATAGATTCAATTGGCCAAATGACCTCGTATACCTTAAGGAAATCTGAGAAAATAGTAGACTTCAAGGGGCTGTGTCACTGACTGTGACGAGGACAATGACCCAGATGTTGTTGACTGAAGTACATCCTGTCCATTACTTCTCACAAATGGCTGCAGAATTATGGAATGGGACTAAGGGGCGTGCTACAGGAGCCTCGATGGGCCAAATGGTCTCCTTCTATGCTGTAAGAAAACACCGCACAATATGAGAAATGTAACATACTACACAGACAGTAACGTTGGTTAATTGCTTTATTTTATGTATCAGCAAGGGCGGTGTGTGGTGACTGTGGCCAACAGGTGGTAAGCCCCTTCCCCCAACCTTCTGTGACGGCAGGGTTAAATGGAGTGGTGCATCAGCTTGTAAAATGAAAGTCTCAAGATCAAAATGAAGGAAATACCTACCAATATTCCCCTCCAACCAAAGAACATTTTTTCCTAATAATACATAAATCATGATCCAATGAGTGACAATCACTGCCTCAATTGCAACAAGATCCCTAGGAAGTACCTCTAACAAATAAAAGCCAAATGCTCACATATCTAGTTTCTTTAATATCAGAATTATGCAACAAGGTATGCCATTCAGTCCATTGTACCTGGGCCAGCTATTTGAAAGAGCTGTTCAATCAGTCTCCTTTCCCTATTCTTTTAGCAGAATCCTTCATCTTTTTCTGCTGAATCCAAGCACTGTCAGAGAGTGCGTTCCAGACCACATTGCATTCAGCAATATAATTTTTCCTCCTCTTCCCTTTTAGCTTTTATGTTAACTACCTTAAATCTGTCTCCTCTACTTATCCCATTCATTAGTGGATAATATAGAAACACTGGAACAGGAGACAGCATCTCACTCAATCTCAGTCTGTCATTCATGACTCAACTATGGCTCATTATCATTTAACCCCCTTTGATGCACAAACCCACAATATCTTTACCACACCGAAATCTGTAACAACTAGAAAATTTTCAATTGATTCACGACCTGTCCAAAAGCAAATCCAAGGTTAGGGCCAGTACAGTAGTGTTGCTGCCAAGGACCCAGATTCAATCTTGACTTTGCGCACTGTGCCCTTAAGCTTCCCTTGGGTGTTCCATTTTCCTCCCATATTGCAAGGACATGCTGTAGGTTAATTGGCCACTGTAGATTGTTCCTTAATGTAGGTAAATGACAAAAGAATCAAATGGGATGTTGGTGGGCACGTGAAGGAGAATAAATTGCAGGACAACAGGGAAGTACGAGGAGGGGGAATGGGTTTGCTGGGATTACTCTGTTGAGAGCAGACCCATGCCCAAAGACCTTCTTGTATGTCATAATAAGGTAGTACATAACCAATGTATAAAAACCTTTGAAATAGAATCAGAGATTGCTGAAAATACTCCAACATCTGGGGAGAGACAAAAGCAACTAACATTTCAGGTCGATGACCCTTACCTTGCTTCCTGAATGGCCTTGAACTAGTTTTAATAATTGACTTTTACTGGATTCCTGCAGTACAGAATGTGGCCTCTCTACATCTGCCCACATCACATTTATGAACTCATCAAGGCACATCTCCCACTGAGATCTGCACCCAACTGCGGATGGAATTGCTTGTAATTGGGCTATTCCCGCAGGGAACCTGAGCTGCCCGTTCAGCAGAGCTCTGGCTGTGGGAATTTTCTGACTGTTTGGATTCCCTATGGACACTGCCAATAGAGCGCCACAGTCTGCGGGTTCCCAGCCCTCGGCTCACACAAAGGAATACAAGCCAAGATCATGAAATATCATACAAAGTTGCATCCTGCTAGAAATTCACTCAATATTCTGAGCATAGCTGAATTAGCACGTTTAAGTATCCCAATAATTTCATCCATCTTCCAGCTTTTCTTTTCATCAATTTTATCCTCCTGATCACAACAGAACTGTAGATTTGATGAGCCAAGTGGCCTTCCCCTCAGGCATAAAAATTGTACAACACGTCAGCCTCTCCTGCATTATAGCCTGTTGCATTTTATGAAAGTTAACCCACATTTTACATCAGAAGGATTGGTGAAAGCGCCTTGTACCAAGAAGATACGGTCAATTGCCAATTCAGGATTTTACAACTTCAACGTATGAAGACGCAAGGTTCTATGTACATTTATCTGTAGGCAAGGGGTGTGTGGCCCTTGATCCTCTGTTGGCTAAGTTCTGATGTGAGTCAATTTGCTAACTTTATCAATCTCACCACTGTCCAACACTACAGGAGGGTGGTGAAAAAAAATCAAGAAACCGAAAAGGTAGACACTGGGAGATATTCTCAAAATACAGTCTTTGTATGAAAATAAAATTTTACAATATCCCAAAGTGCCAATTAAAAGGAAAATGAAGCAGAATTGCATCCAGTGTAACTGCTGATCTTAGGCGAGGTTCAGATGATTCTGCCAGCATATCCCCGTCCTGAGAGCCCAAATCATTGTTCTTCTTAAAAAAAAAAGCCAAGGCATGACATTTATTCCTTTCAAATGAAGCTAGAAAATCCAGCACATTATGACAACCACTATTCTAAACAGCACCATTATGAGACAAATATCTTACTGATTGCTGTTTTTGGACTACAATTATCATTTGCTGCTTTTTAAAGGAATTGGCTGCCAGGCTGGGTCAACCACAGGTACCAAATGAACCAGTGCAAGGGATTAGTGTGCTTGACCTTGCCCTTGCCAGTCCAGCTGCAGATACATCTAGACAGGACAACATTGGTAGAAATGACTTCAGAAGGTCTGTGCAGTGGTCAAAGTCCAGCCTTCCCACTCTATTCTGTTGGAAGGCACTATGAAAGTACTGAAGAGGATAGACTTAGATCTGGATTCCCAGAACCAGACATCCATGAGCTACTGTGGACAATCAGCACCAGAAGTGCTGAGATGATGATGCATCGCAGTTCTCTCCTGAGATTCCCACCATCACAATACCTGGTCTTCAACTAATTCAGTTTAGTCCATGTGATATCAAGTAGTAATAGATGCAGCAAAGGCTACAGAACCAGACAACACCCTCACTGTGGAACTGAAGACCTGCGCTCCAGAACAAGCCACATCCGCAACAAAGCTGTTCCAGAATCGTCACAACACTGACACCCACCCAACATGTGAAAAATTGTCCAAGTATGTCCTGTTCACAACAAGCAGGGCAAATCCAATCCAGGTAATTACCGTCCAATCTGACTATGCTCAAACATCAGCAAAATGTACCATCATGTGTTACTTGCTCTCCAATGGTCTACTCACTGATGACTGGTTTGGGGTTTGCTAGGACCACTCAGCTCCAGATCTCTTCACTGCCTTGGCCCAAACATAGACCAAAAGACCTGTATTCTGTAGGTTAAGTGAGAAGGACTGCCCTTGTCATCAAGGCAGAGTGTGGCTGAGTGTGACAGCAAGGAGCTCCAGTGAAGGTGAAGTCAGTGGACATCATGGGGAGAACAATCTAGTGGATGGTCATACAAAAGATGATGATTGTAGTAATTGGATGTCAATTACCCCAGACCCAGTATATCACTGCACGAGTTCTTCAGGGCATTGTCCCAGGTCCAATGACCAATTTATCTTTGGGATGTGGGAGGAAACCAGAGCGCTCAGAGGAAACCCACACAGTCACAGGGAGAATATACAAACTCAACACAGACAGCAACCAAAGTCAAACTTGAATCGAGATCCCTGGCACTGTAAAGCAGTGGCTCTACTAGATGTGCCACTATGCGACCCATGTAGAGTAGGTATGTGGCAAAAGAATCAAAGAAGAGTTGTTGATAGTTTTGTGAGAGACAACATACTGCAGGGATACAGAAGAGAATGAGATGGAATGCGACTGATGGGATTGCTTTGCTGGGACCTGGTATGGGGTGAATGGACTTCCTTTTGCATTGAAATAAGATGGCAAGCCAGCATCCTGTCACCTTACAGGTTCTCATTCTGAGGATATGCAAAAATTATTTCAGGAATCCGTGTCACCTTGGGGCAGCCACATCTGACCATGAACCCTGCCCCACTGATGTAGGATGTTAAGATGCCTTGTGTTCCTAATACAGCTAAATTCCATGCAACATTAAATCAAACAATGCAGAGTGAAGATCGTTGTTGCCACAGTTTTTCAACCCATGTTTCAAAAGAAAACTACAAGTCATACCCTCAATTTCTTGTTTCTCCTTCTTGTCAATAGTGCCATTACTCACTTTAAAACACCGAATTAATGGATGAGTAAATAAGGTCACTTTTTAAAAGTATGTTCATCATCACGATGGGAGCATTACTAAAAAAGCTGGCACTTTTAGCCTAGCTTTTCTTCTGCACAGACTGTGGTTGTGAACCATCTTTCTCTTATCCAACCAAGTAGATTGCTGGACCACTTTAGTTAAGGACCAAACAGTTCTTGTGGAACTCAAGTTACTTAAAGAACATTAGTGAACCAATTATGTTTTTATGACAACTTACTTTCTTTTGTTTTAGAAAGAAACCAGCTTGGAATTAAAAAAACAGACTGTATTCTAATTCACAAATTGATATGATGGGATTTGAACTCATGCTTGCTTGATTGGCTTAGACATCTGGGTATTTGCTAACTTTTACAATGAGAAAAGTCTTACCTGAATAAGGTCCTGCCTTTCCTTTTCTCCTAAAGTAATTGATTTCTTGATGGTTCTCAGCTCATTCATTATTTCCTGGGCTTCATCCAGTTTATAGTTGGTTTGACTATCTGACATTTTACGATCAATCCTGAGAAAGATAAAAATCAAAATACTTCAATGGCATATTTCACTTTCCTCCTCTTGGTGAGT
The DNA here is from genome assembly GCA_030265395.1 of Rhina ancylostomus. Taxonomy (NCBI): domain Eukaryota; kingdom Metazoa; phylum Chordata; class Chondrichthyes; order Rhinopristiformes; family Rhinidae; genus Rhina; species Rhina ancylostomus. The sequence continues at coordinate 65,306,813 of JARFYF010000074.1, read as the reverse complement.
CAGCACTATTTTTGGCTGGTAGAAATAATTTTCAGATCTATCTTGGTAATCAAAACCCTGATTGAGATTTCAAATAACTATATTAAGAAAAAAAACATTTACAGTCACTGAATAAACAGACTTTCTGAAGTTTAGTAATTAAAGCTGAGGATATTGCTGCACTGTTATGATTTTAGAAAACTGCTCAACCACATAGATGGTGCTGAGAACAAAAGAACTCGTGTTGTCTGGCACTGCCACCATGCATTTGGTATATAGAATTAGGGGTCAACAAGTTAAACTCAATCACAACAGATTCCAATATGGGTGTTTGCATGGGAACAAAGCTGCAATTTTACTTCTGCTTCTGTTTATGGAAATAGTTCAATAAAAGGTTTATTTTTGAGGACTGATCAAGGTCTCAAGGGTCCAAAGTAATCCAGCCCCTCGAAGTAAGCAATTATTTTTTAAATGCACATTGTACTCCTCAAGGGCTGCGGAGGCTATGAAGAAGCACATTGTCTGAAGAAAGGACCAAATGAAATAACAATTGGAGTGCAAAATAAAGATGAATAAATTTAATCATGCAATGTCCTTTTAGCTGAACCAGATTTCAGTGACTTGAAAAAAAACAACAGGAAGGCTGATCTTCTGTAGGCAATGATCAGCTGACCTGCACGTGGATCCCATCAGAAGGGTAACACACAACAAAGCCCTGAAACAAACAACCTTCTTAAGTGAGTTGACAGAATCAAAATATAGGAACATGTTTGGCACAGCTTTGTGGGCTAAAGGGCCTGAATTGAGCTGTAGTTTTTTTATGTGTCTATGTAAAATATATATTAAATTTAATTCTTTCTTGCATGGACAATACCTCAAAGTAGGCCCAACCAAATGTGGTCCAGTATCTTGCTGGAAAGAGTACTTTTGCAATTGAAACTTCTACAGATGTACTGTTGAAAGTATCCTGACAAGTTGCATCATGGTCTGCCATGGCAATTCAAATGCACAGGAAGGCACGAAGCTGCAGAAAATAGTGGACTCTGCCCAATACATCACAGGCACATCCCTCCTCACCGTCAACAGGAGGCACTGCCTCAAGGAGGCAACATCCATCAAAGATCCCCACCATCCAGGCCATGCCATCTTCTAGAAGCTACCACTGGGCAGGAGGTACAGAAGCCTGAAGTCCCATGCCAACAGATTCAAAACCAGCTACTTCCCTTCAACCATTCAGTTCTTGAAACAATCAGCATAACCCTAATCACTAATGTTTAGCAACACTATGACTACTTTGATCACTCTGCGTTAAAACTGACTTTGTTTTTTTTTGGTTCTAATTGTGTTCTTTCTTGTAAAAATTGTTTAATTTATGTTTAGTTTATGTTGTTCTAGTGAATGCTGCTTACATGATGCCATATTCCTGCGATGCTGCTGCAATTAAGTTTTACATTGCATCTGTGCATACGTGTACTTGTGCATATGACAATAAACTCGACTTTGACTTTGAACCAACCAGCAACAACTTGGATTAATATGACATCTTTAGTGTAGGTAATAATCCAAAGGCACTTCATAAGTGCAACGTCAAGTCCCAACCCACGTAAGGACATAACAAGCCCGGCCAAAGGGACAGAGTTTAAGGAGGAGGGACACTAGGGAGGGGATCGAGGCAGCTGAAGGTATGATTGGCAATGACATGACAATGAAAACTAATGCCTGGGAGGCAAGAGCACAGGGAAATTCATCAGTGGGGAAGCACCCCAATCCACATTAGCAGGTGATCTCACAGGAAATGCCTGGTGTGTACCTGTATGCATGCGATACCTTGGGTTGAATCTGTGGCACACCATCTGAGCCCATGGGCCTCACGTAACAATGATGTGGGTTCAATGGGCTGAAATGGACACCTTCGCAAGGAAAAATGGAATTGGAAGTTTTGGCCCCATGATTTTCCTTCCTTCTAAGAAGCTAGAGCAGGAAGAAACAGGATGAACAATTCCCTTTTTAAAAAGCAGCAACAACTTGGGAAAAAATAAATCTCATCATTAATGAAGAGAAATGTTCCGGTGCACCTCACAGGAGTGGAACCGACAAAACCCGACACCAACCCAAGTGCGCAGACATTAAATAAAAAATTTTTTAAAACTAGGGTGCGGGTAATTGGAAATAAAAACAGAAAGTGCTGGAAACAGCAGCTCAGGCAGCATCCGTGGAGAGAGGAACAGAGATAACAGAGATTCAGGTGTGGGACCTTCATCAGCACTGGGAAAGAGAGATTAAAATTAAGTGACGTTAAGTTGCAGAGGAGGTGACAGATAGGACAAAGAGAATATCTGATCGGGTGACCCAGGTCAATTGGGTAAATGTGGCAGCTAGAACAAGGTGCAGATGTTAACATTGAAAAATGTAAGCTTGTCTAAAAGGAAGGAAGAATCCATTTAAAATATTTCAAGCACACATTGTGGAATTTTAGAGTCATACAGCATGGAAACAGGCCCTTTGGCCCACCATGCCCTTACTGACCTTCAAGTACCCATTTATACCAATTTTCCACTAATCCCATTGTTTATTCTCCCCACATTCCTGTCAACTGCCCCCAGATTTTACCACATCTAAATAATAGAAGCAATTTACAGTGGTCAATTAACCACTGACATCTTTGGGACATGGGAGGAAACCGGAGCATCCAGGGAAAATCCACTTAGTGCAAACGCCACACAGACACACCAGAGGTTGGGATTGAACCTGGGTTGCTGAAGTTGTGGAGCATCAGTCCTCTTAACTGTGTCAGTGTGCCATACTTTCAGTTTGTTGCATTAAAATGAAACCTAGAATACACGGTAGTTCTTTAAATCATAGTTTTTCAAACCAATCTCTACTGATGTTAATTGGGGAGGAGACTTTGGGAGGACTCCACAAGATCTCAGAGTTTAAGAAGATCAGATTTTTATCTAAAAGCAAGACAACTATATATGCATGAGCAGTGCCTGAAGAATTTGCTTTGGCATTGTCTCCTTTGTGCACTCTTATTTCTATCATCATGCACAAATGAAACTTGCCGGAGAATAACAGGCTTCCGCCAGAGAGCTGACACTGTGTCTTGAAATCAACCACAGCGGGTTCCAGGGAATATCCCAGTATTTGTAGGGCATCTCCAGGAGTGCACTAATAGTTGCAGGAGGAGCAAAACATGGAAACTTTGGAGAGGCTGATGCAAAATAATCAACGACCGACTCGGTTCAAACTCCTGAAGATTTTGAAACACTAGGTGGTTCATCCTGGAGCATAAAGCAGCAGACCCAAGATACGACAGCACTGAATTAAAATAAAGCCTGTGATTAGACTTGTCCTTTGAGGGAAGCATTACTGTCAGCAATGCTAAACATTCCCTGCTGATTCAGCACAGCATCAGAAAGGATCAGCAACTCGAGGTGATGTCGCCTTCGAACTGACTCTTGAAACTATAAGGGAGCAACCTCAGACAGCGAGTCAGTCAGCCGCTGTCTAAAACAATCTTCCACTGCACCCCCTCCTCCCACTCACACCACAAGGAACAGTGCTTATCCCATTTGGTCATTCTGGAAAGAAAAGGGGATCTCTGCATAATGCCATAGACCAGGCCAGCTTCTCTATCTCAGCCTTCGTTCTCCCTGAACTTGAGTTAGCTTCCAATAATAAGACAGGTAGCCTATTTGATTTATTGACATATATTAACTGTGGTTGGGACCGTTCCCTTTGGGCCCACCTGCCAGAGGCTGTATTTCAGATCTATTTGATTATAAATCAGTCCAGCCAGAAGAAATTTTTAACATTCTTTCGCTGCTGTTAACCTGCACAGAATTTAATCACACTCCCTTGATCTCTTAGAGATGAGGGGGAAAGAGCAGCAGATTGAAAGAAAAGACATTGTTTGGCTCTTACAAGCCTCGTATTACCAGTCCTTAAAGCTAAAGCTCTTCCAGGTATGTGTGAAGGGTACAAAGAAGTTCAGACTAAAATATGGGTGGGCACAGTGCTGCAGCTGGTATCGACACTTCCAGAGAACTATGTACTTGAACCACTGGGTCTCTGGGTCCCACAACACACCCAGGGCCCTGTCGTTTACTGTGCAAGTCCTGCTCTGGTTTAACTTCCCAAAATGCATCACTTCGCCCTTGCCTAAGTTAAATTCCATCTGCCACTTCTTTGCCCATTTTATCAGTTGATCTATATCCTATCGTAACCTTATACAAACTCCTTCACTGTCTACCACTTCACCAATTTTGGTGTCATCCACAAATTTACTAATCATGCTACTTACATTCTCATCCAAATCATTAATATACATGACAATCAACAGTTTTCCCAGCGCTGATTCCTGTGGCACACCACTGGTCACAGGCCTCCAGACTGAAAAATGACCCCACCCTCTGCCTCCTACAATTGAGATAATTTTGCATCCAACTGGCCTGCTCACCCAAGATCCCATGTGATCTCATCTTCCAGGCCAACCTACTATGCGAGACCTGGTCAAAGTTGAAGTCCAAACAGACAACATTTACTTCCCTGCCTTCGTCAATCCCCTTGGTCACCTCTTCTAAAAACTCAATTAAGTTGACTCAATTAATTAATTAAACACGATTAATTTTACATGACTTCCTGCACGCAAAGCTATGCTGACAATCCCTGATCAGTCCTTACTTTTCCAACTGCTAGTAGATCTTGCCTCTCAGAATCCCCTCCATTTAACTTTCCCACCACTGATGCTATGCACACCAGCCTGCAGTTCCCAGGCTTGTCCTTGCAGCTCTCCTTAAATAAAGGCACAACATTAGCCACCCTCCAGCCTTTTAGTACACCACCTATGGCTATGGAAGATACAGAAGTCTCTGCCAGGGTCCCAGCAATTTATTCCCTTGCTTCCCACAACACCCTAGGGTACAATTGGTCAGGCTCCAGGAATTTATCCACCTTTATGTGCCTCAAGACTGCCAACATTTCTTCTGTTGATCTATCGAAATGTTTCAGGACATCTGTTCTCTTCCCTGAATTCCTTAGCTTCCATGAGCTTCCCTACGGTAGTTCATTGCATTGAGCATGAGCAGTTCAAGGCAGCAGCTCCTCATACTTGCTCAAAGGCAATTATGCATGAACAAATATCGACCACTTTTGTTTTTACATTGCAGTACCAACATTCTGAGAATTGATTAAAAACATCAGATTGCCTTGGTCCTACATCATCAAGATTATTATTGATCGCTCCTACACCACCAAGAAAAATATATTTGCTGTAGTTTGAAACCATTCAAGAGAGTGTTACTTCCACAACCAACAAGTTTGGTCAGATCCTTGTGCTGGGAATTATACAAATCCCCTTGCAGAGTGAAGTTAATACAAAGGTACCCTCACAATTTCACAAAACACCACTAGACACATCCTGATCCAAATCTAGGAGCAGCATTTAGCAAAGAGTCGTACAGAACAGAACCAGGCCCTTCTGCCCACTGAGTCCTCGACACCATAAACCACCCATCTACACTAATCCCATTTTATTCCCCCCACACTCCCATCACCTGCCCCCAGATTCTGACCCTCGCTATGCACTAGGGGCAAAATACAGCGGCCAGTTGACCTGCTAATCCACACGTCCTTGGGATGTGGAAGGATACCAGAGCACTCCGGGGAAACCCACGCGGTCACCGTGCAAATTCCACACAGACAGCACCGGGAGTCAGGAATGAGGAAGCAGCTCTACCACCTGTGCCACAGTACTGTGCAAAGGCTTACATCTGCCATACTGAAGCAGGACATCAGAGGTTTTCAAACTCCACCTACTTCAGTTTCTGGAGATTAATGAAATCTCCTAGAAAAAAATCATTCTTCCTTTCAACAGAATGCCCAGTTTCAATAAATTGAATTCCTATCAAGGAGCTCAAAACACTTCTCCTTCAGAGTTGAGCTTTGCTTCCTTCTGGTACTGTTAAAAGGATATGACAAGGAGATAAACTGCACCCTCCACCCTCTCTGTCCTGCACCACCCATCATCCCCCATAGTAGAGACATGGGTCTAGAGGGAATAGGCAAGAGACCAACAAACTGAACAGGGCACATAAGCAAATCAACTGGGGAGAACGGAGGGGACACAGAGTTCCAGGTGGACAGACAGCAAGGGAGTGACTGAGGGAGTGTGAACCAGATAGGAGAGGATGTAGCAGCTCTATAAAACTTTGGCTAGGCTGCACTTGAAGCATTGTGTGCAATTCTGGTCGCCCCATTACAGGAAGGATGTGGATGGAGGCTTTGGAAAGGGTGCAGAAAGGTTTATCATGAAGTCTCTTTACAGCTTATACCCTCTAATCCAGGGGTTTGCATGGCTTTAGAGGGTGTGAGTTATAAGGAGAGGTTAAACAAACTTGTTTTTTTTTAATCTAGTGTCAGAGGCTGAGGGGAGACCTGATAGAAATTTATATAATTATGACAGGCTTAGACATGGTAGAAAACCGGTATTTTTCCCCCAGGGTAAAAATGTCAAGTACTAGAGGACACGTATTTCAGTTGGGAGAGGAAAAGTTTAAAGGAAATGTGCGGGGCAAGTTTTCTTTTACACAGAGAATGGTGGGTACCTGGAACGGGCTACCAGGGATAGTGGTGGAAACAGATGCGATAGTGGTGTTTAAGAGACTTTTACATAGACACATGAATATGCAGGAAATGGAGGGATATGGATCACATGCAGAAGAGATTTAGTTTAATTTGGCATCGTATTCGGCACAGACATCATGGGCAAGAGGGCCTGTTCCTGTACTGTACTGCTACTTTCTATGTTTTGTGTGAATGGCTGTACTGTGTGTAACAATAAATGAGGGGATCGGAATAAATCTAGTTCTGAAGCTAAGGTGACTCACTGAGATCTGGTAAAAGCCCATGTAGTAGGACAGTGCACAAACCTCCAGAAGTCTAAACCACCAGCCACCGTCACCATTTAGTTCAAGGACCTGGGGAGGGGAAGTATAGTAGCCCGTGTAAGCAGAAACCAATACCAAGCACACCCAAGGCAGGCACGTTAGTGTAGATATCCAGGCACGGTAGTGCAGTGGTTAGCGTAACGCTATTACAGCACCAGTGACCCAGGTTCAAATCTGGCCACTGTCTATAAGGAGTTTGTACGTTCTCCCCGTGTTTGCGTGGGTTTCCTCTGGGTGCTCCGGTTTCCTCCCACATTCCAAAGAC
>JARFYF010000074.1:65208270-65219562 GCA_030265395.1 Rhina ancylostomus | reverse complement strand
GGCCTGAATTCATAAAATGCCTTTCCCAAGCTCATGATACCCCAAAACAATTTACAACCAATGATGTCCATTTTAAAATTCATTCACTGTTTTAAAGAAGGAAAAATAAGAGCAAGGTCTCGCAGATAGCAATGTTGCTTGTCACGGGATAAAATAAGAACTCCCCCATTCCTCTAAACAGTGCCACAGGATCTTTTTGAGTGGACATATGGATCTCAGTTTAACACCTCGTTCAGATAAGGCAGAACTCCCAAATGCTCTGTGCTCTCTCGGTACTACACTGGGACTATCAGTTTGGATCAAACTTCTGCAGCAGAGCTGTGGCTAAGAGAGTACCAAGTAGCTTGTACTAAGCTGTACTAAGGAACATTAGAAAGTTATCATAATCCATAAAAGGAACAAAGGGTTCCCCATAGCTACATTGCAACAAGTTCAAACCAGAGCATTTTTCTTGTTAGACTCCTTGCTATGGTACTGAAGACTTAAACAGTTCTCTGCAGGAAGCATGTATGAAAAGAACTTTTGTTCCTCCACACCCCCCAAAAGCCTGGCCACTCCGTGAGCACCATCAGGTTTCGGGAAAAGAACACGCAAAGACATGCATGCAAAATCAAAGTGTTTCCACCTTGTTAAAAAGAACTTTAGATCACTGGGTATGGTGTGAAGTGCAAATGGGAACTATAAAAATAAGAAATTGAGAAGCCTAAAAACAGGATTTAAATGCTTTTAATAAAGCTACAGGGAGTGAAACATAGCTCCAAAGCCTTGGAACAGGAGGAGAGGCTCTTCATGTCTCTCCACTGCCCTTGCCAATTCTGTATAACAGCACGATGGCCATCTCTCCATGTGCACCCATCCACTTAAATTTTGAACCATTTCAGCAGGAAGCCCTTGTTAAACTGAAACATGACACACCAAAATAACAGCACAGTTGCTCACTCGATTTATAAAGTACAACTATGGCTCTCCCTTAACACAGGCATGCAGATTATCTAACATTTCAACTGTTTTTAAGCATTAAATTTCCTCCATTTATCTTGCTTACTGCACAATTCCCTTGTTAAGTGCAAAATGATTGACTTTGCATGACCAGCAAACTGTCTGTTAGGGAAGCAATCGCGGAGGGGGGGGGTGGGGGGGTGGGGGAAGGGTTTCATTTGAAAATTCTTGGCTGTTACAACCAAGGGAAAATGATTCCAGGTTTGACCTGAAAAAGCCTCAATACTGAAGTCACTGTTGGAATTTCCTTTGTTTTGATCACTGCATACACCCAAGTCCTCTTAATTTCCAGAGTTTCCTCAGTCCATTGTGTATATACCACCAATCTTCTGGTTAAGTGGACTAAATGCCATTTGCTATTTGATTTAAGAGGTTTGGAACAAACCATTGTCACAGAAAAAAGTTAACTTATGACCAAGTGGCTGTTTATTAAAACATGCACACACACACAAAACTAAACCAGCAGAAAGTCCCAAAATATTTCCCTAATTGAATATGAATCTGAATCTGAAGGTATGCATGCTGTTAATCTGAACAGTATTTTCAAATCCCAAATAAATCATAAATCTCCCCCCCTCAAAAAAACAAACACTGAAGAAATGAAAAATGAGAGCTATGAAGGCAACTAAATGTGAGCACAGCCAAGAAAGCTCACTATATTGAACTGTAATAAGGCACAACACTAACAGCAGAGTGGTTGAAGAGGTCAGTAAATACTATGGGCTAAAACCAACATCCCACAGATCCAATCTCCCCTGATATTGCCCAACTAATTTCAAATTCATCCTGCTGTTTGTTCCACCTTAGCTCAGTTCATCATATTGCCACCATCATATAATTCAGCCAAAATTTTCAACAGCACGGAAAGAATTTTTATTGCACAGGAGACAACCCTTTTGGCCTAATGAGTCTATGCCAGCTCCTAATAGACCATTTCCATCAGTCCCATTCTCTCTCCATAGCCCTGCAAGTTATTCTCTCACACATATCCACTGCATTCCCCTTTGAAAACCCCAATTTTTCTTCCACCACTCTCCAGTTCCTAACTACTCCAGCTGTTTTTCTCCCGCCCCACAACCAACTTGCATCTGAGGCCCAAAATGTTAAATATGCTCCCTGGTTCCTCAAAAGGGAAAAACTTCCCTCCATTAACCCTGTCTAAACCAGTCAATAATCTTATACATCGCAATCAAATCTCCTCTCAACCTTCCATTGTCCAAGAGGAACAACCCCAGTCTCTCCATTCTAATGCTAGAGCTGAATTCCCTGATCCCTAGAACTACATAAAGACTCACCACCTCAGCACATCCAAATGCACTTAACCCAAGCACAATGGAGACATATTCACAGTGTAATGCAGTGAAAATGGCAATTTCCATACAGCAAGGTCCCATAAAAAGCAACGTGCTTGTGACTAGACAATTTACTTTAGTGGTGCTGGTTGAGGGATAACTATTAACCAGAACACCAGCAAGAGTTCCTCCACTCTTCTTTGATGCAACAAAGAGGACAAACTGGGCCTCAGTTTAATGTCACCTTCAAAATTCAGCTGGTGAAATTAATTTAGAAAGATGCAGATTCCCCTGTATCTAGATGCCATTCAGATCTCTGAAACAAAGTGTTCATCCAAACTAAGTGCAGGCTAGACCACACTCTGACAACTCATTTGCCTGTGCTCCACCAGCTAGTACAACCAGAACACTTAAGGAATATAGACCATCTCCAGGTTCCATTTCTGAGAACTGTTCATACCCAGAGCTGTTTGTAAGGCAGAAATGAACAATGTGGGGGAGAGGATCACTGACACTGCTGTAACAGGAGAGCAAACAAGTGCTGGAAATGCAACCACCAGCCAGCCTCCATGAGTGAGCGAGTCCGCGCAGCACTCCCAGCTCTGCTCGGCTCAACCTAGCCCCCGACATTTGCGGCTGAGGAAGAGGGTGGGGAGAGATAGTGTATGGTACCCACACAGCAGAAGATACCTACAGTCCCGCAGCAGCAGGCAAATCCACCCCCATCCACCTCGCTGGTCTCCCAAATCCTCGTTTCTATGTACGTGGTGCCCACAAGTCGAGTGTACATAACCCGAGGGGTCTGTAACACTAAAACTATACACTTCCATCTCAACTTCAATTGGGCAGGCCAAGGAAGAGTGTAGCAGAGGGAAGCAACAAGAAGAAAACAAAACAGGGCAACACAGCAATACAACAGAGCTGTTGCCTCACAGCTCCAGTTGCCTTCATTTGAGCCTGACCTCTGGTGCTGTTTGTGTGGAGTTTGCACATTCTCTCCATTACCACACGGGTTTCCTCCAAGCGCTCCAGTTACCTCCCACATCCCAAACACATGTGGGTTGGTAGGTTAAACTGACCACTGTGAATTGCCATTGCCCCAAGTGTGTAGGTGAGTGGTTGAATCTGGGAGGAGTTGATGGGAATGTGAGGAGGAGAACAAAATGGGATCAGCGCAGGATTAGTGCAAATGGGTGTTGATGAAAAACACCATGATGCTGGAGGAACTCAGCAGTCCAGGCAACATCTGTGGAGAAAAGCAGGTGGTCAAAGCTTCAGGTCCTCACCTGACTTGACTTAGATTCCGTTTCTCCGGGTGTTTGATGGTTGATATGGACTTGATGGGCTGAAGAACCTGTTTGAATGTTGTACAGCTACGTAAGAGCATCATGATAATATGGAATCATCTTCCATTTAAGTCTGTAGCTGAAAAAGAAGAGAATGAGGGAAAATTTCTCCCCGTCTCTGAAAGTAGTAACAGGGTATACATCCTCCATGGTCTCACAACTCCATGATACACATGACCGGCTGGTACACAAACAGTTCAGATGATCTTTTTTTTAAAATCCCAACATGTCAAAGCAAACAACTTGCATTTCTTTTGCTTTATTAAAATAGCTAAATATCCTAAGGCACTTTACAGGAGCATTGGCAAACAAAAATTGGCACAAAGCCATTTAGGAAAGCATTAGTATCAATGTCCAAAAACTCAGTCAAATGAGTTAAGTTTTAAGAGAATATGATGAGATAGAAAAGAAAGACATAAATATTTGGAGGGCCACCCAGAGTTGTCCAAACACAAACAGTAGGGTGACAGAAATAAGGGATAAACTATAGAAAAGGTATTTCAAAAAGGTTGTAGGACTGGAAGAGGAGGTTACAGAGATAGGGAGTTACAAGACCACGAAAGAGAATTAAACAGAGGAATGAGAATTTTTAAAAATCAATTCAATACTGGACCAATGTAGCCCAGTGAGCACAGCAGCAAGGAACTGGGCTTAATAATTGTTAGGATGTAGCCAGTGGAGTTTTGGATAATCGTCCTCAATGAACCGGCAGTCTGTAATAGCTTCACATTTATGACATTCCAAGCTTTCAGTGGGAACTATTTAAAATACCAGCAACATATGCTCCAAAATATACATGCAAAAGATATACACTGGTTGGGTGATTCATTCTGAACTCATTAACTTTGCACCACTTTTGAAATACTATCTGTCCCATCTGAAGTTGTAATATGGTAGTTATCCCAGTTATATTTTGTGGGTGAATGGTTCCTACAAACTTAGCATAACTCAATTTACATCACTTTTCCCAGCAAATAAATTGGTTACACAGGAGTTCAAGGCCTGCACAACAGACAGCAGGGCTTGTATAGGTAGGACAGGGAGAGCAAGGATGCTTAGAGTTCAGTGCTAGAAGAAGGCAGAGCTCCCAGCGGTTTTGGGGAGGTACTAGGGCATGGAGGGTTTTCAATACCATAACGGAAGTTTTAAACTGAGGCACAGGGAGCTAGTGTGTGTCAGATTTATTCTAAAGCAGCCAGGAAACTACACTAGCAAAAGATCTCCTTTGCAAGCAGCAAAGCTGTGTTCCATCGAACTGTGTGCACACTAGGTTTGTCACTGTAAGCACATGAAAATGCGAAACAGATTGTGGAGGAATTAACATAGATGTGACACATTTGACTGGCTGTTGCTAACATTTCACAAATGTTCACTAAGTGGTTCTCTCTCTCTCTCTTTCTCACACACAACTCTACACTTAAAAAGAACTTAATTACAGATTTTGAATGAGATATTTGGATAAGAAAAACTCCATGTTGTGTTGTCGTTGAAAAGCGTCCAGATAGCACATCTGTTCATTTCCACCCCCCCCCCCCCCACCCCTTTGGCTTAATAAGAAAAACATTCCATCACAAAGTGCAGGCAAGTTAAAGACAGTATGATCCCAACTGTTTACAAGTGGAATTTTCTCAAGCACTTTTGTCTGCAAGAAGATATGCAAATCCCATTTCTCCCAGAATGCAATTTTCTAGTGTCATTTCAAATCATAAATTAAAATGCAACCCCATACTAAATGTTGTGACAAGTTCCATAATGAAAACCACAACTATTGTGGACAGGTTGCTTTGCTATATGATCTATGCTTATGGTCAAAGCTACAAATTAGTCCTCATTTTAGAAGGTATTTTCATTTTAATTTGTTAGATCACAGAGTATTTCAAGAACTGAATGTGCAATTAACAATTGCTCATCCTTACTTAAAGCACATAATTATCAAGGATTCAGTCCAGGATATGATGTACACTCACTGGGGTGGCTGCACCAAGGCTTTAGAAGAATGGAGAGAGACAGCAAGATAAAAGCATTTGGGAAGTACATTCCAAAGTACATGTGCAAGGTAGCTGAAGTCTCCACCAGTTCTGAAGTACGAGATAAAATAGAGGGACACATCACTGAAGAAGGATGCAGGAGGAAGGAAATCCAGGGCAATACTCACATTGACCAAGAAACAACGGGAGCAGGAAGATGGGGTTTGGCGAGGAAGGAATAGCATGCCCAACTAAGGATAGATAATGGAAACGAGGATGGATAGTTGATATAATGCAGATGAAATGAGGAAGTCCCAGATGAAAGATTTGAAGGCTCTGTTGGCGTTAAGCTTGACAAGGCAATTCACCTTTGGGTTTGAATTAGAAATGAATGGAATGGAATGCCAGAGGTTCCATTGGGCAGCAAAATGGAACAACTTCAGTTCGGGCAATGTCAAGCTGCAGCAAGTGCTGCCTTATGCATGTGGGTGCTAAACAGGTCTTGGGCACATTGGTGGGAAAGTAAAGCTGTGTGTTCATGGGTGATGTAAAAATACTTATGTTTCTAATTCACCTGACAGATGCATGACATACTGACAATGAAAACATTGCCTCACACATGGAAATCAATTCAGTCAATTAAGTCTACCTCTCATCCTGTTGGGTCCGAGGTAAACAATCTCTCATTATATTGAAAAGTTTACTCTTATATGTTCCTAGAATGCACAGCAGTTGTACAACCAATGAAAACAATGACAGTGAACCATGTGAAAAATTTTTCCCAGTGAAGTAGTTGGTTTTTACATGGTTGGATGACTGAACATTCCCCAACCAGTACCTGTAGCACTTAATGTCAGAGACATCTGCAAGCTCTCTTTGCAGGCAAGTCCTCTTAGTAAAATTCCAGCTTTCATAAAAAAAACATCCTTCAATGCATGATGATAATCCCAACAACTTTAAGACAAGGCTTAATTTAGTTAGCATATGACCATCAGAATAAAGAAATAATAGACCTGCTTTTAATTTATTTTCCTAACATTAGAAAAACAGAAGCAGTGCCACATTGTACACCTACTACTAAAAATAAGCCAAGCTCCAAAGTCTGTAGCACTGTCATTCCTGGATTAGTTTGGGGTGCATTGTATAACTGACATTCCTGTTGATCTCCATGTGCACACAAGTATCTGACCCTTGTATGCATGCCCCTTTTTGGGTGCAAACTGGCAGCCAGGTTTCCTGTATTACAGTGACTACACTTCAAGTGTACACCATTCTCTGTAAAGCGCTTCAAGACTTCCTACGGTATTAATTATTTTCCATCATTACAGTAGAAGTCATGTATTCATCTACAGAGACCCACAGTTTCAAAGTTAAAAGCATTTTGACTCCACAATTTTCTTCCTTAAAAGTTGTTAAACATTTCTTTAAAGATTCAGTCACATATAACCAGAGTCAGTGCATTGATATCCATCAAACCACTCCAGCATTGTTACTGGAGAGTTGGGATGAGCCTAGAGCAAACCATATGGTATTGGACTGCAAAAATAAATTGTATTAGGAATGTTGCAGGCATGAGAATGCATAAATAACTTAGAGACCTTGGCGAGTCCCATTTTAATAAACCCGCAGGAGCTAAATCATAGACCAATTCAAATCAAGATTCCTGTTAAATGAAACTTTATTTAAAAGGGGTACTGTTGCTTTTACCTGGAAAATGATTTCTTTATATTTTGCAATTCTCTTCAAAAAGATAGGTCACTATGCAAACAATGAGAATGAAACTAATTTGAAGCCACCTAAGTTACACTGACAATTACTAATGTCAGTATGTTCTGTAGAGTGTTATTGGGTAAGGACTTTATGGGGTTTGGAGCAAAGGCTATTAATGAATTCAAGGTATGTGATCTAATCAAATGCAGGAGCAGGCTGGAGAGTTGAATGGCCTCATACTGTCCCTAGCACGCCCATGTCTTGACTCCACGGGATAGTCTCAGCTTTGGGCGATCACACAAGACAGACTGAAAGCTTGTCAGCAGATCCTTTTATTTACCCATCAAAGTCTGAATTCATTGGAAGTGAGGATGTAAACTAGACTGGCAACTTGTCTTACATTATCCCACAAAAAGGTAAATTCTGCCCTCAAGAGCAAGATTTAATTTGCCCATATGTATTAAAAAAATGCAAACACCTAACATTGTCTGCTCCCTTAATTAGGAGTGGACAAAAATCCTTGAACAAAATAAATTGCTTCAATAATGTTTTATTGAAGTGGGTTACAATATGGAAATTACTCTTTTGGTGGGTTTATTTCACAACAATAACCAACTTACAAATTGGAATGTGATGGATCCAAAGAGTTCGAATTCCCATCTCCAGAACAACCCAGTGGTTAGCACTGCAACCTCACTGCTCTGGAGATGTGGGTTCAATCCTGGCCTCTGGTGCTCTGTGTGGAGTTTGCAGGTTCCCCAAGACCACTGGGTGCTCTTGTCTCTCTCCACATCCCAAAGATGTGGTAGATTCTTGACCACCGTAAATAAACCCTTAGTGGAGGCAGGTGGCAAAACAAATCAAAAGGGAAGTTAATGGGTACATGCAAGAGAGAGTAAACTGTCAGACTACATGGAAATAAGGAGAGATGTAATCCAGTTGATGGGGTTGCTCAGCTGAGAGGCGGCATGGATCCAATAGGCCGTGTGGCCTCCTGTGTCGCAATAAGTGCAGCTGTCAGTGTACATCCACAAGAGAGAAACATCAGTGACCCCAAAACAGTATTTACTTTCAATATTCTCAGTCCTTTTATCTTTTTGCTGCGGCGCCAAGCTAAAGTTCAGTAGTAAAACAAGTTCAATGATCAAGGTCCCAAGGTAGAAATTACAGAGTTTCCACTGCTGCATGTTTTTTTTTAAAATTAAATTACAGGATGAGAGTGACAAAGGCAAGGCCACTGTTTAACGCACAATGCTATATGTCCTTAGGAAGGGATTGGTGAGCTGCTGACTGAAAACCGTTAAAACCTCATGCTGAAGGCTGTCGGTGGGAGTTGTAGGATTCAGACCCGGCAGTGAACTGGTGGCATGGGTGCGAATTGCCGGGAGGTCTGGTGCTCCTGTGTTGCTGCTGCCTTTGCCCTTCTTGGTGGCAGAGATTGTGGTTTCAAAAGGTGCAGGCCAGATGGTACACATTGGAGCTATGACATGGCAGTGGTAGAGAGAACGTTTAAGGTGGTGGACATGTGTGACCAGCTAAGTGGGTGCTTTTTCCTGACTAGTGTCAGGCTTCTTGTGCAGCAAATACTTGGTAAATTGGTTTGTTACTGTCACGTGTACCGAGGTACAGTGAAACACTGTTTTGCATGGCATCTATACAGATCATTTGGATACAACATTGCATTAACGTAGTACAAGGAAAAACAACAGAATATTGTGTTACATTGACAGAGAAAGTGCAGTGCAGACAGACAATAAGGTCCAAGTTCATAACAAGGTAGCTTGTGAGGTCAAGAGTCCATCTTATCGTACTATGGGACTGTGCAATAATCTTATAACAGCAGGATAGAAGCTGTCCTCAAGCCTAGCGGTACGTGGTTTCAGGCTTTGGTATCTTCTACCCAATGGGAGTAGGGAAGAAGAGAGAATGTCCGGGGTGGGTGGGGTCTTTGATTACATTGCCTAATTTAACGAGGCAGCGAGAAGTATAGACAGAGTCCACGGAGGGGAGGCTGGTTTCTGTGACGTGCTGAGCTGTGTCCACAACTCTCTGCAGTTTCTTGCGGTTCATCCAAGTGCCAAACATTCTATCTTACTCTTGACTTGTGGCAAGTTACACGCTAAAAGCCTCTGACCTGCTCTTGTAGCCACAGTATGTGTGACTGGTGCAGTTATGCTTTTGGTCATTGTTGGCTCACCCTCACTCTCCCAGAACATTGATGGCACATAATTCTATGATGCCAATGCTACTAAACGTCAAGGTGGATGTTCAGCCCCGCTTGTTGGAGGCGGGCATTTCCTGTCACTTGAAAATGTTACCTGTCGCTTAACAGTCCATGCCTGAATGTTGTCTAGGACTTGCCACACATAGGCATGGACTGACTTGTTATTGAGGTGGAGGAAAAGAGATTGAACATTGTGCAGTTAACAGCTAACACCCCTACTACTAGTCTCCTGGTGTAGTGTTGTTAATGAAGCAGCCAAAGATGATTGTCCTAGCCCACAGAAATGACCTAGTGCTATGACCAACCTCCACAAACACACAACTTTGGTGAAAGACATCAGCCAGTGGAGAATTTCCTCGTTTTGCGCTGATCAGTTTTACCAGGACTCCTGTTGCTATGCTTGTTCAGGGGTCAAAGGCAGTCACTTTGATCTCACCCTGGAACCCAGTGCCTTTCTCCATATTTGGACCAAGGCCATGATGAGATCTAGAGCTGAGCCCTAGGCAAACCCAAGGTGCATTGGCGAGGTTTATGGTAAATGAGTGGCACTTTCAACAAACCCTTCCATCAATTTGATAATGATTAAGAGTAGACTAATGGACAATTGACAATACTGAATTTATCCTATGTTTTTGCAAACAGGAAACACCAGAGTAATTTTCCACAGCTGGGTACACACCAGTATTGGAACTATACTAGAACAGTACGAGTACATGATCTAAACCCAAAACAGAAAATGCTGGAAGCACTCAGCAGGTCAGCCCACAGCTGTGGGAAGAGAAACAGAATCAATGTTTCAGTTGGAGACCCTTCATCAGAACTGAAAAGGAGACAAAAGATGCTTATATAGCTGTAGGGATGGTATGGAAGGTGGGGGGAAGAATGTCTCTGACAGGGTGAAACTGAGGTATCCATGGGGATAAGCTGTAAACAAGTCTTTCTGGACAATGAGCGAATGGGAGCAGTTACAGGGTGAGAACATGGAGAAAAGAACCCAAAAAAAATGTGGGAGTTGCAAAATGCAGAGCAGGAGGACAAGCCCAGCAAAGAGAAGGAAAAAAAAGGGGAAAAAGGGAAAAAAAGCAAGCTGAGTTAATATTACAATGGACAAATGATACAGACTGAGAAATCAAGTTACCTTAAGATGTAGAATTCAATATCAAGCCCCGAAGTTGTGACAATACAGGAGGCAACAGACTGATAGGTCAAAGAGGGAGTAGGATGAGGAAATGAACAGGATGGCAAGCAACAGGGAGCTCAGGGTCACCCCAACAGATTGGACACCACATTCTCCAATCTGCGTTTGGTTTCTCCAGTGTAGAGGCGACCACACTGTGAACACCAAATACAGTAGACTAGATTGGAAGCAGTACAAGTGAATCACAGCTTCAACGTGAAAAACTGTTTGGGTCCCCAGATGGTGGGAAGAGGTGAAAAGGACAGGTGTTGGATTGCCTGCAAGGGAAAGTGCTATAAGGGGAGTTTTTGGTGGGAATGGAAGGGTGGACCAGGGAGTCACAAAGAGAACAATCAGTGCAAAATGTTGAAAGGGAAGGAAAGGGGAAGATGCATCCAGAGGTGCAATCTCTTTGGGAGGTTGTGGAAATTGCAGAGAATGATTTGTTGAATATGGAGGATGTTTGGAAGGAAGCAGAGGATCCGGGGAACTCTATCCTTACTCTCCCCACCTCCATCAGGATGGAATAAGAGGCAGAGGGAGAAATGGTTGACTAGGGGGGGGGGGGGGGGGAATT
>JARFYF010000074.1:65071702-65084508 GCA_030265395.1 Rhina ancylostomus | reverse complement strand
ACAGATTCTTGTGTCTCTCAAAGATTCACTACCTAGTTTCAAACAGGATACATTAACTCTTTAGCTTGTACCCTCACAAAGCCTGATGGGATACTTGACATCACTCTGGCTGCTACACCACCAGGCATATGGAAAGAGAGTGAAGGCTAAACGTCGGCCATTCAATAATCATGATTTTCTACTGCAACAAGGCTGGATTTCCACCGGGTTACAGCTACACTATAGGATGGCTTAGCCCATACAGACACTGGGCTTTTGTTGTTACAGCTGCTACTCAGCACTGTGGTTTACACAGATTCCACAGCCACAAAGAAATGATTGTGCAACACCAGCAAGAAAATTGCTGTTGTAGGTTTATTCTTCTCGGTGGGCGTCCGCTGTTAATGGGTCGATCTGATCCTTTGGCTGGTTCTAACCTCCCCTGCCCCCCAGGTGTCTGCTCAGAGTCATGGCTAAAGTCAGCATGGGTTGGGTGACAGTAGTACATGTATGCCCCCCCACCCTCAGTCATTCGAGGCAAGGACACATAGTCACAAGCAATCTGCTAGAAGAACTCAATGGGTTGAGCAGCATCTGTGGGAGGAAAGGAATTGTCAACGATTCGGGTCAAAACCCTGCATGAGGGTTTCAAATGGAAACATCGACAACTCCTTTCCTCCCACATATGCTGCTCGACCCACTGAGTTCCTCCAGCAGACTGCTTGCTGCTCCATATTCCAGCATCTATAGACTCTTGTGTCATCACAGAGTCCATTTTGTTACTTTCTTCTTATACATGCCCCAATTTTTTTCATCCCATCTTTGGCTTCCATCATATCAATCCCAAACTCTGGAATTCCTGTCCAAACTCTCTCCCTCAGGCTTTTAGTCACATGACCAGCTGACTCCTCTGGTGTGGCAGTCAACTGGTTTTGATTGGTTGACGTCCACATGAGGCTTGAGATACTTCACTATGTTAAAGATACAACATTAATAAAGGTCACTTTGTTAAATGAGCAGTACTGATCACCAATTACCTCAAGGAGAAAGAGAGAGGGGCAGTGAGAGAGCAGACAAAAATAAAGACCAAGCTTGTACTTAAATAAGATTTTCCATGACTTTTCTCACTCCAAAGTGGCCTACTGCTAATGAAGCATTTTAGAAGTGTGGACACTGCAGTATTGCAGGAAATGCGACAGCCAAGTTGCACACAGCAGCTCCTACTAAGCACAATGCAACGCTGATCATATAATCTATTGTAATGATGCCGGATGAAGGTTAGACAGGATGCCACGGAGAACACCCTTGATTCCCACATATAGCCTAATGGGATCATTGACATCTGCCTGAATTGTGCCGGGATGTAATGCCTCATCTGCAAGTGGCACCTTCAGCAGTGGGTCACCCAACAGTGTACTGGAGGGTCAGACTTGTCACTGTTTAAGTCTCAGGACTGAGACTCGAACTCACAGACTTCTAACTGAACACAAGCCACAGCAGTAACTTGGTGGCTGTATGTTAGTGGTGTCTCATGCTTCCTTACGATATACAGGAGGCCATTCAGCCCACTGCCTCTGGCCCAGTTGTTACAGCAACCCCATCAGTCCCATCCCTCCACTTATTTGCCCGTAACCCATTCTCTCTCACATTCCCATCAACTTCCTCATGATTCTCCTACCACCCACCTACACAAGGGGAAAGTTACAGCGACCAATTAATCTACCAACTCGCACATCTTTGGGACATGGGAGGAAACCAGAGCACCCGTAGAAAACAAACACAGTCACAGGGAGAATGTGCAAACTCCACTCAGACAGAACCCAAGGGCAGGATTGAACCCAAGTCGCTGAAGCAGTGTGTGGCAGTAGCTCTGTACTGCGCAGCCCTTAAACAGTCTGAAAGATTCACCTGAATCACTGGATCAAAGTCTAAACATCCCCTCCCTTCCCCACAGTGGTAGGGAATGGAGCAACAAACAATCTGCTGGAGGAACTCAGCGGGTCATGCAGCATCTATGAGGGGAAAGTAATTGTTGACATTTCAGGTCAAAAGCCTGCATCAGGAATGAGAGTGGAGAGGAGAGATGGCCAGTATAAAGAGGAGAGGGGGAGCAGTGAAACAGGGGAAATTGGACTGACCTTGTGCATTGCACAGAAGTGTGGGACGGTAAGTCAGCCACCTGCCTTGCACCAATTGTCCGTTGACATCCGACTCCCCTATGTCCCTTTCACATGAGTGATCAGGACCAATGTCACTCAGTCAGCGTCCACGATAACCAGGCTAGGAAGAGGCAGGTCCAGCATCGTCACAGAGAGAGCCACGTAAAACATTATGGCGAAGTGACTACTATTGCCTGCCAACAGTCAAACTGGCTCCTCACGGATAGGAGTACACACAACCACAACACTTCGATACCAATTGCAGGGAGATGACTCCATGCCAAGAAAAACACCCAGCGTCAACAACTGACTGATGGCTGTAGTTCCTTCAACAGCACCAACTATGTTTAACGCTTGGCAAGCATTTCATTGCTTTGAAAAGCTTGAAACTCCCAAGAAATATTTCTCCTTTGTTTTATAAGATGAGGTCACGCAGCAGAATCAAAATAGCTGAGGGCCAACACAGAGAGAGAGGGAGGAGAAGAAAGAAGGTAGACTGTTTCTATACTCCCTGGGTCAGAGAGAGCGGACATGAACATATAGGAAATGAGCCAAAGGTCCAGTCAGCTATCCCTCATCACAGTAAAAACCACTCCCAGCCCAACCATAACCAATGGTTTTCCTGAGACAGGTTTAAAAAAATGCAAGTGCAGGGGAACATCAGTACTTGTTTGCCTCCTAGTCACAACCCATTCTCATTCAGAGATGTAGCACTGCTCCTTCATTGTCACTGGGTCTAAACCCTGGAACACTTTCACCAGAAGGACTGCAGTGGATTAAGAAGGCAGCTCAACATCACCAGCTCCAAGGGCAATAGTGTGAGCAATAGATGCTGGCCCCTCTAAAGGAGGCCCAGATCCCAAGAAACGAATAAATAAAAACACACAAAATAAAACGCTGGGATAATTTGGGGCAGAAACCAGGAAAATTCCCCTCTGGTCTTCACTGTTTGCCCTCTGTATTTCTGGATGGAAAATAATGTTCCCAACTATTCTACTGCACTTGGGAAGTTTCTGTCCTGCTTGAATAATCCTGGGGACAATGGAGTAAGGATTCTCAACGAGAATGGGAGACACTCATTCAGTTCATCAGGTCGACTCCGCCAATCAATGAGATCATATCCGACCAGAACCTCAGCTCCACTTTCCTACCTTTCTCCCACATCCCTTCAAACTCACAGTTAGAATAAGCTCAAGAGTCCTGAAATAAACCGACTGCCAACTGCCACAGCAATTTTGGGGGAGGAAGCTCCATATTTCCACTTCTGTTGTGCGGAGAAAGGGGAGTGGAACCCCCACAAAGAGGGTCGCTTCGTATTTTGTTTTAAAGCAAGGGCTGATATTCCGGATGGATCAGTCAGGTAATGGACCTCAGGCGGAATCTGCAACAATTATGCAACTGCTTGACCAATGGCATGGATTGAATCTAATAAAGGGCCCTCACTGAAGGTGTCAATCCAACTTTTAGCTGGGGTTTGTAATTTCAATGCAGGTCCTTTTAAACACACTAATTATCACTACAAACCATTCTTCATGAAGTGCAAATTTGAGTTTCTGCGCATTAAACACGACCAAAAACCAGTGACTCCACTAACAATTGACGGAACCAGAGTGAAGTGTGTCTGGCTCTGCAGGGAAAAGCCGCACCCCCACCACCTCCAGTACTCACCGTCTGGGAGCACTTGCACCAGCTTCAGTAGCGAGATGAGCCATCTCCTTCTGGAAACCTTCTGGACGCCGCCTCACCTCAATGGGAATATCCTGCAGGATGGTTAAAAAAGGATCTGTAGATAACCTACCACTTGGTGTCTGCACTTCACGTGATACAACACTGCTAATTCCGGAACCAACCCCTTATAAAGTTCAAGGAAAATCAACAAACTGCAGATGTTGGAAATCTCAAATAAAATGAGTAAATGCTGGAAACAGCAAGTTGCGCAGCGTCTGTGGAAAGAGAAACAAAGTTAATGTCTCGGGTTGAAGACCTTTCATCAGAACTGTAGAACTCACCTAGGGGATCAGTTCACAGAGAGATACAGCATGGAAGTAGGCCTTTCAGCCCATTGAGTCCATGCTGACCATTGAACATCCATTTACACACATCCCAATTTATTCTCCCACATTCCCCTCAACTCCCCCCAGAATCTACCATTTGCCTATGCACTAGATGCCAATTGACCTACCAACCTGCACACCTTTGGGATGTGGGAGGAAACCTGGAAGAAACCCACATGGTCACAGGGAGAATGTCTAAGCTCCACACATACAACACCCAAGGTCACGATTGAACCCAGGACCCTGCAGCTGAGGCAGCAGCTCTATTACCTACACCACTTGTTCCCTCTTCACCCTGGTGTCATTAGGACATGGGGTCACAATCACAAACTCTGCAACCTCAGCTCCCTGTGCAAGTCTCTAGCCTCCCAGATTCTGGTGAAATTCGTCCAGTACTTATTCCAGCTTAATGCTGTTTGATTTCCCCAAAACATCTCAGCCAGACGACTGCAGACTTGAGCTCTCTCTCACATAAACCTTGCTGCAGATGTCAGCAGGGGATAGCTGATACCTCAAGGGTGGAGTTGACTTTAGATGCCAGGGCAACAACCCAACTGATTCATTTTTCTCCACCAAGACCAACTTCTCCACCATCCAGCTCGAGGAGTAGACATGACGAAGATGCTGACTGCTCTGGTCAAATGAAGGTGGAATGAATGGGTGACAGCTGGGCAGATGCCAGGATACTCCTCCAGCTTGTCAGGGAGTTGCCCTAACCCAGGGTAAAGAACAGAAACTGGGGAAAGTATGCATCAGCTCAGCACTGTGATGCTGGAGTTACCAGCCTGTTTTCCCACACTCCAATTTCACAACCCGACCCCTATCCTAATGGAGACACAACTCAAGTTGCATCCTGGGTGGGAGGAAGAGGGTGCATTTTGAGGGAGATGAGTATCTTGAAGGAGGGAGGGCAAGCACGGTAATATAGTGGATAGCGTAACGCTATTATAGCGCCAGTGACACAGGTTCAATTCTGGCCACTGTCTGTAAAGAGTTTGTATGTTCTCCCCGTGACTGCTCCGGTTTCCTCCTACATTCCAAAGATGTACGGGTTAGGAAGTTGTGGGCATGCCGTGTCGGTGCCGGAAACATGGCGACAATTGCGGGCTAACCCAGAACACTACGCAAAACATGCATTTCACTGTGTGTTTCGATGTACACATGCCTAATAAAGATATCTTATCGCAGCTTTACACCCCTCCAGAGACCTCCTCCTGTGAAACTGCGGAGCAACTGCTAATAACCTGTTCAATTACAAGGGCCATCATGGCCACACAGCCAACTCCCGTACTCTCCCTCCTTCTCCCCTCTCCCCCCACCCATTATCACCTGTAAATGTTTCCAGATGGAGTCACTTTTGTCCTCTCGCTACTTTATCAATGGACCAGGCACAATTATAACAAACACCATGGTCTTAGGGTCTGCTGGAGACCGAGTCTAATGGAATGTCCTGCTCACTCAGCTGTTGTGTGCATTCTAGCTTATAACATAGGAGACCACTTGGCCCATCAAGTCTAAGTTGGCTCACAAAACTATCCCATGATCCTACTAATTTTCCCTGTCACCTGTCCTCCCCAAATTCCCATCAATTCTACCACCCAGTTACACCTGGGGGACTTTAGAGTGGGCCATTAACCCACCTACCAGGACCACTTTCATTGCCCTCTCCTGGGAGGTATTTCCCAGAGCTAAAGAAATGGATTAGGTGCCATTCACACAGCAAGGGGATGAGGTCAGGTTTAAACTGACTGGGTCAGAGGTGGTAGATTCCTTTCACTTAAGAACATTAGTGAAACAGCCCACCTGCAGCCAAGGAGCCTTTTGTTATTTCATGTTGGAACATAGGTTATCCGACAAACTGAATTCTGCTTTGTGATATGAATGTAAGTGGGGCCCTTTGCATTATACTTGGGAGACAAATTGCCTCTATCCCTGAAAACGCTGCTTAATATAACATGAACAAATGGTGACCACAGGGACTGCTGCTTCGATCAGTCTTTCTGGAGTGGACCAGAATCTGGAGGTTAACCATAGCCAAGCCTGTACCGTCTGGGGTGGGATTTATTTGTTGTAAAAGTGGGGAAACTAGCAGCGTGACGTGTCTGGGGGACATGTGGCTCTCCCCAGGGCTTCACGA
Organism: Rhina ancylostomus; assembly: GCA_030265395.1. Lineage (NCBI taxonomy): Eukaryota > Metazoa > Chordata > Chondrichthyes > Rhinopristiformes > Rhinidae > Rhina > Rhina ancylostomus. The sequence goes on along the minus strand of JARFYF010000074.1, from coordinate 65,078,179 downwards.
GGACCACACTGTCCCTCTGCCAGTCCCTGGGGCTGGATGCTTGGCTCCCAAACAGCCAGTACTGATAACTGTGCAGCAACTATTGGGAAATACCTTGACCCAAAGAGCTTCTTTCAAGTTATTTCCATCTCTCCTCAACGAGCTTCCCAAAGGAAGCTCGGTATCCCTAAAGGTTTCATCACATGACCTCTCTCCTCCAACTGCCCCACCTCCAAACTCCTATCATTGGTCCATTCTCACTATGCTCCGCCTTCCCACACAAACAGTCAGTCAAACAGCCTTCCCACCCAACAATCCAAAGTCCAATATTTTTATAACTATCAAAAAATATAAAATACAATTGAAGGAAAATACAATATTCTTTAAATAATTTCTCACTATTGTTTAAAGTAGTGCACTGGAGATTAATCTGTAATTCCTACAGACTCCAAGCAAACATGATTGAACAGATGACCCTACTAAGCCAAGCTAATGCCCCAAGTCTGACCCACGGGAGATTCTTTTATAAAGCAAAAGCGACACGTTCTTAGACAAGAACGATTCCCTTCTTAAAAAGAGCTGGGAACCCAAACCCCTTGCACTCATGTGAGAACACTAACGTAAAAAGCATCAATGAAAGCCACAATTTACCTTCCACAGTAAACGCATTCAATGTTTCTCCCTTGCACAGCAGTGAAAACTAAAGTTGCCTGCAGTGATGGGAGCTTTAATGAGTGTTCCTAACTGCGGTGTGATATCATTTCTTTCTTGCGAGGAAAGTGACTAATTGCATATGAGCAATGAAGCAGGAAGTGTGTAACATCTGGATCATCAGTCGTGTGCGGGGAGGGGCAGGACAGGAGCTGGAAAAATGGGTAGGGACAGGGTGGGCGGGGCAGAGGGAAGAGTGAGCGATTGTGAGGTGGGGGGGTCGGGGAAGGGTAGGGGACCACACTCAGTGAGATCCTGCCCCAATGACCTCTGAGTGCAACAATTTTGGTAGTTTGCTGGCTGAATAACCTTCCCAAGGGAAAATCAATCTCATTACGACAGACTGAAAATTTGAATAACTCCAACCAGTTCACCTGCGGGGGCACAGAGCAGCCACCCGCAGCCAGGCTGTTGTACCAGTAATTCCAGACCGTCCTTGGTTCAGTTGCAATTGCACCAGCAGCAACTGAAGTAAGTGACTAATTGTCACTTTCCCCACAGTGAACAGGAGGAGACGGGTAACAAAGGGCTGGGTCTTGCCAGGGATGACAAAATCCCAAGAATGAGTAAACGTGACCGGGCACGGTTTGAAGTAGTGGTGGCAATGGCAGGGTAGGGCTAGAGTCTGCAGCTTTGTTTAGTTGGCAACAGAGTATGTGAATCTGAGACAGGTCAGTCTGCCCGACAGAGACTTGGTTGTGTGACGCTGCTGTAACAGTTGCGCGAGCAATCACTCCAAAGAAACCTCAGGATATGTAAATATGACCAATCCACTCTGTAACTTATTTACATGCCACACCTGCACATCAACAAAGCAAAAGGCCTGAAGCACGGCACTGTTGCAGCATTCGTGTAAATTACGCAGGAGCAAAGAAAGGTCATTCAGCCCTTCAAACTCTTCTGCTGTCTGATTGGATCAAGGCTGATCTACCTCACCGTCTTGTCCTTGTTTTACATCACCGCTTCACTTAACAAGAATCTACTGAGCCCAGCTTTGGAGTTCTTTGATTCCCCCTTTTCCCCTCATTGCCAGTGAACAGACTTGCTCCAGTTTTGAGCTCAATCCCGAAACCTCAACCAGAGGTAATTGTGTTTTCTACCTACCCCTCAATTGCTTTCATCATTTTGAAAAACCATACATTAGATCACCCTCAGTCTTCCCTAATCAAAGAAGCATAAGCCTCCCCTGTATAATTTGCTTGCATGGTTTAACCCTTTTCACCCCTGGGTTGTACCAGAAGATTATGCAGATAATGACAAAACAAATGATCTTGCTGGTGGAGTTTTCTGATTAGTCACAGATTTCCTATGGCACTTATAAAATAACCCAGGGAAATCTTGGGTTGGTCTTTCAATAACAGCACCTGATGCAGAATGATTTCATAATAAAAAAATAAAAGTTGGACATTCTCTATAAGAGATATGCATGATCAAGGTTTCATGTCGCAACAGTAATTTGGAAAATACCATTATACAACTCTGGGCACATAGTCTTGTATCTCCTCAGGATAAAAGAGGAGGCAATTCTGCCCATTGATTCTATGCTGGTTCTCAGAGCAATCCATTTCCCTTCGTCAGAACTGGGTTAAGAGAGAAAAGAAACTGGTTATTTTCTGTTTTCTCTCATTTTCTCTTTTTTTTCCCCTCTCTCTCTCTCCCAGTTCTAAACAGTTTTCAACCTGAAACGTGCATTCGGTTTCTCTTCCCACAGATGCTGCGTGACCTGCTGAGTGTTTCCAACGCTTTCTGTTTTTATTTCAGATTTCTGGCACAGCATTTTTAATATTCATCCTGATCCCATTTCCCCATCACACATTTCACACGTCCATTTTCTCCTCCTCAATTCTCCCCTCATCCACCTGCACCAGGGGTAATTTACAGAGACCAATTCACCTACGCTGCAGTCATCACATCACTGCTATGGGGAAAAAGTTTGGCCGTTTGCATTTCACTGTCAGCATCGCACCCAGTAGCGGGCTTAGAAAGCCTTTATACCCAACCGGAGTCCAGGACTGGAGTCACAAGCAGGGAAACTGGTAAAGCTGATGGGCATATTTTTAGGAAGCAAATATCTGCAGGGGTCACTTTTCATTTGCTTACTATATTAAGCCTCTAGATTTTTTTTAAAAAGGTAAACAGACAGCTCACAATCCTTGCCTTGACAATCAGCGTTGACCTACCAGTCTGCTGATCCCACCCAATCCAACACCTCACTGGTGACTACTGTTTAACCCCTGACCTCCAATCACATCCCTTGAGCACTGATTGCTCTGCTTGGCTATACAGCCAATGCCCCCAGTTACTGATCCAGCCCTCACCTCTGTGCCAACCAATTCTACATCAGAGTCGTGGACACAGCCTGCAGTTCAGCACATCATGAAATGATCCTCCCTTCCGTGAACTCTGTCTACACTTTGTAAGTGTCTACACCTGGTAAACTGCCTTGGTAAAAGCAGACAACATAATCAAAGACCCCACCCAGCCCAGACATCCTCTCTTCTCCCCCCTCCCATCAAGATACAAAAGCCTGAAAGCACGTACCACCAGACTCAGGGACAGCTTCTATCCCGCTGTTATAAGACTATTGACTGGTTCCCTAGTATGATAATATGGACTCTTGTCCTCACTATCTACCTCATCATGACCTTACCGTCTACCTGCGCTGCACTTTCTCTGTAAATCTAACACTTTATTCTGCATTCTGTTATTGAGGATGTGACAAAGCACATTGATGAAGGTAGAGCAGTGGATGTGGTGTACATGGATTTTAGTAAGGTGCTTGATAAGGTTCCTTGTGGAAGGCTTATTCAGAAAGTCAGGAGGCATGGATTCCAGGGAAACTTAGCTGTGTGGATTCAGAATTGGCTCGTGGTGGTAGATGGAGCGTATTCTGCCTGGAGGTCAGTGACCAGTGGTATTCCACAGGGTTCTGTTCTGGGATGCCTGTTCTTTGTGATTTTTATAAGTGACTTGGATGTGCAAGGTTGGGTTAGTAAGTTTGCTGATGATACAAATATTGGTAGTGCTGTGGATAGGGTAGAAGGTTGCTGTAGATTACAACAGTATATTGTTAGAATGCAGAGCTGGGCTGAGAAGTGGCAGATGGAGTCCAACCCGGATAAGTGTGAAATGATACACTTTGGGAGATTGAATTTGAAGGCAGAATACAAGGATAATGGCAGGACTGTTAGTAGTGTGGAGGAACAGAGGGATCTTGGGGTCCACATCAATCAATCCCTCAAGGTTGTCACGCAGGTAGATAGGGTTGTTAAGAAGGCGTATGGATCGTTGGCCTTCATTAGTTGAGGTATTGAGTTCAAGAGCCGTGAGGTGGTGTTGAAGCTTGATAGAAGTCTGGTCAGACCACGCTTGGAGCATTGTGTTGAGTTCTGATCGCCTCATTATAGAAAGGATGTAGAAGCTTTAGAGAGGATGCAGAGGAGATTTACCAGGATGTTCCTCTGGATTGGAGAGGATGGGTTGAACGAGCTCAGGCTTTTCTCTTTGGAGAGGAGGAGGATGAGAGGGGAGTTGATAGAGCTGCACAGGATGATAAGAGGCATAGATCAAGTGGACAGTCAGAGACTTTCTCCCAGGGCAACATTGGCTAACATGAGGGGACATAATTTTAAGGCAATTGGAGGAAGGTATAAAGGGGATGTCAGGGGTATATTTTTTTTACTCAGGAAGTGGTGAGTGCATGGAACACACTGCCTCTAGAGGTTGTGGGGGCAGATATATTAGGGACATTTAAGAGACAAATGAATGATAGAAAAATGGAGGGCTATGTGAGGGGGTAGGGTTAGATAGATCTTAGAGCAGGATGAAAATGTCAGCACAAAATTGTGGGCTGAAGGGCCTGTACTGTGCTGTAGTGTTCTATGTTGCATGTTATATGTTCAAACGGAATATAGGAAACAGGATCCTATTCAGCTTAAAGAGAGTGCAGGAACCTGGGCTTGATGCTTAAGTGGAGCATAGCAACCAGGCCCCTGGTGAGCTAAATGGGGGTGCAGGACCTGGGGCCCATTGAGCTGAAGGGAGGAGAGCAGGAACTGTGATCTTGGTGAGCTGTAGGGGAGCATGGGCACTGGGGTTCTGGTGAACTGAAGGAGATTGCAGCAAACATCACCTGGTATGCCAGATGCCGAACCATTGGGAGTTCGGAATCATCAAGTAATAGATTACCAGAACCAGAACTTCATGGCATAGAGCAGTTAAAAATAAATAATTTCTTGGAACTGCCTCCCCAGTGTCACAGTGGGAGCATATTCACCACATGGTCAGCATTGGCTCAACGCTTTCTCAAGGGCAAGCGATGCCCATATTCTAGATGACATGCAAACAAAAGCTTTTCACTGTATTTCGGTACATGCGACAACAATAAACCAATACCAATACCACTGGGTTCCTTCCTTGCATTGCGTTGCTTCTCCACTGACAGAATTTCTCTAAAATGGTCCAGGTGGAACTTTGTGGGAGTGGGAGCAAAGCAAGATTTGAACCATTGAGGAGCAGCCTTGTGTCTGTCAGCTGTACTCTAGGTCTCTGAGAGATGTTCTTTATAGTGGGGCAAAATGTGGAAGGTTCTTCATATTTCTCATGGCACATAAGTCATTCAGTGTATCAGGTCTATGCTGGGTCACAGAGTAATCCCATCATTCCCATTCCCTGACCTATTTGCCCTCACATGCCCATCCTGTTTCTTCCATCACCAGCCTACACAGGTGGCTATTCAGGGTCGCTAATTAGCTAACCAGCACGTCTTTAGGATATGGGAGGATGCAAGAGAACTGGGGTGAAACCCATGTGGTCATGGAGTGATGAGCAAACTCCATGTAGACAGCACTGGACATCACCAGAGGCCAAGATTGAAACTGGGTCACGAGCTGTGAGAAAGCAGCACTACCTCCCGTGCAACTGCACTGTCACTGTGCCCGATGTAACTGAGGAGATAAAGCAATGAATCAACCATGACACAACCGGGATACCTGACAGAAGTGCAAAATAAAAATTGAAATTGCTGGAACCATTCACCTGTCAGACAGCATCTGTAAATTTAAAAGAGTGTTAATGTTTTCAGTCAATTACTTTTCAATTCTCAAGAACTGTCCTCAACCTTTTATTCTCTCCACAGACACACGCTCCACAGGGCGTTGGTGTATTCCTCCACTCACACCGAGTTAAGATTAAAATTGCCCCTCATGAAAGTATTCTTTCAATTTATAACATTTAAGGGCGGTTTAGAATGGCTAAGGGAATCACAAAGATTGATAGGAAGAAACATTTTCATCTGGTGGGAAATTCAGAACAAGGGCATTCTCGGTGTTCTTGTAAATGAATCACAACAAGTTAGCAGTTAGTTATGTAGGCAGATGGCACATTGGCCTTTGTTACAAGAGGGATGGAGTGGAAACAGGCATGACAGTGGCATTTAAGAAGCATTTTGACAGGCAGATACAGGGGATGGAGAGGTATGGATCATGTGTAGGCAGATGGTGTCATGGTTCTGAGTTCTGGCCCTCATTTTGGCTCCTTTAATGCCTTGTTGACCAGCTCATGGATTCCATGCTGGACTGATTGCATAATGACCCACACCTGAGCCCCATCAGGGGCCTAGCTTAAGTACCTGTGTTTCTCTGGCACTAGTTGCTGGAGTATTGGTCTACCTTTGGCTCCTAGCTATTTAAAGTCATCTACTCTAAAGTAAAGCAGTCCTGTGTTCTCTATTCCTTTCTGCAGATCCAGTTTGTGTTGGGATTCCTCTTCTGATCTCTGAGGCAAGAT
>JARFYF010000074.1:64934976-64946537 GCA_030265395.1 Rhina ancylostomus | reverse complement strand
GCAACTGCCGGTGTGATTTAGGGAAACAAAAAAAAACACACACACACCCCTCTTGGGCTATTTTGCCAGCAAAGTTTCAGAATTAATGTCACCACTGGAAGAACTGGAAATTCAATACATGTAAATCTAGAAGAGAACGTGGGCTAGAAATGTCCCAACCCACACCAACAAGCTGCCACCCACAAAGGGAGCACGTCATTGTTATTCACCCTATTTCTTCATTTTAGCCAGATTCAGATGAGTTTATTGTCATATACACCAGGATGCAATGAAATTTTTTGCTTGCATGAAGCTCACAGTGTAAACTGTACACTGGGTAATAATAAACACAACAATAAATACAATAATGAGTGCAAAACAGCAGAATGGTGCAAAGATCGTTGTGCAATCTGAAGTAGTGCATAAAGAAATGCTAAAGTGGTAATAATGGAATAACCAAGAGAGGTAGAATATCCAAGAATGTGGCAGCACCACCAGGAAGGGGATGTGAAAGAGGTGATTGGTTCACAAGTCTGATAGCAGTGGGGAAGAAGCTGTTCTCAAGTCTGGACGTCCAGGCTTTCAGGTTCCTGTATCTTCTCCCAGAAGGTAGAAGGGAGAGAAGGGAACGGCCAGGGTGGTTGCCATCCCTGCTGGGGCAACGCAACGTGAAGATGGAATGGACAGAAGGAAGTGACGAGCCTGTAATGCATCAAATCAGCTTGAAACCAAATCAGAGCCTTACTGGTTGACCTGAATCCAACCAGTAATTGCCATGTGTTAGTGTTGGGCCTGGTTGTATGATTGCCCCCAGTGTAGGCTAATGGCAAAAGAATCAACAAGACATTGATAGGCATGGGAAGGAAAGACTATGTTACAGGACTCCAAGGGAATAAGGAGGGGCAATGGAGCTGATAGGATTGATCTGCTAGATACAACTAGAAAGATGAAGAGCCAAATGGCCTCCTTCCATAATGTCATAAGTCAGAGCTGAAACTTTTGCCAAAATGTTGGTGCAAAGAGAAGGAAAGATCCATAATAGTATTTGAAGTTGGGTGCTAGGAAGTTGGAAGGTGGCTTGAGAGCATGAAAATAGGGGGAAGAGGCTGTGGAAGAGGAGAGCGACGGCACAGTAGTTCAGCCAATGGAGCTGCTGCCTCACAGCTCCAGTGACCAGTGTTCAGTCCTAACCTGCAGTGGTCCCTGTTTGGATGCTCTTCTGTGACTATGCAAGTTTTCTCCAGATGCTCTGGTCTCCTCCCATATGGGTTGGAATGTTAATTGGCTGCTGTATATTGTCCTAGTGTGTAGGTGAGTGATTGAATCTTGGGAGGGGGAATTGATCGAAATGTGAAAAAAAGGGAGTAGAGTAAGAGGGTGCTTGATGGTCTGTAAGGATTCAATGGGCTGACTATAACACAGAGGAATTTTTTTTAGACTACAAGCTTTTTAAATTCAATCGAGTGGGACCGAGCCAACTCACATTGGAAAGTTGGAAGCGATCAGCAGGTGGGAGTCACTGTGGAACGTTCCAGAGAAGCTGGATATACCAGTGGGCGAGGGACAGACTGGGAGGAGACTGTTGGAACTGCACAACCTGTTTGCAAATATGTAAACATGTCACGCGTGGTGTGGCGCAACAGTGCATTCAAACGCGTGGTGCGAGCACCAGCGATGGTTGTTGTTAGTTCTGAGTTCCTGGGACCAAAAAGGGATCATGATAGAATATTTAGCAACTCCACACAAGCCTGGCTTGTAGATGAATTCCAAGCTTCTCCTTGGGGTGGAGGACGACCTACTCCCACTTCGGTCCCATGGGTCGGAGATGGCTGATGAGGCCAATGTGGGAACTAAAGATTCTTCCACCACTATTCTGAAGAACTCAGAAGCCCAGCCTTGACCAACATTCCCAGGAGGCCAACATCACTAAAACCTGCTTGTGAATACAATGCCATGAATGGGACTCTGGTGTGGACAATAGACTATACTGTAACAGTGACTACATCCAAGAGGGACGTCAACACTCACAGAGCTTTGGGACATCATGAAACTCACAGCCCTGAAACTTAGAAGCAAGGTGTGTTCCCAGAGAGTGGGTGGGTGTGCAGTCTGTGAGGTGGTCTTCTCCTGTCACTGCTCACAGGGGACTTCGGTGTGTTCCCATAACAAGACCAGCACAAGGGTTCTACCTCCAAGGGAGGCTGCAGACATGGAGGCAATCTTCTGTCAGAGGGTAGCTGAAGTCTCAGGCTTGGCGAATGCTCCACATGTGTTCAGACATGCAGAAAAAGATGGGCCTGGCAAGGCAGACTAAACATCCACAGCTCTAGCTCAAAAGCTGGAAGACCCTCAGTATCGAAAGGATTAATGTGGCACCTCACTTGGAAAAAACATTGACTGCCCCGCAACTGTGCCTTTTTAAGTGAATATAAACATTCACGAGAGGGAGGGAGGGAGATTATGAGAAGAAATGACCACTTGTACTTGTGAATGCAATGACTCACAGATAACCTTAACTAGCTGATGGACCAAAAATACTAGAGTGTGGGATTCTGTTTCCATCCTCAGGGACCCAATCCCAGACTCTGATCAGAATCAGCAGTGAGGTGGAGCTCTCCATGTTTTCCTTGGGAAAAGCGAATGGGAAACTGGTTACAGAGATGGTAGGGGAAGGTTCAGCTGCCTGCAGGAGAATCCACTTCTACCACTGGCTATTTACCACTCTGTTGCCCACAGGAGCAATAGCTCCAAGGTTTACAGACCAGAGGTTGAGGTATTCCTTCACCATCTGTCCAAACCCACCTCACCCCCACTCCCTAAGGACCACCAAATGCTCCAGCCCAGAGTGGGCCCCGGGCCAAGACCACAGCATGCCTAGCCCAATCTTCTAGCCCAGATTAGGTCCATTTCCAGCTCAAGGTGCAGGTTTATAGTACCGGTGGGGACACGTCTGGCATGGTACAGCAAGGGGTACAGTACTGGGTAGGACAGGTATACCATAGGGCCACAGTGATATAGACATTGTGTAACACTGGGGTACATTACTAGTGTGGACAGATCTGTCACTCAATAACACTGGGATATAGTACTGGGGGAACAGGTCTGTCACGATATAACATGGGTACAGTACTGGTGGGAACGGATCTGTCACTATATAAGACCAGGGTGCGGTACTGGTAGTGACAAGTCCCTCACTTATAATACTGGGATATAGTACTGGTGGGGACAGGTCTGTCACTGTATAAACACAGTACAGTAATGGAAGATAGGTGTCGTTTACTGCCAACCAACAGCCATAAGTTCAGGAAGACCTAATCGGGAACATGCGAGGTTCCTTACAGTAAATGTGCACTTGACAAAAGGGCCCTAATATTCTTCCCTTTGACCTTTCCACATGAATGGTTTGTTCAGGTTTTTTAAAAGGTGAGTGTACAAACAAGGGGGAAGCTTTCTGACTTGATTGCTTCAACAAAAGCATGCAGAAAGCTGTGACATCAGGAAGTGTGTGTGACGTACTTCATCACCTGGGGCAAGTGGCTCCCCACAAGTTCTCAGACTCAAACTGCATTGTCCCAGCAGGAATTTCATCACCTGTTGGTAAGCTGCCTAGATGAAAAGCAGAGTGATCATTTCTGTGGCCAGTCAGTGACTCCAATTGGATAATGAGACAAGGGTGTTACATTCCCAAAAAATCTTAACCAATGAAATTTAAGACATGAATAGACATCTTGGTCGGCATACACGAAGGGCCTGTTCCTGTGCTGTACAACTCTATGGCACAAAGAGAATATGTTTTAGATAGCCAAATGGGCACTAACATGTAGGTTTGGTGATTTGCAGATGACCAGATGAATGTTGGTGTCAGACAGCTTGAAGTACCTTACTTTATCACACACATATTTTCATGCAGTTTTATCCACGTGGAAAGCTGTGGAAGAAGATGGCAAGGTTATTGGGCTTGTTGAAAGTGATTCACTACATTCATATGTTAGGGTAATAAAATAGCAGAGAAACAGGATTAGTTACAATGCAAAGCAAACATCCATATATCCACAACAGATTATTGCTGATAGTGTGTAACAGGTAACTGTAGTCTTCAGCTAGTTACAATCTACATCAATGACTTGGATAATGTATCCTGCCTTTTCATCCAAGTTTGCTCAAGGTATAAAGCTAGGTGGGAAAGTTGATTGCAGGAGTATAACACAGGGTTTGTACCAGCAAGGAGATCAAGATCCCTGCAATTGCTCAGCCTGTTGGGCAGTGTGTGTACACCCCTGGGTGTGTGTGACCTGGCACATTTAGAATGCACCTCGAAAACAGTCGAGTTTACATTTCTGTGGTTCCTGCTGTGAACAGGCATATAAGCAGGGTGAGTGTTTGGGCAAGAAGACGGAAGATGATGGGTAATGTAAAGAAAATGAGAGTGGGAAAAGCAGAACAAAAATATGTTTAAAATGATGGGAAACTAGTAAGTAGAGTTATGGAGTCATACAGCGCGGAAACAAGTCCTTTGGCCACCGAGTCCACACCAACCATCAAGCATCCATCTACATTAATCCTACATGAATCCTATTTTATTCTGCCCACATTCCAATCGACTCCCCCCAGATTCTACACTCACCTATACACACAAGGCTACTTAAGTGGCTAATTAACCCACCCACCAATTAACTTATCTTTGAGATGTGGGAGGAAACCAGAGCACCCAGGGGAAATGCACACATCACAGGGAAAACAAACTCCAAATGTTTGTCAGCTGCAGAGGCCGGGACAGAACCCGGATCACGAGATGTATCACTGACCCTAAAGATGGACACCGTTGCTAGATGCAGGGATTATGTTTATGCCCTGGTTCTGGAGTTTAGAACCGGGGGGTCACCATCTGAAAGTAAGGTGGTGGCGAGTCAGGACTGAGTGGAAAAGCAGTTTCGAGTGTGGAGAATTGCAAAGATTTTCCACAAGATTTGCAAGCTCAAATCATTCAAGATGGAGTCCAATGGTGATTTTGATATTAAGGGAATCAAGGTTAGTGCAGGAAAGTAATTCTCATGTAAAAGGCCAGCACTGATCTTACTAAATAGTGGAGCAGATGCAAGGGGCATATGGCCTACTCCTGCTCATGTAACTGGCTGCCACAAGATGAAGGCATATGCAACCAAGGCAGCGGCAAGTAACACTACAAGGTTCCACTGATGAGTTGAAGGGACGAAGGCGAAAGAGACTCACGTGGAGCAAGAACAAGGTGGACCAGGTGGAATGAAGGGGCTATTTACAGTGCTGCGCATGCGCCGCGACTTCTCACGGTTTGGTAACTCAGTATGATGAACTCTCACAGGGTCACCACCATTAATTCCTGCTTGGAACAAAGCATGCTTATTAAACCGAACATGTTCAATCGCTAAACTTTTAGACCAATTAGAACAACAGTAATTTATAACCACTCTTTTCTCCTCTCCCCCACCCCCCACCCAATCCCTCAAGAAATCAAAAGAAAAACAGGTGATTCTCCCTTTATGCTTCAAGCACTTTCCAAGGCAACTTTCCTCAAATCCGCTTACAACATCATAGGCCGAAGGGCCTGTACTGTGCTGTAATGTTCTGTGTTCAGCAGATATCACCCTCCAAGGAGTCCACACAAGATCATCTTCTCAGGTGAAGGAGCAGCAATCCCTGGATGACATCCAAGCTCATGCATCCAAGCTACACCTCTGGACATGCATTACCCTGTGGCACTGAGGTAACCCAAGTGTCTGAGTGATCCTTATAAGGGCCCGATGCTCACTTGGTGGATCTACTCATTGGACCCAGGTCTTAAAGCCTTCTTTATTTACAACTTGAATGGTTCCTTGGGATTCCCCTACACACAATTCCACCCTGCCCTTGCACACTCTGCACTACATGGCACCCACACACACCACAGCAATCCACTCTGACATCAGGTGGTGCAGAGTACCCCCTTATCAGAGGACTCTTTAGACAGGTTACTTTGGCAACCTGAGCTGACAGCATTACATAGACCTTCCCCTTGCAACAAAATTTTAAATAGGTTTATACATTTCCAGGACACCTATATTTTCTGTAGTTTAGAGGAGGAAGTGCCCCATTTACACAGGGTGTGAAAGGTTGCAGTCCCTTTTTGAAGGATCTTCTCCAGATGTTCGGGCTGCACTTCAGCCCCAACCTCTGACTTTTGAGGCACCCAGTGAAGATGCAGGTTGGATAAACCAATAGATATCCTTGTCCCAACCATGGTGACCATCCACAGATCCAGGCAGCAGGCTGTCGAGGGTTCCATCCAACCTAACTATCCATGTCCATGGATAGAGACCACCAATGTTCCCAATATATTTGAGGCTCTCTATAACTATAATGGGAACCACAGGAACTAAACTGAAGCCAAAGCAGAACATGAGTTTTAGTTTTGTTTCTAAAAATTTTTTTTAAAAAAGCAAACATGAAAACTGAACTATCAAAAAATTGAGGCAAATTCGTTAGAAAAGCAACTTTTGAGAAAACGAGCAATATGACTTGCACAAAGCAGAGGAAATATTTTCCATCTTTAAAATGTTAACCTTTCTCTAAACTCTTGGCAAATTCTTGCATTGTATCTTTAGAAGATAGATATCTTTATTAGGCACATGTACATCGAAACCCACAGCGAAATGCACCTTTTGCGTAGAATGTTCTAGGGGCAGCCCGCAAGTGTCGCCACACTTCCGGCACCAACATAACATGCCCACAACTTCCTAACCCGTACGTCTTTGGAATGTGGGAGGAAACCGGAGCACCCAGAGGAAACCCCTGTAAACACTGGGAGAACGTGCAAACTCCTTACAGAGAGCAGCCAGAATTGAACCCAGGTTGCTGGTGCTGTAATAGCGTTACGCTAACCGAAAAAGCTAGAGGTTTAAGAAATTAGTGGTCCCAAAATTTTCTGAGAACATTATAAACAGCAGTTGGCTATTCAGGCTGTTCTACGATTTAATTAGAGCTTAACTGATCTCAACTTCATTTTCCTGCCTCGGGTTCTAAGGAAATGTGCCACACTTGTGACTGGGACTTTTGAGAAGTAACAGGTGCTGCGAAGACATATCATAATTCAGAAGGGTAAAATCTGTTTCGAGCCAATGGTTCAGTCCAGGTAGGTTTATTTCCTGGCTACATGTTCATCACGTAAATAAACCCAGTAAAATAAATTGCCAAAATGTACCTTGTGCTTGCCAACTCTCCACTCCCTTGCTAACTCAGACACGGAGATAACTGAATTTGCAACTCACTTCAGGACATGTTCTTAAAGAGGGGAGTGGTGGTTTCAGGTGAAATATTAAACCAGAACCAGGTTTATTATCACTGACTTATATGATGTGAAATTTGCTTTGCAGCAGCAGCACAGTGCAAAGACATAAAAATTACAAAATAAAATAAGTAGTGCAAAGAAAAGGAATAATGAAGTAGTGTTCATGGACCGACCGTTCAGAAATCTGATAGCGGAAGGAAAGAAGCTGTTCCTAAATTGTTGAGTGTTGGTCTTCACGCTCCTGTACCTCCTTCCTGATGGTAGTAACGAGAATGCGGCATGTTCCGGATGGTGAGCGTCCTTAGTGATGGATGTCGCCTTCTTAAAGCATCGTCTCTTGAAGATGTCCTCAATGGTGGAGAGGGTCATACCCATGATGGAGCTGGCTGAGTCTGCAACCCTCTGCAGTCTCTTGCGATCCTGTGCATTGGAGCCTCCATACCAGGCTGTGATGCAACCAGTCAGAATGCTCTCCACCGTACGTCTACAGAAATTTGCAAAAGTGTTTGGTAGCATACCAAACCTCATCCTCAAACCCCTAATGAAGTAGAGCTGCTGGCATTCCTTCTTCATGATTGTATCAATGTGTTGGAACCAGGGCAGATCCTCCAAGATGTTGACACCCAGGAACTTGAAGCTGCTCACCCTTTCCACCACTGACCCCTCAATGAGGACTGGTCTGTGTTCTCCCAACTTCCCCTTCCTGAAGTCCACAATCAATTCTTTGGTCTTGCTGACATTTGAGTGCGAGGTTGTTGTTGCAGCTCCACTCAACCCGCCGATCCACCTCACTCCCATACGCCTCCTTGTCACCATCTGAGATTCCGCCAACAAACAGTGGTGTCATTGGCGAATTTATAGAGGGCATTTGAGCTGTGCCTAGCCACACAGTCATGAGTGTAGAGAGAGTAGAGCTCTCCAGTACACATCCTGGAGGTGTGCCTGTGTTGATTGTCTCCATCAGGCACTGGACAGGGTGACTCCTTATCCTCCTCAGCTCCTCCTCAGCATGCTCCCCCCCCCCCCCCACAACAACCATAATCTCACTACCCCGTGCCCTCCCGACACATCCACCTTCAAGACGACCCACTTTATTTTAACATCTCAGTTCTCCATTCTGCATTCAGAATGTTGTCTGACCAACAAGCCCATCCTCGAATAACACCCTTGGAATTGCATTCTTCCACCTTAAAGCCACTGACGTCCCAGCTTGGGATGTTCCTTGCTCCCGGATATTCCTGCAGCTGTCAATGTATTCAACCATTGCCACATAAACCCTTCACTCGCCCCATCCTTCTCACTGGCCCTTACTTTCAAAGTGCAGATTTATGATTGGTAAATTGGTTTATTGTTGTCACATTTACTGAGGTACAGTGAAAAGTTTTGTTTGCATGCTATCCATACAGATCATTTCATTACAAGAGTGCATTGAGGTAGTACAAGGGAAAACAATAACAGAATGCAGGCTAAAGTGTTACAGTTACAGAGAAAGTGCAGTGCAGGCAGACAATAAGGTGCAAGGTCATAAAGGGGTAGATTGTGAGGTCAAGAGTCCATCTCATTGTTCAAGGGACCATTTGGTAGTCTTATAACAGTGGGATAGAAGCTGTCCTTGAGCCTGGGGGTATGTGCTTTCAGGCTTTTGTATCTTCTGCCTGATGGGAAGGGGGAGAAGAGAGAATGCCCAGAGTGGGTGGGGTCTTTGACTATACTGGCTGCTTTCCCGAGGCAGTGAGACCTATAGAGAGAGTCCAAGGAGGGGAGTCTGGTTTCCATGATGTGCCGGATCTCTCTGCACATCTCTCTGCAATTTCTTGCGGTCTCAGGCTGAGCAGTTTCCGTACCAAGCAGTGATGTATCTGAATAAGATGCTTTCCATGGTGCATTGATAAAAATTGGTGAGGGTCAAAGGGGACATTTCTTTAGCCTCCTGAGGAAGTTGAGGTGCTGGTGAGCTTTCTTGGCCGTGGCATTACGTGATTGGACCAGGACAGGCTAATGGTGATGTTCACCCGTTGGAACTTGAAGCTCTCAAACCTCTCGACCTCAGCACCACTGATGTAAACAGCAGCATGTTCACTGCCTCCTTTCCTGAAGTCAATGACCAGCTACCGAGGCAGCGAGAAGTGTAGACAAGTCCATGGAGAGGAGGCTCAACAGGTTTCTTACTTACTTGTAGAGTACCAAAAGAGGCAATTCAGCCCGTTGTGTCGATTCTGGCTCCCATCAGAGCAATCCCATCCTCTTCCCTTCTCCCTGTTGTCTTGCAACATTCTCGCTCACACCCCCATCAACTGCTCTTTGGTTCTTTACCAGCAGCTGTTAATTTATAAAACAAATGGAAAATCTTGATCTAGATTATTGTGAGTAAATGGATTTACTTTAATTCCAAATACTTATTAATTCATCTGCTTGTTTATTTATTTGAAAACTACGGATTAATTTATGGTTTCAATTAGTAAATCATTGAGCCTTAAGAACTACTGTTTCCCGTTCATTGTAGGTGGGGTGCAATCTATATTTTTCTGGCCCAAGGAGCCTGAATTTCAGCTCAAAGCCAAAGAGGATGAGGAAAATTCCAGAAAAGTCAACCAAATCTTGCGAAGCAGCACCACCTTGCTTGTACCCCTTGTGCCGGCCATTGATGACAGCTCTGCCACACTTTGCCAGCGTACCCGCAGACAGAAATGTGAACGATGTTGGAGCTCCCCTCCGAAAGACAATTTGAAAAGCGAGCTGACAAAAAACTGGAATGAATGTGGCTTGCCTTCCCAATTCAACAACGAAAACTTGGTTACCTGCACACTACGCAGCTACAATGCACTCCTGAATTGTGACCATGGCACCTGCACTGTCATTAGGAATTTCACTCCAGGACTTGTTACTCACTTATTGCAACTTTGCTTCCTGCTGTCTGCTCGATCAGGTTTGTTACTGAGTAGTAATCCTTTCTTATCAGCATCAAATATCTTACAGAACTTTAGAGAGGGTGCAGAGGAGATATACCAGGATGCTGCCTGGATCGGAGAGCATGTCTTTTAAGGATAGGTTGAGTGAGCTAGGGCTTTTCTCTTTGGAGAGAAGGAGGGTGAGAGGTGACTTGATAGAGGTGTAGAAGATGATAAGAGGCATAAATCGAGTGGACAGTCAGAGACTTTTTCCCAGGGTAACAATGGCTAACATGAGGGGGCATAATTTCAAGGGGAATGTCAGAGGTAAGTTTCTTCTGTGGTGGGTGCGTGGAACACACTGCTGGCAGAGGTTGTGGGGGCAGATACATTAGGGACATTTATGAGACTCTATAACAGACACATATGATAGAGAAATGGGGAGCTATGTGGGAGGGAAGGGTTAGATAGATCTCAGAGCAGGATAAAATGCTAGCACAACGTTGTAGGCGGAAGGGCCTGTACTGTGCTGTAATGTTCTATGTTCTATAACTGGCTGCACCTGAATGGTCCATCCAAACCCATTTCCTGATAACTGGCCTAACAAAATTTTGTCATGGAGTTATACAGCCCAGAAACAGGCCCTTCAGCCCATCGTGACCACGTTGACCTTTTTGCCCACCTACACTGCTTCCATTTGCCTGCACTGGGTCTGTCTCCTTCTCTGCCTTGTCTGTTCAAGTGTTGGTCCAAATGTCTCTGCAATGTGGTGACTGTATCTGATTCCACCACCTCCTCTGGCAGATATCAACCACTCTCTGTGGAAAATGCATACCCCACAGATCCCCTTTAAAACAGCTTCTCTAACCTTAAACCTCTGCCCTCTTGTGACAGCCCTTTCATGGGAAACTATTCTATCCATCCAGCTACACCTCCGACAATGTTATCTACCTCTGTCAGGTCGGCCCTCAGCCTCATGCGCTCCAGGGAACAGAAGACCGTCACTCTCCATCTTCGGACTTTCATTGACCCGGATGGGTGGGTACAAATTTGCCCCAAAGGCCTCTGTTAATTCACCAGCATGACATTTTTAACTTAAGAGATTTCTGCACTGTAGGCCGTCTGATTTTACGCTGCTAAACTCAACATCCCACTGGATTGAGGGATCCTGGTCATGGGATTAAGATTTCCCAAAGTCATCACTGTCTGTGCTGGGTTTAAAATGGAGGTGAAAGGTCAGCATCTCACCTACTGCTGTCATGGTTCCGAGTACTGGCCCTCAATTTGGCTCCTTTGATGATGCCTTGTTGTACAGCGCATGGATTCCATGCTGGACTGATTGCATAACGACACACACCTGAGCCCCATCAGGGGCCTAGCATAAGTACCTGGGT
>JARFYF010000074.1:64896386-64906901 GCA_030265395.1 Rhina ancylostomus | reverse complement strand
CCACACTATCCACAACACCACCAATCTTTGTGTCATCTGCAAACTTGCTAACCCAGCCTTCCACCCCTCATCTAAGTAATTAATAAATATCACAAAAAGTAGAGGCCCCAGAACCGATCCCTGCGGGACACCACTCATCACAGCCCTCCAATCCGAATGCACTCCCTCCACCACAACCCTCTGCTTTCTAAAGGCAAGCCAATTCTGAATCCACATGGCCAAGCCTCCCTGGATCCCTTGGCCTCTGACCTTCTGACGAAGACTACGATGCAGAACCTTGTCAAATGCCTTACTAAAATCCATGTAGACCACATCCACTGCACTACCCTCATCAATCTTCCTGGTCAGCTCCTCAAAGAACCCTATCAGGCTTGTGAGGCAATCTTCCCCTCACGAAGCCGTCCCTAATCAGTCCATGCTTCTCTAAATGCTCATAGATCTTATCTCTTAGAATCCTTTCCAACAGCTTGCCCACCACAGACGTAAGGCTCATCTCTGTTCTTTTAACTTGTACCGCTTCCTGCCACTTCCCTCCCAAATATAAACCTGTTTGCTACCCCTTCTTGCTCTGTTCTGATCAAATACTTCACCTGTTTGCTAGATCACAGTATCATCAGGAGGAATGCTGGTTCAGAAACTAAATGTGGAAGATTTGCAGTTTGAAGAAGGACAATTTGATGGCACCATGGCTTATGCACAGAACAAGGTTTGTCATTTGAAACTGAACTACCTATGTTTGCAAAGAGTTGTCAACTCTAGAGGCTTTACCAGATGACCTACCACTTATAATTGCTCGAACACCACACTCTCGCTGTTAGTCTCCCAGTACAATGGTACTCTGCCTTCCTCTGGTAATAATTGGGCAAAAAGACTCTTTGTTAACCTTAAGTGATGAGTCTTGACTGTCAATAAAATGTCTTGTATCAAATATTTTTATAACTGCTAAATGAAACTATTCAAAGCCAAATTTTAAAAACAAGTTCCTATTATTTATTTGGAATTGTGTATGGCTTCATGCAGAGATTAATATTCATTTCCTGAAGACTACAGGGTAATGCCAGAGGGTCAGCAGCCAAATCATACCCTGCAGCATTTAGTGGGAACTAGCTGTGTCTAATCTTTAGTTGGTATGTTGACTCAATTATCAATTTGTGAGTGGAGATTGATTAACATTCACTCGAACACAGTTCCGTTAGCTGGACTGTGGTGACTGGAGGTTGGACTGCTACAGGAAGGATGCTTGGTTCGACAAGGTAGATGGGGCCAGAACCAAAAGGGTAAAGAATTTGGATGTCAGGGCAGATTTTATTTTCCATAGCTTCCCTGATCCCTACTTATTTTATGCTTTGTAATTTGCAAGGTATTCTGAATTTGGAAGCCAGCAGGAAGATACACTAAAGAAACAGTCTGTGTAATTGATTTAATGCAAGTAATGAGTCACAAAGTAGATTACTGTATTGCAGGCATATTAAATATAAAACTCAAGGTAATTAGCTATGTGTCCATGAAACTGTCTCAGATGAGCACAAATTTGGGAAATGTTCTGCACTATTGGGCAGGACAGGTCTGTAGTCACTGTGGCTGGCCTAGTCAAACTAATCCTGGGTCCCAGTGCAAAGTCCAATCTAGCTGGATCAACTGATCCCACAAGTTTACTATTATTATTATTATTGAATAAACAAATTATTGAAATTTGTCCAAATCTCTATTTCAAGTCAAACTTTAATGTTCATCAAATGAAACGTTACGTCAGTCCCTCACAGCTACTGCCTGACCTGATGAGTATTTCTAGCATGTTCTGTTTCTATTTGCAAATAACAGCTTGTCAATTGTGGGCCCAGCATTAATGTTTGTCCTCTCTGTTTAACTTGTCCTTCCAACACAGCGTCAGCAAGTAATTATGACAGAGCAATGGACCAAAATGCACAAGAACATCCACTTCTCCTCCATGCACCCTGGCTGGGCTGATACCCCAGGTATTGTCAAATTAAACAAGGAGCAAACTAACCTGTTTTCAATGCATGACTGAACTGATGCGTAATAGAATACAGCCTGGCTTTAAATCTCATCTGATTTGATTCTAAAATGTCTTCTTCATTTTTCCGGCAAGCTGTGAGAACTTCCATGGCCAATTTCCACGCTAGGATGAAGAACAGGTTGAGGACAGCAGCTCAGGGGGCAGATACATTGGTGTGGCTCGCCACCTCCAGCGCGGCATCCCAGCAACCCAGCGGCCTTTTCTTCCAGGGTAAGAGATTGGTTTGGCCCACTCGGGCTGCTTCAGGACACATCTTGCCCGGTTATCCCCCATCCAAGAAGCAAATCATTTAGATGAAGTAAACCTTACACCATTCTGTTGTTGTGTGACAGTGGTAACAGGACTGATGACAAAACAGAACTTTACAGCTTTATGGTGGCCTACAACAGACCCAGACGTGAGGTGAGGAAATCCACCTCCCCTGCCCAATAATCAAGGTTTGGGAAACCTGGATCTAAACTCACCATCTCCTCCCAAGATTGCTACACTCATCATGTGTTACTTTGCTCATTCACAATATACTCCTATGTTTTGTTTTTGTAAAACAAGTCTCTCAATTGGATTTGACTGAATCAACATAAACTATTCCCACTATTTCCCAAGGGAGCTGGTTCATGGATTCATAAAAGGCAAATCATGTTTGACAACCCGACGGGAGTTTTTTTTTGTGAATGTAACAAGTAGGCTCGATGAGGGAGAACCAGTGGATGTAGTGTAGATTTTCACAAAGCCTTGGAAAGTACAGGAGCTCAGTGTGCAAAATTAAAGCACATGGGATTGGGGGTAATGTGTTGGCATAGACATAAAACTAGTTGATGGGAGGAAACAAGGAGTAGGAATAAACAAGTCTGTCTCTGGATGGCAGGCAGTGACTGGTGACGTACCTTAGATCGGTGTTTGGGCCACAGTTATTCACGATAGATCAATGATTTGGAGGGAAAGAACTTAAATATTTTGAAGTTTGCTGGAGATGAGACTGGTTGGGAGCGAGAGTTGTAAGGATGATGCAAAAAGTTTTCAAGGTGATTTAGAAAAGTTGAATAAATGGGCAACTACATGGAGAGAAAATGTGGATAAATGTGAAGTTCTTCATTTAGGAAAACAAAGGCAGAGTATTGATTTAAATGGAAATAGATTAAGAAATGTTAATGTACAATGGAAGCAAACATTTAGATGCAGAAGCAGTTAACAAGGCAAATATGGGGCTTCATTACAAGAGGTTTTGAGTACAAGAGAAAGAATGCCTTTCTATAACTATAGAGAACCTCAGTGGGACCACACCTGGAGTATTGTGCACACTTTTGACCTCCTTACCTGAGAAAGGATACATGTACCATGGAGGGAGTACAACAAAAGTCCACCTGAGCGATTCCAAGGGTAGTGGGGAACCTCCTATGATGAGAGATTGGGTTGACTAGGCCTGTGCTCATGAGTTTAGAGCAATGAGAGGAGACCTCACTGAAGCATGCAAAATTCTAGGGCTCAAAGCTACAGGGTGTAGAACCAGGGGTCACACTCAAGATATGGGGTAAGATGTTTAAAACTAAATGGAGGAGAATTTCTTCACTGAGGGTGCTGAGCCAGTGGATTCCTCCTGCACAGATGTTGGAGGTGAAGTTGCTGAATATGCACAAGTAGCACATAGACTTTTATTCACAAAAGGCATCAATGGGTATGGGGAATATGATATAGAGGATCAGATATGATTGTTCTGAGTGGTGGAGCTTGGAAAGGCAAAATAGCCAACTCCTACTTTTCTGTACCATATATAATCTCATAAAACAAGATAGCCACAAAGCATTAGAACCATAACTGTTGAGTGGTTACTTATGGCAGATTCACACACTTACTCTCTGTTAGCTTGCCGGACAGAACTAGGCTGTTGACCCAACCTATGGTACCTTCACACACAATTAAGTTCTTGAACACACCCGGTGAAAAAGGTAGAACTTCTTAAAAAGTATATTTGGAGAGGATTAATTTGCAGTGTTATGGGAGAAAGCTGAGGGAAACTAATCTATCAGTTTCAAAGAGCAAAGACGAGGATGATGGGGAGAACTGTCTCCACACTGTCACACCATTCGAACAAGGCTGGAGAAAACTCAGCCCCTCATGGCTTTGTACTGCAACCTGGTTTAATAAAGTGTGAACACTTATTGTTGCAATTAAATATTGGGCACATCTGTTGTCTCAGTTTCAGGAGTGTTCTTAAGTATTATCTTTAGCTGAAACACTTTAAATGATAAATTTCATTAAGCTTTCCATAATTTGCCTTGCTTTGCTTTACAAGTATCATTCTCTTAAAAAAAATGCTACACTTAATTTTTCTTCCTGATAATTTAGATCGGAAACCGGTGCCTACTCATCTATTTTTGGCCCAAACAAGAGCAACAGCTGCAGAGGAGGAGAAACTGATGAAAACTCTGGAGGAATTAGCAGAAAACTTTAAACCTGGTACCCACAATAACGCCAATCCAAACTGAATCTTTACACATATTCAGATCATCATAGTAATCAGAGTCCTGATCCTCTTCATTCACATCTGAGAATCCCGACACAAGCTGAATGACAACTCATCTAACATCCTGCAGTGCTCGATTATTTTGGCATCTCATTCATCTAACTACTCCATCCACACTCAGTACCGTGGGGAGTGGATTTGAGCCTTTGTCCTTGGCCACTTATTGCACTTCAAGTAGAATGTTGATATGCACTTTCAGCCTTTAGCTATCCACCTCTATTTTGTGTTGTTTTCTGGAGACATGAGTGAAAATGTTGGAAATTTGCAGCAACAAACACAAAATGTTGAAGGAACAGCAGGTCAGGAAGCACCTATGGAGGAAATGAACAGTCGACCATTTCAGGCTGTGAGACCCTTCATCAACCTTAAACGTCAGTCCTGATGAAGGGTCTCGGCCCGAAGTGTCAACTGTTCATTTTCTTCTCCCCGTGGACAAAATTACTTCCCCTTCGACATTATATTCTCACCTCCTGGTTTTTCATCATCAGAGCTGCTTTCTGTATTCTTACTTCCTTCTATTCTTCACAGGATATTAAAAGTTTCAATCACTATTTTTCACAATTGAAACATCAATCCTACAAGCTTCTGGTTCCAACAAAGGTTGATAGCTGGCATATCAGTCTGTTGTCTCCAAATACACACAGCTCCGGTGCATACTTCCAAATTCTTCAAGTTCTAATTTGTATTTTCAACCTTTTTAAAAAAAAATGTCTTTTACCATGAGATTTTTAAAACATTGAATAGTTTAATCACTTCCCAGATTGGTCCAATTGCTTGTTTTGTAAAATTAATAAAATCAGCAATTTAAACATGACAAAACTGATTTTTTTTTAAACATTTACTTATTTTAAGAATTTTATCTCCACACTGTAATCAAGTGAACTTTTAGCAGCTGCCACCCTTCCACAGGCATTTGTCAGTATGAATTTATAAATAACTCTACAATCATTGGGGTGTAACAGTTTAACATGGATTATTTTTCCAAAATGCTAGGTAAAATACAATGAACATTGAGAATTCCTACACCGGTGTTCTGTGGAGCAAAAGATTGCATCAGCCTGTCACACACAGCACTGACCATGTGTTTACACTTGTTATTTGTTGGATTTCAATGAGAAGGAAGCCAGTGAAAGGTGACAAGGTAGGTGATGGGTTAGCAGGGATTTTAGAGATTTGAGTGTTGGAGTGCGAGGATGTTAAGGCAGCAAGGATGGTATTGGAATATCTGGCTTGGCCTTGTTAGGGTCACAGCAATGCAATGGCTGTTGTAATTTCATTTATTAATAGGCTGGGAGCATTGCAACCAAGATCAGCATTTACTGTCATCTCTATATACCCTTGTACTGAATAACTACAAGGGCATTTCAGTGAGCAATTTAAAATCAACCATATTTCTATGCACCTGGAGTCACATATGGGCATAATAGGCTGAGGTCGAAGGATTCCCTTTCTTAAGCTAAAGCAGGTGAACTTTAGACTATCTGGAAGATTAATGGTCACCATTGTTGACACTAGCATTTGTATCCAGATTTTTTTAATTCAAGTGAATTTTAAATTCCCCAGTAAATGTTGTGAAATTTGACTTAAGTCTGCAGCCCATGATATGGTGGATGTTGAGAATTTTTTCAGTCAACACGTGAATCAGAGGACATTGAAACAAGGGGGCAGTCATTCAAAACAGAGGTGTGCAGGGATTTCTTCTCATAGACTCATCTCTCTCTCTTTAACAGCCCCATTGACAGAGCCTCTACAGCCCCTGGGGCAGCTATAATTTTCAGGGAATTTGGGGCTATGTGGAGATGGCATGGAAGGATTGAGGACCTGGGACAGATCAGCCATGATCCCACTGAATGTCAGGACAGGCTTGAGGTTTACTCTTGCTTCTATTTTCTTACATCCTTGTGTGCTGATAATTGGGAAATGGTGATATAAAGCCGACATTGGAAGTGTGCTAATTAAAGTGTGATCAAGATTGGAGATAAAATCAAGGAGTAGTTTGCACCAGGGACTGGAACTCATTGTGCTATTCTCCATGCTGATCCAGCAGACATTGCAGCTCATTTGATTTAATGTTTCCCAAGCAGCTGAAGGTCTGGGGATGGGATTGGGGAAACCAATCCCATCCAAGCTCATCAAGCTTCAAAACCTAGACCTCTATCTCCTTCTGCAACTGGATACTTCCTCATCAGCTAACCTCAATCCAGTGAGGATTGGGAAGATCATCTCCCAGCTGACATCAACACTTCAAGGCTGCGTGTTTAGCCCCCTGCTCTACTCTATACACATGACTGTGTGGCTAAGCATAGCTCCAATGCCATCTTCAAATTCACTGCAACACTACTTTTGTTGGACAAATCACAGGTGGCAATGATTCAGCTTGCTGGAGCGAGATAGGACACCTGGTTGAGTGTCCTATCTCAACCTAGAGAGCTGATTGTTGACTTCAGGAAGGGGAAGGATGGTGAACATGCACCAGTCTACATTGGGGCAGAGTCAGCAGCTTTAAATTCCTAGCCATTAACATATTAGATGACCTGTCCTGAGCCCAGCACATAGATGCAATCATAAGCACCCAAGTGTCTACTTTCATAGGAGGTTAAGCTTGTCACAGAACACAAACAAAACTTCTACAGATGCACTGTTGAAAGTATCCCAACTAGTTGCACCATGGCTTGGTATAGCAATCCAAATAAGTGGGAATGCAAGAAGCTACAGAGTAGTGGGCTCTGCCTAATACATCATGGTCACATCCATCCTCACCATCGGTAGTCTCTACAGGAGGCACTGCCTCTAGAAGGCAACATGCATCAAAGACCCCCCACCATCCAGGCCATGCCATTCTTTTGCAGCTACCATTGGGCAGGAGGTACAGAAGCCTGAAGTCCCACATCACCAGGTTCAAGAACAGTTACTTCCCTTCAACCATTCTGTTCTTGAACCAACAGGCAAAACCCTAATCACTACAGTAACACTATGATCACCACACTAAAATGGACATTTTGTTCTAATTTAGTTTTCTTGGAAAAAGTGTATATGTTAATGTTTTTCTTGTGGATGCTGCTGATCTGATACTGTGCCTGTGATGCTGCAAGTTTTTCATTGCACCTGTGCATATGTGTACTTGTACATACGACCATATAATAAACTCAACATGGTTAGTTGAAGTTGCCAAGAGGCAGCACGGTGATCTGGAAAAACAAAATAAATCCCTAAGCAATTATGGAAGCGATGGTGGTGAAAAGGAAAGAGAAGTCACTACTGAGAACCAAAGCTCAGAGCTGGTCAGCAGAGGTGGAGCACTGCAGAAGTAGGAGAAACTGGGGGATAAACAAAATCAAAGAAACATAAATGGGATTAGTATAAGTGGGTGTGTGATGATCAGCACAAACTTGGTGGGTTGCAG
Source organism: Rhina ancylostomus (assembly GCA_030265395.1). Classification (NCBI taxonomy): domain Eukaryota; kingdom Metazoa; phylum Chordata; class Chondrichthyes; order Rhinopristiformes; family Rhinidae; genus Rhina; species Rhina ancylostomus. Next base: position 64,898,939 of record JARFYF010000074.1, on the reverse strand, counting down.
GGCCCATTTCCATGCTGTATTACTCAACTGGAGATCAGTCAAAATTGAAGAATAATGCACAACAACTGTGTCACAGGGGACACCATCTGCAATAATGATACAATGCTCTTGCAAACACCTCTAAAAGAGTTTTATTTTGTGATTGCCAATACATAAATATAGTAAAATTTAAATAGTTAACAAGTCCTAAGTGTTCAACTGAACTGTAGCATTAATTGTGAAATAAACCTGGGAGTAGAATTCCTTTGGAATGATTTATCAAAATGTATCAGCATTTTACCAGGAGGAGGAGCCCTATTTCAGAGCAGAACACTTTTCTGAAGCATTAATTGCAACATCATTTAAGTTCATACAGGTACAATGTTGGATACACTTCACCCACAGATGTGGCATTTCTCCACCCCCAAGAGACCTCACTTCTTTGCAGTAAGATTTGGTCACATTTTTTAAAAAAATCACAATACCTCAAATTTGATTGCTCAATGATTTCCAAGTGGACTAAGTTCCATTTCAAACAGTTGTCAATCAGATGAAACTGCTGATTCTTCTTAATGGGGCCTGGTTGATTCCTCTTGTTCAAGGTTGGGTAATGATCAGTCTAATGAAATTGGAACTTGTCAATTTCCACTGACCCATCATTTCTGGTGGCTGAAGAATACAGAGTTGAACTGTTCTTATGTAGGGAATAAAACAGGCTTTGAATGGAGTGACATTCTAAGGTGAATATAATGGGTTGGACACATTTCTGAAGCTTCAGTTGAAGAATGCTAATGCAATCTCAGGAGACTGTGCAGGTTGAGTTGATTCCTACAGAATATTGCTTAATTCAACTCTTTCCCACCCCACCCCCAATCAAGAAGTGAACTCAATCCCACTCTCAAAATTGAGTGATGTCTATATTGTCAAAACCAGTTTGAACTTTCTCCTTTGGGAGTAGTGTAAATACTGGCCAAAATGAAAGGGCTCCTGGAACATTAAAGCTTATTCAAGGTTGCCCAGCTATTACCTCTAGAAGCCCCAGAGAAGTACTCCCAATGGTGGGAGGGGAAGGGGAGAATTAAGGAAATGATTTACCTTTAAGTACCACAAGCATCTCAGAAGATCCATATAGAGATTAGGTCAAAATCAAAAACCCACTATTTTGCAACTATCAAACTGAACCTATGATGAAAGCCTTGCAACAGTATAACTGATACAGCTGTAACAGTTTCTGTTCAATTGCTTCCTGGGACCTGGGACTTGCCTCACAAGGATCCTACTCTTAAACTTGCTGTACTTCTAGAAACCATTCCTGGCAAATCCTAATGATAAAACTGCTTAATTTTGGAGAAGTTAGCTTTGAACTTAATACTTTGAATTTAAATGGTCAGTTACTTTATCAAAAGCAAGATCAGTCCTGGTGAGATGGGCTTCTGGGCCTCAGCAGTTGTTGCTGATGTGGATTTCTAGTCAAACCACATTTGTGCAAAGCTCTCTGAAATATTAGATACAAGTGTTAAAACAAATATTCTTGGGAAAACATTCATTCACACATGAACAATACAGCTTTCAGAACACCACTAAACCACAAGAGTTTCAGGGTTGTGCCCTACCCTCAGAGTACAATATCTGAAGCAGTGTTCCAAAATGAGGCAAGTTTCATTGTGTTACGATTTGCCAGGAAAGTTTTTGTTTAAAGAGGTACAACAATCAATTACAAGGGCAAACAAGACAGTGGCCTCTATTGCAAGAGAATTTAGACCATAAGATATAGGAACAGAATTAGGCCATTCAGCCCATCAAGTCTGCTCCACCATTCAATAACAGCTGTTATTTTCCCCCAACCCCAATCTTTCACCTTCTCCCGTAACCCTTAACCCCTTACCAATCAAGAACCTATCAATTCAAACAAAGATGACTTACTGCAATAGGCTCCAGGTGAGACTACACCTGGAATAATTGTGTACCGTTCCAATCTCCAAGGAAAATGTACAGAGAAAGGGCACTGAAGATTCATCAGGATGATTCATGGATTTTGCTATGTTGGTGGGGGGGGGCAGAAAAGGAGGAGGAAAAGAGGCAATGGGAGGCAAACGGAGTGGTTGAGCAAAGATTAAGCAGACAGGGACTATGCCCTTCAGAGTTTAGAAGGATGAAAGCAACCTCATTAAAACATATGGAATTCTTATGGGGCTTTACAGGGTATATGCAGAGATGATGGTTTCCCTGACCATTGTGGCTGGAACTAGGGGTCACAGGCTCAAAATGAGTGGTCAACCATTCAGAACTAAGATGAGAAGAAATTTCTTCACACAGAAAGTAGCCAATCTTCAGAACTTTTTTTTGGGGAAAGGGGCTTTGTAGGTGCAGCCACTGAGTTAGCTCAAATATTGATGGATTGTTAGGCAACGAGAGGACACAGGATTATACTGAGGTTAAAGATCAACCACCAGCTTACCAAATGGGGCCGACCTCTTTCTTTATCCAAACTAACAAATTCCTCAATTTCCCCCTTTCCTTTAGTAAATCTTAACTATTGTTGTTGACCAAAATGTGGCAGTTATGTAGTATTCT
>JARFYF010000074.1:64690170-64701839 GCA_030265395.1 Rhina ancylostomus | reverse complement strand
TTGCACTATTTATTTATTTTTGTAACATTTAGTAATTTTATGTCTTGACACTGTTGCAAAGCAAATTTTATGTCATATGTCAGTGATTATAAATCTAATTTTGATTCTGAAAGTAAAAAATAAATGAATGAAGGGAAGCTGTATCTGGAGCTAGGGAAGATTGTATTACAGACATTTTCTGTATGTCCTGCTTCCAAGGGGTTGAAAAATCCTGGAAGGCAGAAAGGAAGGGCTCCTTAGAAAGTTATTACCACTGTAGTGGTAAAAAATAGACCTAACGATCTCAAAGGACATTCGTCAGCTTTCACATTGTTGACAAGTTCAGGACTTCCCAAAATTAATCATCGTTCCTGTCTTCTGTTCACTTAGCGGCCCTGAAAAAGTACTTAGGCAGTCGTTCTTCATGGGAGTGCAAAGCTACGCTGGTCTCTATACACAGACAGAGTGACACTGGCTTGGGAAAAATGCTGTCTCTCAATCACAAAGGTTAGGTTTGAGCCCCTCTCCAGATAGTGTGCAATTTTTCTCTCCTTATTTAAGGAGAGGGATGTTCTCACATTGGAGGCAGTTCAAGGAAGCTTCATTAATTTGATTCCTGGGATGAAGGAATTGTGTGGTATGAGGACAGATTGAGCCATTTAGGCCTTCCAATAAGCTTAAGAGGTGATCTTATTGAAACATATAAGATTCTGAGTCATGGAAAACAAATAAAATTGCAGATGCTGAAATCTGAAGCAAAACAAAAATACTGGAAGAATACAGTCTGTCCAACTGTATCAGTGGAAAGAGAAACCAGTTAATGTTTCAGGTCAAAACTGGATTCTCACTCCAGTTTAGATAAAGGGGTTTCAAGCTGAAATGTTGACTGGTTTCCCTTTCCACAGATGCTGCCAGTCTGGCTGAGTTCTTCCAGCATTTCTGTTTTTGTATTGGATTCTGAGAGCTTTTGAAATGATCTTTGCCCTGGTGGGGTTATTCTCAACCAGGGACCCTAGTCTCAGGATAAGGTGTCATCTATTTAAGATGGGAAGGAGAAGAGTTGTTTTTTCCCTGAGGGGCCATCAGTATTTGGAGTTCTCTAACCCAGGGAGCTGTGGAGGCCGAGATATTATATCTGGGGCCAACACAGGCAGACTTTTGACTGTAGAGAAGTTGAGGATTATGAGAAAAAGACAGGAACAGAGGCCCTGATTTTATTGACTGGTGGAGCAGGGTAGAGGGGCGGCCTGGGGACGAGAGCCCCTGGGGAGGAGAGCTTGGGCAAGTGTCTGAATATTGGAGTGGTGTCCAGTGGTTGTGATTGATAGATCTAGGTTACTGGCTGTATTCTGACCCTTAAGAGCAAAACAAAAAAAAAGTAGCTTTTTTTCAATTTTCTACCTTCTCTGTTAAAAATAATATTGTATGCTTAGTAAATAATTGCACTTAATGTCCTACCAATGTATTTTCCCTCCTTCTTTAACTATTGAGGTCCATTGTTGCAAAGACCCAGATCAGCTTTCTGTTACTCCATTCCAATTGCTTTGATGTGCTTTAGCGCTGCCTTACCTCTGCCACATATTCTTTACAATCCCCTTGAACAGCAATGATTTATCTTTATTGCTTTCCGAGTGTTAATGGATTGTATAATCTGCTACGGCAGTAGCGACTCTCTGTTGTTCCCAGAATAGTTCTGTCACCTCTGTTTATTTCTTCCTCTGCATGCTCAGTTTTAATCTTGCTTGAAATGTCCTCCCTCTCACGCCCGAGGGGTGAAGTGGTTGCTTCTGATGTCGGTGAAGCCCGGGGAGGAAACGTTCTAAAATGACATGGATCTGTGATCGAAGGAGCTTCAGTCACAGATTCATTGTGAACATGTGGGAAGAGCAGAATGTGCCAGGGGACCTTGGAGACACTGCAACCAATGACCACCTTCAAGAAGGGAGGCAAATTCAGTTGTGGTAACTAAGTGGGCCTGTCCATGTCTGCCCCTGGGAAGGTCATTGGCAGGCTCCTTCCTCCCAGTAGCTGAAGAGCTGCTCCCAATTTGGTCACCTTGATGCACAGTGGGCATGATCTTCACCATGTAACACCCTCAAGAGAAACACAGGGAGCAGCATCAACCACTTCACTGACCTCATAGAAGTCTTTACTTTATCAAGAGACACTGTGGAGCAGGAATTCACCCCCATCTTACACACACTTCATGGCCACATGCAAGACATGATCTTGACCAATGTGTCCACAACAGATTATACAATTAGTTCCACTCTCCAGCTTCTTTGCTGTAGGCGTATAAATGTTTCCCATATCTCCAACTTCTCTTTGAAATTTACCATTGCAATCCACTACATATATACAGTTCCCCTTCCTTCCCCCTTACTAAGTCTGTCAACTGCCTTAAATGTATCACCTCTGGTTACCTGTTCTGTTACTGGAAATAATTTTAGCTTATTTACTCTTTCAAGACCCTTCATAAGTTAATAGTTATTGGCTGAGAGAAGCATTCATGTTGGAAACGCTGACTTCATATTGAATTTTACTTTTTATTCATTTACAGGATGTACTCATCCCTAACTGCCCTTGAGAAGGTAGTGATGGTGAGGCACGTTGAAACATTCCAGTGCCTCTGGTGAAGCTACTCCAAAAGTATTGTTGGGTAGAGAGTTCCACGATTTAAACCAGCAATAATGAAGGAACAAGAAGATAATTCCAAGTCAAAACGGTGTGTCTGGCAGGGGAACTTGCTGGTGATGTTGTTCCCATGTACCTGCTATGCTTGTCCTGCTTTGTGGTAGAGGTTGGGGAAGAGGGTGGTGCTGTTGGAGTAGCAAAGGTAAGTTACTGTAGTGCATTTTGGACATGGAAAACCGTGGTGCGGCAGTGACAGGGAAGTGAATGTTCAGGGTGGCGGAGAGAGTCTATTCAAGGTGGCTAATTGGTCTTAGATGACATGGAGATTCTCAAGTGTTGTTGGAGCTGTGCTCACTCTGCTACTGGAGGATTTTCTATCACACAACCTGCAGATGGTGGGAAGTGCTCAAGGTGTCAGTACTTGAGTCACTCACTGCAGGAATTCACGGCATTTGTGTTACTGGTCCAACTAACTGGTGACGCCCCCAGGGTGTTGATGGTGGGAAACTCAGCATTGGCAATAAGTGTCAAGAGTGAATACATTCTGATTGTCAATAATTTATAGAAAATGGTTAAAAAGGGGTTCATCTGCGTGCTTCAAGGAAGTTTGGAATTTCTGGTGATCAGCCAGTTTAATTGTGCATTTAATGTGGATTGAACATCTTGCATGGCTCCTCAGAACAAAGGTATCTAAATGTAGAAGTCCTAGGTTTAGGGTAAGAGGTTTAGAGGGAATCTGAGGAAGAACATTTTTACTTATGGGGTGGTTGGGAATCTGGAATGCACTGCTTAGAGGACAGTGGAGGTTGAGGCTCTCACAACCTTTAAGAAGTATCCAGTCACTTGAATCAACAATGTACAGAAAGCTATGGATCAAGTGCTGGTAAACGTTATCAGTATAGATACGTACTTGATGGTTAGCATGGAGAGGACAAATCAAAGGGCCCACTTCTGTGCTCTATAACTCTATGACTTAAAGCTTTTCATTTTAGACACATGTCCAATCTGTGTGAATATTGTTGAAGCAGAGGGAATGAGCTGCGTCAATCACTTTTGGAAATATTGCAGATTTGGTACTGTAGGATTATCTGCACTACAATAAGATGCATCAGCTTTTAACCATTCCACAAGATAGCATGATTAAAAATTATTGAAACAATATGTCAGATATATCGTGTAGCTCTCCTGCACTGATCCACTCTAACTCTTCCTTTTCTTTTAGACTTAAGGAATTCAGAGATACTATTTGAAGGAACAGGGTCTGGTCAATATTTGTTACACCACCAGCATCTCCAGAAAGATGATTTATCATTTGTCTTTTATCTCAGTGTTTCTGGTGGAATCTTGCTGTGCACAAATTGCATTTCCTCCACCACTGCGCTGAGGGCACTTCGAGGATACTTTGTTGGGTGTAAAATCCTTGGTAGGCCCTGAGGCCAGATGGATACCATTTAAGTCCAAATCTTTCTTGTCCCTTCAGTAGGGCACAGATTGATTTGGTTGAGTCCAGTCACATGTGCATTCTGGCGCTGCCCTGCGTTGCTATGGCAACTGGCTGTGTGGTTGATGGAGAACCCTTACCTGCTGTTGGAATGTATTTAATTTGTATTGGGTAGGAGGTGGAGGATATTCTACATTCAGACATTTTTGTTTGTTTATCAAATGTTTTTCTAATGCACAAGTTTTAATTCACAAACACCAGCATTTTTGTACCTAATGGAAAAGAGTTAACGGATTAAAAAGAGTGATGGGCTTCTTCCAAGGGCTTTTTGAGGCCGGTGGGTGGGCAGTTTTTGAGATGATTATGACTCAGAGACAACGATGGTTTCCATCTTCAGCAGGGACCTAGCCAAGCAATTAATATTAATACCATGGCTCCCACAGCAAGGAACAAGGGAAGGTTCTTATTTGTGTTTGATTGGCAGCCTGGGGAGCCAATCATTAACACAGAGAGAATCATAGGGTAATAAACACAGAAACTGGCCATTCAGCCCACTGAGTCCATGCCGACCATCAAACATTCATTCCCACTGATTATAAGCTAATTTCACTTAAATACTAGGGGCAATTTACAGCAGCCAATTAACCAACCAACCCACATGTCTTTGGGATGCAGGAGGAAACAGTGCCCAGGGGAAACCCATACGGTCACAGGGAATACATGCAAACTCCATACAGCAGTGCCGGAGGTCAGGATTGAACCTGGGCTGTTGGTGCTATGGGGCAGCAACACTACCAGCTGCACCACTGTGCCACCCCTTTCTCCCTCTATGGACGAGCCGGCATCAACAGGTTTGAGTGATGTACATTAAGAGCGTCAGGATTGCCTTAGTTTCTCATTGCAGGCACGTTGGGTGTCCGTGGCTAAGGTATGACTATGTCTTTCTTGCATGTGTAAACCTAGTGCTGGCTAGCCTTAGGATTACCATGGTATAAAGCGAGTGTCCCCTGGGTACAGTGGTGTACTTTATTCTTTGTGGTACAAGTATCATAGTGAGTAGATGTAATCCTCTAGCAGACTGCACGCTGTTCATTCACTTGGAGCACATAAGTTAACCATTTAATTTACAACCAGGCTTGTCTCCTTCTGCAGGACAGAAGAGGATGTGTTTGGCACAGTCGAGCTCACAGCATCCAATACACACACTATTAGGGCTCTTAATGTTGGGGCCTTTGGCTTAGTGCAACACACTAAGTTCTATATTTTCTTGGTCCAGCTCGGTTTTGCATTAACTCTGCACTAATTTTGTTTTCTGTATATACCGTTTTTTGCACTATTTGTAACTTGCACAAATTTTTTGTCTGTGTTTATTGTATGTCCTCTGTTCCATGTATGTCCTCTGTTGTGTGAGTCTGGGGGAAACAACATTTCATTCCTCCATTTGTTTTTACAGCGTATGGGTGAAGGACAATAAAGTATAACTTGAACTTGATCTTGTACCTTTTGATTTACTTGCCCTCAGGCAGGAGAGGTGATCTCCAGATCACACAGAGCATGTAGAGTGACCAGTGACACTGAACCATTTAATAAGGATTCCACAGTTGACGACTTCTTTCAGTATTGTCCAACCATCTTCAAGAGGCCAGTGGGTTCCCTTGCCCTGCTTTCACAATGACCACTAAGTGGTATAATGCTGATCTTCCAAGCATCAGTGTGTCCTCCTCTGTGGGAGATCATGGCAATTCTTCCATGTTGACTGATTTAGCAAGGTTGGGCTGGCACCGCTGGAACTGTGAGGTGGCTTCTGCTCCGGCGACCACCTCCTACCACTGTCCTCAACTTCCACTCTTGACCATAGAGATTTTTCCATCTCTGTCTCAATTCCACAAGAGACTTGACAGCCCTTTGTTAAACCGGAACAACTCTCATTTATGTGGCACCTAAACATTGAAAATATCCCCAAGGCTCTTGATCAGACACTGCCCCATGGGACGGTATTAGGTCAGGTGGTCCAAAGTTTGGTTCAAAAGGTCATTTTTAAGCAGTGTCTTAAAAGCAGATTTAGGATGACAGTGACATTGATAAGGGCTACATGTTTGTATTAAATGTGGTAATTGTTAAGCACAGTGGGACTCTCCCTGAGCACATGGTATGCTACTGTGAGCTGAGTCACCACCCTTATTGCTCACAACTTTAATGCTAACACATGCAGAATACATTCAACATTTCTGCTGCAATATCATAATGTGCAGACACCAAAGATATGTTTTGAGTTTGATTGCAGGAGCACTCTAGGATAATTTTCAGGGTCAGTCCCTACCTAATTCACTGTCTCCCAGTGAAGAAGGGTCTAGTATCATCATGGCTGGTCACAATGTCTTCAAAATTACAGGAGCGACCTATGGCAAACCCCATCAGCCATAATGTGCTCTCTGTTTCCATCTCACACCCACCCTGGTGCTTCATTCATCTCTTGACAATTTAAGAGGCATGGTCTCTGCCAGAAGGTCTGGGGTATCATTGAATTCTCAGCGTCCAGTGGGGAGGTTACAGAGGTGGCGAGGCTGCTTCATGGAAACCAATTCTGTCACCATCCAGTTTCATTTCATCACGGACGCCTGTCCAGATCTTACTTTGCTTCTGTCGACTGTGACCTCCTGCTTCTCCAAGAGCAAGCTCCCCAGCAGAGACACATCCCAAACTTGGAACTTGCCCACCAAGGTTAAGTAAAGCAAATCCCTACATTCAGGTGAGGTTAGTAAAGTCAGGTAGACAGGGAGATCCAAATAGGATCGAGGCCACAAGCAGAAAATGGTCCTCTGCATGAAGACTATCACCTGCCAGCACTTCTGCCTGCCTTTTCTAGCCAGTATACAGCAAGCCCAACAAAGCTGGGATGATGGAGGGACTATCAGCTGGAGGGCATGTTTTTGGCAGTGAGCATAATTCAGTTTGACAGAGCATGGCTTACGAAATGGATCAGAAACTCATACGTCCAGCAGTTACACGTGTTAACACAAGCTCTTTTGATCAATTAGAAGTCCCGGACATTGCGGAGAGAAGATATAATGACTGCTGAACCAAGTTTTAACACAGGTCTGATCAACCGCACTAACAGCCCTATCTATTTCCAATTAAAGGTGAAAATTCAGCTTCAGAAAAATCAGTAGGCACTTTAATTTAAAAAAAACCAGTTACAACAAATGGAATATTGTACAGGATTAGTTCTATTTAACGTCAAACAGACACCCTGTGCCATTTTGGTGATGGACTGAAAGGTACTTGGTGATGGTCCACTAGAATTTGAACCAATAGGGCAAACAAACTAATCCCATGTATCTAGTGGGTGTTTTAGCCAGAGAGCAGCACCATAGAGTTGTACAGCATAGGATCAGGCCCTTTGGCCTACCACATCTATGCCAATCATCATTCCTATCTATACTAATCCCATTTGCCTACATTAATTCCATATCCCTCCATGCTTCAAGTCCCTTTACAGATGCTTCTTAAATATTGTTACCATTCCTGCCTCCACTACCACCTCTGGTAGCTTATTCCAGTTATTCTTTGAAAGATTTACCCCTCAGATCCCCTTTAAATCCCCACCTCTCACCTTAAATCATCACTTCACTCTCTGTTCATTGACGCCAGTGGATAAGTCATCCTGCAATGATGTGTGGCTTCATTTTGGAACGAAACATGCATGTTCTGAAAGACATTCAGTACTCAAAAGGGCGAACTTATGCTGTTTCATTTGCACAATGTGTGTCAGAGGCAAACCATCTCGTCCTTGCAAGAAAACTTCAGCTCAGATGAGAGATCGGTGGAAGAATTTTGTTGTTCTCTTTACAGCTCAGAGTGAAGAGAGGTTCAATAAAGTTGTTGTGATGTGGGGTTTTGATAAAGCAAATAAAGAGGTTTTTTTCTGGTGTCACCACACATTTAAACTAACTGGCACGAGATCCTGGGGAGACGTGGAGGTTTCACGTTAGTACAACAAATCTGAAAGGATGTTGAAAGTAGATGGAGTATAGAGTAGGGAAGTGTGACTAACCCAGACACAGTGGGCCAATCACCATCTCCATGTGCTGCATGGTGTACCTCTGAGTTACACAGAGTCCCAGCTAATGCTGTCTCTGCAGGATTACCTTAGATGTTGCTGTTCCAAAATCATTTGCAGCAGCAGTTTTGCGGTGATACAGGTGAAGTGTAGAAATAATCCTGCTTGGCCACATCAGCTCCAAACGCTTGGCAGAGAAGGGACGTAAAACCACGGCAAACAAAGGAGCAATGTTGCACTGCACTTGTGTAACTTGCTCACCAGTGCTGCAAACGTGTAATTATTTGGCCTGTTGAAGGTTGGACATTAACTCAGGGTTTGAGACGGGTTTGGGTGGCTCAGCGGTTAGCACTGCTGCCTCACAGCTCTAGAGACCCAGGTTCAACCCTGAGCTCCGGTGCTGTCCCTGCGGAGTTTACACACGTTGGTTTTGCTGTGGCGACGCTGGTTTCCTCTGGTGTCCCAGTTGCCCCTCACGTCCCAAAGACGTGCAGGTAGATTAAATGGCCATCACTATCACTAGGTGTAGGTAAGTGCTGAAAGATTCCAGAGGCAGTTGATGGGCATACGTGTTGGAGGATGTGTTATAGGGCAAAAGGGGGGCAGAGGGAATGGGACTGATGCGATCACTCTGCAGGCATAGAGCCAATGGGCTGAATGGCCACCTGCTGCGCTGTAGGAAGCAAGGACCTGTGAATTGGCATCAGTACACCCAGAACGTGTCCTGATGCCTTTCTGTTTAAATGTGGACCCTGTTGTTCCAAAACAGAACCACAGCAAACAAAAAATGGCACCAACATTTATATCATCTGAAAAAAATGTTAAACATATCAACTAACTTGTGTAACCAATCACCATGGAGAATTAACCATTATCTATCTGAAGGGATTTTGTCAGTGGTGTCTGCTTTTGTGCTATTAAAGAAAGATGGGTGGCAAGTATATAATAAAGTGTTAACCAAGATCTGCTCCTGATTCAATGCCAATAGCAAACAGGTGTGGAATATAAATATAGCAGAAGTGGGCGAAAGAGGGGCTGATTTTACAGGTAGAAAGTCAGGCAAACATCCCGGCAATCTCCTGCTATAAGTACTGATAGTTACTGGGCATTAGTGACCAATGGATCAGAGGTCCACTCCCGATCTGTACTGTCTTCAGTGCATCCCTCTTATTGTTTCTATATTAGTTTAATTTTTTATAATTCTGTTTTATCAATAGACTCCATTTTAAATTTACATCATGGATAACACACAACATTTGACCATGGGATGTGGATCTCATCGGCAATGCCAGCATTTATTGTCCATCTAATTGCCCCCACACCAAGGAGTCAATTGCATCGGTGGGTCTGGAGTGATGTACAGGCCAGACCAGTTGAGGATTACAGATTTCCTTTCCTAAAAGATATTACTGAATCAGATGGGTTTTTATGAAAATCCAGTAGTTTCATGGTTATTGTTACTGAGACAAAATTTAGTTGCAGAATTTAAATTTCTCACTTGCCAGGGTGGGATTTGAACTTGTCTCTGCATCACCAGCCTAGAACTCTGGCTGCTAGTCCAGTAACTTAACCACTATGCCACTCTATCCAGGATCAATGAATATTGCCTAAGTATGTGATACTGTTGTCCACTGGTATGTACTAATTGACTACAAAATGGGAAGGCTTATATGAAATTCCTCACAGGCAGACTGGGGTTACCACCGTTGTATTTCAAAACTAAGGCACAGGGGTTGTGTTGTTGCTGCTCCCTCCTCTTACAGCAGTGTGTTAGTGGCAGCCTTTGACTGTGAGCTTGGTTAGTGCTGCTTAGCTGTCTGTCAAAGTTTGCATGGGTGGGGCTGGCTTTGCCTAGCCTGCTGTTTCTGTGGGAGATGGGACTACCTTAAATGGGCATCTTGGTCAGAATGGACAAGTTAGGCTGAAGGGCCTATTTCTGGGCTGTATTGCTCTATGACTCTGAGACTATGATTGCTACAAGGTAGGTTTGAAGTTATTTCAATTGGCAGTGCACCTACTGACGCCAAAGTCCAGGCTCAGCAACATTGTCCATGGGATGGTTCCAGGATGAAGGCTGTCCAACATTAATTCAGCCTGGGATTGGTTTAAGTTAGATCTTAGTTGGTTGGATGCACAATATGAGCATGTTATACAGGCCGTGCACATTTTGTAAGGGGAGGCCAATTCCCTACTTACTTACATGGCTTGCCGTCCAATATGGGGCTTTTGGCAGGCCTGACTTGAAAAGATTTTGCTGTTCCTTCATTGTCACTGGGTCCAAGTCCTGGAACTCCCAATTCAACAACAGCGTGGGAGCATCTTCACCAGAAGCATAGCAATGGCTGAAGATGCTGGTTCCTTACCACCTTCTCAAGGGCAATTAGAGATGGGCACTGAATGTTGGCCTTGCCAGCAATAGTGGGCTCCTTCATGTGAATTTAAAAAGCCTGAGATAGGGGTATTTATTGCTCAGGGAACTGGAGCAGTGGACTGCTGGGATTGCTGTACTACATGTAGTGCCGTACTCCCATAGTGTCAGAAGGTCGGTACTGACCCAGCCATGAAGAAGCAACAGTGAATATAGAGTCTCAGCCCAATCAAAAGCAATTTAATGAGGTGCACTGTCCTTGATAGAGTCAGGATGTTCTTCCAGGCCTCCCTCAAGGTCGGGGATGAGTTGCTTTCACTACTGTTCCCTTGGCTTTAACAAGACTGATCTGTCCTGCATGGGATCTTCAAACTCTACCCCACAGGACAGGTGGGGGAATGTTTGGACTACTGTGTCCTCCTTCCACTTGGCTACCATGTGCTCCCAGAGAGACTGTAAGTGCTCTCTGTGCTTTGCCTTGTGCTCTTCCACCAATCAGAATGGGCAGGATCCCAAGAATCCGTGAGGATGTTACACTTCCAAGGAGGCTTGTAGGAAGGATACACAAAAGAGGTGGATAATCTGTCTCCTGAGATGGAGGCAGAGAGATCAAGAAAGGGGAGAGAGGTGTCAGAGATGGACCGAGTGAATCTGAGGGTGGGGTGGAAGTCAGAAGCGAGGTTGGTGAAATTGACAAGCGTGGCACGGGTGCAGGAAGCGGCACCAATGCAGTCGTCAATGTAGTGGAGGGGGAGTTGGAGAGCAGTGCCAGGGTAGGTTTGGAATATGGATTGCTCCACAGAGCCAATGGATGTCTCGGAGGTGTCACCTCCACTCCTGGAAACCTCGTCTTGTGACAGAGCTCAGTGCCTGCTTCGGGAGACTGCAGTTGGGCACGTGGATGAATGCGGCTCACCTGTCGGAGCTGGGTGAGTGAGATCAGAACCTTCATCCCGGGGCCACTGGCCTGGAGCAGGATACTGATGTTGGGTGGCCTATCCTGCCAATTGATTTGCAGGATTTTGCAAAGGGATAATTGAAAGTGCCTCCCCGGTGCTTTGAAATGTCTAATGTTGGTTATTCAGGTCAGGAAGGAGGAGATCAATGCTGCTTGGTGGACTGCAAGCTCGGTGCTGGGTTTGATGTCTCGGTCTTGCACTGCCCTTTCCCACCAGCAACATTGGTAT
>JARFYF010000074.1:64603119-64615177 GCA_030265395.1 Rhina ancylostomus | reverse complement strand
CGTGTTGGGATTCCTCTTCTGATCTCCAAGGCAAGATTCCTTCCAGTTACTGCCTGCATTTGTCCTGAGGAAGTATCTTGACTCCAGTCTTGTATCGGTGTGCCGCATTTGGGTTCTCTGTGACTTTGCTCTGGATCAACATTGTGACAGTTTTATTTCATGTTTCCTGTATCTGTAGTTTTTTTTTGTGTTTGCATTTATATTGTATCACTATAGCACAAAAGGTCACAAGGTGATTGGCAGAGGAAATGGGTATCAAAGATCAGCTGATACCAGTAAAAACAAGAGAAAACCTATCTTAGACCTAACAAGAGCTTCCCTGGATATTGAAGCAGCATTTTAGTGTTGCACAGACTCAATTTTTGTTGAGTTAAGAGCTGTTAGATGACCAGTTATCATTGTGTTGAATGGCAGAGCACACTTGAGGGGCTGGTGCGGATTGAGGATTAGTTAATGGATAGAGAGTAGAAATAAACTGTTCATTTTTAGTTGGGAGGCGGCAATAATGGGGTGCTGCAGGGATTGGTGCCAGAACACCAGCTGCTCACAATTTATCTTAGTGAATGCTGGTGCAGGCATGAGAGGCCAAATGGCCTAGTCCTACTTCTATTTTGTGTGTTCTTCTGTTCTTATGGAACAGTCAATGCAGATTCAATGGGTTGGTGGTCTTCTTCTGTGCTGTTCTGCCCTATGATTTACCAGATGAGATGCAGTCCTGCTAAATCCATGCTGACTGCTTCATTTTAAGTTATTATAATTATGCAGGTATTTACACAGCTTAATCCCTATTAAGGTTTACAGTATTAGAAATCAAAATGACATCGGGAAAATATATATTCATCCCAAACCTATTCTTCCTATTTTCTCGGACAGCTCATGGTTCTACCTGCACGAGCTGTCATGATAAACTATCCGCTGATAATGTGGTTTGTGAATCCATTGCAAACCCACACACTACTGGGCAAGGTACACATATCATATTTTGCTGCCACAAAGCATGATGTGGTTGACCATTGGCATATTGCTCCTACTATTCCACTGTCTGGACAGACCATGGTAGTCTGCTGTATGCTGTACTGTTTCATCATCATGAGGGCTCAGGCCTCGCCTCCAGTTATAGGGTGAGCAGCTGCAGAGCAGGAGGCTGGTGGCTGGTGTCGGATCCGGTTATTTTTGAATCTGCAGGTTCTTTCAGGAGTCCAGGAGTGAGTTGAAAACAAATCGGTGCTTCACAAAGTTTTATTGGTAAAGCTTAAAACAAAGAAAGTCACAGACCACATGGCACTGGCTTTACTATTAGATGAGCTGAGACAAAAGGAACGAAAGATGAGCTCGGGCCGGGGGGAAGAGAGCAAGAGAGTGATTAACAAAAAATGACACCTTTTATACCTGTGATAAAAGATATGCCTTAGCTAACAATAGTCCAATCAGGGACCTATTAGAGAGCTGTGGCCAAACCAACCAATGAAAAAGCACATATTTACCTGATGGACAAACCAATAAGCTAGTAAGCAGCCATCCCTTGTGCAGACACTTGAGGTGTATTAAACACTACACATGTTAAAAAACTGATTAAATCAGTCGAATCCAACAATGGCCACAATAAAACTCCACTAATCCACTATCTAAGAGTTTGGAAATCCTGCTGGTTCAGTAAGTGACTCACCAGGTAACGTTTGCCACACTCCCTACTGACTCATCGGCTCTGGTTCGTGGGATCTCTTCCACTTGCAGGGCTCCTGGTTCCTATGCTCCCTTCTGAATACTCACTACTTCGTTGTTCCTTTTTTCTTGTACTATTTATTTATTTTGTAATTTATATTAATGTTTAACCCTTTGCACTGTATTGCTGCCATAAAACAACAAAGTTCACAACATATAAGTCAGTGATAATAAAACTAATTCTGACTCATCAGGATCCTGGTTCCAGCACTCCAATTCAACTCATTCTAAAGTGACTAGACTTCTAAAGTGATAAGAGGCATAGATTGAGTGGACAGTCAGAGACTTTTTCCCAGGGAGATAATGGCTAACACGAGGGGACATAATTTTAAGGTGATTAGAGGAAGGTATAAGGGGGATGTCAGGGGTAAGTTTTTTACACGGAGTGGTGGGTGTGTGGAACGCACTGCCGGCAGAGGTGGTGGGGGCAGATACATTAGGGACATTTAAGAGACTCTTAGATAGCCAAATGAATGATAGAAAAATGGAGGGCTATGTGGGAGGGAAGGGTCAGATAGATCTTAGAGCAGGATAAAATGTCAGCACAACAACGTGGGCCAAAGGGCCTGTACTGTGCTGTAGTGTTCTATGTTCCTCAACTCACTCTGTTTAAAATGACTGGAGTCCCATTTCCCACACACCCTTTAATTATCAGGTTCACTGGGAAATTTATTATAATACTGCATAACATCTTTTAAAAAGTGAATTAAAATGTTTTGGGCTACTAATATGAATGAATATCCCATATTCCAGAAAATTTGCTAGTTTAGTACCACCAAAGTCTCGGGCATGCCAGATTATCACAGTTTTACTATAACTGCATTTAGACCAGGTTGTCTATGAACATACAGACTGCAATCAGAAAATGCAACCTTCAGTCCCACTCCTTACCGTTCTCCTGCTGCTCACTTCAGCCATAACGCCAAAATAAAGACCAACGCAAAGTTGACCTTCAAAACCAAACCTATAAATCAATGTACGCTGTGACACTGGCCATCAGGTGTTGCATTTATGTAAATCCAAATCACTGCAGATGCTGGAAATCTGAAGTAAAAACTGAAAATACTGGAAACATTGAGCGGGTCAGGCAGCACCAACAGAGTTGACGTTTCATATCAAAGATCCTTTATCAAACATTGCATTATGGCTTCCAAATATCCCATTCACCCATTAAATTTTTCCCTATAATCTTTTCTCCACACATTACCATCAACTTCCCCCAGATTCTACTCACCTATCCACCAGCAGCAATTTACAGCGGCCAACTAACCCACCACTGCACATATCATTGGGATGTGGGAGGAAACTGGAGCACCTGGGAGAAACCCACACAAGTCATAGGCAGAATGTGCGAACTCCACACAGACAGCACCAGGGCTCGGGACTGAACCCGGATGTCTGGTGCTGTGAGGCAGCAGCTTTATGAGCTGTGCCACTGTGCACCCATGTGGTGTCATGAAGGAGCAAGAAACTGCAGAAAGTTGTGGACACAGCCCAGCGTGTCATGGAAACCAGCCTCCCCTGCATGGACTCTCACTAACTTGGTGAAGCGGCCAGCATAATCAAAAACCCCACCAACCCAGGTCATTCTCTCTTCTCCCCTCACCCATCAGGCAGAAGATATAGGAGCCTGAGGGCACATACCACCAGGCTCAAGGACAGCTTCTATCCCACAGTGATAAGACTATTGAACAGTTCCCTTATGCGGTGAGATGGACTCTTGACCTCACAATCTACCTTGTTGTGACCTTGCACCTTATTGTCTACCAGCAATGCACTTCCCTGTAGCTGTGACACTTCCTCTGTATTCTGTTATTGTTTTTACCCTGTACTACCTCAATGCACTCTAATGAATTGATCTGTATGAACGATATGCAAGAGAAGTTTTTCACTGTACCTTGGTACAAGTAACAATAATAAACCAATACCAATAATATGAAAACAGCAGTAGCCCCTTGAATCTCTTCAGCTGTTGAACTGATTCATGTGTTCCCTGTATCTGAACTCCAGTTACCTATCTTCAATCCTTAATAATCCTCCCTAAGAGCAGCCATCACTCAGTATTGCTATTTTCAATTGACCCAGTTTGAGTTGCTGGCATTGTATTCCAGTAATAACAGACGGGTTATGCATTGGAATATGTGGAAGCGGCTTGGTGTGGGTGGAAATTATTGTGGGTGGGAGGTTGTGGGCAGGGACACAAACAAACTCCAAGCTGTAACGGACTGCAGGATCTCTAGACATTGTATAAAATGACATTAACTCAGTGTAACAGGAGAAAGAAGATATAACATAGTTTCTGCTAATTACCCCTCCCTGAACTCTGAAGCCCAAACCCCTGCCACAAAAAGTCCCACCTATAACAAGCCAGAGTGACCTATGTGGTGTATTCCCCAGGCTGGTCCCCAGTGCTCAGGTCAGGTACTGCATGGGTCTCGTAACCTGACGTCAGTAGGGTACCAGCCCTGGCATTGCAGGTATTCCAAGCCTAGCATTGCCTAGTCTTTGGTCACCACAATGGTTGTGCCACAGGCCTGGCTGTGTAAGTCCCGAGTCTGGCCCCATGGTGGCCTGAGAACCAAGGACTGGGCAGACAGCAGGGGGAAGTTCTTACCTTAAACTTCAGCTGCAGTCTCCACAGTTCCTCATGTGGCATTGGCTCTTTGGGTAAATGGTCTTGACATCATCAACCATTCCAAATGGGGAATTGTGGCAGTTGTTGAAATTCCCAGCCCCATTTTCTAGTTTTATGGGGAAAACGTCCTGCATTAGTGTCATATGTGACGGACAAGTTTCCCTTCAGATATGGAAATCCTGAAAGGTCAAAATAAAATTTGAGTTTATTGTCATATGCGCAAGTACATGTATGCACAGGTGCAGTGAAATACTTACAGCAGCATCACAGGCACATAGCACATTGCATAATGTGGAACCATCATCGCAATAGATTCTTAGCAGATTGCTAGACCTCCCCTCCCCTTGGCTGAAGAAATGACATGATCCACAAATGACGTAGCTCAGTTTGTTATGTCCCTTGCGCAGTATCCCCCAGCAGAAACCCTTCAAACACTTCACTTGCAGTATCCTTTCATCTTTCACACTATAAAACCAACCTAGTTCAACCCTTAAAATCCAGGTATTGTTCTGGTAAATCTGTACTCTGTCCCTTTCTGTAACCAATATATGTGGCTCAACCAGAGTGTATAACACCTAGCCATCACATCGCTGCAAGCCATGTGAGTCCCAATCAGCAGGCAAATCATATTTCCTCCTGGTGGTTGCAAACAGTTGGATTAAAAGTTTGTGAGTCCTGAGGGAGTGCCACATTGTCAGATGAAATGTTAAACTGAGACCAAATCCATCCTCCCAGGAGGACATAAAAGATCCTAAGACACAGGAAGAACAAGTGAGTTCTTCCAGTATAATGACCGAGAATGTTCCCTCAAAAGCCACGAAGAACAGGTTATCAAGTCATCTCAATGCTGTTTGTGGGAACTTGCTGTCCACAAGTTGTCCTACTGCCCTTGCTACACTCCAACACTTCTAAGGTAATCGGTGGCTGTAAGGTCCTTTGCGATGTCCTAAGCACCACATAAATGCAAGTTCTTTCTTTCTAAACATTTTTATCATTGTTGTAATTCAGCCTATCAAACACACATTCAGCAGCTCAAAGACATTCAGGGGAAAGAGATAAACCGGGTCTCCTCAACTCCCTGCCAGAGGCAATTCTCCTTGACAGGGCGAGTCTCATTATTATCTCAATAGGTTTGTCTTTCGTTGGCAATACTGTAGAGATTCCCATAAATATTCAACAATACAACAATATTCAAATTACAGTCACAACAAATCCACCATTTGCCTGCTCAACAGATGTCTCTGGTCTCAGACTTCTTATTTCCAAACGACACTGATACGTCTGATCCCGATACAGCAGGAATGGTGGGTTATGTGTCTGAGCATCCTGTGAAACCACCTTGTTGGCTCTTTTGTTTAAATGTATCAGCCTCACCCTGTAATAATCATCCTTCCCAAACAGTAATGCAGCGATCCCTTAAAGCTGTAGCATACAGCCCCCATTAAATGATGTCTCAATTTCTAGCATTCTTCCCTTTGAATCATGTGAAGGGTGAAAGTCCTGTTTCAGGAATACATGCAGGATTTGGGCTGATACTCCAGTCTTGAACAGAACTGAAAGGTGAGATGTTGAACCAATTCCCCACTTACCCCTCTCGGGTATGTTATATCCATGGCACCGTGTGGAGGGAACTGGAAAGGGAGAGCTCCAGGGTGCGTTGGCCAAGAGTTTGCCTTGAAACACCACCTAAAATCATATTATCTGGTCATTGTTGTTTTTGGAGTCTTACTGTGCATAAATTAGCTATTGTATTTCTGAACTTGCGTTATTGCAAACAGCACTGATGCAGGGTCTCGGCCCGAAACGCTCACTATCCCTTTTACACTGCCTTGCACTTTCACACTTTCACCACATGGTGTCAGCACATCTCTCAATAAGAAAACCACTCAGCAAAGTGTGGGAAAGCAAAACACTCTGGATCGAGCGTTTCTTCACATGGGGGGATCTTCAGCCATTCGTAGTAAAACAGGGAAATAAAAGCCAAAGCCTTGCACGACTCTCCTTTAAACTCCGGGGAATAAACCTATTTCAAGTGGGTGTCAGTCTTATCAATAAATCCTCGGATATTATGATAACCACTGTTATCAGAAATATTGGCCAGTGGCTGTTTCTTAACAAAATACGACTTTTCTTCTATGTCAATATTACAGTGCCTGTTACTTGAAATGTTTATTAAATTTTGTGATAAATTATTATAGCGATGTTTAAGTCTAGTTTTGTAGGACTGTGCTTATGTTTCATTTAATATTACTTAATTCCAATACTATTTAACCGTAACATTACACCACGATTATGGCACAGTTGGACGGCGAAATTTCAGCATTGAGGTGATATTTAAAGCGTGATTACGGTGTTATTTAATATAATATTTGCAGTTAAATTTAGTTAAATGCTTGTTTGTATAATTACAGTATTGTGTGATTATTAGTGTTTGAGAACTATATTCTGTTATGCTGCGGAATGGTTAAGTCCGTGTTGCTCGAGTTTAGCGTTTTACTAGTGTTGTATAGTTGGTTCGTTTTCCAACAGTACTGTCCATTTGCCGCTCTGCCCCTGGTATTGTCTGTTGGTAGCGTTTTACTGAAGTATCGCAATTGGTCGAGAAGCAAAGTAAAAACCGCAGATGCCAGAAATCTGAAATTATAAAAAAGAAAATGCTGGACATATTCAGCCGGTCGGGCAGGACTGGTGAAGGGAGAAACAGTTAATGCTTCAGGCTGCAAGGTAATTGAAGTATCGACCCGAGAATCTCCGGCATCTTCTGTCTTTTATCACAAACTGTTGTAGAGTTTGCAGTTTTTCACGGAGGTATTAAGTGATTATGATATTTCTCGTTACATATGGTTTGAGCGGGATACTTACTGTACATAATTGTAGTATTAATTACTGTAATATTAGGTTGTTGAAATAGCATTTGCTTGTAATACTGTTTAATGATATTTAGTTGTAAATCTGTCAGTGTTGCATTTTGTGGTACTATTTATTCCGGGATCTGAGACGTACACGGATGTAGTGGATCGCGGTATTTCATGTGCCGGATCACGGCACCATTGAACGATTCTACTTTACCACTATCACATTGATTATGCTACCGCATGATTATACGTTAAAAAAAGCTATGATCATAAAGTTATTTGATGGTGGCGCTTTAACTGTGCCTTATAGTACTTCATCGTAATATTGGTTATATTATTTTACATCAGAATTACCCGATTGTGGTATCGTTTGTGACTACGTTTTAATTATAATTATTTTAATTATGATATAATTTTTAATTATAATGTATTAATTGCAATATTATTTAAATAATAACGTCGCTTAAATAATACTATTGATTTAATCATAAATATTGTTTTAATTATATTGATTTAATTATGTTTTCATTCTTTTCAGCACTATTGTCTTGTTTTTCCAGTCTTATTTTTCCTCCACACTGTCTTGTATAATTTAAGTATAATCTATGTATAACATGTTCTGTGTTGTTGTCTGAATCTACATGATGGTGATATTGCTGCAAGCAAGTTTTTCATTGTACCTGGACCTATCCGTACTTGTGTACATGACAATAAACTCGACTTGACTAAAATAGTTTTATTTGGAAGGTTTAATATTTGAGTGACTGTCTGTGGTCCTGATTTAGTTGGATTTGAAGATGAGCAGAGGGGCTCCGGATTTTCTGCTCTGGGGCAGTCTTACACCAGCGGAGCGATGGCGATGGATCAGTGCCAGGGTCAGAGGCACCTCTGACGGGCGATATACAGCAAATGCCAGTTCCTTCCTCACCTCCATCTCCCGCCTTGCCCCCCCTCCTCCCCACGTTGGAGACATTGGCTGCAGCAGGTTGTCCCGGAGCGAGGAGACGCGCCCAGTGGGACAACGTTAAGGCATAAGGTGGGAAGAGAGAGGCAGAGCAAGTTTGGACGGTTAGACTGAAGACCGGGAACGCCATCCACCGCTTCGTGTACTGTACTCACCCACGGGACAGAGGCAACTGAGCGGCGGGGACCGGGAAACATGGTACGTGTAGCTGGAGTCTCGTCTCCTGAAGTTACTGTCCCAACTTCCAATTCCCCCTTCTCTTTCTCGCCCTCACTCCCGATCCTGACTGGGGCTGGCTCGACCTTCCCACACTCACCGCCGGTGGCTTCTCTCGTTCCTTAGACAAGGAGCTGGAGACTCGGAGACAGGGCGCGGTGAGAAGGGGGCAGGGTATCAACACAAGGAAGGGGGAAGCACGGGTCTCCTTCAACCCCTATAAAGGCGGACGAAGAAGGCACGCTGGAGGGTTACACATTGTTGAACATCTGATTAAAAGAAATAATCTGAAGAGAACCAGCGGGAAGTGTCGAATTATCCAAACCTGCACTCTCCACGGTTGATCCCACCAACGGACCGGGCCCGGTGGTTTGTAGTCACCATTATATTTGCACTGTTGTTATTTGCACTATTTGCATCAACGTTTCAGCGTTAGATTTGGAGCAACACTTTCCAGCATCCGCCGTCTCTTCTGTCTCCAAGCGTTAGATTTGACCTGGCGGGGCACCTTCTTCAACTGGAAGGTGTTCACATCAAGCGAAGCCAGAACAACTCGTGTAAAATAAGTTCTGGAAAACTTCGGCTTGATTCACTGGCAGTACCTTCATCAGAGGCAGAATCTGCGGGAAGTTCACGGCACAGAGAGGGAGAGTGGTCATTTGGCTCACCGTGCCTGAGCCGGTCGAAGAAGAGCCACCCGGGTAACACCTCACCCTGCATCTCAGTCCTCACGCAGGGCCTCGATCCGAAATGTCGCCAGTTCCTTTCTCCCTCACCGGAGACGCCGAGTGCCCCCAGCGGGGTCTGTTACTCTCACCCTCCCAGTGCTGCGTCCTCAGGGGGCGGTCACGGGACCGAATGTGCTGTAATGTGAGGAGTGCTTCTGCCCACACGACGCTTTTGGGCGGGGGTGCAGACCCCCCACCACCGCCGCTGCTCATCTAATCCTACTACCGGTTACTTTAAATCTGTGCGGCGTAGTTTCTGATCTCTTTGCAATGGGAGAGGGAGCCTCCCTGTTTACTGTATAGTTTAGCTTCATAGTTTACCATAGGACACTTCAGTTACGTCTCCTTTCAATAACCACAGCCTCTTCCCATCTTTACTCACAGCTACCACTTTCCAGTCCTGACAACATCCTAGTACATCTCTTCTGCCCTCTCTCCAGTGCAATCACACGCTTCCTGTAATGTGGTCACCACAACAACACGCAGGACTTAAGCTGTGGCCTCACTATCTTTGTAAACAGCTCTAGCATATTCTGTACCTTAGCTGGTGGAGGAAGGTATGCCCTGGATCCGATATCCCTGTGTAGAACAAGTCAATGAAGGAATAACCATGGACAAAACACCAGGGCTCAAGTCCCTGCTGTGAGACGTGTGGTGTACGGTCACCGAGCACAATCAATCCAAGTGGCTGGGTTGTGACAGGTAAATAACAGGTGGGTGAGAATGGAAGTAGCCAGCAGGAGGTACAGAAGCCTGAAGTCTCACACCACCAGGTTCAGGAACAGCTACTTCCCTTCAACCATCATGTTCTTGAACTGACCTGCACAACCCTAACCCTACCTCAGAAAGGAAACACCATGGACAGCCTCTTGCACTACCATGGACTTGTCTCTGATTGTGTTTTTTTTTTGCTCTGCTACCTTGTTCTGCACAGTTTTTTTTCACTGTCTTGTATAATTTAAGTATAATAACATGTTCTGTGTTGTTGTCTGAATCTACATGATGGTGATGCTGCTGCCATCAAGTTTTTCATTGTACCTGGACCTCACCGTACTTGTGCACATGACAATAAACTCGACTTGACTTGTAGTCACAAAGTGAACAGAACAACAAACCGACACTTAACTATTTCTTCATTTTTTCCAGTATGGATTCATTAACACCTGCCTGAAATCTCTGGTAGTAGAGAACTTTGGAGAGGACACATGGGAGGCCTTGAGGTGAGTAGTAATAATTCATTAAAAGGCTTATGAAGCTGCTCTTTAATTGTTTGTGGGAGCCATTTTGACTGTGCAGTCAGTGGAATTGGAGCCTCGTGTGAAGGGTCAGGTCATCTGTCCTCATTTGTTTACCATTACTGCCAAAATCAAAACTCCCCCAGTCAGTGTAGTCATGTGTGTAGTTGGCACTGAGACACCAGCATCCACAGGCTGGAGATTTGGGGCCGTTTCCTTCAAAACAGAACCTTGGCAGTAATTATTTTAATTTGCATTGAAATCCACACTGGGATTTGAGGTTTCTTGCCGTGGGGTGGTTTGTTTTTTGCCCAGATCACAATCAATGGATATTTTGTTTGGAATGATTATCCCTTCAGGAAGACATGGAACACTTTGGTCTTAAAACAAAATCTTTTGATCTCTTTGGGTCAGGAATAAGAGAGGCTGTTAAAACAAATAGAACCCCAGAGGTCAGTCCAGCAGTGAGGTTCTGTGGGGGTTGCGAATTGTCGAAGGACAGGGCACTACAACAGGCTCGAGATGAATGACAGGCAGAATGGTTGTTTATTTTGCATTATAGTCACCAGGTGACAGTGGCTGTCTGCTGACTGTAGCTTGAACTGTGAAAATTAACATCCAACAGGAGGGTTTGTCCATTGAACCAAATGAACCAAAGGAACTGTTGGCAGCAGTGATCCCAGTCCAAACATTAGACTTGGTTCAGATTAATTTATACAGTGGAAAAGAATCAGAGAATGGGGTTCAATCCAGTTGAATGAATCCACCAGCAAAGACAAAGAGCAATATATTGGATCAAGAACCTTTTACAGGACTGATAACAGCTGGGTTCTAAAGTCCCTGAACAACCTGTTGGGTACTTCCACCACTTGCTGCTTTATTCCCAATCCCCAGTTTTCTTTTTGTTTTCACTGGATTTTTCCATTTTTTCCACTTCTCTTTCCTCACAACCTTTTTCTTCCCAGAGCACGGGCTGAAGTTCAAGACACCTTTATGACCTACCACGTTTACGATGATGTTATCACACTGAGTCTTCTGCAGGCAGCTTCTGACATGCTCAGTAAGTCGGATTTGCCGAGACATTCAAGATACAATGCCCATGTGAATGGATGTGTTCAAGTGCATGGCAGAATATAACTCAATCTATGTCAGTTGAGGGGAGAGCCACATACAAAGTAATGTGGCCCTCCCCCATATGTGGCTCTGCCCCAGTCAATGTGAACAAGTATGTAGTTGGCACTGAGACCCCAGCATCCACAGGCTGGAGATTTTGGGCTACATACTTGCATGCCTACATACTTGTCTACGCTGACTGGGGAGAGCCACATACAAAATTTACAGGTTCCAGTCGAGATAGATATTTTTGTGCCAAGTACAGCAAAACTCCAATAATCTGCTGTCTGACTATTCAGAAATCCTGATTGTTTGGCATCTGGCTCACCAGGTGACCTTTATCACAGTCCTCTTCTACTCACTGGAGTCCTGGTTCCCTCACTGCCTTTAAACTTACCAAGGCCCTGGTTCCCACACTCCCTTTCCACTCACAGGGACGTGGTTCCCGTGCTTCCTATAGTCCGCAAATTCTGCCAAGGTTGCAAGTGTAGACACAAGAGACTGCAGCTGCTAGAATCTGGAACAGCAGTCAACGTGCTGGAGGAGCTCAGCAGGTCGAGCAGCATCTGTGGGAGGAAAGGAATTGTTGA
>JARFYF010000074.1:64589121-64603019 GCA_030265395.1 Rhina ancylostomus | reverse complement strand
TTGACGTTTCAGGTCGAAACCCTCTCCCCTCTCAGTTCTCAGGCCTAATGCAGGGTTTCGAGCTGAAACGTCAACAATCCTTTCCCCCACAGATGCCCCTCGACTCGCTGAGTTCCTCCAGCACATTGTTGCACCAAGGTTGTGAAAGTGCTGAATTATCAGAGTTTTACTGCAGTACTCCAGGCAGAAAGACTATTTCACTCATTACCTTGGCTGCTTTTCATACCACACCTAAAATAAACTATTCCTGTGACAACACTTCATCCTCTTCTGTAACTATTTGAAATGTCCTTGAAGTTGCAAGTGAGCATGTGACTGATTAGAAAGTTTTTGTAGAAAATCAGTTAAACCAAAATAACCTTGTACAGCGGGGACAGAATCTGGGTCTGTACAGAGTAGTGTGCAGGACAGATATGTTTCCATGTAAAGTCACACCACCTTGCTGTATTGGAGGTAACCTTATGCAATGGGTTGGAAGTTGGAAGGTTGACAGAGAGTAGTGATAAAGGAAATACACTCCAAGTGACACGATCTGACACGTGGTGTTCCCCAGGGATGTGAATTCCACAATATGGACCGGAGAGATGTATTTCTAAGTTTGCAAGTGACCTTAAATTGGGAGGCCTAGTGTATTGTATATATGGGAGAAAGCTTGTGAAAGCTGCTTATATGATGCTATGCGCCTGTGGTGCTGCTGCAGGTAAGTTTGTGCATATGACAATAAACTTGACTTTAACTCTGATGTAAAAAGGTTCATCGATAGATTAAGAAACACTGCAAAACCATGTCACATGGATCCCATCGCGGAGAGGTGTTAGTTATATATTTTGGATCCAAGAAATGGAAATTGTATTGTTTTCTTTGACTTAAAGGATGAAAGAAAGCTGTAGCCTTTATATACTAAAAAATGACAGATATAAAACAGAACTAAAAATGCAGTGGAACTTTAGGTCTCTCCTAGAGCATGGAGGACAGTTCAGTTGTTTAGATCTATTGGTCAGACTTAAATGATTATTGCATTCAATGTCAGTCACCAGAGCTCTGGAAAGTTTGATGCCCATACGTTACTTTTTCATACAGTATGTTTAGTGCATAGAACAGAGGACATATTTTTACCCCAAAGGCTTTCCATCTACCCTGTAAGACACTACCAATCTGCAGATATGTGGATTACTTCCTAACCTGCACACAGTTGAATAATAAGCTACATATACATCCATTGCCTGCTAATTTATATCCACGTGAGTGTCCGCTATTTAACAGATCTGGTTGGTTCCCTCATTCATCTTATCCTTCCGATAAGCACATGTGATACTTGGCTGTAAATATGAGCATGCATGTGTCACACACTGATTACACCTCCCCAGGGCACTGAAAAGTCACCAGAAAATGCACAATCCAACAATCCATGTCACCCTCAATAAGATTCCACGGTATTTTCTTGGTTGTTTAAAACATGATTTTCTCAAAAGTAGAGTTATAAAGCAAAAATTCTTTGGTAACTTCCTGCAGTAGTCAACATGGATAACTAAACTGGGTATTCTTATTGCACAGACGTATCTACTGAGGCGCTTTTGAAACTCTTTGGAGGCTACTTCTTCACTTTCTGCAAGGTGTCTGGCTATGACAGGATGCTACGTACATTGGGAGGATCACTGATGGAGTTTATTGAAAATTTAGATGCCCTTCACAGTTACCTTGCACTGTCATATCAGGTAATACACTTCTCCTCAAGCACTGTGAGGGGTATCCTTTAGGCTAATGATAATTGCAACTATTTTACTTTTATTATTTGAACTTGAAACAGTGGTTGAGTGAAAATCAAAAACCTGCAGATGCTGGAAATATGAATCAAAGACAGAAAATGCTGGAAGTACTCAGCAGGTCAGGCAGCATCTATGGAAAGAAGACATTTCAGGTCGGAAACATTTTATCAGACCTCCAGAGCAGCTGCCTGACCTGGGTGTGTAAATTGAGAATGTGGGACTAGTGCAATGGAAAACTTACTTACACTTCTACAGTGCTTTTTACAAGCCAAAACTGCCGAAAGCATCTTGCACATTCTGAAATACATTTTAAGTGTAGCCACTGCAAGAAATGTGACAGCCATTTTGCATCCAACAAAGTTCCCACAGACAGCAGTGAGAGCAGTGAGATACATAAACAGATAATCTTTATTAGTAATGCTTGTTGGGATAGTAATATTGGTCTGAATATTGGGAAGATCCCCCCTCTTCTTCAAAATACCCTGGATCTCTTAAGGGAGGAAAGAGCCTTGGTCTAAAGTGCCATCTGAATGTTGCTGGGCCATGAAGTGTCCATCTCAACCATGTGTTTATGTCCCTGGAGTGGGATTGAAGCTTCAAACCACTGCCACAGCTGACAAGAAGGGACAGGGTGTCAAAAACAAGAGGGCATAGGTTTAAGGTGAGATGAAGAAGTTCTACAGGGGATCTGAGGGGTAAATGTTTTTACATAGGGAGTGACTGATATCTGGAATGGGGAGATGGTGGAATCAGATACTATTGTTATGTTTAAGAGGCATTTAGGCAGGCACTTAAACAGGCAAGTCATATAAGGATACGGTACTAATGCAGGCAAATGGGACTAGTGTGGATGGGCAAAAAGGTCGGCATGGACAAGGTGGGCCAAAGGGCCCGTTTCTGTGCTGTACGACTCTATAGCTCTAAGGATGACTAAGTTCAATTAACCGTGAAAAGGGAAAAAAACAGTCAAAGCAGGCAGCATGTATGGAGAGAGAAGCAGAGGTCCTGGTCTTGTTTGGGGCAGCTATTTTGGGTGACAATGAGGGGTGTTGGTCTGCATGCAGCCATTCAGCCTATCATATCTGTGTTATCTCATTAAAACAAACATCAAATTAGTTCTCTTCTCCTGCCCATTCTTCATAGTTCAACAAATTTTGCTTTGTTTTCAGATATATTTCCTGTTACAGCTGATTCCCCACCCAGAAAGCAGCCTAACTGGAAAGCTTGGCTCCCAGTCATACAGTGAGTCCTCTGGAGGAGACTGCAGGTCACCCATTTCCCTACCAAACCCACACCACACCCAGCCTTCTACCCTAAGCCCCAGCCTGTGGTCATGGTTGTCCCTGAATCACTCCAGTACTGAGTTCAATCTGAGTGCTGCTGCTGTTGAACTTAATTCTCAGTTTAATTACAAGAAAGTAGCAAATGCAACAATGTTCCTTACAATTGATTTGGAACATTCACAGGCTTCCAATGGTCACTTGCCCTATCATCAATGTCTTGGACTAAACTGTAATTGAGCCAAAGATGATATATAAAGAGAGAATTTTAATGCCCAAAATGAGTGGGTTTGGGTTGGGCTGAAGGTGAAAAATGTCAAGTACAAGCCCACCTTTAGTTTTTGTGGTGGGGCGGGTGAGGGATGACCAACCACCCTTAGGAGGTGTGTGGGTCACCAAGAGCTTCTCAGGCTCCATTATAACAGGGTTCGTATTTCTAATCTAAGGCAATCAGGTTTCCCAGGCCTTGGAAAACCCAGGAAGCAGGGTGAGGACAGAAGAGTTGGATCATGAGATGAGTACCTTGCTAGCACTGTGTGTAGGGCAGGATCTATAGCTTATGTTAAGTTTTTGTTAAGTTTGTCCTCATCTTGTAATGTACTGGGCTGCTCCTACAGAAAGTTAATTTTCAAGGCATTTATACCCTGTGAATGTATGCCTATGACAATAAACTTGAACTTGAGGATCAGTTGGCGCCTTTCTCCGGGTCCAATTAATGAATTTTGTAACTGCATCCCCTGACTCACTCACCCATATACCCTCGCTGGCAATTTTCCCAACTCCAACCAACAGTAGCAACAGTAGTATTATAGAACCTACAGCACAGAAGGAGATCATTTTGCCCATCATGTACTATCTCATTAAAAGCATCAAACTTGTTCTATTCTCCTGCCCCTTCTCCATAGTCCTGCAGATTCTGCTTTTGGGCAGGCACGGTAGTGTAGTGGTTAGCGTAATGCTTTTACAGCGTCAGCGACCCAGGTTCAATTCCAGCTGCTGTCTGTAAGGAGTTTGTACATTCTCCCCATGTCTGCGTGGGTTTCCTCTGGGTGCTCCAGTTTCCTCCCACATTCCAAAGATGTACGGATTAGGAAGTTGTGGGCATTCTATGTTGGCGCCGGAAGTGTGGTGACACTTGTGGGTTGCCCCCAGAACACTCTAAGCAAAAGATGCATTTCACTGTGTGTTTCGATGTACATGTGACTAATAAAGGTATCTTACCTTTTGCATATACATCTTTCTTTGACAGTTATTATTGAATCTACTCCCAGTTTCTCTAATCAAAAGCACAGAGTGACAAAAAGTCTTCAATGTTACTGTGCTGAAAGCAAGCAGCAAAATATATTTGCTGAATCCAATATGTCTTTCAATAAAATGTCCAATTTCATCTGGTTAACAGGCGATGAGAGCACCGTCTTTTCGAGTGGAAAGGAGGGAAGATGGAGAGATGTGGCTTCATTACTATTCTGACAGAAAAGGTCTTTGTCATATTGTCCCAGGTATTATCATATGCCAGTTGACACTGCTTTGTACCCATTTTCTTTGTAAAATACAGGTGAAGCATGGCCAGCTGTTGATACCCATGTTGGAAAAGTAAAAGGCATTCAGTGCATTGAACTTATTCTGCATTTAATCTGGTGCAGCTGCTCCAGACCTCAGTAGACCTGGTGGCTCCCAATGTAATTACTTCTCTTTCGTGACTTCATGTTACCCACTTCACCTGAGGCACTTATCCAGGCAAGAAATCTCCTCAGAGAGTTGTTCCCTCTGCCCATCCTATACCTTTGAGGAAGAAAAGTGAGAATTTGTTATTTTGAGTGGGTATTTTCTATCCGTTCTTGAGCCTGAAAACAAAAATTGTGGCAGCAATAGGAAGCTGGAACCATCAAATGGGTCGTTCAGTCCTAATTCAAACAATATGGAGTGAATGCTGCACAGGATAAGGTAATGTGTGCTATGTAGTGTTAACGTGCACGTGATGGGTGAGGGATGAAATCAGCTGGTGCCCAGTGGGTTAGAAATTTGTCTCCATTGTTTGGAGACCTGTAAAAGGCAACTTGGCTAGGTGGATTACAGGCTGGATTGCAAACTGGATTGCAGACAAGATTACAGGCAGGATTGCATGCATTATTCAGGCAAGATTGCAAGCTCAACGGCATGCAGGGTTGCAGACTGGATTGTAGGCAGATTGCAGGCAGATTGCAGGCTGGATTGCAAACTGGATTACAGGCTGGATTTTAAAATAGAATGCAGACTGAATTGTAAACAAGATTGATTGCAGGTTGCAGGCCTGATTGCAAACTGGATTACAGGCTGGATTGTAAATAGGACTGCAACCTGTTTACAAGACAAAATTTATACTTACAGTCTGTTTACAAGACAAAACTGGATTGCAGACTGAATTGTTGACCGCCTGGATTTTGCCCCAATAGCCAGCTGGCTAGGTTGCTGTGGAAAGGGAGACTGATTACATTTGTTGGAGCTCACTGAAGTGTAAGGCCGGATTGTGGACTGGGAGACACTGGAAGGGAAATCTAATGGGGTCTATGGAAAGGCCACTCCTGCCCCTGTGGCATGTCTCCCTCCATACCCTGAAGGGACAGTTAGGGCAAAAACCTGCCCCAGTGTGCAGATCGCATGTCACTCTTGTTTCAAACATCTGTTCCTCTAGGGATAATAGAAGCTGTAGCCATAGACTTCTTTGAAACGGAGGTGGAGATGGAAATCCTGAACCAGTCGGAAGAGGAAGAATGTACAGAGGAGAAGGAGCATGTGATTTTCCTTGTTGTCCAGAAGAAGCTGTCAAGACGAAGGAGGGAGAGGCTGGAAGGCAACTTGCAGTCCAAAGGGAAGGAGATGGTTGGAAAGGTAGATCTTGTATCTTTTGTCCCATGGAGACTCATTCGTGAAATCAATTCTTCAAGGCTGGGAGGGAGCAATGTCCCAAAGTTATTACATAAATCTTCAGCAGATCCACTTGTTTTAAGTCATGGAATCAAATGCCATTCGAACCCTTTCACCTGTGCTGGGTCTTTGAAGGAGGAGTCAATCAGTTTCCCTTCTCTGCTGTTTTTTTTCCCTGTGGCCAAGAATATTTACCCCTTTTAACCAAACATCAAATTGCCTTTTGAATGTTACTAAATCTGTTTCCACCTCCCTTTCAGGCAGTGTGTTCCATGCCACACATATGTAAACAGAATAATAGTTCATCAGGCGGAATTTTATACAAATGACTTCAGACTCTATATTGATGGCTTCAGTCATTACAATCCTACCAGCACATTGTAGAGCCCACCGTCACTGTACAATAGCTTCAGGAACTGAACAGTTTGTAAGTAGGAAATGAACAGAAACAGTGTGTGGGAGAGGATCACAGGAACAGCTGTGACAGGAGAGTGAGCAGGCGCAGGAAGAGTGGCCGCCAGCTGGCCTCACTGACTCAGAGAGTGAGTGAGTGAGTCTGCTCAGTGCTCCCAGCTCTGCTCAGCTCAACCCAGCCCCTGATTGTTGTACCTCGCAGGAGAGGCCTGCAACCCTGCAGCAGCCAGCAAATCCATCCCCCTCCATTCCGCTGGTCTCCCAAAAATGTATGTATGTAAGGGGTATCCATAAGTCGGGCGTTCATAACCCGAGGACCACCTGCAATAAAAAAACTCAATCGCGCAATAAGAGTCCATGGCCACATGTACAATTATATAGTTGATGCCATGTAGATTGAACTGCCTCCAATGGGAGTATGTGTAAGAAGTAATTGCAACTGCTGAGAAATTGGGAATCGTTTTGCAAGTTGAAAATAATCCTTTATTGTGGATTCAGATTATTAACCATGCAATTCCTAGTCCATAAAATTTGCCGAATGTTGCACCTTGAATGGGCAAATAGGGTAAAAATGATCCCCTTTGGTTCTTTACTCTGAGAGCATTAAATTGATGTCACTCACAAAAGAGGGGGAAGAATCTGTTTTTCAGAGTGTTGTTGGCACAAGACTAATAGCACTTAAATGGCATTTGGAAGGGAAGTGGATAAAAGTTTTAAATAGGGTGTTCAGAATCAGAATTATTATCACTGACTTACATAATGTGAAATGGGGCAGCAATACAGTGCAAAGACATAAAATATAAATTATAAAATAAATGGCGAGTGAGAAGAAAAGGAATGATGAGGTGGTGTTCATGAACTGTTCAGAAATCTGATGGTGGAGGGGAAGAAGCTGCTCCTGAATCATTGAGTGTGGGTCTTCAGGCACCTGTACCTCCTCCCCAATGTAGTGACGAGAAGAGGGCATGTCCCAGATGATGAGGGTCATTAATGATGGAGGCTGCCTTCTTGAGGCACCACCTCTTGAAGATGTCCTCGATGGTGGATGTTGCTGGAGATAATGTGGGGGAGAAGGTAGAAGAGGGGCACTTGGTGCTTAATCTTCCCAAGAGCAGGCTCGGATGTGGTGGTGTGAAAGTTATTGTGGGGTCTATGAGCTGGGTGGGCCAGTGTTAACAGCAGTCACAGCCTCTGAACTGGGAATTACCAGCTTGTTGGCACCAGTGACACGGTCACCAGCGTCTTAGAGAATATCCATCACTGGGTACCGGAAGTGGTCTTTCAGGGAACGAACACTTCTCCCACAGAAATGCTCTGACAGCTGGCTAAACCATGCCAGTGTCAAAATATAGCATTCAAAACTCTTAATAATTGATTATGCTATACAATTACAACTCAAAACATTAGAAAAAAACCAAGTAAATAGATTTCAGTTAAATTCATTAAATTAAAAATAAGTAAATTATCTGTAAGTTACCACCTTCCATTGAAATAAATGGAGTGGCTGAACTTGCATCTGATTGGCTCTGGTATAAGTTCACCAGGTAGATTTGAGACTGTAGGTAGATTCAGATTTACTGAATATCCAGTAAATCTGCTTGCTTTGAGTTTCTGGTTGGACCAACCACCCGACTGGCTGGTACAAAGGTAGCTCTAGCTCATGGAAATTCACATCAACTTGCATATCTTCCCACTGTTTTATACTGTTTTGGAGTCATGGAGACAAGAAGCAGGAGCAGAAGTAGAATAGTCAGTCTCTACAGCCTGCTCCATCATTTACAAAGATCATGGCTGTTCCAGTCTTGGCCACAACACCACCCTCCCTCTCTTTCTTCATACTCCTTGGATCCCCCGTATTTCCACTGTCTGTTAGTCATATTCAATGACTCCGCCTCCACAGCAGGTCTCACTTCAAGAACTCCAAAGCTCCACAACCCACTGAGGGAAGAAATTCCTCCTCATTGCCAATCTGAATGGGCAACCCGTTTTGCTGACATTATGTCCCCTGGTTTCAGATACCTCCACTAGGTCAAACATCCTAGTGGAACATAGTAGGTCCTCTTCAGCATCCAATCTGCCTGTCCCCCTCAGAATCTTATATGTTTTAAAAAGATCACCTCTCATTCTAGATAGACCCAACCTGCTTAACCTATCTTCATATGTCAAAGAATCAACCTGGTGAACCTTCTCTGAACTGCCTCAATATAAGCATATTGTTCCCTAAATATGGAGACCAAAACTATACACAGCTCTCCAGGTGCTAGGAAACTTCAGGATGTCCAGTGTTGGAACACAACAGAAAGATGGCAACAAGAAGCTCTCAGGAAATTCCACACTTCCACCTTTACGATCACAAACTTCCTGACAGTTATATCAGGAATTGCCAGAATTTCTCAGGAAAATGCTATCCAGTATTTTTTTAAAGCCTTAAGGCTTTTCCCTATGGATCCTTGCATCGGCATGCTGTGGATGAACCCCTAATTCTGGGATATTCCTGGTCAATCTCAAGAGGATTGATGACCCTGGTAGCTGAGGGGTCATCTGCCTTCTGCCATTAGTTAACCCTCACTGCTACATCAGTGGTTGAAAGTTACTATGGCAAGCTTTTAAGAGTCAGACTGACAGAGTAGATTACCTGCCTATGGTGGGACCTGCTCACTCTCTGTCATGCTGATTTCATTCTCGTTGAAAATTGTTCTAATAGGAAGTATAGTCACTGAATAAGAACCAGCCAGCACCGCTTAAGGAACTAATGTACTGCCTTACTGTATATGCAGGACATTGAGAAACATCCGACCAAGACAAAGGAACAACATTGTGCTCCATCCCATAGCTCGGGGAGGAGGACACACTGGGACATTCTCAGGAGTGTTGTGAAATTAGGCTGTGGTATGTTCCTTTATATTTAATGACGGTATATTAAATTATATAATTCATCGATAGTGCACTTCAAGGGAAAGTGGTATCACTCCTTTCAGCTTGCTGGTCATTATTCCTTATTTTGAATTTCCAAGAACAATTATCTCAAGTTTAAGAAATCTATGATCAATTATTTAATGTACAGTATAAGGAGATGTTGTTGGCAACGCTCAGCAGGCCAGGCAGCTAACACTATTTGTATTCTACTCATAACTATACAGAAGGAGGCCATTTGGCCCATCAGGTCCACGCTGACTCCATGGGAGCAATCCCATTCATCCCATCTCACCCCTCCTTATTTCCCTGTAGCCCCGCAACTTATTCTCTCTGACACGTACACTTCAACTCCCCTCTGATTCTCTTTTGCCACTGAGCCACACTAGGGGTAATTTACAGTGGACAATTAACTTACCTGCAGGAAACCAGAGCTCCCGAAGGAAACCTTCATGGTCACAGGGAGAACATGCGAACTTCACACAGACAACACCAGAGATTAGGACTGAATCTGGGTTTCTGGCACTGCGCCACTTCAAGTCAGGATTTTTCTTTCTCACATTTCCATCTCTCTCATAAATATATTAGAAAAAAATTAGTCCTGAACTTCACTCTTCAGATGTGCAAACCATTCAATCCAATTAGCCCCCCCCCCCCCCTTGGTCCNNNNTTTTCCTCTGTCTCTCTACTCTAACCCTGAGTACTGACATGGTTTTGCCCTCATTCACTAATTCTGGAATTGAATTCCACAGCCTCCTGTCAATTTATGTACAGAATTTTCTCCCCATCCCTATTCTAAAATAGAAAAGGTTTAGAAGGATATGGGGCAAATGCAGCAAACAGGACTAGCTCAGTTACTCAACTTGATCAGCATGGATGAGTTGGGCTGAAGGGCCTGTTTTCTGTGCTGCATAACTGTATTACTCCAAATCTCAAATGTTTAATCTTGAATGCTGCTAGCACATCGCCTTGTAATCTGCTCCATTTTAATGAAAGACAATTGTTCATAACTTTCAAACCAGACACCGTACTGAAGGAGCATGTTGCATCCCATCAATAATGTACTAAAGTGCATTCACCAGATAGAGAAATATAGCAACCACATTGTATAAATCACTGAGATGAATGGATATCCAGTAAGTCTGCTTGTTTTGAGTTTCTGGTTGGACCAACCACCCGACTGGCTGGTACAAAGGTAGTTCTAGCTCATGGAAATTCACATTAGCTTGCATATCTTCCCACTGTTTTATACTGTTTTGGAGTCATAGAGAGATGTAGCATGGAAAACAGGCCCTTTGGCCCACTGAGTCTGTGCCGACCATCAAACATATAATAAAGGAAGGACCATGAATACATGAAGACAGCAAACAGGTAGATGCAATGGGCAACATCTGTATTGTGGAGGGTCGTGGCTGTCATGTGACAACACTGCCCCTACCTGGTTGGAAGACACACCACTGTCAATCAAGGTTTGGTTCCACCCCACCCATCAGTGCACACCTGACCATTAGTCCCTTTAAGCACCTTTGTACTTGGCCTCGGGCTATTGGCCTGTTTGAACGTCCTGGGCAGGACCCCCCAGCCCTCCAGCACTATAAAGGGTGCCACATGTGCCGGGTTCATTCTCTTTCTTTGCTCCGAGGAATAGTGAAACGACGCTGGAGAGATCGCTGGTAAGGTGTGCACTTCGACAGGGTTAGAAACGTCCTAAGTTAGTATTCCTGGTAGCGTGGAGCCATGCCTGCGCTGAGTCAAGGGGTGGCAGGTAGCATATTGCTTTTCCTTGATTGTTTGTATCCAGTTTGTTGTGTGTACGTGTGTGTATTTTACCCTTGTTGCAATTTTGCCACACTCACTATCACCGGTGCACGTGTGTGTGTGTGTC
Organism: Rhina ancylostomus; assembly: GCA_030265395.1. Taxonomy (NCBI): domain Eukaryota; kingdom Metazoa; phylum Chordata; class Chondrichthyes; order Rhinopristiformes; family Rhinidae; genus Rhina; species Rhina ancylostomus. Next base: position 64,591,857 of record JARFYF010000074.1, on the reverse strand, counting down.
GCCCTGTTACCTATTCCCTGCATTTGTCTTTGTAAATAAATCATTTAACTTTAAGACTGCATTCAGAGTCCTTGCCCTTCGAGACCTCGAACTTGTTTCACAACAACATCTCAACTAAGATACTGTCCCTCCGCGTTGCACCAGCCTGCAGTAATGCACAAAAACAGAGATGGGACCTCTGAGATATCACAACAGAGTCCATCTGACACTGAATTAAGGAGCAGGCTGTTAATTAATATCCCAGCCCTTACACTACAGTGATTTTACAGTGATAAACATAATGAAATGACTGCTTTCCAAGCAATTGGTTCCTTATCACAAAAAAAAACATTGCCAGGAATTGGAATCATATAAAAAAAGTTCACTAATTACCCTAATGCATTTCTGTCACCAGGTACCTTGCTGTACTCCTTTGAGCCAGTTTATCCGGAGAGGCTCTGGATTGACAACAAAGCTTTCTGTGATGCTTTCCCTTTCCATATTGTCTTTGACAAAGAGGTAAACCTTTGTTTGTCGTTCCTCAGCTTAGTATTGTCAGGTTTGTAAAATGAGTGTTGATGTCCTCTGATAATAGTCAACCGGAGATGGGAGCAAGACCAGACTGCAGGAAAGTCACAGGGATTTGCAAATGGAGTTTGCTTGAGAATGTAAGTTGACACAGGAGCAGAGGTTCAGTTCAGGCAATGCAAAATAATGCAAATCTATCATCTTAAGCATTTACCACACCCTCCCCTCTATCTGTGTTTGCTGTGGATATAGAGCCTGTTCTATATGACTCTATGGCTATGATATCTGTTATGACGATGATACTGTGATACACTAATCCTTCACCAATCCCATTTTATTCTCCCCAACATTACCAGCAACTCCTCCCATATTCTACCATTCACCTATTCATTAGGGCCAATTAACCTACCAACACACATGCCTTTGGGGATGTGGGAGGTGGCTGAAGCACCCAGAGAAAACCACACAGTCACAGGGAGAACGTGCAAACTCCACACAGACAGCACCCAAGGTCAGGACTGAACCCAGCTTGCTTTGGTTGTGAGGCAGCAGCTCTACCAGCTGTAACACTGTGCCATCCCCATGTTATAGTGGACAAACAAGATATGTATCAAGCCATAAGCACGAGTATGTTGTTCACCTCAGCTCACCCGCAGTCCACAGAATAGCTACTAAATTGGCCTCTGTCATCAGGAGTTGGGTTTATGAGGACAATCAGTGCAAGTTGGAGCTTTCAAACATTGAAAGACAGCAATGGGGAACAAATGAAAATATACATCATAATAAGCAATACTGATTTGATTAATCAAGATATTATATAAAATGACGATGCAGAGTCAAATAAGCACTGTGATAACTTGTTGTGTGGTGTACTTAAATCCCCCAAAGGGCTGGGATGTGATGGAATGTGATCAAGGAATGCCAAGGAAATTGAGGTCAGAAGGTGAGATATAAGGCCTGAGATGGTTTGGGGGTTTACGGTGGAGAAATATTTAGAAAAAGAAGGATGTATTGAAACTGGCATATTGGGATGATGGAGGCTAGTGGAGATTGCTGTGGGCTAGGGGTGCTCAGGTGGGGTTATACTGAGAGTGGGATGGGAATGAGTGGTGGTTTTGCCTCAGGTGAAGGTCCAGAGATGGTGAGAGAAGCAATGGAGAAATTGTGGAGATGGAAACAAGTGCCTGTCAGCTTCCAGTGTGGCACAAGGATGTCCAAGGGGAAGTGAATGGGAAGAGTTTCACACAGTGATCACCATCTGAAATAGCATCCAGATGGGAAAAGTGAAGGGAAAGCTCAAGGTTCACTCAAGAAGTAGTTATATAAAGAGCAAGACACTGCAGATGTAAATCTGACAAATGCTGGAGATAGATGTCGAGAGAGAAATGGTTAACATTTCAGGTCAATGATAGGCTCTGACGAAAGATCTTTGATCTGAAATGTTAACTCTTTTTCTCTCTCTACAGAAGCTGCCTGACCTGCTGAGTGTTCTTTTCTGTTTTTATTTCATATGATATAATCAGTTGTATGGAGAAGAACTACAAGTGTTTCTATTCACCATGGATGTACCTCCCACCCTTTACATACCTTGCGATGGTTTCCAGAAGAAAACAAATTAGCTCATAGAATGAGCCGGTTGGTTAGGATTTTACCTTCTGACAGTGTTGCTTGGAGCCAATCTAATCACAAGGTTTTGTCGCTGTTCTGCTTATACTTTACATCAATCAGCTGATGTTTCATGAAATAATGAAACACGTTATAGGTTCACTGTTGGTCCAACTTCAAATAAAAATCCCCTCAAGTGACCCTCATGTCCACAGCAGATACAGTTAGTTTACCTCAAATATGTTCAAACTTTATCATGTTCCTTAAGAAACTCTGAATAAACAATGAACCCCAAACAAGTCTTAAACACAGGTGGCCTTGTCCACAATCAGTGAGGGCTCTGGGGAGATTAGTTGATTTCATACACACAAGAAAGTTGCGCTGACTAACCCCATCACCCAGTTCAATGTCTATCTGTTACCTTATTTATGGGAAGCATGGTTACAGAAATATCTTGGTATGACTAGGATAAAACCAACCAACTTAGTTACTGGTTTATGTTAATAGTGAAGACGTACCAGAAATTCAATGTTCATGTAGTACCATTTATTGCTTCAGAGATGAGCAGTATTTAGATATATAAGATCCAGAGGGGGCTTCACAGGTTAGATGTAGAGTGGATCA
>JARFYF010000074.1:64434521-64449291 GCA_030265395.1 Rhina ancylostomus | reverse complement strand
AATGATGTAAGAAGCTGAGAGGTGATAGGTAGAAGAGGCAAAGGGCTGAAGAAGAAGCACTCTGGTAGGAGAAGACAGTAGACCATGGAATAAAGGGAAGGAGGTATGGAATAGATGGGCAGGTCATGAGTGTGGGGGAGGGGAAAGGAAAGAGAGGGGAGGGGCCACAGGGATAAGGGAAAAGAAAGAGGGGAGGAACTTTTTGTTTGTGGGATCTTTCTGTGCCCAATTTGACTGCTGTGTTCCCTATACTGTATAAGAAAATAACGTTTTCTCACCAGTTGAAAATTCCTGAGGATGGCACATGGTTGTGCTAAGTAATGTTAACATTTGCCTGGAAATTCTGGTACACCCAAAAAAGCATGATTAATGGCTGCTGCAGATGTGGACTGGTGGAGGGAAGAGGGCAGGAGGCCAAAGGCCGGGGATCAGGGCCTGGGATTGGAAAGGTGGAAAGGTGGCCTGGGAGAAAATTCCGAGCCTGGGATTGGAGATATCTCAGAACAGGCTGGCAGGAGAGTTTGGGAGGAATGGAGGGTTTGGGAGAAACATGGGTCACCAGCAGGAGGCTTAACGTATATGGATACCTGTAGGACACTGGAATTCAGAGATCAGAGGGTTGGGAAGTTGGGGTTGAGCCTCAGGATGTGGTTGGGTGGGACAAAGGATGCTAGTGTACACATTTCCTTATGGGGTCCCAATGCAGTGTTCAAAACCATTCATCCCATGGGTCCCTGGTGATGGTTACTCTTGGGACAATTTGTTCCAACTTGCCCCAAAATGCCCAAGGAGGAGCACTGTACAGGAAATAACATCACCCCATGTGGGACTAACACAGAAAAGGTTGATTATGTATTTCAGTCTGGGAAAAAAATCAATTTTCAAATGCATTGTGCTGAAAAAAGTGTTATGCAAGCCAATTTCTATACAACGTTCTTTAAGAAGTACTATTCATTGGGAGAAAATGATAAAACTTTTAAACCATACCTAGTGTAAAGATGATTTGTGTTGAACTATTAGTAATATGCAGAACAATTTACTTCCAAACACAATTTAAATAACTTTAGATGAACAGTAATTTAAGAAAAGTGTTTTTCATTTAGAAGAAGAGTATTGTAACTTTGACATTCAGATTTTGGAATCAATGCCAAGACTAAGACCAAGACAGGGTTATAAAAAAGGCTTTTGGCATCCTGGCATTCATAAATCAAAGTATTGAGAATAGGAGTTGAGATGTTTTGGTAAGGTTGTATAAGACGTTGGTGAGGCCAAATTTGGAGTACTGTGTGCAGTTCTAGTCACCTAACTATAGGAAGGATATTTGTAAGATTGAAGGAGTACAAAGGAGATTTACTAGAATGTTGCCGGGTCTTCAGGAGTTGAGTTACAGGGAAAGATTGAACAGGGTGGGACTTTATTCCTTGGAGCGCAGAAGAATGAGGGGAGATTTCATAGAGGTTTACAAAATTATGAGGGGTATAGACAGAGTTAGTGCGAATAGGCTCTTTCCACCTAGATTAGGAGAGAGTATGAAAGGACCTTGCTTTAGGGTGAAAGGGGAAAGGTTTAGGGGGAACATTAGGGGGAACTACTTCACTCAAAGAGTGGTGGGAGTATGGAACAGGCTGCCATCTGATGTAGTAAATGCAGGCTCAATCTTGAGTTTTAAGAATAAATTGGATAAATACATGGATGGGAGAGGTCTGTAGGGTTATGGACTGAGTGTAGGTAAATGGTACTAGTGGAATAATGTTTTGGCACAGACTAGAAGGGCTGAATGTCCTGTTTTCTGTGCTGTAGTGTTCTGTGGTTGTAAGTAACAATAGTGCATCAACGTTAGAGGCCCAGGTTCAATCCTGACATTGGGTGCTGTCAGTGTGGATTTTGTACATTCTCCCGGTGGCCACATGGGTTTCATCTGATTACCCTGGTTTCCTCCCACATCCAAAACATGTGTGGTTTGGTAGGTGTGTAGGTGAATTGTAGAATCCGGGAGGAGGAGATGAGAATGTGGGAAGAATAAAACATGGGATTAATGTAGGATTAGTGTAACTGGGTGGGTGATGGTCAGTGTGGACTGAGGATGGGGGGGTGGTGAAGGGCCTGTTTATGTGCTGTATCTCTCTAAGACTCGAAATACAAAATTAATGGGATTGTGTAAATGAAACAATATTTAGGGTTTTAGCTGAATATAACTCACTCTGTAAGAGGAGAAACGGAATGCAACCAGGTGGTGGTGACTTATGCACCAACTCCATGCAACCGGGGTCTGAATTCAATCGCCATACCATGAACCTTCCATCTGTTGTCTTAAAGTGGAGTAGAGTTGCAACTGCCAGATTTCAGTGAGGACAGTCAGGGGTCTCACATATTGATCCCTGTTAAGAGTCACGTCAGGTCAGGGAAATTGTTTCCTGGAGACTCTGGGCAGATGGAGCCTCCTGTTGAGTGCTCCTCTCCCATTCCTGCCTCCCCTTGCAGCAGCTTGTGAAGTTTACTTAACCTCCCAATGATGCTGCACTCCATTTGTGTTAAATGCTGGCCAGTAGAGGAAGCAATGCAATTGTCCCTGGTGCTGCTGCAGAGAACTGCTTGCCAAAATCCTTACTCTTGCTTCAGGTGTAAGAGTCCAATATTCAGCAACAATCTAACGGCTGGTTTCTCAGTGCCCAACCAGCATGTAACAACCTCATGTCAGTGCAAGAGTTGACTATCTTGCACTCATGCCTGTGCTACCATTCATCAAGGTCATGGCTGATCTACTTAAGTGCCATTTTCCTGCACTATCCCCATAGCCCTTCATACCTTTAATATTAATTGAAAAGTTCTTCCAAACAGCAGACAATAACACATTGAACCAAATAACCTCTTTCTGAATTGCGCTGTTCTGTGATCCTTAATCATTTGCTCCTTTTCACTCACTGCAGCAAGGCCCCCGTCAAGGTGTAGTCACAAGTTCTACCTTCACCCTCACTTCAGTGAGCACAGCCTACACTGAGGTGAACAGCAGAGGTTTTACAGCTGAAGTGGCTTTGGCAGACCGTTGCTACACTGATCCCACTGCATTGCTCTGCACCTCCACTCCCCTGTTGCTTCACATGAGATATCAGGTAAGTTATAGCGGGTTATTTTCTCAGGCTTTCCTTGTATCTTTGCATAAATGTCCTTTTACAACTATTCATGGGTATTGTGTTTAACAAAGAGTGAAACAACTGATTAAAAGATGAAAATTTCCCTTTGTGGAGCGTAGAACCTTTGACCAGTTTGGTCAGCAAGTCTGGGGCACAAATCCCAGAAGCTTCTTGTGTCAAGTTAATAGAATGGGTTTTTGTATTTGAGTGTTCCATTCTTTCAGGAATAAGTAAAGTAAAAGTAGAAGGGAAACACAAAAATGACAGAAGTGCTGCAGGAAATAACTGAGCAGGATACAGGAGGTCTCCAGTTAAAACCCACCTCTTTATGACTTGGCACCCATTTCCATGTTTACACCTCTGCAAGGTGCCTTGGGGCATTTTTCCAACGTTATGGCTACTGAATAAAAAGCTTTTGTTTGGAAGTAGAATTTCAGAATTTATGAACCCCCAAATCAGGATGTTAATACAGAGAGGATAAAATGCGAGGCAGCATTAATAAACTTACAGAGTGGGCATACCATGGAAAACTTATTTTCAATGCAGTTGCACGTGAGATGGTGATAATTTGGTAGGAATGAAAGGGAGACCACATTCTCCTTGGGTCAGAGAAACAGAGCAAGTTGCAGACCCACAAATTACTGAAAGAGGCAACACAGGTTAATAGCCCATTGAAACAAAACTGTAAAATTGAATTTCACCTTTTGTTTGGTGCACTAAAACACATAGCCTGAGCACCAATTCAAGACCCCTTCGAAAACTTGAGAAACCGGTCTTTATTCAGGTGATATATTCCCAGAATGAAGCTCTGAAACAAGGCCAGTGGGATTGCCAGAGGGACCAGATTATATTCAGCATAGCTGCAGTCACCAAAGGGTATCAGTCCTTAAGGGCACACTCCCCATAGCAGCAATACTCATGATGCCTGTCACGGATGAGAGGGAGGCTGTGGGGGAGAAGGAGCACATATAGGAACTATAGAACTTGGAAAAAAGATTTACAAGGCAGTACTGGAAACTGAACAGGCCAACCTCTTTTCCCTCTGGAGTAAGAGAAGTATTTTCCACACATGTTGTGCAAATTTAGGGATCTTAACTATACAAGAGTAACTGCAGTAAAACAGCAATAATCATGCACCCTCGGGGACTTTGGTGGTGCTGGATATAGGTTTTCCATACTATTGGATGTTACTCCTAATAATACAGCAACACACCTCTGTTTCACCTGTTTTCTTCATGTTACACAGTAGTATAATACATTTTCCAGTGATTTTAAAGGGAGCAAAAAATATGCTCTGGACCCTAGCTCCTACCACAAACTTATCCACCCTGATCCCTGGTGTTCCGGATCCTGACCCCAGCTCTGGCTACAGTCTGAACCCCCAACTCTGGCTGCACACCCTGCTCACTAATGTACCACCAGGCTCAAAGACAGCTTCTATCCCACTGTTATAACACCCTAGAATGGACTTCTTGTACTTGAAAGATGAACTCTTGATCTTTCAACCTACCTCATCATGGCCCTTGCACTTTATTTGTCTACCTGCACTGTATTTTCTATAACTGCAATATTATATTCTGCATTTTGGTACTTTTCCCTTTTGTACTACTCAATGTACTTAGGTTTGGAATGATTTGTCTGGATGGCATGCAAAACAAAACATTTCATTATATCTCTGTACATGTGACAATAATAAACCAACTACAAATGCCAAACTATCAGAATTTATGAACAATTGGATGCCGGATTATTGGAGTTTTACTCTAATAAGTTCAATACAGAATTCAGGACTATCTCTTTTAGTCAGGGAGTTGTTAAACTGAGGAACCTGGTACCACTGGATTGTTTAGATGTATTTAAAGGGAAGCTGGTTAAAGACAAAAGGTCTGAATACAGTGTGACCAGAGGGGACAACTATGAACAAAGCAATAATACAGCTAAGTGGCCGATTTCTGTGTTTTTGTGTCCTTTGTTGAGGACTGACTCCAAAGTTAGTGGGGATGGAGACATACAAAAAAATAGTATGGGAGAATTCTGAAAATATCTTTCCAACACTGCTAGTTGGTGCTGGAAGTTATGACACTAGGATCATTGCCATGAGTGCTATAAAGCATCTACAAACCATTACAGAAGATTTTAACTGGAAGCCTTGGTTCTTCAACAGTGCTCACACCTCTGTGTCTAAAAACTACCTGCTCAGAATTCATTCCTGAGACCAACACACAGTACATTCTGGAGCAATGAGGGACTGCTGCACTATCAGTGTTGCTAACTTTCAAATGAGATGTCCCTATTGGGTTGATGTAAAAATTCCCAAGACAATACTTTGAAAGGTAGAGGTGATCTCCCTGATATTCCGGCCAGTTGTTATCCCTCAACCAACCTCACGTAAATAGATAATTTGTTCAGTATTACACTACTCTGGGTAGGACCTTGTCAAATATAATTTATCAACTGCATTTCCTATATTATTATTATACATAGATATTGAAAGATACTTAATTGACTTGGTCCAGGTATACTGTAAAATATCACATCACCGTGGGGGTATAGGCAATGGGAACTGAAAGTCTGCTAAAAGAACTATATAGTGTTGGAGGAACAGGAACTTCACACATTGTAGGGCAAACTAGTAATCTGATGTCAAACAGAAAATGCTGGAAAAACTCAGCAGGTCAGGCAAGATCTTTGGAAGAGAAAGAGTTAATGTCTCAGGTTGAAGAGCCTTCATCAGAAATGAGAAAGTAGGAAAACAAGTTGGTCTAGGTAGCAGAAAAGGTGGGGAGGGGAATGGGTGGAGTAACCTGATGTCCTATGAATTAAAGGTGTATGATCTGATTTCATTGTATAGATTAGACACATGAATAAGTCTACACATGTTCCTCCTACCATGTTCACCACTCAGCAGAGACTGAGTGGAGGCCTGATAGGAATTTATAAAATTATGAGAGATATAGGTTGGGTAGACAGTTGGTATCTTTTTCCCAGGGTCAAAATATCCACTACTAGAGGGCATGCATTTAAGGTGAGAGGGGGAAAGTTCAAAAGAGATGTACAGGGCAAGTTTTTTTTTACAGAGAGTGGTGGGTGCCTGGAATGCACAGCCGGGGTCATGGTGGAGGCAAATACGATAGAAGTGTTTAAGAGGCTCTCAGACAGGCACACAAGTATGCAGAGAATGGAGGGATATGTAACAACTGCAGGCAGAAGAGATTAGGTGTCATTAGCTTAATTAGTTCAGTGCAATATCATGGGCCAAAGGGCCGTTCCTGTGCTGTACTATTCTATGTCCTATGTTAAGCAATGCAGCTACACGACCAAATCTTAATCCCAAAGCAGCCTGGGCTACTACACAGAAATCCTGTCATCAACACTGCTGAGTACCCAGCGTCAAACTGTGTCATGCTCCTGAATATTCCAGAAGGGTGACATTTTAAAGCCCATGTTATTTCTTCCCTTGCCAAAGTTGTGTTCCTAGCGACACATGGTAAAAGTCACAGGCTGTTGTCAGATGTCAGGTTGTGACAGATCCTTTCCCCTCATTGTGGAAGCAGGTTTCTAGCAGGGAAATCGGTAGCCAGTTCAATGTGGGCATGTGTGACCTCCGCCAACTCAGATCTAAGAAAGAAGCAACAGGGTTTTTTCCCTAAATAGTGCAAAATTGTGGAGGAACAAAGAGATTTGGAGGGGAGAATACTGAAACCACTAAAACTGATGGAGAGGTAAAGTGAACAATCCAAAAAGCTCAGAAAATGTTGACCTTTATCCCACAGAATCCAAAGAGCAGGAAGTTGTGTAACAACCTGTATGGAGCTTTGATCAGACCCCCTTCAGAATACTGAGTTCAGTTCCAATTTAGTGGATTCGTTCTGCTAAGTAAACCACACCAGCTCACTGCACCAGTTACATCGAGCTCTGATTAACACATGACATGCTCAATCATGTGTATACATGCACCAAACAAAACCTTTTTGTAAAGTCCCTCATTCACACTTTGTATTGGTCATAACTAAAATGCTGCAGTTAAATGGCATCTGTATGGGTCTTTAAACCAGCTTGCAGGCTCTTGCTGCAGTTAAGACTGAGTGGCAATTCGCACTAGCATGTCCCCATATTTCCTTATGACATTGGAATGAGGCAATTGGGCCCATCAGGTCTATGCCGGCTCACAGCGCAGTCCTGTTCCTCCCCAATTCCTCCTATAAGCTATTCTCTCCACATTCAAAATCAGTTCCCCCTCCATTCCCCCCAGATTCAATTGCTCACCTACATACTAGAGGCAATTTACAGTGACCTATTAACTGATCAACCGGCACGTCTTTAGGATGTGGCAGAAAAACAATGTGGTCGCAGGGAGAATGAGTGAACTTCACACAGACAGTACCCAATGTCAGTATTGAACCCAGGTTGATAGAGCCGTGAGGCAGCCGCTCTACTAGCTGCACCACTATGCCACCTCCTTGAAACATACTATTCTGCACACTTTGTGCCATTCTTTGTGTACAACCAAGTGCCATGCACTATATACATTTCGTTCAGTTGAAACATCTCCCGTGATGGCAAAGAAACAACTATGGACTCCATTAATGAAATAATTACTCTTTGTGTTGTCAACATGAAGTTCAGACCTCAGTGGGAGCCAAGTGAGTATTAGCCTATTTTGACGTGCCTTACAAACACATGGATAAAATTTCAAAAACAACCTTTAAGCATAATCTGCTGGCTCTGCGTGTGCCTTTTACTGCTGACAGACAAGGGCTTGGCAATTGAGGACCTTCTGAAATCCTGTATGCTGAGTTTCAGAACCCATGTGCTGCTCAAGTTACAAACCAGTTAGAGGGCAGGCTCTAAATGACACCTTGGAAGCAGGTGACCTAAAATCGAGCGCCCTTTAAGAGCCCAGTTGCAAAGTACTTGGTCCAAGTGGACCGAGGGATATTTCTTCACGATGGAGAAACTGGCAATTGGAGCTGAAAGTCTGTTAAAATAAGAACCATACACTGATGAAGGAGCTGTCCTTTACACAGTGGTGGGGCTTAATAATAAACTGATGTACTTTGAAACCACAACCACATTTTGTGAGAAACTAAATGTAATTTGAAGGACATCACCGTGTAAAAATGCCTATTTTGGTAAAGTTCATCTATGAAGTCTAACACAATCAGCACATGGAGTGATTGCATTATTGGGTACAGGGCTAAGACCAACATTAAATCAAGAGCTTCCATTTGGCAGCTGTACTGACAATAAGTGAAGAGACAATAAATTTCTGCTAACCCTCTTGCAGCAAGGTGAGATGGTGCCTCTCTTTATTGGACATCATCTTGATTTTCTTCTCTGTTGAACAGAGGAAATTTCCTACCATTACTTGTCCATAACCAACATCTAAAAACAGGTCTGTGTCATTACTTCAGTGGTCTTTCAGGGACATTGGTATGCATATTTATGCTCCCATTTTTCTTACAGCAGTGACTATACTTCATATGTGTTCAAATGGATGTAAAACTGAGACTAAATGTTTTGGCAGCATAGAGAGATACATCACAGAAACAGACCCTTCAGCTCATTGAGTCAGCACTGACCATCAGGCACCATTTTTACACTAATCCATCCAAACTCATTTTATTGTTCCCACATTCCTTTCAATTCCCCTCAAATTCTACCCATCACCTACACACCAGTGGAAACTTAGAACAGTCAATTAACCCATCAACCTGCATGCCTTTGGGATATGGGAGCAAACCAGAGCACTTAGAGGAAACCCACATGATCACAGGGTGAACATGCAAATTCCACTCACACAGCAACCAAGGTCAGGATTGAACCAGGGTCTCTGGAGTTGTGAGGCAGCAGCTATATTAACCGTGTGACTGTGCCACTCCCTCTTAACTTGACTCACTATTCCATGACCCCTGAACCATGGATGATTCTGCATCACTGTCAAGAACAGATCAACACCTTACTTCAGCCCCAGCAAGTACGGGTTCTGCTATCATCTGATTATCATGGACATTTCTGACATGATTTCTCATACCAGGTAACTACCTTATCACAACAAAAATTTGGACAATGTAGCCAAAGTTCCATTGCCATCTCATACTTAATGCTCTGGTGACTCCAACTCTCTCTTACATTTATTGTCTTCCATACATTACACTTTGCTTCAGTTATTGTCTCTCTATTCTCCCCTCTAAGTGACCCTGTTCTACGAGTGATTGTGGGTGAGTGCATAACTGAATCCCATAATTTTATCCCATATCTCAATTTTTTGGGTAATGATATGTGAATTCCGTAATGGCAAATTTCCATAACCTGAACGACCGTAAGTTGCTTGTGCTGAAAACTATCTCCATCCTCTGCAAGCAGGAGAATGATTAATGCAGCTTGCAACACATCCCCAGGCTGCCTATGGACCCTGCTTTAGGTTGAGTTGTTATTTTCTCCTTTTATCTGCCTAGACACTGTGGCAGTTGTAGAGTTGTACAGCATAGAAGCAGGCCCTTTGGCCCACCGAGTCTATGCTGACCATCAATACTCAAGCTTCCTGTGTGTTTGCGCATTTAGTCTCATCCTGTTCCACTATCAGCAAAATTACCCTGCCTTCCCACTTCAACATTACTGCAAGTGATCAGTTGGTGATCAGCGTGGAAAGCATCTTTCTTAGGAATCCCTGGCTACCTTTGATCTAACTTGTAGGCACCACGCTGCAGAATCCACGAGTAAGAATGCTTTTCTAACATGCACGAACCAATTTTATTTTCACATTTTCTCCTCCAATTTTTAAACATTTACCCCATCTTTATTGCCATCTGTAACTTATTTACTGGGGGAGCGTGGATACAGCTACAGTTTGGTAAGTTCCACTAATAATAACTCCAGAACAGAAGAGTCTTGAATAAGGGTAATTAATTTCACAGTATGTACAACAGTAATGTATAAATTTAATGGCCAGGAACTCACATGTGATGATGTGTTTACCTCCCCTGACCACATGATTTATTTACATGACAATTACACAAATACGTGACACTGGGAAATTCCAGGGATTGCACATGGTTGACAGGTATCACTATGACTGAAAGTCTTGTTGATTGTTATTCAAACTTCCTGTTTGATATTTCAGAATATGAGCCTTTTGTGTAAACAAAATATGTAAAGATGTTATCAGCAACAAAAATTGTACCTTAACCTTCACTGTCTCTCGCCTCAGGGCAGTGCTACGGTGTTTCATTGTTAATAACTTATTTTCAAAAGTGTAGTCTATCTTGTCTTCTAGGTAATCTGCACAATATTGCAACAGCTATGGGCAATGCAGCAAGTAAGATAAAGCAAAGTCTCCCAAAGTTTACTAAACACTGGGTCTGAAGTACACACTTCAGTCTCTCAAACTTTTCTATTAAATTGGGGCATTTAAGTACCTCAGATCTATGTGCCTGCTTTCAATCCATATCCTTAATTAATAAAAAATAATCATCCAATCCCAGGATTGCAAATTTTAATTTGCACAGACTTTCAATGATGGGAATTCCAGATTACATGATCTTCTGGAAAGAAGAAACACTTCCCAGTTTTTGTCCCCCAGCAAGCCATTGTTCAAACGTTAAAGATGTGAAGTCCTTTTGTCCATCCTTCCTTCATCAGTAGATACAGATCTTTGGTGACTATTCTATCAAATTATTTTATAATGTTAAATACCTTAATTAGATTGTCTAGCAATCTTCAAATTCAGGGGGGAATAAGTTTGTGCTGAGGTACAAACTGGGTGGTTACAGATCAACAATACGTAATATGCAGGGCCCAATATTCAGCTGTATTAGGTATGATGGAACTAGATGTTGTGTAGAACAGGAACCTGATCCAATATTATTCATTTTACAACACAATCTGATCTGGAACACAAGCCAATATCTTGCGGCCTGCCCTGCTAAATTATCCTTTACCCCTATCACAGTATCACTAATGTACAGATTAGCCACTTAGGATCACTAACTGCAATGATGATGAGAATGGATCTCTTTTATGTTTCATTCTGCCATTCATAGAAAGTAATGATTCATACAGCCTAAAACTTTTCAGGTCTCCTAACATGGAGGGGGTGAGTTGCTTGAATGTACTGATTATAATTACTTTCTCCCATGCTGATAAGTCACACCGGTTATAGTAAATGCAGCGATACCTGTATGTGAGGGACTGAGACAGCAATCCTGAAAAATTTAGGCACATGTCAGAGTTTAGCAAACGTTACAGGCATTTCTTCTGCTGTGAGAAGTGAACACAGAGAAATAGTGCTTATAAAACTTAATAGCAAGATTCATCTTTGTCTAAAACTTAAATTCACATTTTACTTTAGTGTAGCCATCATAGGAAGCAAAAATAAACAAGGAGGTCATAGAGCATGGAAACAGGCCTTTTGATCCAATCAGTCCATGCTGACCAGCATGCCCATCTAAACCAATACAATTTACCCGCATTTGGCTCATATCCCTCTAAGCTTTCCTATCCATGTACCTGTCCAACTACCTTTTAAATGTTGTTAATGTACTGTACCTACCTCAGCCACTACCCCTGGTAGCTCATTTCATGTACAGACCATTCTTTGTGTGGAAAGTGTGCCCTTCAGGTTCCTATTAAATCTCTCCCCTCTCACCTTAAACCTACACTCCCTAGCCCTTGATTCCCCAATCTGGGAAAAAGACTTTGTGCATTCACCCCATCTAGGCTCCTCATGATTTTATACACCACTATAAGATCACCCCTCATTCTCCTACACTTCAATGGAAAATGGAAGTATGGAAAAGAAAGCAACAAACCACAAAACACACATTTTTTGAACTAGAAATGAATAAAATATCCGGACATGTACAGGAAAAAGATAGCTTTCACAAAGTATTAACCTTCTGCTATGACTTTAGTATTATGAAAAAAACAGAACTTCTCCCAGTGCCAGTTAAATCCTGGACTAATGCTTTAAACTCTGAGCTAGAATCACAGTTACGAGGGTGGAAGCAGGAGAAAAGATTTTCCACTGTCAGGCCAGCTGTTTCCGCACAGATTTTCTGTCTTATGTTTTGGCTGTTGTTTTATGACATTTGTTTTAATACACGAGTACCTCTCTCAGTTAGGCACAGGAGTCATGCAGGTGTGGTTTACATTCCTTTGTTTGTAACGCAGAGTCATTGAGATCAGGCCAAAGAAGTGGAGATTCAGAAAGTTAGAAAAATAAGATCATTTTCAGCAAAGTAATATTTTGTCTATATTTTACTCCAAATATGCAGTTCTGAATAAAACTAAGGCAAATCATAATAAAGTTTAACAGGGAAGGAGCCTGGGGATATTGATTGAGTAGACGATCCCATTGGCCGAGATGACTGCATTTCATATTTAGGATAAGAATCACAAACCTGTGGAAAATTTAGATCAACTGTTTTCTTTCCTTCTCCCTCAAACACTTTTACATCAGTGCTTCCTGTATTTTGGATTAAGGTCAGAAAATTAATACAGTTGCCCAGAAATTGGACCAATTTAGAACCTATGCACAATTCCCACATCAACAAGTGTTTTGAAGCATTTGAAGCCATTTACTATCAATCCCATCTGTCAGGAAATTAGACCAGGGACTTCCTGTTGCATTTCAACCTAATGTGGGCAACAGTTCCCTGTCATATCTTCCCCGCTGATATCATCATCATGATGTTTATTAGCTAACTAGATCAAGAGGGAATGACGTATGACCTTTGTAAATATCTCACAATAAACAAGGGAAGTGTGAGCACTGCATGAATGAAGTGGCTTAATGTGTGTAAAAACATCCCATGGAATTTTTAATTTAAAGGTGTTGGTGTCGTCTGCCTTCCCAAAGATCAAGGGGTCTGTAACATCTAACCCCTCGATCTGTCACCCTGATGCTGCAGGTGATTGCAGAGGCTGACGAAGGTTTACTAGACTAATACCTGGAATGGACAGGTTACCCTGAGGTAGGATTGCACAGGCCAGGCTTGTATCCACTGTAATTTAGAAGATTGAGACAGGACTTGAACTAAAGGTTTAAGATCATGAGATGTCTTGACAGGGTGGATGTGGCAATGATGTTTCCTCTTGTGGGAGAATCTAGAACTAGGGAATCAATGTTTAAAAATAAGAATTTATCCATTTAAGATTGAGATGAGGTGATTTTTTTCTCTCAGAAGGTTTGTGTGTCTTTGGAACTCTCTTCCTCAAAGGCAGGGGTAGAGTGGAGGCAGAGTCTTTGAATATCATTAAGGCAGGAGAAACTAGATTCCTTATAAGCAAGGGGGTGAAAGGTTGCTGTAGGTAGACAGGATGAATATTTTTAAGGCAGAACTAGATGGATTCCTGATAAGCAAGAGGTAGGAAGACAGGAATGCAAACTTGACGTTATAATCAGATCAGTCAAGGAGCAAGCTTGAGGGGCCAAGTGGGCTACTCCCCCTCCTAATTTGTTTGCCTGTTTGTAGGCTGCCAATGGAGAGATGACTTCAACTGTGCTGATCTACTTCCTGGGTCAGTGGGTGGGTGACAGGCTGCTACCTGCCCAGCAAGTGGTTGCATCTGTAAAATGTATAGGTGGGGTTTTAATACTCTTAAACGGGACCCATCCAGATAGCAAACTCTTAAAGCAAGGATGTCACAAATTCATAATCTTTTAGTGACTTTCAATTGGTTGTTTATACTTTATGCAGCACCCATTTAATATATCAAAAATATTAAGTCCAACTTTTGGGCAAATTAATGTAATTTTGTTGAACTTATTGAACCAAGTCACTTTCATCGGCACGCATGTACAAAGCATGCCATCTCTTTCGCAACCAGACTTATTTCCTGAGAAGGTATGAGTTGTGTAACCTGCCACAGAGCACGAATTTATGCAAGAACGTGCCTAGGCCTCTTTTGGCATACTCCATGTAGCACTGAACACCCGTTTATAGGCAGGATATTAGAACGATGGTTGCCTGGAATGAGCAATCATAGCAAAAACACAACGTCTTGGGAAATAATGGCAGTTCTCACTGAAACAGAGTAAGATTAAATGGGGCACAATATCACAGAACACAGATGGAGCATTTGAAGGAACGATCCAAACAGTTTTGATCCTCCTGTGGATTCTTTTTCCAAGCACATTTCCAATTGCATGCAGGTTTCAAAATAACATGAGGGTAAATGTTAAAAGGTTGTTTTTGCTTTTTGACGAGTTGGTAATGAGATGCAAGGAGGACTGTGCTGGAAGAGGGAGTTTCAGCAGGGAATAATTTCTCAGACTAATTGGGAAAACCTAACTGTTTGAATGCTGTAATTTCTCACCAATGTGGGATACCAGCTCATGAGGTGAAGAGACATTTCACTTGGAGGCTGGTGACCCTGTGGAATTTGTTTTCACACCGGGCGTGCAGGCCAAGTCGCTGAATGTACTCAGGAAGGGGATATATTTCTAGATCCAAAAGCCAATAATGGGTATGGGGAGAAAGTGGCAATATGGAATCGAGATAAAAGATCAGCTGTGATTGTACTGAATACAGGCGCAGGCTTGAAGTGCTGACTGGCCTCCCCTCCTACTTCTTTTCACTTCTATTGTAGGGAGGACCATGGGTGCAGAGGATAAGACGAGAAGGTAGAGGATTGGG